>CAWUFW010000109.1:3390000-4111905 GCA_963921515.1 Calotriton arnoldi | reverse complement strand
ACTGCCATATTCTACACACCTACTGTGAACAGATGAAGCCAGAGGGCTTGCGTAGCAGACATCGACATACTCAAGATAGCCAAGGGGCATATTATCAAGAACGGCGTTAAAAATTATCGCCGGTTTAGCGGCAGAAAACTGCTGCTAAAGCGGCGATAATGGGCTTGATAATATGCCCTTGAGAATTCCAATAGAAGTCCATGTTCTGGTGTGAACATGGGCTTCTATTGGAATTCTCCAGGGCATATTATCAAGCCCATTATCGCCGCTTTAGCGGCAGTTTTCTGCCGCTAAACCGGCGATAATTTTAACGCCGTTCTTGATAATATGCCCCTCCTTCTTCCAGAGATAATGAACCCTGTTTCACACAAATGATGTGAGTTGGGCTGGGATGAAAGGGAGGATTTTCTTCAAGAAAGGAACAGGATGAAACTACTGAGTTGAACTAAGGGGACAGATGAAGTTCTATGTCCTGTCTGAAACCCAGTATTGTTATCTTGCCAGCTGGTGACGGCACATCCCCCACACAGGTAGGCTACATTTCCGAGGACCCAAGGGATTTCAGTCCAAGCATCATCATTTCCATTTTGCTTGGATGAGGCTAAAGGAATATGAAACTCATCCAGTGATAGATGATGGCTAGACGACCATTCCTCCATTCATGAACATCCCCTGCTGATTTATTGGATCTCAGAATGATCGGGCTATCGTCAGTATAGGATATTAGGGACCTAATGCACAATGACCCATTTCCAAACCAGCATATGCAAATTTGCACACAAACTGGTTTGCGAGTGGGTTTGCAATTTGTGATGTGACGTTTGTACTGATCAGTCACATCAGAAAATGCACATTTGCCCAATGCTGAATAAATATTAGACAGGCCACAATTTGCAAACCCACATGAAGGGCTGTGAATGCAAGGATGGTGGCCTAGAAAGGAAAAGCAAACGACCATCCTTGCATTTCCTTTCTAGAACAGGAAGCATTTTTAGAGCAACCCATGTCCATCAAAGTGACGTAGGCTGCTCTAAAAAATGATTCTTATTTGAGAACACATTAGACAGGGGAGCAGGCAGTTTTTCCCCACACGACTGTCTGCTTTCCAGTTATTGTATGTTATGTTATATATGATGTGTATTTTTAAAGCGCACTGTCATCCTGGTGCTGAGCAGGTGTGTGTGCCTTGCCCTGCCTAGAGTATGCTGGATAATTGATAACCCAGGTCTTCAGCTTCTTACGGAATTCAAGAACAGAGGAGGAGGCTCCGATGTGGAGTGGAAGGATGTTCCATGCTTTAGGAGTGATGTAAGAGAACGCTTGTCATCCTGCTCTGGTTCTGTTTATGCCTGGAATGAGAGTCATGTGGAGCGGAGGTCTCTGGGTGGTTGATAGAATGAGATGCAACTATACAGGTAGGTGGGGCCTAAGTTGTCTAGCGCCTTGAAAGTGTAGATTAGGAGTTTGAAATTAGTGCATTTGCGTATTGGGAGCCAGTGAAGCTCCCTGAGGTGTGTTGTGATGTGAGGTCTGTGTGGGAGATTGAGGATATGTCTGGCTGACGAGTTTTGGATGGATTGTAGTCTTCTAGTGAGATGCTTGGTAATCCCGATGTAGAGGGTGTTCCAATAGTCCAACTTGCTGGTGACTAGGGCGTGAGTGATCTCTTCTGTTACTTGGGAGGCATTTGAAGATCTTCCTCAGCATCTACAGGGCGTGGAAGCAGGATACAGTGGCGACATTGGCTTGTGCAGTCATGTCCAGTTTGCTGTTAATGATTATTCTGAGGTTCCTGTGGTGAGTGCTGGGTGTGGGTTAGGGTCTGAGTTAGGCTGCCCACTACTTAAAGTCCCATGCTGAGGTGTTCTTGTCGAAGATCACTACTTCTGTCTTGTCACTGTTGAGCTTGGAACAGTTGACTTTCGACCTGTTAGTGACTTCAGTCATGCAGGCGGTGAACTTGTTTCTTGTGTTGGGGTCTTGTCCGAGTGGGAAACTATGAGTTGAGTGTCCTCGGCGAAGGACAGTTGTTGATGTCCTGTGAGTAGATTGCATTGCCCAGAGAGATCATGTATGCATTAGAGAGAGTGGGGCTGAGAGATTAACCTTGAGGCAGTATGCAGATCAGTTTGCAAGTGCCCAAGGAGTAAGGTGCCAGGCTGACAGCTTATGTTCTATACATTAAAAAGGCGCAGATCCTGTGGAGAGCGGTCCTTGGATACCAATCTCATGCAGGCACCTCGATTAGGATGGGATGCCAGATGTGATTTCAAAGGGGACGGTCTCTCTGGGACAGCTTCCCCTTTTCACATCAGTTATCTCCTCTTCGAGGTATTGATAACTTTCCAATGATTTGCAACCACAGTTGCTGTCGTAAAGCACTGATACTTCTTTTTAATCAGAATCTTATAAAGTGTGACTACTCGCCCATGAGGGTCTCAAGGCGCTGGAGGGGCTGGGTCTGCAGTTCAGTCAAAGAGCCATGTCATGAGGTCCTTCCTGAATTGCAACAGTGATGGTGATTGCCTGAGGTACAGAGGCAGGGAGTTCGAGGTCTTCGTAGTGAGGTGGGAGAAGGATCTTCCTCCAGCCTTGCTCCTGCGGATCCGTGGGATGGTTCCAAGGGCAGTTGGGTGAGGCAGAGATGTCTGGTGGGAGTGTAGAAGGAGAGGCTGTGGTTGAGGTATGCAGGTCCAGCATTGTGGAGGGCTTTGTAGGCGTGGTTGAGAAACTTGAAGGTGATTCTCTTGCTGACAGGTAGCCAGTGAAGGTCTCTCAGGTGGCCGGTGATGTGGTTGCAGTGTGGGGTGTTTAGAATGATTTGTGTTCTGGACGGTCTGCAGTTTTTGGGGAGTTTCTGGGTGGTGCCGGTGTAGAGTGCATTGAGTGCGTTGCCGTAGTCGGGTATGCTGCTGATGAGTGCATTGGTGGCCATTTTCCTAGACTCGATGGGGATCCACTTGAACATCTTATGGGGGAGGTGGAGTATGTGGAAGCAGTAGGACGAGATGGCGTTGATTTGGAGGTTCATTGAGAGCGAGGCGTCCAGGATGATGCTGGGGTTTCGTGCATGGTCTATGGGTGTGGGGAGGGATATAGAGTGCTGCGGGCCACCAAGAGTCATCCCAAGCGGGGGGAGGAGTCTTTAGTAACTCCTAAATATGAGGTGGGTGCCCCTTTCATGCCCTCTCCTATTTGAAAATTGTAATGGATGGCAGGATCCCATTCTTTGAGTTAGAAAGACTTTTTTGACTTGTGAAAGGGTATTTCTGCATGTCAAAATACAGAGACAGAATATCGACGCCGAAATATCGAATTGCATGAATATCGATGGTGGAAAATATCGAGGTAAGTTTTTTCGTGGTCAAAATTTATCGATTTTTGTCTAATGTAGAAATATTGATTTTGTAAATATCGATGGCAAATATATTGTTGCAAATAGTATCAACTGTTTGAATTTTTTTTGTTTAATGTTTTTTTTATTAATTTTAACTAGATGTCCCTCACGAGTCAAATGCAAAAGCATTGAAACCCTTTCATGAAGCTGCAGTTCCACTAGTCGTTACTAGGTGTCCCTCACGAGTCAAATGCAAAAGCATTGAAACCCTGAGCTGAGAGCTAATACTATAAATTCTACAAAGAGCTGCAGTTCAACTAGTCGTTGCGGAACTGCAGCTTCATGAAAGGTTTTCAATGCTTTTGCATTTGACTCGTGAGGGACATCTAGTAACGACTAGTGGAACTGCAGCTTGATGTAATAATTTCAATGCTTTTGCATTTGACTCGTGAGGGACACCTAGTAACGACGAGTTGAACTGCAGCTCTTTGTAGAATTATTTTGATATTGGATACTATAATATTCACTGCCCACTGCTAATCTCGTCCCATAATGCTTTGCAGGGCCTTTAGTTGGGATTGTATTTTTGCCCATAACTGTGCTTGGGGTGGTCCTAAGAGGATGGGACCACCACCGAATCGTTCAGCAAGATGTGCTCTTTGTTTTCAAGGCATCTGCTTGGTTTTCTCCCTAGGTTAGGGAGGATCTCAAAATCATCACCTCTCTCACTGCTTGCTAAAATTTTATTTTCACTTTTGTGAAATGACTATATGCATTTTAGTATGTAAAAACAGAGATATTTGTTAATTTACCAAAAGTATGTGAGGTCTCTGTTTTATTAAGTGGGAGACGGAGCGAAGTTGCGGAATTCACGGAGTTGTTGTTCAACTTCGTGAAATTCCGCGTAGTAGTACTCCGCCAACTACGCCCACCCTTAGTTTTGTTATTGAGAGGATTGCGGTTCGTTTTCGAGGACCATCTACTGCGACATAACTGTAAGTTATTTTTAATTATTATGGTGGGGAATGTTTTTTGTTACATTTGGTTTGTTTGTTTCTTTTTTCTTTTAATAATTATATTATGTCATGTATTTATATGTACGTTTTTAATTTTTAAATGACATAATTATAATTATTAATTTACAACAGAGTAGAATTATGTTGTTTAAATGCTTTGTAATTTTGAAACGCTTATGATGTTTAGCATTGTTTTTTGTTTAAAGTATAGATTTAGCAATTATGTCTAGGGATTCTAGCCCTTTGATGTTTGGAAATAGTCGAGTTTTGTCTTGTAGTTATTCATACCTTGTTTTTGTTTGCTTACTGAGTTTAGGACCGAATTTAGGGCATCATTACGATGGCGGGCGGACAAAGTCCGCCCGCCACCGCAACGGAATGCGGGACCGTCCGCAAGGGGTGCGGCGGTCCCGCACCTGAGATTAGGATGCCACCGCGGCGGTGGCAAGCCCTATTCCCAGCATTGTGGCGGGCGGTGCTCACAGCACCGCCCACCACAATGCTGGGAATAGATGGCGTGCATTGGCATGCACAAGGTGACAGGCACCGCGCGGTGCCTGCCACTTTGTCCATGCCAATGCAGGGGGGTACCCATGTGCACCCCCACCCACCCAACATTCTGGGGGCCCGCTATGGGCCCCCAAAGGCAAAGACCACATGCCTTTCCATGGCGGAAGGCACATCTCCGCCTGCATGCTAATATGGATGGCGGTGTCTTGCAGACACCGCCACCATATTAACCATGTTTTCGGCCGGTCGACGAGTCGACCGGCGGAAAAGCGGCAGACGGTCTTTCCGTCCGCCGCGGACCCCCCAGCCATCCTAATATGGCGGGGGGTCTTTGAAGTGTGGATGGCGGGTGGATTGCTCCCGCCGGGCCGGCCGTGACTACCGCCAGCCCGGCGGGGGCGATCCGCCCGCTATCATAATGACCCCCTTAGTTAGGGATTGCTCTAGCCTTAGCTCTTGATAGCTCTGTTCTTTTTTGATGGCTTCTATTAGTTTGTGTAAGGTTGGTTGTCCTCTTCCTATTGTGGCTCGGAAGGCCATTAGTTTTTAGCTTTTTGAGCTAGGGTGCTCTCATAGACGTTCCACTAGGGGATTTGGAACTTTGGTTGCCTACGGTGCCCTGACCTATGTACCCTTCCCACCCAAGTGTCTTCAAAGTAGTCTAGGAAGGGGGTTAGTTTTGTTTCATTTGCTTGGTAGAAAGGGCTTTCGAGAAGTATGTTATAGTGGTTGGCTACTACAGTTGTTGTTACAGAGGCCAGGGCTATTAACTCCTTGATTCGATAGGCAAAGTTGCTATTGGTGGCGTAATCTATACTTAGAGTAGATTTTTGTAGGTGTCTCCAGATACTTTGGTTGAAGTGATAATAGCAACCTTGTATGCAGTGTGTGGGTATATTTTTAAAATTGACTGTATCATCGCTTGTTCAAAGTCAATGATTATTTTTTGTGGGAAGTAGTTGTCGGCGAGTTGTTTTATTCATGTAAGGAGCTCTATGTAGGTGGTATTTTGTTTATTGGGGAGTAGTGTGTATATGAAGAGGATGTTAGTGTCTTCATATTCGCCATGGATGGTATATAGTTAGTAAAAAGGCTTGGGGCAAACTTTGAATGTACCATCCATCATCCACGTTTGGCAGTTTTTTAATTTTTGTATATTGTTGGTGGCAAAGATAATAATTTGTTCTTCATGACTGTTATTGCATGAAGAATGAATTCCTCATCTTTGTGGGTGACAGTATATTCTGGCAAGATTTGTATTTCTCTTAAAGTTTGGGGGGTGGGTGGTTTTTGAGCAGTAGCTCTTTTAGTTCTGGCTATTAATCTTTTTAGAGCGGGAATGGATGGTAGTTGTCCTGTGACATGTTCAGGAACCCTAGTTAATATGTTTTTTAGTATTTGGGTTCTGGTCTGTTGGAAGCTGGTGTTTGCTTCTCTGATGATTTCTAGAGCATCTCTGACTTCGATTTCTGTCACATTGGGGGATGGTTGTGTTCCCTGACATTAATTACATTTGTTTCTACTGTTGTGGCTCTCCCATAGCAAGAATTGGAGTAGTATTTACTACATTTCCAATGGGTTTTGTTTCCTGTTATTTTTTCTTGCGTATAAGTATAGTCCATGTAGCACAGAAGTAGTTATCCCTTTTGTGATGTGATGAATTTTGTTCCTTCTGCCATTTGTTTTGTCTATATGTGAATATATGTATGTATATATATTTATTAATTATAAGGTCTTGAACAGTAAAAATGTTTGTATAATTATTACATTTGAAAATAAACTTACATTTGTCGTCCTTTAATTTTCTTGTTGGATATTTTACCGATGGTCGTGGTTGATTCACTGGTTTCTTTTTTCTGTTGGTTTAAAAGGAAAATGTTATTTTTATTAAAGTGTTACATTTAATTTGATTATTTCGTTTAGTTAGTTTCTATTTTTATTTAGTTGATAAAAAAAATACTTAACATTTTTAGTTTAAGTTTATTTTGTTGATGTTGTTGGTTTATTGAAGTTTGTAGAAGCTGTGAAGAGAAAAGTATTTGTTATATTTTGTTTTTTTATTTAATTCATTGTTTTTTATTAGTGTGCTCTATTTGTTGTTTAATTTATATACTTACCTAGTTTTATATTCTTCTTTAATATTGATTTTATCCTTGTTTTTGAAGTTAATTGCTGTTTTGAGTTTTTTAGGTGGAGTTTTAGTGAAGTGTTATCTGTGAAACATATAGGAAAACGTTATAGTTTTAGATAATTTGATAATTTCTATTATTTAGCCTCTATTTTTATTGAGGGCCTGAGTATGATCTCGCTAGGAAGGCCTCCAGACGGGTTCCGGAACGAGCAAATCCGATTCAGAGCCTACATTTGCGACCGAATCGTCCCCCGTTCCGAACGACCAAATACGATGCGAAGATCTCGTCCGCGTCGACCGAATCGTTTACAAACCCGATCCCGTCAGTCTGACTTGTTCCCAGCCGAATCGTGTCGCGCAATGGAGTTGGCTTCTGAACGAGCGAGTACGATGCACGATTCGGACAGCCGTATCAACTCGGTGTCAGTGAGACAAAACGGCTGTGGGAATCAGACTTCGGGGGGCTGAAGGGGGCCCCCCTTCACCCGGAGCCCTCCGAATCTGTCCCGTGGGGGTACCCATGGGTCCCCCCTTTCCATTCATGCACAGTGTGGAGGGCATCATAGGGTGCCCGCCACAGGGTGTACGCTGTTCCCCACCCACCTCTTTTTGCTATGGGAGCCTGTGTACTCGTTCAGTATACAGGCTACCATAGAGTTCAATGGGAGTCTGAGCGAACCAAGTCCGTCACCACACGGGTGCATCGTACTCGGTCACTCGGACTCGCAGAGCACAATTCTCTAGGAAAGCCCTCCGGATCCAAGTTGTACGGTGGGCTTTCCTAGCGAGATCGTACTCGGCCACTAAGGGCCCAATTACGATGCGGTTAGGAAAGCATTCCCACCTAGGGCCCGATTACGATGCGGTTAGGAAGGCCTCCTAACGGCATTTGTTCCTTCCGAATTGGATCGGGAACGTGTCTTCCCAACCGAGGGCTAGATTACGATGCTGTTAGGAACATAGGCTCCCATAGAAGTCAATGGGAGTCCAACCAAATCGTATCTGGATGCATCATACTCAGTTGTTCGGACTCTCCTGATCCGAGTCGGTCCGAAACCATTTCCAAACCGATTCGATCGGGAAGATTTCCTAACCACATCAGAATCGGGCCCTAAGTTGTAAGAAAAAATATACTTACTATTTTTAGTTGATGAAGTTTTTTTCGTTGATGTTGTTGTTTTGTTGATTTCTGTAGAAGCTGTTAAAAGAAAAGCATTTGTTAAGTATGTTTTGCTTTTTTATTACATTTATTTGTTTTCATTCGTTTACTTTATTTGTTGGTTAAGTCATATACTTACTTTGTTATATATTTTTTTTAATGTTGATTTTATTGTCGTTTTGGACGTAAATCTTTGTTTTGAATTTTCTAGGTGGTATTTTAGTGAAGTTTAATCTGTGACATATAAAGGAAAGCATGGTATAGTTTTAGTTAATTTTTTTTAAGCTAATTTTATTTATTTAGTGTCAAACTTTTGTTCTTACCTTTAATGAGCGTTTTTCTGAATAGTTGATTGTGTAGTTCTTTTTTGTTCTGTTTTCTGTCTTGCAAAGGTTCGTGCTTCCTACATGTTTGTCCGTTATATGGTAAATTTTGTGTTAAATAATTGATTGCTTTTATAGTGTTTATTTAATTAGTTAGAGTTTTCTATTGGTTTGTGTCGGTGTAGTTTAAATTTATTGGTCGAGATAACTTTTTTGAATATTTTGGCAGTTACTATTTAATTTGTTTAATATTTATTATGATTATTTAATATTTTTTTTAATTTTGTTTATTATTGTTATTAAAATATATATGTAGATACACGTTATATTTGTTTATATATGATATATATTTATGTTTGTTTATTTTTGGTATTTGTGATTTTTTTAAATGTATTGTTTGTTTATTTATTTGTTTTTGGATTTTCAGTATATTTGTTTTATTTAATTTTATTGATTTTGTAATTTATTTAGTGTTTGTTCATAATGTTTGCAATATGTTATTTCATTATGTTATTGAAAATAGTTTAGTTTTATGTTTAAATGTTATTTTCGGAATAGTTTAGATGTATTTTATCAATGTTTGTGTTGTCGATATTATTTATGTCGATGTTTTTGTTGTGTTATATTTTATTTTAATGTTATCGATATTTTTGTGTTCTTTATTTTTGTTGTCGATATTTTTGTCATCTAAATTTTTGTTAACGCTATTTTTTTATTGATGTTTGTGTTATTTCTGTTTTGTGTATTGGGTGTCCATATTTTTGTTTACAATATTGTTGACTCGATATTTTTGTAGTTCGATGCTATAGGAGTCGATGTTGTATCAGTGATCCTCAAAATACACTTGCAGTTGTGATTTTAAGGATTAGCGATTACAGAAGTTTTGTACTTGAGACTTTTATGTCATTCTTTAGTGAAATCCAGACAGCCTTTAAACCATTCAGAAGAAACTAAAACGACCCTTATGAACCCCAGAGACGAGGTGCTGCCCAGAAGAGGCATGGGCCATCAGTGGGCTTGAATCCTCATTGACCTAGGTCAGTTACTCTAAAAAGTCAGAAAGGTGGTCTATGGCATGCCACAGGATTCTCACTTTCTGCTGTCCTTTTGAAATATTAGGAACCTCCTGTAGGCTAATGACAAGCAGCTGCACTCCAACATCTCCAAGGATGTGGAAAACAGAGAGGATATCGGAGATTGCTTCACACATGTGATTCAAAGCATGAGTTTAAACCAGCTGTACCTCAATGAAGGGGAAACGAAAGCTATGCTTTGAGGATGTTGAAATGCTCAGACACTACTGTTTAAATTTAAATGGCAGCTCTCTATGGAAGCCTAGGAGTTATTGCCAACTTAGAATGTTTTCCATCACCTCTGATGTGCTAAAGATATAACCCACCTTCTGCAAGCTTGACAATGAATCACTCCTACTTGCAGCATCCAGTACTGCAGTCAAGTCTATGGGAGCGTCCCAGTCAGTTTCATAGAGAGCAAAATGTTGCTACCTACCTCTTCTTCAGCTTGAGAAAGACAGAATATATTTATTATTTGCATCCACCTTGTTTCCTGAGTGGGTGGGAAGCAGCTGAGGTCAGCCGGCTCCTTCCTTGACTCTCAGCTTACAGTTTCAGGATTTAGGGACCGACATACGAAGCATTTTACTGGTTTCAAAAGACCTGTAAAATGCTTTTTGGCATGTACCGACCCTATTTTGCGAGTCTGTAACCTATTACCGACTTGCAAAAAAGGGTTTGGGAGTTGCTATTCGGAGGGGCGTTTTAAGGACGTCCCTTCCAAATGACGAGTTGCACTGGTATGAAGGAACGTTTTGTTACCAGGAATGTGGTCACAAAACATTTGCAGTTACTACCAACTTCAAGTTTGTGGTAATCCATTCACAAACTGGAAGGGGATCCTTTGTGAATGTCGGCGGCAACATTTTTTAAGAGCAGGCAGTGGTCACACGAACCACTCCTGCCCTTAAAAAATGAAAAGAAAACGTTTTGGTTTTTCCTTTTAAAAACATCCCATTTTCCTTTAAGGAAAACGGGCTGCATAAGAAAAGAAAAGTTGCTTTATTTAAAAAGCAAACACAGACATGGTTGTCTACTGTCCCCAGAAGGCCACCATCCCTGTGCTATTGCCCATTCCCAATGGGTCACAAATTGCGACCTGCCTCATGAATATTGATGAGTCAGGTCCCTTGCGACCCATTTGGGAATTGCTAATGTGTCTGAAACATGTTGGTACATTTCATTTTGTGAGTCTCTAATTGCGAGTCGCAAACAATCGCAATTAGAGACTCGCAAAAGGAAAAGTTCATAAATCTGGCCCTTAGTTTCTGTGTAATCCGTGCTATCATTGCACACTGGTATTTGCGCCCATCACCTTTGGGTAGTTGATTGTGCTACTGGGTAAGTGCTCTAGTTTGAAAGGATCATATGTATCAACCACTCACACTATATAAGCAAGATAGCAGTGCATCTATGCAACGTGCACACTGGTGGCTTAAATGCGCCTCCATGCAGTGTGTGTACTGGCGGCGTTCAAATGGTGTGCCAAAGACAAGCCCGTCTGTGCTTGTTGACAGCGCAACAGCACCTAGTACCAGCGATTCTGGTTCTCCAACAATTCATGGCATTCAGCGCATAACTAGCCTGGGCGGAATTTTGATTATGCTGGAGTAATCAGATTCATTTTGGTAATTCCACTTTGACACGGAATTACTGATAATAACATGATTATGCCCACTTACATAATTAAGAGTAATTTGGGGGAAAGAAATCCTACTGCAAGACTGCATTTAGCGAGAGCGAGCGGCTGCTTGCACTGCTGCTCATGTTCTGTTGCATTTAGAGCTATTTTCTAAAAGACGGCGCTAAATGCTGGAAGTAAGTTGGCGGAAAATCCTGCCATAAGTGCACATTTAGCGAGCGGAGGCATTTTGCACAAAGAAAATAGCGCTAAATGCAGAATGAGTCTTCTTGCGTAATTTTGTGTAATTCCACATGATTACGTTACACAGAATTATGCGAGTTACACCCACCACCACACATAACTTACTCTTCATGCCCTAAACACACGGGGAAATTGTCCTGCCTAACCTCGCACATATTTTATTATGCTCCTGCTTCATGTAGAAGGGTTTTTTCATGTCTGGTTTGTTGATGTTTTTCCCTGTCTTTGACCAAGACTGCTACTCTTTGACCCAATCTACTCCTAAAATGTATCCTCTTTTGTCTAAAATTTGGCAATCTAAACTGTTAAAAGCACTTAAAAAAAAGAATGAAACTAGTGTGATACCTATCCTTTCGAAGTTAAAAATGTGTATAAAATGACTTTAAAATACTATGATAGTTCCATCCACTGTTCCCATAGAGTGCTTGTGAGTAAATTACTGTAACTCAGCATTCCGTTCGTGAAATATTTTAATATGTCAAAGACTTTACGAACCCTAAAGCTATGATGTTAATATGTGCCCCTACATAGGAGATTTCTACCAATCTATCCATTTTGTTTAAGGAAATGATTATTCATATTGATAAGAATTTTGCCAAGAAGCAGCCCCCAGGAAAATTGTCTCAAAAGCCTTCACTCCATTTACAAAAGCGAATATTTTGTCGATATTAACAACTAATAAACCTGGATCTCCATAAGACCCCCGCCCACCCTGTTTCTTCTTAATTGCACCCCAGATCTTAGGGCTGAATTAGACTTTGGCAAAGAGGGTACTCCATCGCAATGACAATGGAGTACCCTGTGTGCCAAGGCAAAGTTTTGCACGCCTTGTATAGAGTCGGGTGGCACTTCATTATATAGACAGCAGGGACTGCTACCTCTTCTCCACCTACATAAACCTCTAATAACCAAAAACAGTTTGGGCCGTTAGAGGTTTGGCCATTTGTTTGCCTGACCTACTTAGAGTGGGCGAGCACATGGCCAGTTTTCACTGTCTGTCACCAGCAGGTAAAACTACAGAATGACCCCCCATGCAATGAGAGAAATTTCCCATGGTGAGGTTTTTTTTTTTTCTCAAAAAGAAAATCCCGCTTTGGATCAGTCCAATGCATTTACAGGAACAACCGTGACGGAGTGAACTCATCTGCCAAAGTGTAAATCAGCCTTAGTTCCTTAATTGACTATGCTATGTAACCACTCCTCAGCGCAGGCTATGGTGCCCACCTGCTGGAAGTTAGCTCAAGGATTCCCCTGCAGCGGATGCATCATTACCATTTAAATATTGTCCTATCTCTCTGTTTCCACTGGAAGCCAAAATAATAGTAAAAGCAGGCAGAGTTCAGATCCTTCAGAGGCCAATTCTTTGCTACATTTCTCAGTCGAACTTTCGGCCACAACATAGGGAAGAATCTGCTTTGGTTGCGGCCATTGATGATCTATTTGCCGCATTTCATACCTTGTCTCATATTATCCTTCTCTCGCGCCTTCATGAGATGGGCATTGGCAACTTGGCTTGGCACTTTCAACCTGTGCCTCTTCCTCTCTTTGATTTGCCTCATCAGCCGTCCATCTGCCTGGCTCCCCAAGGATCTTCATAAAGCCCTACTCTTTTTAATGTGAATATAGCCTCTCCGCCCCGTTTGATCCATTCCTTCTGTTTTGATATGATATCCTCTGCAGACGATACTCACATTATTGTTTCAGTCTCTAAAAATCTATCTTGTACCCAAAAAACTTCTTCTCTTGTATGTCCACAGTAGCTACCTAAAGGAGAGGATTGCTTGAAGTTAAATTTGGAGAAAACAGAAATACTTATGTTGGGCAAACTCACTCATTCCTGGAATTCTTCCTAATTTAGGACCAACACCCATGCATTTTAAGAATGCTGATAAAAATATTGATAATCTTCCACTCCCACTCTTCCCTCATAAGACTGTAACACAAGCATTATTTACCCGGGCCCGTATTATGATATGGGCCCACTTTCCCTATTTGACCATGGCGCACCTGTTTGATGTGTGCCCTATTATGTACAATGCACTGCCCTCAGGGCAGCCGTGAATTCGTGCTGCCCTGGGGGGCAGTGCATTCAAATGAAATACAGAGCAGCTGCTTCAAAGCTGCACCGTGTTTCACAACGCAGGCAGCAACCCGCCTGCACTTTCAAAAGGGATTAGAGATCCTGTTGCAGGCGAGTGCAGTGAGTGACTGCACCTACCTGCAAGAGGATGTCTGGGGTGTCCATAGGACCGTCTTTCATCCCTCAAGAGGGCTGCCCTCACGGGGCACCCTGATAGTGTCCCACCTCTTTGTGGCACACTTTCAGTGCGCTTTCTGACAGCTTCTTTGCCATAGCACACCATCCATGATACTGCGTGGGCGCAGAGGCAAAGAGAGTCCCTCATTTGGGGCGCACTACATGTGCTCCAACACTATCAGTATTAAAGAAGGGGCCGCACAAGGGTCTGAGGACCATTCTGTAATTCCAAATTGCCCCGGCAGGGGGGGGGGGGTAAAAAGCGGGCGCACATACCTGTTGCGCCCCCGGAGAACTTTCTGTAATATGGCGCCTGATGTCTAGACTAATGTTCCCAGATGTTATGTTTATCTTCAAAGCACTTCAGAACCAAAGCCCTGTCTATCTGAGGAATAAACCATGTATCAACCCATCCATAGTCCGCACCCCGTGGATAGAACCCTGTCCAATACTCCTCGCATGCAATGAGGTGGAGGTCGTTGCTTCTGCTGGAAGCTGCTCACACTTGGAACAGCCTGCCAGAGTCCCTGCCCCATCTTTCAGATTTTGCCTTTTATAAAAAAAGATTAAAGACTTGGGGCCACATGTTCAAAGGCTTTTTGTGGTCGTAAACGGGCCGATTTGCAGAATCCGCTTGTTTGCGAATGCAAAAAGACTTTTTACATGTACAAAGCCCAATTTGCAATTCAGTTACTTATTACCAAATCGCAAATTGGGTTTGCGATTTGGTATTAGGAAGGGGTGTGCTTAGGGAGTCCCTTCCTAATACCGAATCGCAGTGGTATGTGTGGATGTTTGCGACCGAATTGTGGAGGTAAAACATGTGCATTTTGCCACCTACTTCAAGTTGGTGGTCACCCATTCCCCTTTGTGAATGCTTGTAGAACCATTTTTTAAGAGTAGGCAGTGGTCCCATGGACCACTGCCTACTCTTAAAAAATGAAAAGAAAACTTTTATTTTTATTTTTTAAACACACCCCATTTTCCTTTAAGGAGACATTTGCTTTATTTAGAAGCAATCACAGACATGGTGGTCTGCTAACCACAGCAGTTCACCATCCCTATGATTTTAGCGATTCCCAATGGGCGCAAACCGAGACCTAGCTCATTAATATCATGAGGTAGGTCTATTTGCGACCCACTGTGAATCGCAAAATATGTCAAAGACACATTTGTACATTGGTATTTGCGATAACCAAATAGCGAATCACAAAAATTTGCCTGTTTGATAATAGCAAACTATTACCTTTGCACAAGTGGCCTTGTGTTACTGCAGCACTACAAAGACCATTCTTAGTTTACATTTTATAGATACTGGTTTCTAGCGCCTGGATGCCCTGCATTGGATCAGGGTTGTCCTGACTCGGGGGCCGATTCCGATTCAGGCCGGAAAACGTACCGACCGACTCGGATCGGAATCTATTCCGACCGACACGTACCGGTGCAGCCCGATCCGCCTAGTACAATGAAATGCATGCGATTTACGACCGACTCGCACGGAACACAAGCCGAACGACCGAACCGCACGGAAAACAGCGATCCAGCCGGAAAAATACGCGAATCGAACCGACCGACACGCACCTAGAAGGAACCCGAACGAAACGTACCCGCGAACTCCGACCCGCACAGTACGATGCAATGCGTGGAAAACCCGACCGAGTCGCACGGAGCTCAAGCCGCACGACCGACACGCATACAAAACAGCGAGCCGAAGCAATCCAATACACTGCGACCGACGCGTACGCCGCACATGAAACACAGCAGAAATACAGCGTGAACGAGTCGGAGAAGCTCGCACGAGACCAACTGCAGCGTCCTACTCGGTCAGAAGAACGTCTCCTACATGCACAAAAAGTACAAAGGAAAAAACACACAAAAAAGGGCCAAACAAGTAATTACAAAGCCAATAAATACTGGGGGGGGGACATGGAACAAAGACACACCCACAACTCCACCCATATAAAGGACACAAATCCCTACCATGATCCTTTGCAAATTCAAATTACCTGCCAGCACAGAACACCAACAGACAGCAACCACAGACACTCACAGCTCATCCATCACACAAGCCACACACCATCAGCACCTCAACAAATAGCACCCTCACATACACCCAGCTAAACCCACACTCACACACCCTCACCTGCACACCCACACACACATCACTCACCACCACCACCCAATCACCATGCCCCAAAAGAAGAATCCAAAGTTCCTAGACAGTGAATTGGAAGTCCTGGTAGATGAGATCCTCAGGGTAGAGCCACAGCTGTTTGGTACACTGGTCCAACAGACCCCCATGTCGCAGAAAACCAAGATGTGGGAGAGGATCGTCGACAGGGTGAACGCACAATCACCATGTTTGCGCACAAAGGAAGACATCCAGAACAGGTGGTATGACGTGCGCAGGTGGGTCAAGGACCTACTAAAGAAGGACTACGCCTTGAGCCAACACACCGGCAGTGGCCCTCCTGCCAAACCTGTATACCTCAGGCCCTGGGAGGAGAAGGTGCGGGCCATCCTACCACCAGTGAGCGTATATGGACTATCAAACATCCCAGAGCCTGGTGAGTACACAACAAATATACACAATATTGTGTGACAATACACACACATCACTGTCAAGGGGATAGTCAAACCATGCACCCTTAATAAATACACACCAACCAAAAGATAATCACCCCAAGATGTGTATGTCAGTCAGATAAACACAATACATGCCATCTCATAGTGATATGTAACTGTGTCATGACATGCACAAACACAACAACAAATACAGCTAGGCAGTGGCACAAATCTAACCAACAAACACAGTAAGATATGTAGCCACCACCTCACAGGGAAGCCCACTGAAAGGAAGGAATTCTGTGTGTGCTGGTCAAGTCAGTGTAGCCAATAGCATGATGGGAGTTGTAGTCACAGATATTGCCCACCCTCACAAAACGCCCATCAACACCACTGTGAACCATGCTCACATCACAGGGAGTGGAAAACAACTGACAAGATGGCTGACACTGGGTACTGCTGTGGGGAGCACAAGGCCCTGCTGGGAACTGTGCACCAACCAACAGCAGGACACCACTGACTGACATCCTGAAAGCAAACTTGCACTCCCTGCAATGGAAGCACGTTCCATGGTGGGATATCTGGCTGGGTGGGAAGGAGGACTGACAGCACTGACCATAGTTACCAGCAGCTCTTCTCACACACACCACTAACACAAACTCCACACAACTCACCTGGTAGAATGCATTGCCTCACACTCTAATTAAATATCCCACAAAGAACCACCACCCTGGGTTATGCTGTGTGAAGCACAGGGACACACATGGGACTTGTAGCCAAACTAACGCCAGGATAACACTGTCAGCCATCTTGTCAGCACAGGCACACTACCCCACAGGGAAGCAGAGTCAAAAGGAAGGAAGCATGGGCATGCTGGGAAGGGGGGTGGAGGCAATAGCATGATGGGAGTGGTAGTCACAGCTCAACATCCCCCACCCGCATGGCCCAGCAAGCTCACACTAAAGCATGCACACCTCACAGGGAGTGAAAAGCCACTTCAAAGATGTCTGACAATGGTGCTCTGTTGTGGGGATCACAAGGCCATGCTGGGAACTGGGCACCAACAAACAACAGGACACCACTGTCAGCCATCTGGCCATTGCTGTCACACTCACACACAGTGAAGTCCACTCAAAAGGAAGGAAGCATGGGCATGCTGGGAAGGGGGGTGGAGGCAATAGCATGATGGGAGTGATAGTCACAGCCCAACATCCCCCACCCACATGGCCCAGCAAGCTCACACTGAAGCATGCACACCTCACAGGGAGTGGAAAAGAACTGACAAGATGGCTGACACTGGGTACTGCTGTGGGGAGCACAAGGCCATGCTGGGAACTGGGCACCAACAAACAACAGGACACCACTGACTGACATCCTGAGAGTCAACCTGAACACACTGCAAGGGTGGCATGCTTCATGGTGGGATAACTGGGCTCGGGGGAGAATGAGGGCCGGATGTCCACCAAATACAACCAATGCTGGCCATGTACACACCTCAACATTCATATTGAAATGCTTAAAGTATGCAGGACAATGTGCTACACCAATATCAACCTCTGACTGTGACAACTTAGGACAATGCAATGTACAGGCCCGCATCCAGAGGTACAGTCACAACTGTCAGGTTTGTGAACCATTGATGCCTGCAGAAACATAACATACATTGTGTGTGTCTCCCAAAAACAGGTGATGATGGGGACACAGCAGCAGACGCTGAGGAGTCCCTGTCCCAGGCTCCGGGGACACTGAGCTCACTGGTGTGGAACCGCCTCTGCCCTCCTCGGATGCCGAAGACCTACCTGGCACCTCCGGAGTGAGTCATCATGCAGCACCAGCAGGACCACCAGCTGCACCCCCTGCACCCACCCCTCCAACAACTGCCAACACACAGACCACACCTGCCGACACGGACAGACCAAGGACCACCAACGACAACAGCATACGGACCCCGGCCCAACGTGGAGCAACGGACACCAACACCAGTAACAACCCCCAAGGGGGCCCAGGGTCACCTGTGCGTACCACCGCAGGTCCTGCACGTGTCACCAGGGGTGGTGGGAGGGGTGGTAGACATAGGTCACTGTTTGCAGAGGGGTCTGGACTGCATGATGACCCACAACTGGTACGCATTGCTGATGCGTACCAGACTAGCACCGGAGAGGTCAGCCAGGTAGTGGGGATCCTCAAGGACATCCAACAGCAGCAGGCTGCCCATCATGCCCGCTTGGACTCCCACATGTCCCGCATGGAGTCCAAGTGGGACACATTGTAAGAACTGATGGCGGTGCATAGGGACATATTGACATGCCTCCGCCAGATTTGCACCAACATGTCAACACCTCCCTGTGTGCCCACAACATCTGGTGCTGCAACAACTGCAACTGCCACAGGGAGGGAGGATGACTCTGGCGGAGAGTCCCCTGCAGCGCAGCAGCCTGCACTTGAGGGTCCCCCCCCCAAAGAAGAGGGGTCGTCCGAGGAAGGACAACTGAGAGGCCGATGGCCATGCACAACCCCCAGGAAGCCAACACCTGTTCTGGAAATTCACCTTTGTGTGCAAACTGTTCACCCTGTCGAATGCAACACAACTCTCCCACATGACATGGGGAGTTCAAGTTGGACCAATGTATCAGATGACTGTTGACTTTACTCAGGACATTTCTGTTACCAGGACTTCCAAATCATCTAGGAACTTTGGATAACAATCCCAATGTACAGCACCCACCATCCTGTGCGCTATACTCACACATGTATGTCAATAAACTCACTAATACACCATACTTGCCTCTGTTGTGATTCCAACGTGGTTTCTGTCATGGAGATGATGATCTGCGAAATGACACTGTGCATGCTAACTGCTACAGCAAGTATAACACCGTCATGTGAGTCATGGCGACGTGACACATATGAGGGAGACACACCACCAGGGCTACACAACACATACACACCAGGGCCATCTGACTCATCGCCTACACTGATGTTGCCAGGAAATACGGTGCAATGCACAGACACAACACCTATTCACAGTCTGTGTTAACTAGCCCACTGGTGCAGTAAGCAAATGTCAGTCAGATGTGTGACCACAGACAACGCACATCACAAAGTGAAGCACAGGTATATTACACATTTGCAACATGTAACCACTACAGATGCAAGGTAATCCCACGTGGCAGTGGGCATACAGTCAACAAGTGTAGAAGAAAGGAAGTCCATGGGTGTGGCGCACATCACCTGTAGGGAAACGACAGCTTCCACCCTGGAAGTTGAATCACGGTGTCGGGGGATCACAGTTGACCAAACAACTCTGAAAGTACCCTGTGAAGGACAGAAATGACACACGGTCAAAAGCACTGAAGAACAGGACAGAACTGCAATACTCATGCCCAATACATGTCACAAGATACCTACACAGAACCAAGTTAGCATGTCAACACTGTTGGGGAGTACAGACTACCTGTAAGGACACATCGCTGCACGCATACAGTCATGTAGCACATGGACACACTCAAACAGCACCAGAGCACCACCAACACATATCACACAAACTCACATCATTGACATGACATCTCCGGATACTCACATTCAGCTGAAGAAGTTGGTGATGAGCTGTGTGCGGACATCACCCTCATCATCATCATCATCACTGGCATCGTGGTCCAGGCCAGGATCCTCCACAGGTGGCGGATGTTGGTCATCGTCATCCAGGATGAGAGGCAACTCCTTCCGCGCTGCCAGGTTGTGTAGCATGCAGCAGACGATGACAATCTTGCACACCTTTGCTGGGGCATATGGGAGGGCCCCTCCTGTCTTGTCCAGGCAGCGGAAGCGGCTCTTCAGGAGACCAAATGTCCGCTCAATCACTCTCCTGGTCCGACCATGTGCCTCATTGTAGCGCATCTGGGCTGGTGTCACAGGGTTCCTGAGGGGCGTCAGCAACCACGGCATGTTGGGGTATCCGGAGTCACCTACATACGGACAATTGCACATTAGCTGAGTTGGAAAAGAGGGTGGAATACTACATTGCAGAACACACACAATGGTACAAAGTCAGTACACACCGACAAGCCAGGCACGCTGGTTCCGCATCTGTGACATCATCCTCGGGATGCGACTACTCCTCATCACATAGGCATCGTGTGCAGAACCGGGGAAACGGGCACACACGTGTGAGATGCTCATATCTGCAAGACATACCACCAGTGCGTTGACCGAATGGTAATGTTTGTGGTTCCTGTATGCTTGCTCATGTGCCTGTGGTGGTACCAAAGCCACATGTGTCCCATCAATGGAGCCAATGACATGCGGCATCCTCCCCAGGGCATAGAAGTCACTCTTGACGTCAGTGAGTTGTTGAAGTTTAGGGAAATAGATGTACTGGTTCAGGTATCTCAACATAGCCTCCAAAACATCGCGTAGCACACGGCTGAACATAGTCTGTGACATCCCACCAGCAGACGCCACAGTGTGTTGAAAGGTACTGGTGGCAAAGAAGTGTAGGGCTGCCATCACCTTTACCTTGGAGGTCAGCGCTGTAGGGTATGTCCGGCCAGGTTGCAAATGTGGGGCCAACCGCACCGTCAATTCCTCAATCAGCGGCCTGGTGAAGCGGTACCGTCGGATGCAGTCCCGTTCGACCATGGATGCAAGGTCAGGGAATGGTCTATGGACAGCTGGTGCCCTGCAGTGCATAGGTGAAGAAAGAAAGATTGTCAGTCACCCCACATATGTGGCATTGCCCATACTCAATATCACATGATACATCATTAAGAGACACAAGTACATGATGTGTGTGCTGTTCCGTAAGGACATGTATGGCACCTACATGGCCAACATCTAACATCACAGTTCAACATGTGTCGTCAACAAGTCCCAGGTTGTGCCATGGGATATCATTAGGCTGTGTCACAGTTCCCATGTACTGCTGTCACGTTCCAAACACACACCACAGTGACATGTGAGGAAAGATGTGCCCCAGGCATCACAGTTCATTGACAGGTAGATTCCCAGGGACCCTGTATTGCCACATGGACACTGGCATGACATGGTGCATCATGAATACACCACAGCAAAACAACTATGACCCCCACAGGTAGTGGTCCCTTTTCCCTCGGCAGGACAGACATGGACGTCTGTGACACACACACGCACAACATCAAAGTCCATGCACGAACAACGTGGATGTGTAGACTGTCCCCCATTGTGCACATGGAATCAGAGACATTGTAAACACAACATGCACACAGATTGTGGAGGGCCATCACTATTGTGGCAATGGGTCAGCCTGTGACGTACATACCGTCCCACATGGGACTCAGGGGGTATGTGACATGACATACACATACACAACCTGGAAATGTGACCATGCCACATGCTCTGAACTGAACAGTTGCACATCACAGTGGTCATGTGCACAACACACAAAGGATTCTGTCCCCATGAACACGTGCACAGCCTGGGAGTGGCTGCCCCCAAGTGCCACCCAAAAAACCACATGTTGACCCCCATACACGGAAAAGATAATGCAGCCTTGCATGCCTTAGGATAGAGTGTGGACAGGCTGTGCTGTTGTAGGTGTGCCCCTGAGTCCCTGGAACGTAAATGTGGCTGGCATACGTTCATCTGTGACAGGCATGGTGACATATGCCAGTGACATGTACAGGGACGCGTTGTACAGCAATGGACCGATCTGTGCGCACGCATTGGCCATTGCATATGATGTGACCGGGTACGCGTTGTACAGCAATGGACCGATCGGTGCGCACGCATTGGCCATTGCATATGATGTGACCGTGTACGCGTTGTACAGCAATGGACCGATCTGTGCGCACGCATTGGCCATTGCATATGATGTGACCGGGTACGCGTTGTACAGCAATGGACCGATCTGTGCGCACGCATTGGCCATTGCATATGATGTGACAGGGTACGCGTTGTACAGCAATGGACCGATCGGTGCGCACGCATTGGCCATTGCATATGATGTGAGCGGGTACGCGTTGTACAGCAATGGACCGATCGGTGCGCACGCATTGGCCATTGCATATGATGTGACCGTGTACGCGTTGTACAGCAATGGACCGATCTGTGCGCACGCATTGGCCATTGCATATGATGTGACCAAGTACGCGTTGTACAGCAATTGACCGATCTGTGCGCACGCATGGCCTTTGCATATGATGTGACCGGGTACGCATTGTACAGCAATGGACCGATCGGTGCGCACGCATTGGCCATTGCATATGATGTGAGCGGGTACGCGTTGTACAGCAATGGACCGAACGGTGCGCACGCATTGGCCATTGCATATGATGTGACCGTGTACGCGTTGTACAGCAATGGACCGATCTGTGCGCACGCATTGGCCATTGCATATGATGTGAGCGGGTACGCGTTGTACAGCAATGGACCGATCTGTGCGCACGCATTGGCCATTGCATATGATGTGACCGGGTACGCGTTGTACAGCAATGGACCGATCGGTGCGCACGCATTGGCCATTGCATATGATGTGAGCGGGTACGCATTGTACAGCAATGGACCGATCTGGGCGCACTTATTGGCCATTGCATATGATGTGAGCGGGTACGCGTTGTACAGCAATGGACCGATCGGTGCGCACGCATTGGCCATTGCATATGATGTGACCGGGTACGCGTTGTACAGCAATGGACCGATCGGTGCGCACCCATTGGCTATGGCCTGGCATGGCAACGTACGCGTTTTCAAACCTTTAACGAGTCTGATGCAGTGAATTCAGTTGGTCACCCAAAACAATGTTGCAAATTCATGGGTCTCATGAAGTTGAACTTTTGAAGGATGCTGTGGGCGTGTGTAAGTGGTGCAATTCCATGGATTGGCCAGATTCAGAAGATGCAAACGACTTGGACCTATCACTTTGGACACATGGGACAGTATCTGCCTCTGCAGCACACATATAATGCTGGCTGTTCCCCTGAGAGCTCACTTGCCTGCACTACATGCTCCAGGACGACATCTGCCACCACCACTGCTGCTGTATCTGCATCCTCTGGATCCTGCAATGGCACGTACTGTGGAGAGAGCCCCAGCCTTCAGCACTGAGGAGAACCAGGCCCTGCTGGACAGCCTCCTTCCACAGTACAGCAAGCTGTATGGGAAACCAGGGGAGCAGGTGAGTGTGCTGTCCACTGCCTTACTAAATGTGCATGTTGTCTGACTAGCAAGACTTACAGTGTGCACGCCACTGGCTAGCAGGCTCACTGAGTAGTTGTCACCCCCATAGTGTGTAGTTACATGCACTGAACAGGTATAGTGCAGTAACAGTGCATTTAAACGAGGTTTTACTTCCCAGGCAATGATACCATGTAGTAACTGCTGGCAAACTGTTCATAGCTATCGTTGCACTGCCTGTGTACATCATGTGCCCCTGTGATTGAGACAAGTATATCCAACTGTGTAATGCACGGATATGTTGCATGTGTAGTAATGGCCTTTTCACTTTGTCATCCTCACAGGTTGATGCCCACCAGAAGCAGAAGATATGGCTGACCATCGTCCGGGCAGTGAGATCCGTGGGGGTCTAC
Source organism: Calotriton arnoldi (assembly GCA_963921515.1). Taxonomy (NCBI): domain Eukaryota; kingdom Metazoa; phylum Chordata; class Amphibia; order Caudata; family Salamandridae; genus Calotriton; species Calotriton arnoldi. The sequence goes on along the minus strand of CAWUFW010000109.1, from coordinate 4,088,087 downwards.
AAGCGCCGGATCCGCAACTGCCAGAAGAGGTGGCAGGACCTTCGGGGCTGGACCCGGAGGATCGCACGGGTCCAGCTGAAGCTGTCGCCTCCTCGCAGGAGGGGCGGACACCGGACCCTGACCCCCACATGCTCAGGATCCTGGCGGTGGTCTTCCCTGATCTGGATGGGCAGCTGAAGGCCAGACAGCAGCAAGGAGGGGGTGAGTCCATGACTGCATTGTGAACTTTGTCTGCCATGCTATGTGCCCTCCTCTGGCCTGGTTAAACTTCCACAGTACATCAGTCATGTGGTCCAGGACCCATGTCCCTCAATTGTGCACTGCCCACTCCTCATCTGATACCCAGGTGTGGCCCTTACAGTCAGGGAATTGTGTCACTTGGGTACTGTGTCCTTGCATTTTGCTTAGCTCAAGGTGGGGGACAGCATTTGTTCCCCTAACTCTGTGGTGGGCATCATGGGTGGGTCCATTGCTTACACAATGCCTGAGTTCTGACATGTATTCTGCGTGTTACTTTGATATGTGGTCCAATTGCTGATCTGATTCACCACATGTGCCTGGGGTATTTGGCACACACCCATGCTGCAGGTGGGAACAATGTTTGGGCCTCAGGAGTATGTATATCAAGTGTGTCACACATACTTAGCCACCTGCCTACTGTCCAGGGCTCATCCCTCATTCACGTGGAGCAGGACAGTCATGCCTACTCCAGGCCATACAATACACTCTGTACTCCCACTCCCGTGTATCAGCTGACACGTTGTGCTCAGTGATATGTCCCCTCAGGTGTCTGCCTCTGTGTCATTGTGCTGTGGTTTCGTTGTCAGGACTACTGGGGTGTTTCTCGGTTAGGGCTCAGCATGCCACCGGAGATGTGACCATAGGAGACGATACTTGTGTGACACATAGGTGTTTGATCACTTGACCTTGCAGACTGGGGTATGCGAATGTGAAGTTCAGGCAGCTGTTTCCTATTCACAGCAGATTGTGAGATGCTCAGGTTCCGAGGGTTGTGTTACAAGTCTCCCCTATGTCCAATTGGTATGACGTGGACAAATAAGAGTTCAGATGATGTGGTGTGTGGGGGATGGACATGTGCACCTGTTCAGCTCCAGGACTTGCATTCCCCATGACCTAGGATTATGACACAGTGCAGACTGTTGTTGGCTGGCTGCCCTGCCCATGTGACTGGAGACAGTGATGTATGACTTTGCAGGCATGCCTGTGCCATGGCATTAAACTTCCTATGAGTGATCCTGCAGGGGAGTGACATGTGCTACATGCACCCCATTGTGGCATTGACTATCAGGACATGGGTGCATCATGGTGTCTGGTGCTGGTATGCATCACATGCATTTCTAAATAGACTCTGGCCATCCCTTTATCCGGACATCTGTACTGACTCAGTGGCAAGAGTTGTGATGTGTGCATGTTCACATACTGCACCGTGTTCTCTGCACTGTCCAACTACTGTGTAGGTGGTGCATGTGTCCACACTGGGGTATTGCCATCCGACAGACACCAGACAGATCGGTGCAAGGCCAGGAGGGATGTGAGTGCCATGGTTGACCATCAGACTGACAATTGGCTTCTCCTACTCTGTTTGGGCACTTTTGGCAATGTTCAACTAAGGATGCCAGTGCTTGGTCTGTAATGTGCTGTACTTACTATGGTGTGTGCGGTCAGAGCAGGTGACTGATGTTTGTCTGTTTCCCTATTGTTTGCAGATACATCCACGGCCACAGGAGGGAACAGCTCCACGGACCAGGAGGAGCCGCAGAGCCAGACTGGGTCAGCAGCCGAGGAGTGGTCGGAGGGACCCAGTGGCACGGAGGGCGAGGGGAGCCACACCAAGGAGTCCTCAGCAGCATCCACCTCAGCTGAGGACCACAGCAGCTCGGAGGATGACTCCCTTGTGGAGGCGGGTGTCAGCAGCCACCACACCCCAGCTAGTGTTGCTGTCCCCGCCACCATCACCACCGCCCTCCCATCGGCTCCCATTCCAGAGGTCCGTGGAGGCTCCCGTGTTTGGGAGCATGTCTCCTTTGTGCCAGGCACCGCACCCCCTGCCCCTGTGTCCCCTGCTGCCCTGAGTGAGGAGTCTGTGTACCTCCTTCGCCAGCTCCATGTAGGGCAGACAGCAATGCTGAGTGTCCTCCATGCCCACACCACTCTGTTGACTCAGCTGGTGTCGTTCATGGAGGGCATCTCATCGGGCATGTCTGCCCTACAGAGGAGCAATAGGTCCATGGACTCCTCCCTGACGGCAGCAGTGTCCCTCCTCCGACAGTCCCTCACCCCTCCTACCTCTGCCCCATCCACACTCCCCAGCACCCTACCTGTCCCAAGCACACACACACCAGCACAGGCACCCACCAGCACAGACACAAGCAGCACACAGACACACACGCCAAAATCCAGACGCACACGCACGCACAGTCAGGGGACTGATACCTCACTCACAGGGGATGGGTCCCAGGCACACACACACGCATCCACGAGCACTGCGCAGTCCTCAGATACCTCTCCCTCCAAGGCCCCTTCCCTTGCCTCACCTGCAACCCCACCTACACAGCGGCTCTTCCTCTCTGACCTAGGCCTCTTCCCCTCCAATACAGCTGATCCAGCATTCAGGGGGAAGAGGAAGCCCACCCACACAGAGGGGAGTGCCCCTCACCCCCGGACACCCTCCCCCAGGCGCAGACAGACTGAGGCCCCCATCCGCAAGTCCCCCGGACCCGGAAGAGCAAGACCCCTCCGCCGCCCTGCAGCTCAACCACCAAGTCTCCTTCCTCCATCCCTCAGGCCCCCACTCCACAGGTGCCCCCACCACACCCTGCCCCAGGTTCCCCCACCCACAGATACACCATCCCCAAAATGATCCGGCCTTCTCCCCCTGCCACTTGCTTTTCCAGCACCACACCCCCCGCTGCGCATGTCTGTGCCACTGGTGTGGAGACGGTGTCCTCCCCCTCTGTCCTGCCCACCTTACCTGAACCCCATTCTCCTCCCCTGGAGATAGGCACTACAGTGGAGTCCACTACCACCCCGTCTGACTTGGGCACTGCAGTGGGGAACCTGTCCACTCCATCTGCACGGCCCACTGCAGTCGTGCCGGCACCCACACCATCTGAGTCATGCCCCCAGTTGTGCCGGCACACACCATGTCAGACACCTCCACTGCAGTTGTCAGTGACTCTCCAGCACCCACCACCCCTTCCCTGCCTCCTTCTGGTGAGCCCTGATCCTGTCCCTGCGGTGCCTGGCCTGCCCCCCGTATGCCCCTCCGAGGGGAATCTCCCTGGTGTGTAGCAGTGCAGGCATGCGAAGGGTGACATCTGGCACTGTCACCCTGTTTGGACTCAAATTATGGACTGGCCATTGGCCTTTGTTATATTTTTCTTTCACTTCTTCACACCCAAATGCTGAATAAAGCAACTTTCTGTTCTCTAGTGGTTTTGCTTCTGATGTACATGTTGTTGATGATGCTAACCGTGCCCTTGCTGCAGTGATGGTGATTTTTGGTCTCATGAAAATGAAGTGTTACTGTGCAGGACCCCATGTGGTCCAGGGGGAATGTGTCCTATCCTGTTGTGTATCCATGTCATCCTTTGCAGCAATATGAGGGTGTCATGTTTTCAAGATTTGGCAATGGGAATTCCTAGTTTTATTTGCAATATCACATCTGTGGCTTACAGCCCTGAACATCAGTTGTGCTTGCCATTGTTCAATTAGTCTACTTCCCTGACCGTGTGGCCATCTCAACTGGACATGCAAGTTTGGGCATCAATGGGGAAGGACTCATCTGTGTTATCAGTGCAACTTGCTATACATGTGTGTTGGATCTGTGCTGATGATTTCGGTGACACTCCCATGACCAGGCTGATATGACGGGAGCCTTCATTTAGTGCTAATTGTTGACTGTGTGACCAAGTGTTCTGCTGTCATGATGGAGCCTTACTGAGACAACGTATGGCACAGCTTTCCTCACACAGGAGTGGAGTCCCCTCATGGCAGTGTGTAATTCTGTGACATTGCCTGAGCACAAGGTGTGTGTTGTGTGAGCATGTCTGTGTGTGTTCACTTCCATGTTGCTAGGCAGGCTGGGATCCCTAGTGATGTTCCTGTTTGTGATGCTTGCTGAGTTGACCTATGTTCCCCCAAACTCTTCTCCATGGGTTCTCTGTGATGTGGGTGCATGGCACATTACTGGTCATCAGGGTGTCACCCATAGGTGTGTTTGCTGTCAGGGCTGAGTTTGTGGGCAAACGCAGATGGGACACAGTCAGGATTCCCCTTGGCACTTGTTGTTTACACCTGTCATGTAATTTCCAGTTTGTGTTAGCTTTCAGTGATTGTGACACGTTGTGTGTGTGACTGCTGCCACTCCTCAGGGTCAGAGCTGCAATGTTGGAAGTTGTCTATGTGTGTTCTTTGTTGGCTTCTTCATTGGTGTGGGACTGTGGCCGGGATCCCATTGGTTGGTGTGGTATTGACGTCATGTCCATGTACGGCGTACTGTGCAGTGTGTCAGACATTCAGGAGTCTTGTTGACTGGCCATGTGTGATGGGTTTCTGCACCTTAGTTCCCACCACCACCCCTGGGGTTGTCATGGGTGCATGTGCAATGTCACCAGTGCATGTGAGCTTCACTGCTGCACATTGTTGGAGGTCGAGGTGTGTGGTGTTGAGTGTGTGCAGATGAGAGTTGTTGCCCGGCTAGACCCCTGCCTCCATGTTGGCCTTGGCTGACAGGCCGTGCTGATTGATTTGTGCTTGTGTAGGTGTGATGGTAGTTTGTTGCTCAGGACACATGACTGTGGTTCACAGTGTGAACGACATCTAGCTTTGTCATCACAGTGGGATTATCATGCAGCCCAGGGTCCCCACATTGTGGGGTCCCTGGGGGTAGTGCTGTGGTGGGTCTGTGTCTTGATGTGTTAGTTGCTGTTCCTACAAGCTTGTGTGACATGTGTGATTTGTGCTCCCTCTCATCTAACAATGCCTGATTGCCCACATAGGGGATTCGGATCCATGAGTTACTTTTGTGTGGCACTGTATGCGCATCTGTGTAATTGGTATTCAGGCCTCATCATGTGTTGTGTGGTTGCCTGGGGACACTGGCACCCCCCACCCCCTCACCTGTTGTGTTTGATGTGCAGTGTGGGGCTGCCTGTTTGTGTTTGTGCATCTGCACCACTGCATTGGCATTTCTTTAGTGTGCCATTGGCTGTATGTTGTTTGGTGGGTTTCACCTGCTGTCCCTGGGACTCCTAGGTCATCAGCCAGCACAATGATCATGGTTTGTGTGTCCCATTGCTGCCATGGTATGGTATCTGTTCACCTCACATCTACAGTCTCCACAGGATATCTACATTTGTGTGCCCATTGGAGCAGCTATGTGGTTCTGCATTATGATGGTCACTTCTGTCATTGTGTTATTGATGAATGTTGACAGTGTCATCCCCCATGGGTGATGTTTGTCTGCACATGGCCAAAGGTATGTCTTATTTGCACTGCACTGTTTGCCTCACCCAATATATGTTGCTATGGGACACGAACACTACTTTGCCACTGATGTGTTTGTTGTTCTGTGACCAGGAATCAGCCATGCTGTTTGGCAGTTGCAGCTTTTTCCATGGCCACACTTACCTTATGGTCACTGTGATGATGGGGGTTTAGACCCCATTGCCACAATGTTCAAGATGTGCTTCAGCTATGGACCCCACACTTACATTTTGGTCACTGTGATGATGGGGGTTTAGACCCCATTGCCACAATGTTCAAGATGTGCTTCAGCTATGGACCCCACACTTACCTTTTGGTCACTGTGATGATGGGGGTTTAGACCCCATTGCCACAATGTTCAAGATGTGCTTCAGCTATGGACCCCACACTTACATTTTGGTCACTGTGATGATGGGGGTTTAGACCCCATTGCCACAGTGGTCATGGTCTGCTTGCATTGTGGAGGCCACACACATTTATGTGTGACACATGTGATAGGGGGTCACATTATATGTTCAATGTCATGTTCAGTGTTGTAGGCATTTGACACAGTCTACACACGCTTGTCATGGTGTTGGGGGGATGTCTTTTTCTTACATTCCTTATGTTGGAGTATTCTGGTTGTGTCATGCATTACCCATCCTATGAGTGGGGGTGGTGTTGGTGGTAGGCATCCAGCCCCCTATGTGTGGGGATGGTAGTAGTGACAGGTATCCAGCCCCCATGGGTAGGGGTGGTAGTAGTAGTAGGCATCCAGCCCCCCATGGGTAGGGGTGGTAGTAGTGGTAGGCATCCAACCCCCATGGGTAGGGGTGGTAGTAGTGACAGGTATCCAGCCCCCCATTAGTAGGGGTGGTAGTGGTGACAGGTATCCAGCCCCCCATTAGTAGGGGTGGTAGTGGTGGGCATCCAGCCCCCCATGGGTAGGGGTGGTAGTAGTGGCAGGCATCCAGCCCCCCATGGGTAGGGGTGGTAGTAGTGGTAGGCATCCAGCCCCCCATGGGTAGAGGTGGTAGTAGTGGTAGGCATCCAGCCCCCCATGGGTAGGGGTGGTAGTAGTGACAGGTATCCAGCCCCCCATTAGTAGGGGTGGTAGTGGTGGGCATCCAGCCCCCCATGGGTAGGGGTGGTAGTAGTGGCAGGCATCCAGCCCCCCATGGGTAGGGGTGGTGTTAGTGGTTGGCATCCAGGCCCCTATGTGTGTATATGGCATTGGTGATAGCCATCCCGCCCCTATGGTGCTGCTGTTGCTGGTGTAAGTAATTTCTGCATCCCTATGTGTGTGTGTTATATGTCGGGTACGTGTGCTTTGCTTGTGTGGTGGGTGTCTGACTTACCTTCTGCGCCGTACGCGTCCGTACCAGTTCCGGTAATAGATGTAGAGTATTGGTAGGACCTGCGCGATGGGATTCATGGTTGGTTCGTCTCGTTCGTCTTTCTCGTTGCTTCGACTCGTACTCGTGGCTGGCATGTTCGTCTCGTAGCCGTGGATCGTCTTGTGGCGCGAATCGGAGCTTATGTGCGCCTCTCCCGGATGCTCTGACGTGCCGTGCGTAGCGACGGGTTCGGCGCGTACGGAGTGCGCATCGTACTAGTCCGGCCGGACGGGGCTGCATTTTGGCTTCCGTGCGACTCGATTCTGCGTTTACGGATCCGGCTCGGTCGGGGAACAAGACCTGGATTGGGTGAGTACGACTGGGTCGGGATCTGGGCAGTTATGTGCATCGTACTTGCTCGTTCGGACGTATGTACGAATCGGTCGGGAAACACGCATTCGGCTGGGTTTTTTTCAGTGCGAATAGTGTTAGGTGCGCCTCCGACCGAGATCGGGATCGACCCCCTAGTGTTAGAAACGGGTTTTCTGGTTGGTTAGGGTATGCACCTAAGCCAGGCAGAACCCACCACTCTAGTCAGGGCAAGTAAGTTACACACCAAAGATAACCTGTGCTCACACTCTGGTAGCTTGGCGCAGAGCAGGCATGCTTATCATCAGATCAGTGGCGTAACACAAGCCCCCGCAGCCCCCGCGGTGCGGGGGGGCCCCCGAGCTGCAGGAGGCCCCCTCAGCACAGTACTCTCGTCCGAGAGCTCCTGATAAAATCCGGAGCGGGGGCCCCTTCCTGCACCTTGCAGGGGGGCCTCCTCGAATTTCGTTACGCCACTGCATCAGATGCAATGTGTAAAGGGTTTGTGCAAACACATTCATACAGAAACACAATGACTACACCACAAAAGAGACTCCACACAGGATTATATCAAAATATAGATAGTATATTTTACATAACAGAAGACCAAAACGACAGGTGTAGTAAATACTGTGCATACAATGTAATTACGTCAGATAGTACTCGTCACCCTTGAAATGGCAAGCAAAAATGACATGTATCCGTAAACCCTTAAGGCATGTAATGTAACAGGGTGTGCAGACAGAATATCGAGTTGGAAATGTCGAACTACAGAAATATTGAGTCCTAAATAACGTGAGTCCGAAATATCGACAGCAAGAATATCGTGGTCAAGAATATCGATTTTAAGGTAAGAAATATTGTTTAAAAAAATAGAAGTCATTAATATCGTTTGGAAAAATATAGTTGTTTAAAATATCGATTTTTTAATTAGAGTTATGTATTTTAGTGTATATTTTAAATGTATATGATGTATATTTTTTTATAATTGTTTATGTTTTTTAATATATGAGTTACATTTTTAGTAGTTATCAATTTTATTTTAATTAAATTTTGTATTTTTAGTGCCGTAGCGGGTTGTGGGTTTATAGGGGAATAGGGTGGGAAGTAATTTAATTATAATAAATTAATGATTATTTTACATTTATTCATATTTATTTAATTGAGATTTTATATTGTTAATTGTGGGAAGTAATTTATTCTTAACTAATTATTAATTGGTTGTTAATTAATATTAATTAATTATTTGCTAATTAATTATGGTGATTGTGTAATTTTTGAGTGCGGGTTGTGGGGTTATTGGGGTAAAGGGTGGGAAGTAATTTATTTTCAATTAATTAATAATACGTTGTTAATTTGTGTTAATTAATTAATTGAAAATTAAATATGGAAATTGCGTAATTAATTTTAGGTGTGGGTTGGGGGGTTTATATTGGTAATGGGTGGGAAGTAAATTATTTTTGATTAATTAATAATTAGTTAATTGATGTTAATTAATTGATTGAAAACTAATTATAGAAATTGTGTAATTAATTTTAGGTGCGGGTTGTGGGGTTTATATGGATAAAGAGTGGGAAGTAATTTATGTTTAATTAATTAATAATTAGTTGTTAATTAATATTAATTAATTCATTGAAAATTAAATATGGAAATTGTGTTATTAATTTTAAGTGTGGGTTGTGGGGTTTATATGGATAAAGAGTGGCAAGTAATTTATGTTTAATTAATTAATAATTAGTTGTTAATTAATATTAATTAATTCATTGAAAATTAAATATGGAAATTGTGTAATTAATTTTGGGTGCGGGTTGGGGGTTTATATTGGTAATGGGTGGGAAGTAAATTATTTTTGATTAATTAATAATTAGTTAATTGATGTTAATTAATTGATTGAAAACTAATTATGGAAATTGTGTAATTAATTTTAGGTGCGGGTTGTGGGGTTTATATGGATAAAGAGTGGGAAGTAATTTATGTTTAATTAATTAATAATTAGTTGTTAATTAATATTAATTAATTCATTGAAAATTAAATATGGAAATTGTGTTATTAATTTTAAGTGTGGGTTGTGGGGTTTATTGGGGTAAAGGGTGGGGAGTAATGTGTGTTTAATTCATTAATAATTAGTTGATCATTAATACTAATTAAATAATTGATATTTAATTAGAGTAATTGTTTATTTTTTGTGTGTGGGTTTTAATTTTATATGGGTAAAGGTGGGGAGTACATTTATTTTTCTTACTTTATAATTAGTTGTTAAATACTATTAGTTTTTTAAATGGAAATAAGTTTTAATTGAACAATTAATTTTTTTACAGTTTAATTTTAGGTGTGGGTTGTGGGGATTATAGGGATAAAGTGTGGGAACTTAATTTGTATGAGTTTGAATTTGTTTTTTGATTAATAATATTTCTTTAATTGGTAATTAATTATGTTAATTATGGAAGTACTTTTTTTTAAATGTTGATGCGGGTTGTGAATTGTGTGGTGTTATAGGGTAGGAAATAAAAAAACTAAATTTATGGGTTTGGAAAAATCAACAAAAATGCCGCTTGGGTAGCGGGAATTGGGTCCAACTGTAAAGGCCCCAAACGTGAAAACACTTGTTTTAATGTATGTTTTATATTCCATGTTGTTTTAAATAGTTTTTTATTATTGATCTGCTGAATTTCATACTGCTCTCTTATTGCAGCCGCTTATTAAAATGAATTGTTCGTATGTATTTGACTGTAATCAGCTGTTGCTTGAACTGTTTATTTTTATATTTCTTCTTTTACTCTAACTGGCGTCATTTATAGCTTTTATGACACGAGTTGTCAAAATAAAGCTTATACAACAACAAATTTATGTAATAATTAATGTTTTTGTTTCTAAATATTTTCAAATTAAAAATATTGATTTGTTTGAAAAAAATTTTTTTTTATTTAATATAATATTTGTAGGTATTTGTCATATGTATTTAACATTATAATATGTTTTTATTTTTTTAAATTTTAATATTAAATATATTTGTATTTTAATTGTTAACATATTTATATATATTTTTATTTATTTTTTGTTGTTGTTAATATTTTGTTTGTTTTTAATTTTGTAGTGACTGGAGTTGGAATATTAATTGTTAATTGTTACCCCTCTGCAATCCAACACTTTCCCTACAGTTGCACTGATTGGAGTTGGAATAGTACATTTTATCCCATCACTATCCAACACTTTCCCTACTGTTGCACTCAGTGGAGTGGGAATAGTAATTTTTACCCCTCCGCAATCTGCAATCCAACACTTTCCCTACAGTTACACTTATTGGAGTGGGAATAGTAATTTATACCCCTCCGCTATCCAACACTTTCCCTATTGTTGCACTCACTGGAGTGGGAATAGTAATTTTTACCCCTCTACTATCCAACACTTTCCCTACTGTTGCACCTATTGGAGTGGGAATACTAATTTGTACCCCTCTGCTATCCAACACTTTCCCTACTGTTGCACTCACTGGAGTGGGAATAGTACATTTTATTGCTCAGCTATCCAACACTTACCTTACTGTCGCACTCACTGGAGTGGGAATAGTAATTTTTACCCCTTCGATATCCAACACTTTCCCTACTGTTGCACTTATTGGAGTGGGAATAGTCATTTTTACCCCTCCGCTACCCAACACTTTCCCTACTGATGCACTCATTGGAGTGGGAATAGTAATTTTTACCCCTCCGCTATCCAACACTTTCCCTACTGTTGCACTGACTGGAGTGTGAATAGTAAATTTTAACTCTCCGCTATCCAACACTTTCCCTACTGTTGCACTGACTGGAGTGGGAATAGTAAATTGTATTCCTCTGCTATCCAGCACTTTCCCTACTGTTGCATTCACTGGAGTGGGAATAGTCGTTTTTACCCCTCCGCTATCCTACAATTTCCTTAATGCTTTTTATTTTTTATTTTTTTATAAATTTATTTTTATTTTTCAGTTGAACAAATAGCACAATACAATTCTTACAGTGAGCCTCACCCGTGAACAATCCCATGTACATGAAATACGTGAACACCATGAACAGGGCCACTTCGTCCCCCAATAGATTGACTCGAGTTTGTATTCTCCAATCGTGACAACTCATTGTGTTTGTATGGATGCAATCGGAATCAGAGAACAACCATAGGTGAGCACCAGGGATGCTGCAATTTCCCTACTGTTGCACTCATTGGAGTGGTAATAGTAATTTTTACCCCTCTGCTATCCAACACGTTCGCTACTGTTGCACTCAATGTAGTGGGAATAGTAAATTTTATTCCTCCACTATCCAACACTTTCCTTACTGTTCTACTCACTTGAGTGGGAATAGTAATTTTTACCCCTTCAATATCCAACACTTTCCCTACTGTTGCACTTATTGTAGTGGGAATAGTCATTTTTACCCCTCCGCTATCCAACACTTTCCCTACTGTTGCACTCACTGGAGTGGGAATAGTAATTTTTACCCCTCCGCTATCCAACACTTTCCCTACTGTTGCACTGACTGGAGTATGAATAGTAAATTTTAACCCTCCGCTATCCAACGCTTTCCCTACTGTTGCACTCACTGGAGTGGGAATTGTAATTTTTACCCCTCAGCTTTCTAATACTTTCCCAACTGTTGCACTCATTAGAGTGGGAATAGTAAATGTACCCCTCCGCTATCCAACACTTTCTCTACTGTTGCACTGACTGGAGTGGGAAAATTAAGTTTAATTTTTTTAAATAGTTTAATGTTTTAATTTATCAAAAATGTTTTTTTATTAGATTTTATGTTAATGGTATATATATGTAAATTTTATATCATTTTAAAATTATAAAATAAATTAAAATTAATAGTTTATTAATTGTTTTAAAGTAAATGTATACATAAATATATGTATATTAATTAATATGTGTGTTTAACTTTTTTTAATTACTTTTATTTGTTATATTTGTTAAAATATTTATTAAATCAAATTTATTTATTTTTTATTAATTTTATTATTTAAAATATTTAATTATTTATTATTTTATTTTATATATATATAAAAATCGATATTTTGTACAACTATATTTTTGACCTCGATATTTGTTTTCGAGATTTTTGTACTTACCTGTTTAAGTATAGGAGTCGATATTTTTGCATTCTATATTTTTACCTCGAAATTTTTTACTTCTATATTTTTTAGGTCGATATTCTGTCAGTAAACCATGTAACAGTACAGTATATAAATCACAGTAGGATGTTCACTTTTGAATGAATAAAAGCAGTACTTAAAATACGTGAGCATTGTTCTGTGATCTTCGGAGGGCTAATGCGCTTCTTTTCGAGCATTTACAGTATTACTGGAAGTTTAGCCGCTCTCCACTCCGTAGAGCAGGTAATGAGGTCACAGAATCCCAACAATGGATATGAGAAGCAATATATAGCATTTGGAGACCGCTCGGGTCCGGTTGCTTGGGTAAGAGAAGTAAGGGTGTCGGCACTCTGCTGCGAGACGTGCTGTACAGTATGCGAGGAAAACTCAGGTCCTAGTTTGGACAAGAATTACCTGCAGTGAGGCCACAATGCCCGCTGCCTGTGAACACGAGGTACACCCACCAACTCTAAATACCCTCAGGACTTAGGTGTCGCACCAATTTGGCCCTAGAGGTCCGAGGGGACCCAGCAACCGATTGCGGCAGTCTTCTGCCAGACTCCAGGGGCAAAGTCAGGGTGCTGGGGTGATCCAGCGGGCGCGCCGGCCAAGAGGAAGATCCTGTCCACTAAAGCGTAGGAGGGCAGTGACCAGTGGCGGCTGGTGACATTTGAAAGTGGTGAGGCGTAAAATTATTGTCATACTCCACCGCTGCGAGTGAGCGTAGCACGCGAGCCCAAACAACCTAAGGGGGGTTCGGGGGCGTTTTCCCCCGAGAAAATTTTGAAAAAAGAGTGGACAAATGGTGCATTTTCAAGCAAATTTGAGAAAGCAAGGTTAAGAAAGCAATTGTGAAAGTGCAGTTATTACATTAATAAAGAGATGTCATATAACATAGGTAGCTGCTTATTCAGTATAACCACAGAGCTTCATAAGAGACTTTGAGATACAATGCATTGCTGAGTAATATCAAAGGAAGCATTTTTTATTAGCCACAGTGCTGTACCAAGACTCCAAGAGGCAATATGGAAACATGAAAAACATGAAAAAGGATCAAGGTACTGAAAAATAGCCTTGAACATAAGCTTCCCAGCCCAGGACATGAGCTCAGCAGCACCCACATGTTTAACGGGCATACCTGCCTCGCCCAGGGAACTGGAAACCAAACACAGGGGAGTATTACATGTTTAACACGCCAGAAACCAGCTCCCCACCTTCAGTCTTCATGCTGAACAAATCAAACATTCACCCCCAGTCACAGATCTCGGTTAAATCCATTTTTTTTTGCATGCCACGCCATTCCAGGTTAGACCCAGCCATATGCAAATCAGTCTTGACGCTGCTCCCCATGGGAACAGTCCAGCCCGAACTGCCAGTCCCGGTCTTCCCTGGACCTGAAACAAGCACCCTAGAACCAGTTTCGGGGTATCATCCCTCATCAGCCAGGCTAGCTTGTATCTGGTGGGGGTAGTGAACACGGGACCCACGTCTGGGCATACCCGTCCCACTTAGGGCAAACATAGCAAACTGGCAGTTTGTGCTGGACTGTTCCCATGAGGAGCAGGTTCAAGACTGATATGCATACGACTGGGTCCAAACTAGGGTGGCATGGTGAGCAAAAGAACAATGGATTAAACCCAGCTGTCTTGACTGGGGGTGAGTAGTTGAAAAGTTTCAGCACTCCGTCCATCATCTTGTGTTTATTACAGAAATCGCAGCACTTGGTCTCTCTCTCTCGTCTTCCCTGACTCCTCTTCTCTCTTCCCCTATCCTTCTAACTCTCCTCTTTCTTTCTGTCTCTTTCTTTCTTTATGCTCCCCTCCTGCTCTATCTTCATCTTCTATTCTTTCTCTTTATCACTTCTGTCTCGCCCCTCTCTTCCTCCTTCCTCTTTTGTTCTTTCTCTCTCTTTCTCCACCTCCCATTATTTACCTGTCTTGCTCTTGCTTACTCTCTCTGCTTCCTCACTCTAGTCGGCCCCTTTCTCCTTTCTTTGTGGTTTGTCTTTTCTTTTCCCTCTGTATCTCCCCGTCACTCTTTCCATATATTTCTCTCTCCTCCAAGTGTTCACACTTTTTCTCCTCCCCTCTTCCACTACTTTTCTCTCTCTCCCTCTGCACGCTCTATTCTCTCCCTTATGTTTCTCTTGTTGCTCTCTCACCCCTCTTGCATACTCCTCCCACCCCTTAATCAGTACTCAGTCGGCACCTTATCTTCATGGACACAATACACAGCACTCTTACTCCATAAACTGAAGACCCAGCACTCTCTCAGTGCCTTAAACAACACATGCTTTTGAATTAATGGTATTTATTTTATCAAAAGTATGAAAGGCGGAGTTGGATAACAGCATGTAAACTGAGACAGTTTCAACGTAGAAGATTCAAAGAGTAATACACTTAGTAATGTACATTTGGTAAAGGAATTATGCGGATTCTAATATGAAAACACAATTAAAATCTTCATGTGAGAGTTTACAAAGATCGCTTAGCATAATAAAGAAAGTGGACTAAATCATGGCTATAGATTTCTGTGCTCAAAATAAATATGTGGCCTGTATGCCGACAGGTGTACTGTCCACCTGCTGTTGACACAACAATATTGGTTTTGGTATCAACACACCTAGCAGTAGCTGAAGGGGAGATTTGGTAGCAGGCTCCGCCAGTGTTACCTGAGAATGCACAATAAAACGCACACTGTCTCATATTAACAAAGTTAAACAAGGGTGGAACACTGCTGTGGGCTAACCGCACATATTGTGTGTGTGTGTGTGTGTGAAGACAAGTGTCACCGCATGCCATACACGAGGAGGCATGAACAAAGGCACACAATGCCCTTCTCATTCGTGTTTGTTACTCGAGCTACTTGCTTAACACAGGTATGGTGTGCAAAAAAATCCGAACCGCCTGCAGCTTGACAATATCCCTGTTGGTTAATGTACGGTTGCGTCACCAGACTGTACCAAGGACCTTCCGCAATGTTCACCTCTAAACTTTCCACTCTTCGCCATGCAAAAAACAGTAAACTTTCTCTAGGTCATAACAGAGATTAGGATACAATGGTTCGCGACACAAATTCCGAAAAAAACACACAGAGGGAGCCACAGGTTGGAAGCTTCTGGCCGCTATAATGCAGCAGTGCACACTTCAGCTGGACAGCTCTAGGCAACCACAGTTTGGGGCAGAAAGGAGAATGAGGCGCTCGAAGGTTAAGTGGTTTGTCCAGGATCACACAATTTGTGGAAAACGAGATAAGGGCTCGTCTTCTAATTCAGCAGTAGATTATGAAACCTGCTACAAAATTAAAGAGGTTCTTGGACCACAAAATACATTTGAAACCCACCTCACAGCCACATGTTGCTTATACATCACATGAGTACCTTTTCAGTCCTATTTTGCTTCACTGGTTATTTACTTTTTTGTCAACATCTATGCGGCCCTCAGCCAATCCCCATAAAATACATTTTGGCCCATTTACGATGGTTCCCGAGTGCTCATTGTTTTGACTGCGCGTTAACATTCATGAATCTCCCTCTCCTTCCCATGGTTATTCTTTAATTAATTTGGAGCGTTGACACTCGTGTACCTCCACCTTCTAATATTTAAATAAAAACACCCTACATTTCAATACTTTCCCTGACGTAGTGCTGTTTTTTGTCCCAGAAACCTATCTAGTTCCCGGTGTTGACAATTATTGCAACCTCCTTTCCACAAACCGAAAAGGTCACACTGACTGAATATGCAAAGCCTAGCACATGTAGAAGTATGTTATTTTGTTTGTTTTTTGCAGTTTAACATAACACGAACTCGACCCAAAAGTATTGGAGCGCTTCACATGAGCACGAGTTTTATTACACAAGGTCACATTTATTCACCTTTTTAATGCACGTGGACTTCAAGTGATTTTCCCGGAAAAGAAAACATTTGAATCTCTTTTGCTCAATAAGGGCCTTTCAAGTCCAAAAGAGGAATGGCCTCAAACTCCACGCACGCGAATCAAAACCCGTAAAGTTAAGGACTACTGCTTGAAAATAATGAAAAGTTTATAAACACAATAACATGTAAAAATAAACGCAGTTTGTTAAGCCTACTGTGTGGTAAAACTGCAGGAGGCAACCCAATAATTGCATAGGATTATCACAATTAACGTTTATCCACGACTCCAAATACTGAATGCAATGCTGACTGAAAGAGCTACTTGACCTGTAAAATGTGCACCTTCCTTTATAAGTTAACAAAGTAGACCCATGCTTTCAAACGTTGCTAAGGTTATTTTTCCTGATTTGAGAGGGGATAGACTTTGTCAACAGCCCCAGCCCCCGAGAAGCAACAAGCAACAGAAATACAGGAGGAGCCCTTAACCTCAGCTTCCTGTCTGTCCTGCTCTGTATGGATACTTGTCTGATGTGTGCATGTGCGGCGAGTGTATATGAATGTGTGTCTGTGGTGTGTATATGGGTGTGTGTGTCTACTTTGAGTTCGATATCCATGTATTGCTGAACACCCTGAAGACAGATCCTTTTCCAGAGGCCTAGCCAAGAATAAAAGATTAAAGCACAATAGATGCACGAATACAGGATCTTTCATTTAACATCAAAAGTACATTTCGAGTTTCCATAACAATCAGAGTCTAAAGCTTCTGGCTGCAGACAGGAGTTGAAGAGTTTGTGTACCTCACTTGTACAGTGGCCTCCACCGCACTGGGTGGTCTGGAACTGGTGTATAGTGAACTGAGAATCGTGAACGATCTTTTCCCATTCTACACATCTTTTGGTTGTACCTTTGCTACCTGAGTAAAACACACTGTCATCTTCTCCCAAGCTGGTTGGTAAAAAGGCTCTGTGAGTTAAAAACTCACTGACATTTGACGGGTCATGCAGGCCGTAATATTTAACTCTACCTTTTTAACTTTGCCAGGTTAATGCATAACCGTTCTGTTTTTAATAATTTACACATGGCAAAATATTTATGCACAACTAGTATCCGTGCAGTTCTATGGTCTAGTGACTGTAGTTTCATCACCCCGCCTGCCCATTATAGCTGAATGTATTCCTGGAGTTCTATATACTTTGCAGAACACAACTCGTGTCTGATATTAAAGGGGTCACACCCCATGGTTTCATTGTTCAAACCCAAGTGGAATCATAATGTCACATAGCTAAGTCGTGGCTCGCAATACTCGCGGGGGGGGGCACGTGGGGGGAGGTTCAGGGGGGGGTCGCGCGGGGGTGGGGGGTTTAAAAATAAAGAAAGAAGAACCTTGAAAACTTACCTGACTGCCGGGTCGGTCCGCGCCGCCTCTACTGTGTGCTCCTGGGACGGGGTCCGCGTTGGCGCCTTAGTGAGTGGCTGATGGCAACCCCTCTCAGCCAATCCAGACGCTGCTCCAGCAGCGCCAGGATTGGCTTGAGCAGAGACTGTCCCCGCCCATAGGAGACCGGGGGCTGCGGTCACTGGCCACTGGCAACCCTCGCCCTCCTAATGCAGGGCACTGCAGTGCGCATGTTCGGGCTGATCAGAAATATGATCAGCCCAAACCCGAACATGCGCACTGGGCCTGCCCTGCTGCTGCAGCCTGTCAGTCAACAACTCAAGTACAAACCCAGCCCTGGCCTGCAGTGCTGCCCCGGGCCCGCCCCCACGCCCACCCCCTTCAGCGACGCGTCTACGGTCTGACTCCTGATTGACTCCGGCCGCGGGACGCCGCGCCGGTGCTGGGAGAAGTAAGTTGTTAATCTTCCTTGTTAAGTTAACCAGGAAGAATGTGGCCATGCTGATTAGTGGGGCAACGCCCCAACGCCCCCAATGGACGCACCGCCACTGGCAGTGACCTGAGCCCGACTTCAAGCCCCGACGGCAGCGAGCAGCTGATGCGGCCCGACGTGGTTAGTTGCCCACTATCCGGGCCGAATGGAGCAGATACAACCATCTCCCTGGCAATGCTCTTATTGCAAAAAGGTGGCATTGACATCACTGGTGGCTTCATTGTCGCCCCAGTAACGTGTCTGGGGTGGTGCGTGGCTCAATGGTTTGGTCTCTCTCCTCGGGGCAGCACGAGTAGGGACAGATGCAGAGTCCGAGTGAGCGCCCAACCGTGCTACAGTTCAAAAGCGATCAGTTCTTTAGCAAAGCAAGAAGGCCCCACATCAACTACCAATCAGTCCTGCCCTGATTGTAGTCAAAGCCTTACTGTTGTATTCCTCTTAGGGTATCCATAAACGGGCTTTCCAGTATCATGTCCTTATATAGGCACAATTCGCCCTGCCCTTATATAGGCATAAAATCCCAGCCCTTATTTAGGCATTAACCCGTGCACTCCAAATACAGGCATGGTCTCTGACATCCGTCCACCCTAACGTCACAACGAGTTCATGAAGAACAGACCCTTAGGCTGCAGGAGTTTCCCTAGTCCAGGACTATTGATTTCTTCAAGGACTCATATATTATGCATGAACCATTATTCCTTAGGGGGTTCATTCATGACGTCTTTCGCTGTCCAACTCACGTCAATGCTAACATTCTTAGGTGCTCTCAGGTATAAATATACCTTCCCTAGCCCCTGTAAACCAGAGGAGACCTCGACTTCAGAGGAGCCCGTATCCCAGCCTGACGTACTGAGAAGACGCTGCCATTCCCTGCACGCAGAGAGCCCAGCTTCCAGCTTCCAGTGATCTGACTTCCCTTGCGGGGTGTTGGAGTTCGAGTCTGGCAAAGAGATTCCAACCTCTCTCATTCTTCAGGTATGGAGCTGATAAGAACCTAGAGGGACTCTTGGCATACTAGGCATACTAGACTTAACATACTCTTAGTATACCATAGTAAGGAATACTTCACCTACTTCATACCTTGTCCTACACCTAGGTTAGGTTAGGTACATTGGGGTAGAACTAGATTAGAAACGCATCGTATGAGTACTCGCATTTTTAGTCTGTGTTATTTATGTAACAGCATTTGTACTATAAGATAATGCTATCGCAGTATTATTTATTTCTACTGCTCACCCTGTACATTATTTATCTCGCATACTGTCTTGTGATCGTAACAGCACATTATACTTACAACAGAAACAAGACTGTTCAATAAATCTTTTATTGAAAACGCCCGTCTATTATTTCTGTGTAACTCTGAGGAAAACTAAGCATGCACAACTGAGCTGAGTGAAATAGTTATCTAGTGTTTCCACGACTCTGGGACACGTTCTGATTCTAAAAGGGAAACATATTGGTCATGTTTTGCGGCTGCCAGAAACTACTCCCTTCTTGTTGTCAAGGAGTTTCTAGTGGCCTCTGAGCTAGCTGGCACAAGTAATTAAGTTTAATATACTCGATAGGGACATACCGACCTTAGTCCTATGTCAAACCTACAGGATATATTATTCCAATGCGCAGAGCCTATTAGGGAAATAGGAGCTACACTACACTACTGCCAAACTCACTATGAGTAGAGCCCCACGGCGGGGGCAAAAAAGTCTTTTAAGAACCCTGAGACTTCGGGAACAGGGGGGCCCAACCAGCAGGCCATTGAAAAACACTTGATGCTGGGCACAAAAGGAGGTAGCAGGCAGCAGGCCAGCACATAAAGCAGTTTAGCAAAATGGCTATTTCTCCTGGCACCACAGCAGTCCTCTGGCAATGTGCAGATTGTAAAGCCAACAGCGTCTGGTTCCAAGTACCAGGCAGTGTCTGGTTAGACCAGAGTCAGAGAGCAGCAGGGCAACAAACAGAAAAGTAGTCCAGTTGAGTCCTTTAAGCAGCACAGAAGTTAGCGGGCAGAAGGGCAAGCAGAAACGCAGTCCAGATGAGTACTTTAAGCAGCGCAGCTGTCCTTCTGACAGAAGTTCAGTTCCAGATCCAAAAGTGCTTCACCAACAAGGGTTCAAAAACCCATTACTTATACTTAAAAATGTCTTTGTTGCAGGGGGTGACTTCACAATAAACCTTAGAAGAGCACAACAATCCCTTTCAACCCAACCCTGGCTCCAGACGTTCAGTAGGAGGCAAATCAGCCCTTTGCGTGAGGGCAGGACACAACCTATACAAATATAAAGTACGAACGACCTCTCCCAGCCCAGGAAGACTATCAGTATGCAGATTAATGCTGATGTTTCCCTGTCACACCGAAACCCTCCCTGTGTGGTGGCTGTCTGGAAAGTATGCGCCAAGTGTAGCTGTCACCCAGCCCTAGACGTATATTGGAGTCAGGCTGCAAAGCACAAAGAGTCATAAGCACAGAGAATTGCCCACTTTCTGAAAGTGGCATTTCTAAAATAATAATGTAAAATCCAACTAGACCAGTAAGTAGGATTTATCACTACCATTCTAAACATACCAAACATGGCAATGCCACTCCTTTCAGATCAGGATTTGCCACTTAAAATATGTAAGGGAATTCCCAATGCTAGCCTATGAGAAGAGTAGGCCTCAAAGCACAGAGATACAAATTAGGCTGTTTGTCAGTAACAGGAAATGCCACACATGGAGGCATATGTCCTACCTTTTACTTGCACAGCACCCTGCCCATAGGGCTACCTAGGGCCTACCTTAGGGGTAACCTACAGGGGTGAACTATGTGTAATAAGGCTTGGCAAGTAGTTTTAAATACCAAGTTAAAGCAGCAGTAAACTGCACACGCAGGTCCTGCAGTGGCAGATCTGAGATAGTCGCATTTAATTTACAGGCCCTGGGTATATGGGATACCACTATACAAGGGACTTACAAGCAAATCAAATATGTCATAGAGGTGTAAATCAATCATACCATGTTTAGAGGAGAGAGCAAATGCGCTCTAGCACTGATCAGCAGTGGTAAAGTGCTAAAGCGAACAAAATGAAGGTCAGAAAAATAGGCAGAGGAAGGCAAAAGGTTTGTGGATAACCCTGCAAAAAGGACAAGGTCCAATACCTAGGCTCTGCCAGATGTGCTGATCCGAGCGGTGGGTCTGTGGGCTGAGGTTTTAGCAGTTTATGGGCCTTTTTATGGTCTGCTGGGCCAGTGTTCACTGTTGATTTCCCTGATACTACCACAAACATTACCTGCAGCAAGTACAAATGCGAGCAGTGGCCCCTACCTTGCAAAACATCAATATAGCATGTTTAAAAGAGCTCAAAACTGACCTTATTTGCAAATGTGGGACAATTTTTTATTTATCTGATTCACCATTGGAGGCCATTTCTATTTTAGTGCCTGGGCATATTTTTTATCCCAGTCCGACCCTGTATTGGTTAACAGTTTCTTCTGTACAAGTACTAAATGAACATAAACATATATCTGCATTGATGTCTCTCCACTGGCTGTCAACCAAAGAGAAAGGAGACTTCAAAGTCCTGGTTTTGTCCATCAAGCCTTGTGAGCTCTGTCAGTAGCGAAGCGAAGATACCATGAGCCCTGGTGCAAGCAAAAGAAATGGCCCCTTTGACTGCTGTTGGGGTAGTAAAATACAGCAATTAACAGAGTTCAATGGGCCCCTTGGGACTCTGGGCCCCAGTGCACTGCACCTGTTGCATCAGTGGTAGCAACACCCTTAAGGTTTGTTTCTGAGCACCTATCAGAATGTGTGCTTTCATCCCGACCAGGCGCCTCAGGTCAGCGTAATCTCTTATCCATTTCTTTTTTTAGTGCTTTGCAATTCTTTTGGACCTCACCTGGACTTTTCTGAAGTTTTAAGAATACATAAATTAAAGCATAGCTGCACAGGCTGATGGAGTTGGACATGATCAACACTGCAATCAATCAATCAATCAATCAGGGGTTTGTTAAAGCGCGCCTACTCACCCGTAAGGGTCTCAAGGCATAATGGCCCAATGTGCATACTGCCTAATTAGGACTGCTACCACCTAAAAGAGGAATGCAGCCTATGCTGCATAGGCTGCATTCCTCTTCTAGCTTATAAGGGTCCTATGCAGGTAGGTGTGTGTATTGCCTGTGTCTCCTTGGGTGACTATAGATTGTCTGTGTCTGCATGGGTGCCTTTAAGTGTGTGTAGCTTGTGTGCACTGATGTGAATATTTGTATTCTCATCTTGTGCATGGGTGCCTACATGAGTGTTCTTTGCACTTTCACTGGTGCCTGAACATCTGTATGTGTGTCACCAGTGGTTTCAGATATGTAGACCTGAACATAATCTTTTCTCTGTCCATTTAAATGCACCGTTACATGTCTGAGGGACATGGAAAACCTGCTTTCTACTTATAAATGGGCCACATGTGTGATTCATTCATACATTACTGATTGATTGGATGCAGCCAGTCGACTGGAAAGACACATTTAATCCAATTTGTAAGCATATGCGTACAGTGGTACCTCCTGACCAAGACCATCCATCCAGACCTATTGACTTGTTAGTGTTGTCCCTTCCAGACTTCCCTGCCTGATCCTTATAAGAGGTGGGGATGCCACTGACAGTTTGAACCTGGATAAACCCAGATCCCTGGCTTATCCTGAGGGCTCTTGAGCCAAAAATAAGCCAAAACTGCTTCTCCCTTCTGTCTTCCCTGCCTCCTTCTTGTTTATAGATAGTTTAAAGCATGGGTAAAGAGGGCAATTGCTCAGGGCCCCCACCTTCCAGATGCCCTGGATAAGCTGATAAGGACTGTCAAAAGACTCTCATTCCCTCTCTATTTCTCTCTGTCTTCTTCTCTATCTCAACCTCTCTCCCTCTCACTGCCTACCTTTACAGCTAACTCTCTCTATCTATCCCTATTACAGCACTCTCTACCTTTCTAGCTACCTCTTTCTCTACCACACTAATCACTCCTTCTGATCTCTCTATCAACCTTACTCAAGCCTCTCTATCTCTCTCTCTCTCTACCGCTAACTCTTACCTGTCTCTTTTTACCTTGCCACCACTCTCTGCCTCCTTCTTGTTCAACATCATCTTTCTCTAATTCAACTACCTATGTTGTATCTCATCTCTCTCTTAAATCACCAATAACAAATTCCTCTGTCTCTCAACTCACCTACCAAAATAGCCCTCTTTCTCTCTACTTCTATGTCACATCTCTCTACCACCCTCTACCTCAGTTTCTCTGCCACAAATATCTTTCTGTCTTATTCGTATGGCACTCTCCTTAAAGGTAAAAATACTGCAAGCCAAAATATAGCCTTATAGCCTGCTGTCGAGGGCTATACTGGTTGTTAAACGCCCTGAACCCGGGGCCTATCATGAGGGAGAGGGCCTTTAACAACCGGTATAGCCAAAAGCAGAAGGTCTATGAGGCTATTAGAAGATTCCACTCACTAGGAGTAGAATGTACTAAATTAAAAAGAAAAAAAAACATGAAGCCAAACATTGGAATGTTGGAGCTCCGGGCTTACACCAGCCATTAAAAGCCTGGAGGTAGTCTATTGCCTTCAATGGAGCTCTCAACATTCCAGTGTTTTAATATAGCCTTATAGCCCGACGTACCTGGCTATACCAGGCATTAAAGGCTCGCTCCAGCGTTAAAGGCCTGGCGAGGGCCTTTAATAAGGGAGCAGGCCTTTAATGGCCAGTATAGCCCGCTACGGAGGCCTATATGGCTACTTGAACATTCCGCCCCTAGAGGGCAGAATCTTCTAAATAGTAAAACAAAGGCCTCACAGAACCTGAGGGAGTTGAAATCCCCTCGGGCTCCGTGAGGCCTTTGTTCACAGCAAAAAGCTGTGAACAAAGGCAAACTTTGAAATGTTAATGCTCCAGGCTTCTACCAGCCATTAAAAGCCTGGAGCTACTGCATCATCTTCAATGAGAGCTCCCAAATTCCAATGTTCTAAGTCACAGCATGGCAGCGGTGGAGAATGCATTCATCGCTTGTAGAACAGGCACGGCATTTTGAAGGTGCTAAATCACTAGTATATGGGTGAATGAGTGAGCGAAAGTGGGAATGTCGCTTAGGTAACATTCTCTCTCAGTGTACTTGGAGTCAGACTCTTTCACTCCTGTTTTCACTTAAGATTCTGTCTGTGATGATTCTGTCACATCCTAAACCACCTGCCTCTGTTACACTGAGTCCTGCTGTCACCACAGCTCCTACAGTTGTCATATCCAGGAGTTTAGGTGCTGTCGCTGACTCTTGCTGTCAATAACTGTCATTTCTACTGTTGCAGTTCCCTACAGCTCCTACACCTGTTTCTACAAGCAACTTCTGCTGCTGTCATATCTTTCCGGTCCCTACTGCTGTCACTCTGAGTGCTGCTGTCACTGCATGTAATAAATGTGTCATGTTGCTGCTTCTGCCTAGCATGCACACTGCGGTCATCATGTGTTTGTCCAGCTGTCAGTCCCACCGCTGTTACCTCCATGGACTTCCTTGGAGCAAGCAAGTCCCAAAGGGACTGAGTGGAGGTGAGAAACACAGTCTGCAAGTGCAGTTCGACTTCAAGGCCACATGAGGGATTTCCTGCAGCAGACTCTGCTAGTGCATGAGTTGGTGGCACCGCAAACAAAGGGGGTGGGTCTTCAACCATGGCACCCTCATCGGAGAAAGGCTCTGTACTCCCTTAGAGAGAGCATCAGACATCTGTTCAATGGCTGGGGGTGCAGTCGATGTGTACCAGGTGGAGCCACAGGAGACCAGGTAAAGGGATGCAGCAGGCTCACAGGAGTGCTCACACTTTCCTACATACATGGGTCTATGCCCAGGTCTCTGTAGAGCAATATTCACAGGTCTCCGTTTAATCCTGCAGCAGTGTCTTGTGCTGTCTATGGTCACCGTGTCAAGAAAGGATCTCTTTTCACGCAACTTCAGCTCCTTCACCAACATGGCTGCCAACACTATTTACTAAGATGAGTTTTGTGTTTAAATCTCAATGACTTTGTCAAACCCCTTTTCACTCAGAGAAAAAGAAGTTGAGAATGATTGCAGGTTTGAATGTGTACGTTTAAAGGAGAATTAAGATAAAACTCACAAAATGGAAATTGGCTTTCTAATTGTAGTTTAGATGTTGCATCAGTCATCAGATAGCAGGGCATAGCTATTTAGCAGAAATATTACAGCGCAAAAGAGTGGAAAAAAATGATATATATATATTCACTGAAAAAACAAAGGTTAAAGTGATGTTATAGTTAGGAATGGTAATAATATCTTACTTTGCATTAAATAAAACTTTAGAAACTCACTGGAAAAAACAAAGGATAAAGGGACGTTATAGTTAGGAATGGTAATAATATCTTACTTTGCATTAAATAAAACTTTAGAAACTCACTGGACACAACAAAGGATAAAGGGACGTTATAGTTAGGAATGGTAATAATATCTTACTTTGCATTAAATAAAACTTTAGAAACTCACTGGAAACAACAAAGGATAAAGGGACGTTATAGTTAGGTGAAAATGTCAGTTAAAACATGCAGTTTTCAATGAAAAAAAACACTAGTCTCTTTGACCCTTGTTTTTCAGTGAATTTCCAAGGTTTAAAAAATGCAAAGTAAGATATTATTACCATACCTAACTATAACTTCACTTTAATCTTTGCTGTCAGTGAATTTCGAGGGTTTTTTATTGTAAAGTAATATTTTATCACCATACATCATGCCAACCCCCCACGGTGTGCTGCGTGGGGTTGGCCGCAGGACCTGGCATGCGGCTAGGGTCTGCATCTAATCGCTGCAGGCAGCTAACCCCACAACACACAGAGCCTTTGGGCGTGCAAGGTGTAGAGTTGGCTGCAGGGCATGGCTTGCAATCAGCTAATCCCCCAGCCTGGGGCATTGGGAGGTTGGACGCAGAGCCTAGTGCCCAAACCCCTGCGGGCGCGCACAACTGACTATGTGATCTTACAGAATAAAGGGTGTCATTTTAAGTAAAGAAGACCTACTGACTTTGTCAAAGGGTCAGAACACCAAAATATAAAGTAGGCCTATTCTCTTTTTGAAGGGATCAGCATATTAACATATATAAAGCAGACCTATTATCTTTGTCAAAAAGTCACCAATAATTATAATTAAATGTACATTTTATAAATGCACACATAGCAATATTTAATAAAAGTGATTGTCAGAAATATATATATATATATATATATATATATATGTATGTATGTATGTATGTATGTATGTATGTATATATATTGTCAGAAAAAACTGGCCTATTCTTCTGACGGATGGAGTGTTGGGAACTAGACTCCCAGAGTTACCAGTCATTACATATAGGAAACCAAGGTCTATGAGAAGCCAACTAGTAAAAATTAGTCCAGAATTAAGCATGGCAGGCACGTGGCTCAAGCCAAGACAAGGCTTTTATAAATGTTCTTCTTGCCGTGCCTGCAAGTTTGGCATCAACACTACTCACTATACTGCCCCATTCTCAGACGAAAGGGTGGCTATCAAAGGCAGCTACTGCTGCAGAACTGAGTATGCTGTGTATGTCCTGACGTGCACCTGCGGCCTGCGTTATGTTGGGAGTACCAAGCTGCAGGTGCATGTCAGGATATTGCAGCATCTCAGAGCAATTGTGAACAATGATAATGCATATCCTATCGCTAGACATTTTAAAGCAGTACATGATAATGAGTTGGGTTGCCTCACATATTACGTGATTAATGCTATTGCACCACTTAGAAGAGGTGGCAATAGGGAAAAGTTACTACGACAACTAGAAACACGTATCATTTTAGATCTAGACAGTAAGGCACCTAATGGGTTAAATACCACTGAGGATATGTACAATTTTCTATGAGCAGTTTCAATGAGTATGAATTTTTCTGTAGTAATCGCACATAAGAAAGAACAATATTTGTATGGAATTGTGTTTCGAGTAAGTCAAGAAGTGCTTTACATCTGATGATGTTATGTATATTGATATTTTGTATATATAGATTTTTTGCCTTTTTTATAAATATTTGTATGCACTTTTTTTAATAGTGTCTAATTATACTGCTTTTTAGTCGCTATCACTTTAGATATGGGGTGTCAATCAGATTTTGGACTAGGGTTTTTAAGTCCACGGGTTTTAATATATGTATTTAACATGATTTTTTAGATATTGTAGGAGCACTAAGCACTTTATTTAATATTATATGTTTACACATGATAACAAACTGCAAGATATGGAAGCATTTTACATCAAGTTTTAGGCACTAGTGGCATTACAATTATTTTTAACTCTGTAGATGATGCCATTCATATTAAAATATGAGTATAATATAAAGGCAATTTTCATGCAGAAAGTATTCATCAAGAGTGGCAAATGTAAGGCGTAGGTTCTGGCCACTGTCTAAGGTGAAATATATTAACGTCGTGTACATGATTAATTTTATGTTGACATCTACGTTACAAATTTATGCACAAATGGTTTTTAACAATTTTTAAATCCAATTATGTGTTGCATAAACAACAATACGTCCGTTATTGCACATTTGCACAATTGCGATTTGTTGCACAGAGGTCGTCACTGTTTTATCATTGCTGATCAGCATGGTCAAGAATTCATAAGTTACAATGTTCAATTATTGTCATTTAGTAATTTATCACGATGATGATTATGTACAGAGGATTTTATGGATAAGTTATTTTCCGATGTAATGCGTACCTGTAAGAACAGTATTTCTTCCATTTCCATGATCATGTGACACAGGGGGGTGGACACCCGGCATTTAAAATTGTAATGGCGGACGCTGTTTTTCTTGTGTGATCAAGGGCACAGTGTGCTCGAAACGCGTCGCAGAGGGAGAAAATAAAGACATCTTACCTGCCAGTTTTATCCGGGTCCGTCTCTCTCTGTTCGCCAGGGTGGAAGTGCGGAGAGTGTGCTTGAAGGATATATATATATATATATATCAACTTGCCTTTGAGGCTTTCTTTTAACTTTTTTTCAGGCCATAAAATGCAGCCATAGAACCCCCAAGAGGGTTTAGCATTCCAGCTGTAGATCATACAGCTCCAGCTCAGGGTGCTTTAATAAAACTGATGTAAGCTCTCCTTGGGTCATATACTTAATGACCTAGGAAACTTACTGTTTTGTTATGTTGATAGGGGGCTGCTGCACTCCCTGCATCCCCTCACAACATTAAAAAAATGCTTGGTAGTGCCCCTGCTAGGGACATCATCAGGCTACAAAGAATATATATTTAGAAATCCCTTGCAGGGCATTATGGGGCGCTCCTTGGAAGGAGCAGTGCATAATGGATCGCCAGGGTCCAAATTGGCTTGGGGACGGGGACCCCAGGCACCCTCCCCATCATTATGAAAAATTATCGCAGTTTGACATCCGGGCCCATGCCCACCCTGGGGGGTCATTTATTAAAGAGCAAAATCGTCCACCATTTTGTTTTTTTACCACAATTCTGTAGGGAGAACCACAGGATCGGTGCAAAAAAACTTTTTTCTTAAACTTTTAGCCACTCCACAAGGTCAGGTAGGGCAGGCTATCCCTATCCTGTCCCAATATATTCTTTTTGTAAATTATTTCAGGACAGGGGAGCAAGTTCCCTAGTCCTGTAATAGTCGCCACAACATTTCCTTTCATTTTGTGGCCAGCCAATCAGAGCGTTTGTTCTGAAGAAGCACCCTCAACCAATCAAAAGGCTTAATTTTTTTTATTTCAGCCCAACAGTCCAGCTATACCAAGTATTTGAACGTTAATTTCTCAAAAACTACTGAATGGATTTATACCAAATCACAAGAAGTACGCTTGCTAGACCAATATCTAGCTTTCTGCCAAATTTGGTGCAGTTCCGTTTTCATGGTATCGCTGTTCAATTTCCTGCTGAGGTGAATGAACTTTTTTTAAAAAGTTTTAAGAGGATTTGTCAAATGGCGCCAAAGTTATTAGCAACCCAAAAAATGCTCTTCCTATGGAAACTAGGTCCTAACTATAACTAGGGGTGGGCGGAGAACTCCACTCCGCCGGTGGAGTTCATGGAGTTTTGGGCACTCTGCGCTCCACTTGGAGCGCGGAGTTCAGCAAAAACTCTGCTACTGAAGCGTAGTGGAATTTACCGGCAGCCAATCACACATATTTTACTGCTCTTATTATGTGCAGGAGGTACAAACACCTAGGGGACACCACTTCAGGGGCAGCCCAGGCCATTGGGCCTTCTACAGAACTGCACGAGGGTCTTAAAACGATAGCGCATTGCATTTGCAAGATTCAACACTCAACACTCAACAGATGAATACCAGGAAAGCGGAACCACAGACTCACACATTGATTGTGCTGTTGGCCAAAGAGATGAGACTGGGTAAACACAGCTTTCATGACCTAATACCAGCGGCAGCTATGCACCATCAAAAGTCAATTGCAAACACAATCCACTGTTGTAGTTGAAAGACTACATGGCCCACAATGCACTGTATTAAAGGGCCAGTGAGTGCACGGACCAAACTTCATCCTACCTGGGAAGGAGGAGGTGCTGTGCCTCGCCATGGCAGCATCCGAGGCAGAGCGGGTTGGTCCGTCACTGGTCCTGATGGAGGAAGAGCCCCTTCTCCTGTGACAGACCCTGGCGCAGCCTCCTGCCACTGCTAACGGGAACTACTGGTTCCCATTCATGGGTGGAATGAGATGATGGCCAATGGAAGGCTGGCTCCTGACAGCACCACTGGATCAACTAGGCAGCCCCTGAGATGGTGGTTGCAGTGCATAGGGCGGCATGGAGGGGAGAGTATTTCTGACTCTTCAGCCCTGAATCCCATAGTCCTTGGGCTCCGAGGCACCTGCAGACATTTTCTTTCCCTGCACTTCCTGTAGGAAAGATGCCGATCAGAGCGAGCCTGCACCGAGGAGCGGAAGATGGAGAAGACACCTCCGGCTGGCGGATCGGGTGAGATGCGCACCATCAAACATCAACTGACCAATGGTAAGTGTGTTGCCGTGGAGCTTAGAACCCAGCCGAAACCCAAGAGAGAGCCGTCAAGCATGTGCTCTTTCTTTACACTCGGTTTACAAGAATGACATGGCTGTACTTAGTGCGATGGATTTAAAAGTTTAATAGGAAGCCTCTCAGCGTGCAGGTTTCCTATTTTAGTATTCTGGTACTTACATGATGGTTTAAAAGTGTGACATCCAGCTACACAGCATACAGGTTTATGTCTGTGACCTTACTCCGCCCGCTCGCGGAAGTTCCTTGGAATTTGGCGGAGTAAAACACCCCGAGCTCCACTCAGGCTTACCTATAACTAGAGTGGCCTCTTGATTCCAACCTTCCCTCGTTAAGAAAGTGAAGCAGTTTCTTATGGAAGATGATTTTAGAACAATTGTTCAAGCCTTAGTCCTCTTCCACCTGGATGGAGACAGCTGTCTCCCAGTTCCCACTGTAGTATCCAAGGAAGGTATCCTGCACTCAGCAGCAGGGCTTATCAAAGGCTCAAATGATTTCAGCCACATTAATCCCTACTGTGGCTCCCCTTCCTACCAGATTATCTTCATGATGCATAGCAGCCAAGTTTTTAGTCTGCTTATGCGTGACATTTCTATGCATTCAGTGTACTTCTCTGCAACATTTGAATGCCGCTTGTATAGCACTTTATCGCGGGTTGAGCAAAGCAGTCAAGTTTGCATAATGAGATACATTTCAGATATTACTGCCTCTTGTACAATATTACGATCTAGAAAAGATGTTGAATCTGTGGCAAGGCTCCTGGAGTTCTTATGCAAGGTTACTAAACTGTGGGCAGCATTTATGGCATTTTGGCGAAGGGCAG
Organism: Calotriton arnoldi; assembly: GCA_963921515.1. NCBI lineage: Eukaryota > Metazoa > Chordata > Amphibia > Caudata > Salamandridae > Calotriton > Calotriton arnoldi. The sequence continues at coordinate 4,057,150 of CAWUFW010000109.1, read as the reverse complement.
CACAGCAAGGCACCTTGCTGTGCTGCCCTACGCCAAAGTGAAAGGGCAGGGATGCACTTTATTTAAGCAATATGGTGCACACATGTCCTTTCTGCCTTTGCGGGCCCATTTTTGCAGCCTATTGCCAACTCGGGCACCCTTGCACCATGGTGCACGGTTGCCTCTGTTGCACGCAGGATTGTTTTTGTGCAGGAAGGGGCGCCTGCCTGCACAAAAACAATCCTACGAGGTGTTTTCCACTTTTCATGTGTGCTGCATAATGCAGCACACATGGAAAGAGGAAAAAACAAGGAGAAATAAACATATTTCTCCTCATTATGCCTCACCTCGGATTTGACACTTCCCCAGGTTTACATCGCTTTGTAAATCTGGGACAGCATCAAATTCCATGGGTGCTGTGTGGGAAAACATACCGCAATGCCCATGGAACGGCCCCCTGATGCAGAGAAAGGTGACTCAGAAATTTTCACTGCGTCGCCTTACTCATGATTTATGAGGCCACTCAAAGCCACACAGGGTGGCTTGCGTGGCTTCAAACATCTTTATGAGAGTCCTGGGTCACCCATGAACCACTTTACGTGGTGCAAAAGTGACGCAGTCTCTCACAAATAAGCACCTAGGTTTCTTTTCTCTCATGAGCATCCCGTTTGCATTCTTGGAGTGTTGAACCCATTCTCTATCATATAATGGGAAAGGTCCGAGGTGGTATGAGATGGCAGGAACACCGGCTAAACACAAATGGTTCTTAGCTAAAAGACAGGGTGGGCCAAAGCCGTCAGACAATCAAGCCACATCCACTTGGCAGCTATTTCATGGGCATATCACACCAGTTCCTGGCTGCCAGCTTCTGGTTTTAATGATTTTTATAGATAAATGCAGAGAGAAACAATGTATTTCCTGTCTGTATTCATTGTTAAAAGTGGAAAAATACAGAAAATGAGGCTTCTTGTGAGGGACTGTCCGTGCTCTCTTTCATGAATTCCAGGCCAAAAGCGAATAGCTGAGCAGATAGAGAGAATGGGGCATTAAAAAAACAGGATACAGGCATTTGTTTACATACATTTGTAGTATTATGCTAATATTTACCATGGAGTGTACTGTTATGTTACATTTGGCTGCTTAATTTACTAAAACACAACAGGAATCAAAGTAGAAGTACATGTTTATCAGTTAACTAAATGTAGAAATACAATTTTATTCTAAAAATACAAAATAAATATGAATGCATAACAATAAGATGGCCAAAAAATAAATATGGATATATACATAAGGAAATGTTAAAATAATAAATAGTATAAAACTGGGAGCCCTATTTACACTCAAGTATTTGAAATGAAAGGTGTTCCTCATCCGTAGATCAAAGTCATAGTCTTTTTGTATTTACCTGATTTTTGACAATCATTTGGACTTGCAAAGTGCAATGGACCATACAACTGTCAAAATTATTTTTTTGTGTTAGCACGAGACCAACACAAGTCAGTACACATAGGATTCTCCTGTTATGGGAACAGAAATTATGTATGACATTTGCCGCAGCCTGTCCGGCACCATTAAGTCATGACAAGTTACCTGTTGTCCTGCACAGCTACCAAAAGTAACCCTATCATATGTGACACCTCCAACTAGTCACAGCGTTTTAACCAACAGCATGCTGCATTCACCGACATACAGTTTTCTTTTTGTGTAAGGGCTGTTAATAAGCCAGAACTTGTTGAAGATGTTATACCTGACCGGTTAGGCTATGCTTCCTAAATGTTCATGAACATTACTTTAAGGACAAGCTACAGAGGGTTCTGTTGAAGCAAAATATTTTAATGAGGCATATAAATTAGCATGCATAAAAATTAGCTATCTTAAAAGACTATTACTAGCCTTTGTGGTGAATGTTGCAAGCAGCTATGAAATGTAGAGCTGTTTGGGTCTCGCTACAAGCCCATCACCAAGTTGGAGCAAGTTCATGGCTTCACCATAGGTTTTAGAATGCTCCAAGAAACCCACAGTCCAGGTGGGCTGGCTCCAAAATCTTACGCCAGCAAAGGCCCAGCTCTAGTATATAGCAAAACAATTAGCACAATTGAATCCACGTTGCACAGCTATGCGAGTGAGTTAATATAGATTTATCCCCCGCCATAGCATGCTATACCGGCCATTAAAGACCAGCTCCAGCGTTAAAGGCCCAAGCCAAATGCAAGGGCCTTTAACAAGGAACAAGGGAGTGGGCATTTAATGGCGAGTATAGCCCATCTACTGCGGGCCCAGATACGGAGGGCAGAATGTTCTAATTAAACAACTAAACGGCCCTTCAGAGCCCAACGGGGTTGAAATCCCCCTCGGGTACCGAACCCTCTGTTTCACAGCATTTGCTGTGAATGTTCTACAGCTAACAGTGCATGCAGAGCCACGGCTGTTGGCTGTTGAACATTCACAGCGAGAGCTGTGAATGAGGGCTGAATTCAGCCCCTGGTTCTCCTCGGCTTGGCTGAACTGCGAGCCAAGCAAGGGAGACCCAGGAGCTGAGCAGCAGTCACCCCTCCCTCCTTCTGAAGCTCTAGTGGCACAAAGCAACAGGAGGAGGGAAGGGTGAATGCTGTGTGTGTCCTCCTGCACGGCTTCTGCCTTTCGCTTTTCTCCGCCTAAATAATATATTTTTGATAGGCAGAGGAAAGAGAAAGCCAGATGCTGTGTATTTGGACATTGAAATGTTGAGAGCAGCGAGCCTATACCAGTTCATATAGGCCGATGTTGCTCCATTGCCTTTAATGTCCGGTAGAGCCCACTACGGAGGGCTCTAAGGCTATTAGAACATTCCGCCCCTAGAGGGCGTAATGTTCTAATTTCTAAAACAAAGGTCTCATGGAGCCTGAGGGGGTTAAAAACCCCACAAGCTCTGTGAGTCCTTTGGAATGTTGATGCTCCGGACTTTTACCGGCCATTAGAAGTCCGGAACACTCCATTGTTTTCAATAGAGCGCTCAACATTCCAATGTTCCAATATTTCATAATGCAATTGTCATGGTGAATTATAAAGAGAAAGTATGCAGCCTAATTTCGGGTTTCTGCAGTTTTGTGCAGATGTTGAAATGGGCGTGCCTCCCTTTACCCCCACAGCTCCTGTACTGCCAGCAGCAGGCTTCTAGGCCCTGTGGGCAGCTCCTATTAGTGCTTTTGTCTGCAGGCTGCACATCGTCAGCTCTGGACAGACCGAGGTGTGACAAAGCATAGCGCCTGCTGCCCAGCAGTGTTTCACTCTAACATGTGGGTGCCATGGTACCTAATATAAGGAGAGACTTGGAGCTCTTCATCGCGTGCCTGCACCAGGTGGAGGGGGGCTTCTGTCGGCTCACAGATTACCTCTTAGATTACTTCTGAAAACAACAGAAGTCAAGGAGCTACTGGATCTGGTGAGGGCTGCAGACAGTGCCACCCCATCTGGATAATGATGCAGTTGTTGTTTAGCATTTTCACCTGGCCACACACCCCCTTGCTACACTGACCACATGGTTCGCTCAGAGAGACTAAGGCCCGTCCTTATTCATTGGGAGAAGCCCCAGCCTTTTTAACGTACTACTGTAAAAAGAAAACAACAACACAGACGCCGGTGCTCGCCCCTCCCAGCCCGGCTCAATTATGTGAGTCATGAGCTCTGGCCAAAAAGTTTAAAGTGATGGAATGTAATGTTTTTGACTAACGTGACCTTTTTCCTTAACAGATAAAAGGGCAAAGGAATAGCTTGTGCACTTGTTGTCACGTTTGTTACCTATGACTTACGAAAAATAGGTATTTGCTGAAAGTGACAAAGGTATGTATCTGAACCAGACACAAATTCCAGATAAGGGCTAGAAAGAAAGAGAAAAAAAACTCTGGACAGCAGCACCAGCCTGGGCCCTGCCAGAACAAGCCTATTTAAAGAGCGTGCTGGCTGCTTTTGTTAAATGCAGCTACTGGAGTGTCTCACACTTGGGTGGTCCCAGGGTAGCTATTATTACATGACTAATGCGTTTTAGTTTGGTGATGTGGACACCAGCACAAAAGTGCGTTAGTCTAACCCCTAATGCGTTGTACTTGGCTGGGCTGAAGGTGACCTTATAAAGCCCTCAACAACAAGACAGCAGCTCACCTCAGAAACACACTAGCCATGTCCGGGGGGCAGAACCAGGCCAGGAGCTTTCATATTCCCAGATTGGAGACAAGGGGTCTCATTTATGAACATTTTGGCACCACCAGAATGTCACTTTTTTGACGTTCCGGTGGCGCAATGTGCCATGGCATATTTACAAGGCCACGTAAAGCCACTTTACGTGGCTTTTCATTGGCTTGTAAATATGTGCCTCTTTCACGCAGAACACTGCGTGAAATGGGCGTTCCATGGGTGTTGCTGTGGGAGGTCCCACAAAACACCTGTTGAATCTGAAGCATTCCCAGATTTATAAGAAATCGTAACCTGAGAATGCATAAGAATCTAATGCCACCCCAGGGGTGGCATTAGGGAGGAGAAATGTTTTCATTTCTCCTCGTTTTTACCTTTTTTTATGTGTGCTGTTGCAGCACACAGAGAAAGATGTAATCGCCTGAATTGATTGATTTTGTGCCGGGAGGTGTACCTTCCTGCACAAAATCAATCAGCCCTGCAACGCAGGCTCCCTTGCACCATGATGCAAGGATGCCTGCATTGGCGCATGGCAGCCCATTGTGCCACAGCACAGGGGAAAATGACAGGAATGCACTGTGTCTCATAGATACAGAGCAGTGCTGCCTTTTTGTTTTGACGAAGGGCAGCGCAGCAAGATTCCTACGTCAAAACCTCATAAATGAGGCACAAAACAAGAAAGAAAAAAAGGCATGCTTTCTCTGTTCATGCTGCCAGGATCTGAACATATCGACAGATCAGCAGCAACTTTCCTACAATTCAGAAAATAAGCTGAAGACACACCTTTCCAAGGAGCACCAGCTCTGACCCGACACTCTACCCTTAACCTTCTCCCAATTACAGTATCTTCCCAGGGGCTATGCCCCCTGTTAAGTGCCCTGTTGCTCTTCAGCTCGGGTCGTGCTATACAAATACATACATATAATATACAGCTGCGGACACAGCATAATTCCCATATCAATGCTTCAATAGAAAATGAGTGTTCACAAGGTTTGGTGATGGTACAGCTTTGGAGACATTGAACCACATTCTGAACTTATCTTCTTTTCAATGTTTCATGGCTGCAGCTATGGGAGGAGCCGTGGTCTGATGGCCAAGTTGCTGACTTTGTCATGTGGCGACCTGGGTTTGAATCGAGCCTCAGCACTCGACTGAAAAACATGCAATACTGGACAATTACTTACTGTTTGGTGACTAAAATTTTACTACGCGAGATGCAAGTGTAAATGTATGTAATTCAGAGATGTAAATTTCCCAGCTGATGTACACAATTTTGCATCTTCTCCCACCACTCGCTGACGCCATAATGTACAGCGCTCTGTTCCTCCCCAACTAGGCTTGTCCTGGCGCAATAACTACCAATATATGGAAGTTTTCAAATTGTGAACACGTATTCCACTTATGCTCCAGGGGTGTCACTCTCCCTGTGCATTCTTGGTGAGCCATCTCGGTTTGCAACAGCCTCCTAGAAGCCCTGCTACCATTTTTCTTTATGCCAGTGCATGCTACACGCCTTTAGGGTTATATTTATGTCCCAGTTTGCATTGCTCTTGCACCACGTAATGTGGTGCAAGAGCGACGCATACCTTAAGTCAGATTTTTTAAGCCATGCAAAGCCATTTTGCGTGGGTTTCAGTGGCTCTAAAAATATGTAGTAATGCAGCGCAAATCGCTGCATTGCGTTAGTCTGCCCTGGGTAGGCATTCCATGGGCTATGCATGAGTGTTCCCATGCCACTCCTGTGGTTTTTAACGCATTCCTAGATTTACGAGACCTTGTAAACCTCGGAATGCGCCAAAAAGATTTCTATGTGTGTCATAGAGAAAAAAGCCTCTCAGGATTGTTTTTGCACAGGAAGGTGCCCCTTCCGGCACAAAAACAATCCTGCATACAACACTGGATAAATACAGCACATTCCTGCCCTTTTTCTGTGATACAGGGTGTCACATGGCCCATAGGGACATTGTCGTCTTCACTTAGTTAGCATGAGCACGTTGCAGCCTGCCTGCTGCTTTGTGCATGTTACTACACGTCTTTATTTTTTGCAATAATTTCTATGGCTGTTTTCACATGAGAACTCATCGCTGTGTTCACTCTCTGCATGTTCCTGGGATTTTGACTGAATATTATGTGCAAGGTCGAACAACAATGCCCCTTGTTATTTTGTTCTGGCCAGACCTTAGCTCTTAGACAAAACATACTGATGCAGCTGTTGTTTTGACAACGTACTTTGGTCTTATTAGAATACAGAATAGGTAGCACACATTTGCAGAGGGACCTTTCCAAGGAGAAGAGCGAGACAGCACTGTGGTAATTGCCCTCTCATTACTTTCTACCTGTGAGCTCCTCTGACTTAGAATTGTTTATCTTCTGAATCTAGAATGTTACAATGGTTTGCTTTGGTTGCCTAGTGCTGGGAGTCAGTTGCTGCTGGCTGCCCTGTGGCTAGGACGTTGTTACACCTCTAACTTAAATAAAGAAGATCCTATCTCTACCATTCTGCATCCTCGAACTTCTTCACACTGGCGACGAGCGTGGGATGAGCAAACTTCGTCCAACAAGATTGTCATCTCTCCAAACAACAAGAAGTTCGTCACTGTTTGATCTTCGCTTTCAATCTTCTTAAGGGCTCCTGTCTTTTCTGCTCTTCGTCTACAGCGTCCTAACACAACTGCGTTCCTTCAAACAAGGTACTGTCTGAGCTTTATTTACAATTTTGAAGCCGCTTTCCTTACTGAGAGAGACTTGCCTACCTTCTTGTGCGTCCTCACTACATCTTTCAGCTTGACTGGCTGCGCCTCATTCTTTCACGCTTCACCATTTTCGTCATCTTGGTCACTCTTTGGTGAAACTGTGTCTTTGCCGGGTTTTGTGCCTGGGGCGCTGAGCTGGCTCGTCTCATAGGCGCTTCACGAGCATTGTTTACTCTGTGCTCGCGCCCTGTCTGCTCGCGCCGAGCGCCATTGAATCCTCGCTAACCCTCTACATGATGACGCATTGATTTCTCATCGCGTCTATCGTCGCTCCCAAGCGTCTGGTCTCCTGGCAACCAACTCGTCATGTCCTTCTACGCTTCCCAGCGTCTTAGGGTTGCTACGCGACGCATTTCCGACATCGCGCTGACGCGCACAGCTGTTTCTACAGTGCGCTGATGCGCACAGCAATTTCAATGTGACACATTTCCGACATCGCGCTGTCGCGCGCAGCTGTTTCTACGGTGCGCTGATGTGCACAGCAATTTCACATATTGTTTTTTTTGGAGCTCCTTTATGACGCGCTGACGCGCACAGCTATTTCAGTTTACACTTTACCTACTACTTTGCAGCCTGCTGCTGTGTAGTTCTCTACAGAAAACACCGGTCATTCTCTCTCTTACTTAGTTTTACTTGCAGCCAATTGCCAGCAACGTCGCATTCACGCTGACACACACAGCATTGCTGCGTTAGTTTCGTGTGTCAGCTGTGATTACTGGTGTTTCTTTAAACTGTTGATTCACGCTGACACACACAGCATTTCTACGTACAATTTGTGTGTCAAAAGTTGTTCTACGCTGATAAAAGTTCCTTTTGAGTGTCGACTGTGGTTCAACGCTGATACTCACAGCTCTTACTTCATTTCTTGGACCTTTTACTACTTCCTCTCTACACTGGAAGCTTTCATCCAATTAGCTTCTTACTGTACATTCAAGGTTTTATTACATTGAATTCAAATTTCAAATACGAACAATATACCTTGAATACTTACTTATATATTTTTACAATTTGATACACCATGCAAAATGTAACTCCTCCTCCTTTTTTCTATCTAACCCTGGGGATCCAAATTTACGTTGGTCAAAATGGAAAAAAGTTTTTCTAAACTATGCAAGGGTTTGCGGAGTATCTTTGAGTGCTGAAAGAAAGTCCGCATTACTTTTGCACTGTTTAGGTTCGGAAGGACAAGAGGTGTTTGAACATCTTCCGAACCTAACTGATGAAGAGTCAGATAACCTCAATAAATTTGAAATCTGTCTTAAAAAACTTGATAAGCATTATCTCCCTAAGGTTAGTACCATTCTTGAACGTTACCATTTTGGTAAACGGGTACAAAAAAGTGATGAGTCTGTCGAAACTTACATCACTTCCCTGCGTAAGTTAGGTGCCACATGCAAATTTGATAGTTCTCTTGAAGAACGCATACGTGATCAATTTATGCTGGGTTGCTCTGTTGAGAAAATTAAAGATGAACTTTGGCAGAAGGATGATCCAAAACTTGATGAGGTTGTCGCAATAGCAAAAAGAATTGAACACTCTCTGACCTGTGTAGAGGTCATTAAAAAAGAAAATGGCGTGTTAGAAGAAAAGGTTCACAGTGTTACTAAAAAACCATCAAAGCCGATTTGGAAACAACGTGAGCCTACTCAATTTACTCACTCTTCCAACTCTCAATTTAAGGGTAGCACAAATATAAGATGCTATCGTTGTGATATGTTAGGTCATCTTGCTAATGACAAATCATGTCCTGCTCTCACTTCAAAATGCAAAAACTGTGGGAAAGTTGGACATCTATCCAAAGCCTGTAGAGCTAAAAAGAATAAGTCCAACAGGCGTGTTAAAGAAGTTTTGCTTGAGAGTGAAAGTGACTTTGACTCTGATGAAAATGATCTACACTGTGGGGAGGTTATTACACCTACAAGTAAAAACAAGAGCAAAGGTCCTTTTGACATGGTCCTAGTGAATGACTGCAACATCAAGATGCTCTTCGACTCAGGGGCAAAGATTTCTCTCATTCCCAAAGAGTTTTTTGACTTGAAACTACGTGGGAAAGTAAAAATTTACAAGCCGGACATAAAACCTTTAGCCTATGGTGGTCAACCGATAAAGTTGTTTGGCTACTTCATGGGCAATATTGAATACAAAGGCAGGTTGACTGCGGGGAAGATATATATTTCTTGCAAGGGTGACAGCATAATCAGCTGGTTTCACCAGGCTGATCTAGGTGTATACTTAGTACCTGGCGGTGATCCTTGCATTGTCCTCAGAGACATCTCTTCTCAATCTGCCCCTTCAATACGTGTCCCTAGTGAGTGTTGTACAAACGTTATTTCTAGTGAGAGTGATTTGAAGAATAATCTTATTTCTAGTGTGAGTGATTCGAGTTGTAGTTTACGTTCTGAATTTAAGAATGTCTTCTGCGAGAAGTTAGGTTGTCTTTCAGGCTACACGCACAAGATTATTCTTAAGCCTGATTCTCAACCCATCACATGTAAAGTACGCAGTGTACCTTTGGCTATGAAAGAGTCTATGCTCAATGAACTTGAGAAACTAAAGAAAGAAGGTATCATAGTTGAAACAGAGGCCAGCGAATGGTTAGCCCCGGTGTTTTTGGCACGCAAGGTCTCCGCTGAGGTTCGCTTATGTGTGGACCTTCGTGCTCTCAACCGTGCCGTGGTTGCTGACAAGTTCCCTCTCCCTAACATAACTGAAATGTTAACCCAGCTTGGGAATGCACGCATCTTCTCTACTCTAGATCTTCGTGCGGCATACCATCAGGTCAAAATTGATGAGCAGTCCATGGATCTAACTGCCTTCATAACTCCTTATGGTACATGCAAATTCACACGCCTTCCCTTTGGCTTGATCTCTGCTGCGTCAGTTTTTCAGAGAGTCATGGAAGACGAGGGAGTAAAGATATACCAGGACGATGTTTTGATTCATGGCTCGTCTCAGAGCGGACATGATGCAAGACTGAGAACCATGCTTGAACGTTTCAGTAAGAGAGGTCTAACTTTGCGTGAGGATAAGTGCAAGTTTAATCTTTCTGAGATTGATTATTTAGGTCACCGTTTGACCAGTGAGGGAGTTAGGCCCAGAGATCGTCTTGTGAAGACCATTGAAGAACTTCCTGTTCCACGGTCCAGGGATGAACTAGTAACCTTCCTGGGTATGGCGGAGTACTACAATAAGTTTGTTCCACGGTTTGCCTGTCGTACCTGTGAGCTTAGAACTCTCTTAAAGAAAGGTGTGAAATTCTCTTGGACTGCTCAGTGTCAGTTGGAGTTTGAGGGAGTAAAGAAAGCCCTTTGTTCTGCCCCCTCTCTACAGAGTTTTGATTCTTCTTCTAGCTCCATTCTTGTCACTGATGCCAGTTCACGAGGTTTAGGTGCTGTTCTTAAACAAATTAGGGATGGCAGGGAAGAAACCATTCTGTTTCTTTCAAGAGCTCTTGTTGGTCCAGAGCTTCAATATTCAGTAATCGAAAAAGAGGCCTTGTGTATTTTCTGGGCAATAAAAAAGCTCAAGAAATTTCTCTGGGGTTCCTCTTTTGTTGTACATTCAGATCACAAGCCCCTAAAAGATCTATTCTGTAAAAAGTCATTAGATGCTGTTTCCGCTCGCATATGTAAGTGGGTCATAGCACTTCAGGACTTCGACTTTGTTGTCAAATACATTCCGGGTGTTGACAACAAAGTGGCAGACTGTCTTTCCCGTCTGGTTCCTGAACATTCTGGCGAGATCTCTCTTGACCCTGAGGATACCTGGGAAGTTGATGACTTCAAAGTATGTGAAGTGGTTGAAGGAGTCGTTTCCGAGTCAGAATCGAGAGACTCCATGAAAATTGACCAGGATATACTCAATGTATGTAGATTGGTGTCAGATGGATGGACCGGTATCAGGAGTTTGACTGAAGGTGTTAGAAAGTTCTGGAATGTTAAGAATGAACTTTCGTTGAATGATAATTTACTTTGGAGGGGAACGCGCCTTGTTCCTCCAACTTCTCTCAGACAGAAAATTGTTCGTTTAGCTCATCTGGGACATCAAGGCATATCCAAAACCAAGGAGAGGGTTCGTTTACATTTCTGGTGGCCTGGAATTGATATGCAAGTAGAACGCATGGTGAGAGACTGCATAGAGTGTAATGCCTCTGATAAGGTTTGCAAAACTAGAGTCCAGCCGATGATTATACGAGAGGCTCCTAAACGTTGTTGGCAACACGTAGCCTTAGATCTGTTGGGTCCTGTCGTCTCCAAGACGGGTCAATTTTATGTTCTTGTGTTAATTGACATGTACTCAAGATGGCCGGAGATCAAAGTCACACAGAGTATAGAAACTAAGGGTGTTATAAAGTTCTTAGAGAATATTGTTTGCAGGGAGGGTCTTCCTGAATCCCTCCTGACAGATAATGGTGTACAGCTGATATCAAGAGAGATGGAAGAATTCTTGGCCAAGAAAGGAATTGAACACAAGCGTTGTTCTCTCTATCATCCAGAATGCAATGGAATGGTAGAGAGATTCAACCGTGTTCTGAAAGAAGCTATTCAACTGGCCAAAGAACAAAACCGTGACTGGAAAGCTGCCATAGTTGAGCGTGTTATGGTATACCGCTTAACCCCGCATTCCATTACTGAAAAAGTTCCATTTGAGTTGTTTAGAGGGCGCACTCCCAACACCTATATGTTTCAAACTTGGATGAGAGGGAAGGGTGCTGGTGATGACAATAGTGTGGACACTGAATGGCGTGCCCGTCAAGATCTCAAGTCAGCTAAGAGAAAGGTCACCTTCGATACCAGGCATGCGGTTTCTCGCACTGTAGTAAGTGTGGGTGATCGTGTGAGGGTACGTTTTCCCCAGAAGTGTGGTAGTGCTAAATTCTCCTCTCCCCACACTGTGATCAAACTATTTCTTAATGCGGTTAAACTTGATGATGGCCATATTTGGAATTTGAATAGGATTTCTCCTGTACGTGCTTGTGTTCCTCTTGACAAAAATAAAAAACCTGTTTCACTCAAAGAAGTTTCTCCTCTGTATAGGAGCACTCGCACTTGTAAAACTCCGCAGAAACTACTCAGCTATGTTTTGAAGTGAATGTAACTACTCAGTTATATTTTGATACGATTATACCTTTTAGTTATTCTTCATGTTATATTTTGTATTGGGGGGAAGGTGTGAGGTAATTGCCCTCTCATTACTTTCTACCTGTGAGCTACTCTGACTTAGAATTGTTTATCTTCTGAATCTAGAATGTTACAATGGTTTGCTTTGGTTGCCTAGTGCTGGGAGTCAGTTGCTGCTGGCTGCCTTGTGGCTAGGACGTTGTTACACCTCTAACTTAAATAAAGAAGATCCTATCTCTACCATTCTGCATCCTCGAACTTCTTCACAAGCACCTATGATGTAGATCTACCATCTATAGGCTAAGGTATGGGGTCTGCTGACAAAGCCCAGAGATCTTCTAATATATAATATTACTGCTTCTTAGCAAGGGGAGGGAGGTTAGGCTCTTTGGTCTTTCTATGATGACATCTCCCTTCATGATTTATGGACTAGCTGCTATGCTGACTGTATTTGTACTATACATTTTCCTGCTTGTTGTGGCACATATACTGCACGTTAGGGCACGTTAGTTAAAATAAATATTTTAACCTGTTTCGTGTCTCTGTCAGATATTATTGTGGACAAATACAAGAGTGCGAGCGAAAGGGTGTGTCTTGTTACCGCGAATCCTGAGAGATCTGGGAGTGTTGTGTTCTGGGGTGTCTAATCATTTGTTTCTCTGTGACTGAGTAGGAGAGCAAGTGAGACACTATAGCTAGTCGGCCTGGGCTCGTGGGTACTAGGGTGGTAGGAAGACTCAGTCCCAATACACCAAGGTCCCATAATCCTGCGCATAGTTCTGTGTTTGTGCAGAATCCCTACAACATGGCGCCACCAATGTTTGGTCTGGTTCTTAGTCACGGGAACCCTGAGTAGCACTTGTGCTTGTCCACAATCCCCTCTCACCGGTTTTCAGAGACGTCCGTGGTGGGGGGGCTTAGCCTCCTATGTTTGTATCTTTATAGGTTTTTCAAGTTTGAATTTTTAAAGGTTTTTCTTTGCCCTATTTGGCGCTACCGTTTTCTCAGTTTCTTTGTCCCATTTCTAATATGGCACAACCGGTCACTATTGCGGCACATAACCGCGCAGTGGTTACAGCTTTCTTGACTCAACATGGGGGCTAATATTATTTTTGTTGGCGAAGGGGACCCTGCTTTTCGCTTCTAAGTCTTTTATTCTTGGGTTACATTCCCCGCGGTGGATGGGAATGATAATTTGTTTCATGAATACACGGGGGCTGCGGCTCCGCACGCTTATTGTCCTTATGCATTACTTGAAGTTCCATTGACAACCTGGGAGCATACCATTAGGTTTACTAGCACCCTTCCTCAACCTGTTACTGCTGGTCGAATGGGCCCCTATCTGTTGAAGGGGCCACATGGCCAGTTTTGGCTGGTTATACACCACATCCGAACTATCTTAATGTTACACTCGCAGAGCTAAGTCAGTTACATACATCTTTGATTCACATACACAGAAGTGTCAATCAGTTTATGTCACGTGCTATTCATATGGCTCTGGCTGGAGCCGCAGCTCAGCCACCAGGACATGGTGGTGGTCTTGTTATTAGTCCCGTCATGATTAATTTGGTGATGGGCAAACGTCCACAAAATCGTGATGACTTGCCATTTTGGCTTGCACCAAAATTTGAACAACTTGAAGTTGTTTTTCCACACACAACTCCTGTAGTAAAACACAGGATCCTTACAATGAGTTTGCCGAGTGGTCTGATTCCCACTTTAGCTGACTGCACCACCTGGGGGACGGTGTTTGCTTCAGTGTATACATTGTACTTTGGCACCCCCTCCATGAGCGTTCTGCCGACCGTTCTAAAGAAGGTACAACATGAACACGGGGCTGGTCCAGGCCTTGATTTGGGGATGAAGATAGTGGGAATGTTCCATATTGTCTCCGATATGATGCTGGCCAATATTAAAGGTGAAGCAGTTTGCTTACAAGTACGTCAATGCCTAGCGGTGGTGCCGGACGTGGATTGGCAACGTTAGTTGCTGATTATCATTGCAGATATGTATACATCTTTGGGTCGCAATAGCTTGGGGATTCGCCCATATTCTCAACCACAGTTTAAACCCCCTCCTGAAAAGGATGGTCGTCCGGTCTTTCCTAAAAAGGCGTGGAACAAGAATTAGCAGCAGCAACAACAGAAGCCTGGTTCACGTGCTGGTTCGCCACCACCTGACACTTCTGAACGTAGATATGATTTGCGTGACTGCTCTAAAATTAAGACACCTGAGAGGTTCCAGGTTCCTGATCCTTGTTCTGCTCGTTCCTTTCAGGAATCGTCGGATCAACAGTTTGGCGGGGGAGGACGTCAGGATCGCAGACAATGTGAGTCTGCGCAAACTAGACTTGACCCGCAACACCAGTTTGATCTAAAAGTCAAGCAGGAGGAACCACCTCAATATCGACTGCAGTTTCAGAAGAAAAAAGTTACCGCTTTGACTGCAAAGTATGCCTCAGACAGTGAGAACCCTGCTCCTCGACAGGAGTTGGGCGGTAACCCTCCTGAACAGCGCAACGGAGGTTACCATAGTGCAGCAGACACTCCCACAGCGTCTGGAGGCGAAAGCAACCTATACGTTCTTTACCGTAGAAACAGCTGACACTCGAGTTGCCCCTCCTGATAGGCTTTATGAAGTAATCCTCCAAATCGAACGTGATATTAGACGCTCGATTAAGGCTGTCTTTTGGGAAAATCTATCTTCCTCTTATGACATTTTGTTGGCCGAGGTGGAGTTGTCTAGCTTCCTCTAGAGGGGATGATGTTATTCTACCCCGTTTTTCACAATATGTTCCTGATGACGATAAATTGGCTTACGCCTTGAAGTGGGCTTTATTCTTAGCCACGGCATTATATCGCAATCAGGCAGGTTAGGACGAGGGTTCCCCGGTTCATGTGATTCCTTTGCGTCCTACACCTCAGCCCAAACCACAGTATCCAATCAAGCGAGACGCTAAGGCGTCCGTGTGTGAAATCTTAACCCAATTGGAATACCAGGGTGTGACTGAACCCTGTGTTTCGTCGATGAATAATCCTCTTTTTCCGATATTGAAACCGGACGGTTCATATTGTATAGTTTTGGATTACAGACATTTGAACAGTCATGTTCGTACCTTTGGGGTGAAACAATTCCGTCCGTTGGGGATCGGCTGATTCCCAATGAGGACCGCAGACTTTCTTTGATCATTGCTGCACATGAAGGCGTGGCTTCTGGCCATGCTGGAGTAACTGTAACAATTTCACTTTTACAGCAACGTTATTGGTGGTGTGGTTTCAACCAACAGGCACGTGAACATGTTCTTTTTTGTAAAATTTGTCAACAAATTAAGCCTTCTATTGTTGCACGTCCACCTTATACTCAACTTTACATCTCAAATCAGCCATTTGGCTGTATTTATCTTGATCACTGCGGTCCTTTGAAGCCTGACTGCTTTTAAACATATGTTGGTTGCAGTGGATTCGTGCACTAGATTCCTATGGGTTTGGCCACAACGTAGTGCTGACGCTCGAACTGTTATAAAAGATTTGCGTGTCTTTGTCGGGACATTTGCCTGTGGCACCTTCCATTCTGACCAAGGTCCTGCGTTTTACCAAGATACGATGCAGTCTCGGGGGGGGCAGGTGCAATTCTCATCTCCATATCGGCCTGAGGGCAATTCTGTTGGGGAGCGGATGAACCGTGACTTAAAGCAAGCTTTAACAGTTAGGGTTTTAGGTACTGGCAGGGGCTGGCTGACTCATTTTTATGGAGTCCAGCGTGCACTTAACAATCTCCCAAGAAGATCTCTGGTTGGGCGGACCCCGTATGAAATGCTCTTTGGCATTAAAATGTTTGTGCCAGACCTTGATGGTCTTGACGTTGTGGCGGCTGCCGCAACCTTTGATGTAGATAACCATTGTGCTGTGTTACAGGGCCTACAAAAAGCTCATGATTCACAAACGAAAGCCCATTTGCCTTGTTCCACGGATGCAGCGGTGCTGATTCCTGTTTCTGGCTGGCTTCCTAAAGTTGGAGATCTGGTCCGAGAAAAGATGGAGAACAAAAAAGAATTTGGTCCATCATATTGTGCATAAGTCAGAGTCCATGGTTTGAAAGGCATCCGTACTGTGATTCTGCCTCCACTACCTGGTCGTAAGGAGAATCGCTACATTTCCATTGAACATTTCAAGCTACACCATATGGCCGATACTTAATAGTATGCCTCCAAACATCCCACGCCGAGATCTTTCACTGAACCCGATGGCGTCAGTTTCTTCGACTAATCCCCAACAAATGGAGGGAGAGCTGGAAACTTCAATTGATTTATTGCCTGTTTTACCTTCTACATCCACTACTGCTGATATTGAGTATGCTTCTTCTCCCATTGATGTTATAATTGACATTCCTGAAAGTACGGTCCATTCCCCTTCTACTGAATCACAACCACCGTTGTTTTAACTGGGGTCCAGTGGTTACTATATGGACCACACTAGCTTTTCTCCTGAAACATCTTCATTGTCATCATCTGTGGCAGAACCCCCTACACTTACCAGCCTTTTCATCTCCTGGTTCAAACAGACTTACCTGGTCCCGCCCTGGACATATGTCTGGAAGGGGCTGACGATGGTGTTCCTCTTCATGTGGATTGGGTTTGTGACTGTTTTTTCTCTTGATTAATGGCCATTACTTACCTGAACACTCTACTGTGAACTTGGTTGACGGTGTTCTAGCCCCCCACACGTCGTCTCACAAAATGAAACAAGATCTA
Source organism: Calotriton arnoldi (assembly GCA_963921515.1). Taxonomy (NCBI): domain Eukaryota; kingdom Metazoa; phylum Chordata; class Amphibia; order Caudata; family Salamandridae; genus Calotriton; species Calotriton arnoldi. The sequence continues at coordinate 4,040,381 of CAWUFW010000109.1, read as the reverse complement.
GCCCTAGTTAATATTTCAGCATTCCCAGTTGTTGATGGCATTGTTTGGGATAAAGTACCATATGATATCCATGGCCCGACGGAACTTTTGCACATTCCATACGTTTTCCGTGTTTCCTTGGAAGATGTGATTTTGCCTGGCATACACTCTGATGACTGGGATATTCATGTTATTCAGTCATTGTTCTCTGACTTGAAATATTCTACTGCTTTTGACACTGAAGATTTGCATTTGAATTCTGCAAATTATGCTGACTTGTTCTGTTATCAACATTATGGCCATCATTTTTTACACAAAACCAGTAGTCAGAGACCAGCTTTTAATTACACACAATGGGAGCATTGCCCAACACCGTTACAGGGTAGTTCACAGACCCAACAGAGTAAATTTATATATTTTTCTGGTTACAATCTTACTGACCCTTAGTCCTATTATTACAAACTAAAGATACTGTCCCGCACTAAATTTATGTTGACCCACACTAAATTAGTTTATTCCTTGACCTTCATAAATGATTTGTCCGTGAAGGGTTATGAGTATTAGAAGGACACGATTTATTTAAAATCCATCTGGGGTACAAAAAATTGGCAGGTGCAGGGCACTGAGTCATTGCATCGCGCCTGTCTGATACCATCTCAGCTCATATTTTTAAATGTGACAGTACAACAGACTACTTGTTTTGGTTTGGCCACAGCCAAAAGTCTGAATACTCCCTCTATTCCATCATTGGCCCCTTACGCAACATGGCAAACACATACCAACTACACAATTAAAGACTTAGCTGTCATGCTTCAGAAAGGCACACTTAACTCTTCTACCATTGACCCCTTGGGATGGTTACTGTGGCCAACAAACTCTGATGCATGTCAATTACGCTTTCAGAATACTACACAAGGGTTTACACAAAGTAGACCTGATCCACGTATTCCACATTCACATACAGTTACCACATATTCGGTGGGTAAATTGTGTCAGCAATGGTTGGAACATTCCACACTGTCATCTGTGAAACAACACCTTTCTCTCTTTTCATGTGACATAGATCTTGCTGATTTTCTTTTAAGTCCAAAGTCCCCTCATTCAAAACTTTTGTTTAGGCAGTATGATGAATTTTGAAAGCTATCGCAAATGGAAACAGCGGTCCGCCTGCGCCAAATTGACCAGCCTAATTTAGAAAACGTTCTTGCAGTGGTTGATAACAGCAATAATACGCTCTCCTCTCGTATATATACATTAGATAATATTGTATCATCAGTCATTGACATTGTTCAACATGAAGTGCCTGTTTTGTATCATGGTTAAAATCAGTTACGTTCTGTAATGCAATTTGCATGGACCTTGCAAACGCTAAAAAGTGGAAAAGTACAGTGGGATTACCTGAATGCTTCTGCACTGTTTTTGCAATTTAATTTGACTGATAAACAGAAATTAATGTCAATGAAGGACGCCACATACACATTGTTACATATTGAACAATTAGAACAGTTACCATTTTCTGTAGCAGAGACCGATTCAGCTGTGTGGTTAATACATGAGGTTATTTCACTGCCTATCTCACTTTTTCAGTTCACAGCCTGCATGAAACATTATCTGGTAGGTAGATATGAGCCCCTCTGCAGTAGTTATATTCATGAATTATGGTCGTTGCCTTTCACCTTTAGATGTCAACGCGTGGACAAGGAAGTTTTCCTTACAGGGGAGGATTGAGATTTCACAGTAGGACATTCCCTAGTCTGTAAACAAGTTAAACTCCACGGCGCCTGTATTGTTTCGGCCCCTAATCTTGCTTGTTTTCTAAAAGGTACCCCTGTCCCAGCTATTATTGCTGTGCTAACTTTGATTTGTAACAGTAGTTATCTTATTTTGAATAACCAAGACTGCTGCGGCTTACAGGCAGGCATCCCGTATATAGTAACAGTTTCCCAACGTGTTACATGTTACAGCAATGTCCTCTTTCCACCCCGCATGGGATTGTAGATAGTTCGATTTGGCCTTCCATTCCAACTTTGAAAACAGATTTCAATAAGCTGAGCAGACAAAAAGCGCTATTGTTTCAACAAGAAGTGGCTCTCACATCAGTCCGTGAGACCTTCGAATTGCAGGGTGCGGGAACCACAAGTGAGATTCACTCACTGCTAAACACGAATCTCTCACTCCATTTTAGAGAATTAATTCACCAAATATGTAATGCGTCTGATACAGAGGGCCTTGCCCACTTTTTTAAACTTGTGGGATACGGCCTTGTCACCTCCTTTCAGACTATTTTTGGCGTAACACCCGCTTTTATTCATTCTATTTTTTCCAGCGCCTATGGAGGGTTTTCCCTGGTGCTCCTGCTGATTTGCGGTGTGCTTGTATTGCTATTGTTACTTTGCAATGGCTGCTCGATTTGTGGAGCTGCCAAACCCGGTCCAATTGCAGCTGCATCATGACCAGATGCGCCAGCTTTTTGCTGCAATGCCATTACAAGATCTTGCCATCGACTACTGGCTCACCTTCCTTTATGCCTACTTCACCTGTGTGCAACCTGTGTTCCACTGCCTCCGGTGCCCTTTTCAATGGGCCCTGGATGTCTGCCTCTCCAATACAACCCACGCTGCCAAGGAGTACGAACTGTTAATGGGACCGTTAAAGGCCCATGACCAGGAATGTTCCATGAGTAAGCGCCTGGTGTGCGATCCTCTACTTGGACCAACGGCAGACTTGAGTATCTGTGCTTGTGCGCATCACCTCATACACCAGACTTTCATTGAAGTTAACGCAGGTTGCCCTGATATGCTCCTGACAGATTCTGGATATGAGGAGCATGTGTGCTCGTTTGACTTGCTCAATTGGATGGCATACCTCTTTACTATGGAAGGTTCAGACAACATACTGGAGTTTATGGCATTCCGATTTTCCCACAACATTTCTGAATCTGAAGATTCGCTATGAATGGATATGTTTTTGGGTACCCAATTGGCTATTTTTTAAATTTCCAACAAAAGTATTTAGGGCGTTCACAAATATCCTACTTGGGATACCACTAAGACACTTTGCCTCTGCTAATCTCTGATTTTGTTTTGACATAGTGCTACCGACCTGGCCAAGGAGAGGGTGTCACGTGGCCCATAGGGACATTGTTGTCTTTACTAAGCTAGCATGAGCACGTTGCAGCCTGCCTGCTGCTTTGCGCATGCTACTACACGTCTTTATTTTTTGCAAAATTTTCTATGGCTGTTTTCACATGAGAACTCATCGCTGTGTTCACTCTCTGAATGTTCCTGTGATTTTGACTGAACATTATGTGCAAGGTCGAACAACAATGCCCCTTGGCATTTTGTTCTGGCCAGGCCTTAGCCCTTAGACAAAACATACAGATGCAGCTGTTGTTTGGACAACGGACTTTGGTTTTATTAGAATACACGAATAGGTAGCACACACTTGGAGAGGCCCCTTTCCAGGGAGAAGAGCCAGACAGCACCTATGATGTAGATCTACCATCTATAGGCTAAGGTATGGGGTCTGCTGACAAAGGTCAGAGATCTTCTAATATATAACAATACTGCTTCTTAGCAAGGGGAGGGAGGTTAGGCTCTATGGTCTTCCTATGATGACATCTCCCTTCATGATTTATGGACTAGCTGCTATGATGACTGCATTTGTACTATGCATTTTCCTGCTTGTTGTGGCACGTATACTGCACGTTCGGGCACGTTAGTTAAAATAAATATTTTAACCTGTTTCGTGTCTCTGTCAGATCTTACTGTGGACAAATACAAGAGAGTGAGCAAAAGGGTGTGTCTCATTATTGCGATTCCTGAGAGATCTGGGACTGTTGTGTTCTGGGGTGTACTATCATTTGTTTCTCTGTGAGTGAGTAGGAGAGCAAGTGAGACAGTATAGCTAGTGGGTCCCGGGCTCGTGGGTACTAAGGTGGTCGGAAGACTCAATCCCTATACACCAAGGTCCCATAATTCTGCGCACAGTTCTGTGTTTATGCAGAATCCCTACAAGGGCAGCGCAGCAAGGGCAGCACTTGCTGTGCTACCCTGCGCCACTAAAGTCATAAATATTGCCCTTAGTGAGGTTCAGATAAGACTACTTTTCTCAGTGTCTATTGAAGCACTAACTTGTGCTCACTGTGAGATCTCCCACACACCACTACAGGTTTCCTGAAAACATGTGCCTATTATTCGGTTTGTGGCAGCTTTAGTAAGAACAAACACCTTTCAAAGAAGGTTTCAATGCTTTTTGCTGTCCACACGTGTCTGCCAGGTGCAGGAGCCACTTGTTGCCTCCCTTCATGCAAAGCTCCAAAGTGTGCAGGTTTGGTGCATTCTCTCTGAGGACCACTGGTGATCAGTGTCTCAGGGGAAAGTGTTGCGGAATCTGGCTTTTATGTGCTGAAGCATCCAAACACAGGCATGCACAAATGATGTGTGCCACACTAAGGCCAGAACAGTTGGCTTTCTAACACGTCCGGTCAGATTGACTGCACCCCGATTGAGTGAAGTGGTAGTCCCACCCCCATTGCTCAAAGTTTAAGACACTACAAAAATTAGGGCCTATTTGTGGCAATGGCGGCATGACTGCTCCGACAAAAAAGTGATTGGATGTCTGGTCAGCAGTTCACCTGCCAACAGAATATTCATTGCCTGAGGCAAGGAGACAAAGGAAAAGGACAGGTGTGGAAGTTCCTGAGAGGAGTATGGTGGGGCCTAGTTCTGCCATCAATAGCTTACCGTATGCATGGTACTAAGGGCATGACAAAAAATTCAGAGGCTTATCCTATTACTGTGTCTTGCTGATCTTCATGTATTGCTGTGAAACACAACTGATGATAAAGACTGATGATGAAGAAAGGCTGAGGCAGGAGTCTCTTTGCACCCATAGCTGCCATCTTACCACAATAAAGCATCTTGGAGGAGCAGCGGTCTTTGGAAAGGCCCTGTGAGTTTGTCCCTGGACTTCAAAGCAATAGACTTGGGAGAAGAAAATTGCCACTACCCTGAGAGATCGGCTGCCCCAAGGGGTAGGTCATGTCACTCCACCACAGCAGCGGCAAAAAAGCGAGAAAACAATGGAAGCACCACCATCAGGAGTGTGTGCAGCGCTCCAAACACAGAGACAAGGGTAGCAGGAGACCCCTCTGGCTCCGACGCCCGAAACCCGACACACCTTCAAGAACAGCAGTGCTAAGTGCTGGTGCCCCCATTACTGATCCCACCAGATGAGATCCAGGGGGCATTTAAGATCAGACAAGGGGGAGCCCGCTGATGAGCAGAGGGACTCATTCCAATGGGAACATGTGGCAAGCATTGGGTGCCGCTTTCTAGAGTCAGTTGAGCACCTCTAAGAAGTAACAGAGGTGGACATTGCATAGGCAGGCACCAGGCATGCATCCTTTAGAGCATCTAGGCCCAAACTTCTAGCAGTGGAGGTGGGCTTCCATTTCGCTCAATTGGGGTTGAGCAAGTATGGCAAGATGCATTGGCAAAACCAATAGGTCTGACTTTAATGTGCTACTGAATTTGCAAACAGAATTTGTGCATGCCTGTTTTTACATGCCTGTATTTTCATGCCTGTATTTGCATGCCTATAGATGTATGCCTGTATTTGCATGCCCGTATTTGCATGCCCGTATTTGCATGCCTGTATTTGCATGCCTGTATTTGCATGCCCGCATTTGCATGCCCATATTTGCATGCCTGTATTTGAATGCCTGTATTTGCATGTCCGTATTTGCATGCCCGTATTTGCATGCTTGTAATTGCATGACCGTATTTGCATGTGTGTATTTGCATACCCGTATTTGCATGCCCGTATTTGCATGCCTGTATTTGCATACCCGTATTTGCATGCCCGTATTTGCATGTCCCTATTAGCATGCCCGTATTTGCATGCTCCATTTGCATGCCCGTATGTGCATTCCTGTATTTGCATGCCACTATTTGCATGCCCGTATTTGCATGCCTGTATTTGCATGCCCATATTTGCATGTCCGTATTTGCATGCCTGTATTTGCATGCCCCTATTTGCATGCCCGTATTTGCATGCCCATATTTGCATGTCTGTATTTACATGCCCATATTTGCATGTCTGTATTTGCATGCCCATATTTGCATGTCTGTATTTGCATGCCCCTATTTGCATGCCCGCCCGTATTTATATGCCCCTATTCGCATGCCCGTATTTGCAAGCCCGTATCTGCATGCCTGTATTTGCATGCCCGTATTTGCATGTCCGTACTTGCATGCTCAATTTACATGCACCTATTTGCATGCCCCTATTTGCATGCCCGTATTTGCATGTCCGTATTTGCATGCCTGTATTTGCATGCCCCTATTTGCATGCCCCTATTTGCATGCCCCTATTTTCATGTCCGTATTTGCATGCACCCATTTGCATGCCCATATTTGCATGCCCCTATTTGCATCCCCCTATTTGCATGCCCGTATTTGCAAGCCCGTATTTGCATGCCACTATTTGCATGCCCGTATTTGCATGCCTGTAATTGCATGCCCGTATTTGCATGCCCGTATTTGCATGTCTGTATTTGCATGCCCCTATTTGCATGCCCCTATTTGCATGCCTGTATTTGCATGTCTGTATTTGCATGCCTGTATTTGCATGACTCTATTTGCATGACTCTATTTGCATGCCCGTATTTGCATGCCCCTATTTGCATGCGTATTTTTGCATGCTCCATTTCCATGCCCGTATTTGCATTCCTGTATTTGCATGCCCGTATTTGCAAGCCCGTGTTTTCATGCCACTATTTGCATGCCCGCAATTGCATGCCCATATTTGCATGCCTGTATTTGAATGCCTGTATTTGCATGTCCGTATTTGCATGCCCGTAATACGGTCATGCAAATACAAGCTTGTATTTGCATGACCGTATTTGCATGTCCGTATTTGCATGCCTGTATTTGCATGCCCGTATTTGCATGCCCGTCTTTGCATGCCCATATTTGCATGCCCGTATTTGCATGCCTGTATTTCCATGCCCATATTTGAATGCCCGTATTTGCATGCCCATATTTGCATGCTTGTATTTGCATGCCACAATTTTAGAGTGATGAGAATACTCATAAGAAACAACAGAAAGACAAAATGACAAGCTCAGGCACCACCTCAAGCAACGTAAAGACCAAAGTGACATACATGAAAAAAGCATATGAACACAAATGTCTGCAGAGAGAAAAATCAATGAAGCGTCATCCTCCCACCTGAGAGCACTTGAAGAATTCGCAATGAGTCCCAGGAACGGCATGGGATCCAGATGGGCTTAGTGCCTGGATGATTTGATGGCTTCACCGAGGAACATAGCTGGGCACGAGATGTGCAGACCAATGAAAGCACTGCCAGGCTTCCAGGCAGACACTTATCAAGAGGTATCAGACGCTCTAAAGGCACAATAGCCCCTGGAAAAGAGCACTGACTGTAGGCGCTAGATTCAACCTTGCCTCGCAAGGAACAGATGCCACCAGGGGCTCCTTCATCACACATCCCTGTGCCTGGTCCACTGCTGCGAGTTTTACAGGTTCTCGGGTGAAGCTGCAGTTTAACTTTGGATTCTTGAAGGATGCCAACCGAGTCTCCTCGCAGCCTGCTGAGGAAAGGCTGCGGGCTGGAAGAAACTGAAAACATGGCACAGCTGCACGAGCAAGCAGAAGCTAAAGTAAAAGAGATTGAAGCTGGAAAGACTGAAGTGTGAACAAACCTTCTGGCTGCACAAACAGCAAGCAAAACCCCCCAAAACAATGCGAGCCACTCACGCCGAAGCCGCAAGTATGAAAAAAGAAGAAGCTTTTACAGATGTGGATAAGGACACCCACATAAGGACTCTTTGTCTACCACAGGACAAGGATGCAGGAAATGTGTCAAAGGAAATCAGGGCGCGAAGATGCGCAAAGGCGCTGTCAAGTGAGATGCCTGGAATCCACGAAGAGACAAGATACACACCACGCTTGGACAGCAGTCACACACCCCACACTCAGCCGCACCATCTCATGAATCACAAACAGGCTCAGTAGGGTCACGTGCAGGAGAGGATGATGAACATCCTCTCATGGTGTCAGGTGAAGAGACTAAAAGGATGTACCCACAGTTACACCTCACAGCGGGAAGCCACCCGGCCTGCTGCATACTAGATGGCGACGAGTCTTCGAACTGCATCTGTGTCACTGACTGAATACAAAAGAATGAATGATGCCCACGCAAACACTCAGACATGCAGCTGTCCAAGTACACACCTGGATGGCTCAAGAACCTAGAACGTGCAGGCAAAGTCAAATCCTTAGTATATGCTGTCCTACACAAAACTGATGGACCCACAACAGCGTACTGTGCAGTTAACCTTCACACAGCTGCACAATTAACATAACATAAAACACTCTACCCTGCACACAATCAATGAAAAACCACCGAGAGCAAAACAACACCCAAAAATGATGTAGTAGGCCACGCAAGATGAAAGACTTTGAAGGACACATGCATGCAATGGAGGACAGAAACCTGTAGGAATGTTCCATTTCATCTGCAAGGGGCAGGAGAAGAGTAACAGACCGCATTTGGCGAGTAATCAGGCCCGTAATCAAGGTGAGTAACCAGGCCTGTAATCAAGGCGTGTAATCAGGCCTGTAATCAAGGTGAGTAATCAGGCCCGTAATCAAGGCGAGAAATAAGGCCTGTAATCAAGGCGAGTAATCAGGCTTGTAACCAAGGTGAGTAATCAGGCCTGTAATGTAGGTAAGTAATCAGTCCTGCAATCAAGGCGAGTAATCAGGACTGTAATCAAGGTGAGTAATCAGGCCCGTAATCAAGGCGAGTAATCAGGCCCATAATCAAGGTGAGTAATCAGGCCCGTAATCAAGGCGAGTAATCAGGCTCGTAATCAAGGTGAATAATCAGGCCTGTAATGTAGGCAAGTAATCAGTCCTGCAATGAAGGCGAGTAATCAGGACTGTAATCAAGGTGAGTAATCAGGCCCGTAATCAAGGTGAGTAATCAGGCCCGTAATCAAGGCGAGTAATCAGTCCTGCAATTAAGGCGTGTAATCAGGACTGTAATCAAGGTGAGTAATCAGGCCCGTAATTAAGGCGAGTAATCAGGCCCGTAATCAAGGCGTGTAGTCAGGCTCATAATCAAGGTGAATAATCAGGCCTGTAATGTAGGCAAGTAATCAGTCCTGCAATGAAGGCTCGTAATCAGGACTGTAATCAAGGTGAGTAATCAGGCCCGTAATCAAGGTGAGTAATCAGGCCCGTAATCAAGGCGAGTAATCAGTCCTGCAATCAAGGCGTGTAATCAGGCCTGTAATCAAGCGGAGTAATCAGGCCCTTAATCAAGACGAGTAATCAGGCCTGTAATCAAGGCGAGTAATCAGGACTGTAATCAAGGCAAGTAACCAGTCCTGCAATCAAGGCGTGTAATCAGGCCTGTAATCAAGGTGAGTAATCAGGCCCGTAATCAAGGCGAGTAATCAGGCCCGTAATCAAGGCGAATAATCAGGCCCGTAATCAAGGCGAGTAATCAGGCCCATAATTAAGGCGAGTAATCAGGCCCGTAATCAAGGCGAGTGATCAGGCCTGTAATCAAGGTGAGTAAGCAGGCACGTAATCAAGGCGGGTAGTCAGGCCCGTAATCAAAGCAAGTAGTCAGGCCCGTAATCAAGGTGAGTAATCAGGCCTGTAATCCACACACTTAGCTAAGGAGATGCTATCCTAGTAATGCAAATTTGACAATAAACTCTGAAAAGTGTGAATTCCACAAAGACGTCTTAAAATTCTTTTGACTTATTTTGTCTGATGGAGGTGCGTGCAGTGATTCTGACAAAATCCAAGCAATGAGCAAAATTCTGGTGCTCACTGATGTCAGCAAGGCCTTGTTCGAAATACATCAGAGACAGTGCCACCAGTCGCCGTGCCCTTTAAGAGCTGGACAAACGAGGATGGCTAGTTTGAATAGCCCAAAAAGTATGAACAGGCATTGCAAACAATAAAAACCAGTCAGTACTGCTTGTAATATGGCCTATTTCTAACTGACCCTTTGCACCAATATCACTGTGGGTGCCTGGCCTGTGGGCTTAGGAGCCATCCTGGTGCAACGCCGGAAGGGAGATGACCACCATCACAGCAGCTGGTATCTATCAGACACAGAGTGAGCGTACTCACAACCAGAGAATGAGAGCCTTGCAGTTATGCGTCAGAAGACTATCACGTTTTCATCTACGGCAAACACCATAATAACAGACCATCAGCACTTCTAACCTTTTTTGGAATCCAATAATATACTTACATAAGAGGGCATAAGAGGGCCTTCAGCCACCTCTCTTCACCTATTGGTCTTTCCATTTTGATTTTGCCTTCTATAGCATACGGAATAGGACAATAGCTCAGCCTACGGCTAACACTCCATTCAGTGACTGTATTTTGCTCTTTCCTAAAGTGGACATCCACACACAAGCTGGTTCCCTTTTCTGCCAGTGCTGCCTGATCTGATACTAGGAAACATTTGAAGTAAACACAGGGCACATTCCAGCTATATCAGTTTCTGTCTCCTTCCAAGGCTGTTGTAAATTCCTTTTGAAGTGGGCTGCTGCTATTTCGCAATATACAATATTGTGTTCCTGAACACGGCTTTACCAAAGGTTCTTTAATAAACTTTGCCCAGGAAGAAAATCAAACATTATTGTGTTTATTTTGCAGCACACTTGTAACAGTTTTATTTAAACATAGGTGGGGTGTAATTTGGGTTTTAGTATTCAATATTATATACTGTGAACCCTCTTTCCTTCCTTCCATCCATCTTCTTTCTTTCTTTTGTTCTTTCTTTTTTCCTTTATTCTTTCCACCTTCCCTTTTTTTCTTTCCTTCTTACTGTCCTTTCTGATTACCTTCTTTTTTCCTCTTTTCCTTCTTTTTGCCTTCTTCTTTTGTTCCTTGTTTCCTTCTTTCTTTCTTGCCTTTACTTTTTTCTTTCCTTCTTTTTTGCCTTCTTCAATCATTCTTTCCTTCTTTCTTTCCTTTCTAACTTTTTTCTTTCTTTCCTTTCTTTTTTGACTTCTTTCCTACTAGCTTTCTTTTTTGTCTTCTTTCCCTTTTTCTTTCCTTCAATACTTTTTTCTTCTTTCCATCTCTATCCTCCTTTCTTTATGTTTTCCGTCTTTCTCCCTTTTGCCTTCTTTCATTCTTTCTTTCCTTTTTGACTACTTTCCTTCTTTCTTTCCATCTTTGTTTCTTCTTTCTTTCTTTTTTTTAACCTACTTTCCTTTTTCTTTCCTTCCTTCGGTCATTCCTTCTTTCTTTTTGCATTTTTCTGTTTCTTATTCCCTTCTTTCCTTTCTTTTCTTATCTGTACTTCTCTTTTCTCTTCTTTCCTTTCCTTCTTTGCTTCTTTCCTTAATTTCTTTTCTTTTTGCTTCTTTATTTCTTGCCTTCTTTACTTTTTTCTTTACTTTTTTCTAACTTTTTCCTTTTTTCTTTCTTTGTTTCTTTCTTTTCTTCATATTTTCTTTCTTTTTGCCTTCTTTCTTTCTTCCTTCTTATATTATTTCCTTTTTCTTTCCTTCTTTCTTTTTGCCTTCTTTTCTTTGTTCTTTCTTTGTTGCTTTCTTTTAATTTTTCTTTCCTTTTTTCTTTCTTTATTTCTTTCTGTTTTGCCTTCTTTCCTACATTATTTACTTCTTTCTTTCTTTTTTCCTTCTTTCTTTTAACCTTTGTTCCTTTGTTATTTCCTTCATTCTTTTTGACTTCTTTCTTTTTTCTTTCCTTCTTTTTTTGCCTTTCCTTTTTTCTTTTTTTGCCCTTTCCCTTTCTTTTTAGGTCGAGCATTCGAGACCTCTTGTATGTATATACTTCAATCAATCAATCAATCACAGAATTTGTAGAGCGCACTACTTACCCGCGAGGGTCTCAAGGTGCTGGGGAGAGGGAAGGGGGGGGGGTGCTGCTACTGGTCGAACAGCCAGGTCTTGAGTAGCCTCCTGAAGGTCAGCAGGTCTTGGGTCTGTCGTCGGCTTAGTGGAAGGGTGTTCCAGGTCTTGGCGGCGAGGTGTGAGAAGGATCTGCCGCCGGTGGTTGTTCTTCGAATGCGAGGGACGGTGGCGAGGGAGAGGTCGGCGGAGCGGAGCTGGCGGTTGGGGACGTAGAAGAAGAGTCGTCTGTTGAGGTAGGCTGGGCCAGTCTTGTGGAGTGCCTTGTGTGCGTGGATGAGGAGTTTGAAGGTGATCCTCCTGTCGAAGGGGAGCCAGTGCAGGTTCCTCAGGTGGGGGGTGATGTGGCTGTGGCGTGGTACGTCGAGGATCAGGCGTGCGGAGGCGTTTTGTATGCGTTGCAGTCGCTTGATGAGCTTGGCTGGGGCTCCCGCGTAGCGGGCGTTCCCATAGTCAAGTCTGCTACTGACGAGGGCCTGGGTGACTGTTCTTCTTGTGTCTGTCGGGATCCACCTGTAGATCTTGCGAAGCATGCGGAGGGTGTTGAAGCAGGAGGAGGAGACTGTGTTGACTTGCTTGGCCATGGAGAGCGTTGAGTCGAGGATGACTCCCAGGTTGCGTGCGTGGTCGGTGGGTGTCGGGGCTGCTCCCAGCGTCGTTGGCCACCAGGAGTCGTCCCAGGCTGAGGGGTTGGAGCCGAGGATGAGGACCTCCGTCTTGTCCGTGTTCAGCTTTAGTCGGCTGATCTTCATCCAATCGGCGACGGCCTTCATTCCTTCATGGAGATTGGCTTTGGTGGCGAGGGGTCCTTGGTGAGGGAGAGGATCAGTTGAGTGTCGTCGGCGTAGGAGATAATGTTGAGGTCGTGCTGTCTGGCGATGCGTGCGAGCGGGGCCATGTAGATGTTGAACAGTGTTGGGCTGAGGGAAGATCCCTGGGGTACGCCGAAGGATGATCTCGGAGGCTTCGGATCGGAAAGGTGGGAGGCGGACTCTCTGGGTTCTGCCGTCGAGGAAGGAGGTGGTCCATTCCAGGGCCTTGTCTCGGATCCCTGCGTCGTGGAGGCGTGCGCGTAGAGTGCGGTGGCAGACAGTGTCGAAGGCGGCGGAGAGGTCCAGCAGGATGAGGGCTGCGTCTCACCGTTGTCCAGCAGGGTCCTGATGTCGTCGGTTGCGGCGATGAGGGCAGTCTCAGTGCTGTGGTTGCTGCGGAACCCCGATTGGGATGGGTCCAGGATGCTGTTTTCTTCGAGGTATCGGGTTAGCTGTTTGTTGACGATCTTCTCGATGACCTTGGCTGGGAACGGAAGCAGGGAGATGGGCCGGAAGTTCTTGAGGTCTCTTGGGTCCGCCTTGGGTTTTTTGAGTAGGGCGTTGATCTCTGCGTGTTTCCAGCTCTCTGTGAAGTTCGCGGTCACGAAGGAGAGATTGATAACGTTGCACAGGTGGGGTGCGATGGAGCTGCTGGCTTTGTTGAAGATGTGGTGCGGGAAAGGGTCTGACGGGGAGCCGGAGTGTATTGTGCCCATGGTCTTGATGGTGTCATCGATGTTCATGCTGGCCCAGGCTGGCAAGGGGTCATGGTCGATGGTGTGCGGCGGGCCTGGTGTATCTATCTTGGTGGGGGCTGTCTGGGTGTTGAAGCTGTCGTGGATGTCGGCGATCTTGCGGTGGAAGAAGGTGGCGAGGGAATCGCACAGGGCTTGCGACGGCGGGATGTCGTTGGTGTTGGAGCTGGGGTTGGAGAGTTCCTTCACGATGTTGAAGAGCTCCTTGCTGTTGTGTGCGTTGTTGTCGAGGCGGTCTTTGAAGGAGATTCTCTTGGCGGACCTGATGAGGTGGTGGTGGTTACGGATGGCGTCTTTATGGGCTGCATGGCTGTCCGGTGTTTTATCACTGTGCCATTTCTTCTCAAGTTTCCGGCAGGTACGCTTGGAAGCTAGGAGTTCCGGGGTGAACCAGCTGGCTCTTTTGGTGGTGTCGCTGTAGGTGAGTTTTTTCAGCGGGGCGAGGGTGTTGGCACAGTCGTCTATCCATCGTCTGAGGTTGCAGGCAGCGTCGTCGGTGTTGGATGGGTCGGAGGGAGGGCTGAGAGCGAGGTTTGCCCGTAGTTGGTCTTCGGTGACTTTGCTCCAGCAGCGGCGTGGGATCTGTTGGGTGCGGTGGTGTGTGGTGGGTTTCTGGAAGGTGAAGTGGATGCAGCGGTGGTCGGTCCAGAGGAGTTCCGTGGTGTGGGTGAAGGAGACTTGGGAGCTTGAGGAGAAGACGGGGTCGAGCGTGTGGCCGGCGGAATGTGTCGGTGTTGTGATGAGCTGTCTCAGTCCGAGGTTGGCGAGGTTGTCGATCAGGGTGGTGGAGTTGCTGTCGTTGTTGTTCTCCAGGTGAAAGTTCAGGTCTCCGAGGAGGATGTAGTCGGTAGAAGTCAGGGCGTGCGTGCTGATGAAGTCGGCGATGGAGTCGCTGAACTGGGGTCGGGGCCCAGGGGGTCTGTAGACAAGGGTGCCTCTGAGGGTGGTGTTGGGGTCCGTGTGGATCTGGAAGTGCATGTGTTCGGCGGTGCAGAGAACGTCGTCGGTGCTGGTCGAGACCCTGATGGAGTTCTTGTGGACGATGGCGATTCCTCCTCCTACTCCGTTGACGCGGTCTCTGCGGGTGATCTTATAGCCGTCTGGGATGGCTATGGCGATGTCGGGTGCGGAGGAGTCGTTCATCCAGGTCTCTGTCAGGAAGGCGACGTCTGGTGATGATGAGTCGAGCAGGTCCCAGAGCTCGACGGCGTGTTTGCGTGCAGAGCGGGTGTTCAGTAGGATGCATCGGAGGTGGTTGAGGTCCTTCTTGGCGGGCGCTTCGGTGTCTCTGAGGCTGGTGTAGCTGCAGTTCCGGCAGGTGAAGGGGCCATGTGTGCGTTTCGGGCGGCCTTGAAGCAGTTGTGTCTCCGTCCGGGGTTGAGAGCGTGGAGTGTGGTGGCATCGTAACGGCGTCGGTCCTCGAGGCTGGAGCGGGGGGCGCTATGTATGTACTTTGTGGGCTCTGGAGATCAGCCCTAGGACTTGTCTGTTTTCGCTTCCGGACTTTTTTTCTGCTTGTTCAACTGTCTCTATTTAACTGTCTTGATAGAAAATGACCAGTAGAGGTCAGTAAAATACCAGAATCACTTCAGCATTCTCTAGATTCCAGTCCATAGAAATTGTCTTCCACGAGCACCCGTAGACAATAAAAAAATTCAAATCTTGTATTTTCAGTGATATGACCACCGAAGGCTGAAAGGCAATATTTCTCTCCATGTGTTCCCATACCTGGCGTGTCACGCAGTTTGGTGATTACTTTCACTCCATGTTAAAGAACAGTAGATGGTTCAGCACCCAGGCTAATGTGCTGCATAGCTAAATACATATAAGGTCCCAAAGGCGAGACCGATTGCATTGCAAATGCTTGTTTTTCATCACACTCCAGCATGCATAAATGGGCAATGTTAGCCTAATTCTGCCACTGACTGGCTTCACTATAAGTTATGGCATGCATGCTTTTCTTTCACATGAAGTACACCCACACACAAGGCAGTTCCCTTAAGTGCCAGGTGTACCATGGTGATATGTACTGTTTTTGAGAGTAGTAAAATATTTTTGCCTTTAGTCATTTTTATTTTTGATTTACTGAGGGCCTGGCAGCTTTCCAATAGGAGTGAGTGATAAATTCCGCTCCGCCAGCGGAGCTAGTGGATTCTTGCCAACTCTGTGTTTCGCTTATAACCCGGAGGTCTGGCATAACTCCGCCAACCTTTCTTGAGTGAGAATTGGTGTCCCGTAGTGCGATTTCGAAGGCTAGGATAGCACCTGGCAAGATTTTCTCATATGCAGGTGGTCGTGGGCAGTCGTGATCGTTTGCAGTGATAAAGAAAATCTACTCAAGCAGCAGCAAAGAAGCAGCGCCCTCTGGTGAGTCGCGATGTGCTGTTCGTGCTGATTTTGAAGTGCGGAACAAGCTCCTGGTGCTAAATATCAGCACGAGCAGCACGACGTGCTGATTCCACCCACTCGCAGAACTCTGCAGAATCATGCAGAGTCTTCATGTAAATCTGTGGAATTCCACGGACTGAAACTCTGCGTGTTCTGCTCACCACTACTTCCTGAACAATAAAGTTTTGCAAAAATCCTTACAAAATAAAACAAGGATTGCCAAAAGCCTGGTGCGAACGGCAGGCCTAGTGGCTTTGCCAATGCTTGGTTTTTTATGGGAGAATAAATTAAAAAAGAGGTGGAAAAAAAAAAGATGCTTCCACTTAACATGGCAATCATATGTATACAATAACAATTTTACTGTCAAGTATGTTGCAAAACGCCAAGAATGAATGCCTGTGCTGTATTCTAATGTACGCCACCCCCTCTGATTAGGTTTGCACTACTTTTAAAAAAAATAGTACATTATTTGTCACTGTAAAACATCTTTCTGCAATTTTAATATAAAAAATGTTACAACAAACGCTTGAAAACATACAGCTCTTAAAATATTTGCATAATCGAGGTGATGTATCGCTGCGGGCGAGTGTTCACTGCAAGATTAGCAATGTATAAATATTTGAAGGAGTTCTTCGTTTAAGGGGGTGCTCAGAATATCAGAACAGGAGGTAGACGGATCTGTCTACAGAGTGGGCCAACAAGTAGAGAGTGTGTTAAGCACGCCACGTATGTGTGCAAGATTTTCACAAATCACACGCGTGCTCATGAAGCAAAACTGATAAACAAGTTCTTCTTTCAAAGTTCTGTGATCGGCGTATTAATAGTGATTTACTTCAGTTTAAAATGCACAGCCTCGGTGCTGACGTAATTATCAAGTGCACTATTACTGATAGTGACAATAGTCACTATTACCTCGGGATCACCATTGACCATTAAATGCATAACTGTTTACAGACAGCATTTTTAACAGTGCTTAATTTGAGCCGGTGGTTGCCGGTGGGGGGCACCCACACTTATTTTTGGGGAAGGGGCGGGGAGTGCCTGGCACTGGATGAAAGAGGCCTGTAGTGGATTCAGGGCTCTGCAGCCTTGGCATTCGGCACGCCGACCTTCAAAGGCACCAACCACGGGGTTCGGAGCAGCGCTTTGGGTACCGGCACTCATTATTTTACAAATTAAACACTGGCATCAGTGACACCTGTAAAAGATTTATTTACTTTTTCTTTGAAACATTGAAACTTAACAGGTGAGAGCATAGAATGAACCTTAAACGCAAGTGTAGAGTCAGGAGATCGAGAAAAACAAATATGACAGCCATGGGAAGGATCTGAACTTTCAAAAGCCAGCTTTGGTTGCTTTTTTGTTTTTTAATATAACTAAACTTTCCATCTTTTAGCAGGAATCCAGCGCCTACGCTTTAACAAGGTTTTTATTACTAGGCTGGTCTATGATGGCAAAACAGAGATGGAACGTAGCATAAAAAGTTGCCACAAATGTCGTATATTACATCATGTGAATTACAAGCAGTCATCTGAGGATTCCAGGGCTTCTGGGTGCCAGAAGTGTGTTTAGTAACACACTGCAATGGTGCTGTGGTCACAAAAGTACAAACGACGGCTACTAAATAAGGTAATATCGAAGGGTGCACAGAAAAGACTAACCATAAAAATATAGAGCCTATGTTAATATGGCGACTGGGGTGATCTTTGTGTTGTCCCAGAAGTGATCACTGGATTTCCCATCATCCATCTGCACAGGAAGTGACAACACTGGAATTCCCATTTTCAAGGACCTAATTAATGGCATCCACAGTAGGGACATGCATAGCGGGTGCTTTGCTAGCATGCCAAAGGCGCTCCAAAGGCAAGCCTGTCCATGCCTGGACCGCACCAAGCACCAGGAACTCTAGGCCTCCCTCCTCCCATCGCTACTGAACTGCGACCCTCCACACCCCCAGCCCTGGTCGCTGCTCTCTATGCTGCTGCCTCACCTCACAGCACAACACCAAGGGAGTGTTCTCCTGCGCTTCCTGGAAGTTTTCATGCACTTACTCACACCCACCACCCTACACTCTCATACTCACACAGTCCTGGAAACACCCATAAAACACTTTGGACTAGCATTCATGCTCCTCGGTACCTGCTCACTCACCAAACACCTCACAGAGATCTGGGAGCTGCTGCATGACAATAACCTGAACCTACTTTTCCTCACAGAAACCTGGATGAAGCCCATGTCGGCACCTGACATCGCCGCTGCTATTGCCCCCCTCGGCTATAACTTTGTCAGGCAAGACAGATATCACAAGCCCAGAGGCAGAATTGCCATCATCCACAAGAACACCACATCCATGGACACATTGTCCTTCAACTCTGAACAACTGTCGTTCAAGCTTCACATCATAGCCAACTTCACCCTAAGTGGCACTCTCATCTACTGACCACTTGAACCGCACACCAACTTCACAGTCACCATCACGGAATTTGTCCCAGCACTAGCCATCGGAGCTAGCAATTGCATCCTATTTGGAGACCAGAATGTCCACCTTGAAGACCACGCCAACCCCAACTGAAAAGTACTCATCAAAGGCTTTGGAAGCCTAGACCTACACGCCGAAAGAATGCAAATACACACACTTCTATGGATCCGCTCCTTCCTGACTGGCAGAACAGCGCTCGGTGGACGTTGCGGGATTCACTCATTATTCTGCAGCACATGATACACATACCCGAATAGATTATTGGCTGATATCCAGGAGCCTTTTTTCATGTGTTGCTGCCTGTAACTCACTCCCACGGGAGTGGGTTACAGGCTCTCCGGTCCTACTGGATATTAATCCAGTATCACTCTCTGGTCCTACTGGATCACTCTCCGATCCAACTGGATATTAATCCAGTATCACCCTCCGGTCCTAGTGGATCACTCTAAGGTCCTACTGGATCGCTCTCCGGTCCAACTGGATATTAATCCAGTATCACTCTCCGGTCCTACTGGATCACTCTCCGGTCCTACTTGATCACTCTCCGGTCCTACTGGATATTAATCCAGTATCACTCTCCGGTCCTACTGGATCACTCTCCGGTCCAACTGGATATTAATCCAGTATCACTCTCCGGTCCTACTGGATCACTCTAAGGTCCTACTGGATCGCTCTCCGGTCCAACTGGATATTAATCCAGTATCACTCTCCGGTCCTACTGGATCACTCTCCGGTCCTACTTGATCACTCTCCGGTCCTACTGGATATTAATCCAGTATCACTCTCCGGTCCTACTGGATCACTCTCCGGTCCAACTGGATATTAATCCAGTATCACTCTCCGGTCCTACTGGATCACTCTCCGGTCCAACTGGATATTAATCTCCATACTGGGAAAGCCACACCATTCCTCTGGAGGTTCCCACCTTATTCTCTGATGGACCCAGTTTTTAGAGCTGACATGACTTCGTCGATAGAAATGTACTTCGAAAAAAGTATTGGCTCGGTAGATAGTTTTGTCACAGTCTGGGAGGCCTTTAAGGTCCATATCAGAGTTATGGTAATTTCAAAGCATGCTGTGGTACTTTGGGCATTGAGAGACAGACTTACAAGTTAGAAAATAGATAGCTCAATTAGAACAAGCTCATCAGTGCTCAGATGATACAAAACTTCTTGAAGATATTAAAGGGCTCTCGAGGAGTATCACGACACTGCTGATACTGAGGTTAAACATCTGGGTAAATATATTGCAGCGAGGGTATACGGTGAGGCTTCGTAAATATTCCTCCGAATTATATAATACTCAAATACCTCCAAATAATGAGGCGATCCAACACTATTTGGAGCATATACATATGACGTGGCTTACCAAGGCACATAGGGAATTGATTGATTGATTGATTAGGGAACACCTCATGGCTCCTCTCAACCCTAGCGAAATTTGCAGGGCTCTTAAGACAATGCGCACCGGTGGCGCACCTGGAATAGACGGCCTCACAGTCACATTTTACAAAGCTTTTTAGAAACTGCTTATCCCTCCCCTAGTGTCTCTGTATGAGAAAATGGTCACGACGGGAGAGATGCCCCCATCTATGAGAGAAGCGCTAACAGTCACGCTCCAGAAACCCGGGAAACCCCCGGAGGCCTGCATTTCCTATAGACCCCTATCGTTATTAAACGTAGATACCAGGATTTTGCGCCAAAATTTTAGACAATCGCCTAGCCCCACTGATACCTTTGGTTGTTCATCCAGAGCAAGCTGGATTTATTCCTGGTCGGAGCATTACTTATAATCTTAGAACTATATTTGGGACCATTCAAAGGATTGACTTAGATGTCAGAGCTGCAGCAGTATTCCTGGACGCCGAAAAGGCGTTCGACTTTGTTGAATGGGCATTTATGAAGGGAGTCCTGCGACGAATAGGGATTGGTGAGAAATTTCTCCGTTTAGTCACAGTGTTATATACTACATCACTGGCAAGGGTATGAGAGGGTAATAATTTTTTTTAACTCTTTTTATTGGTACTTATATGATGATGGTATAAACATGGAGCAAACATATCAGTGCTTCATTCCGTTTTACATTTCTGCATTCTGTTCACTTTACATTTAACATTAATCATAAGTGACAAGAATCCTATTACTTCACAGTGCATTTTGGGCAACAGGTTTTAATATGCTAATTATAAGGTCATAAACTAGGCAGATAATGTATCCATTTTGGCTAGAGCATTACCACAGTTAACTCAACGTATAACTTAATTTGGCAAGTTTACTGGTAATAAAAGTTTACAGCTGAACAAAGGTCTTGATCTGGGAGGCAGAGGGTGACATTATGGAGGAATGGCAAAATACTGACTACAGAAAAACTGTGCTTTTAAGTAAATCTATACTTTCCTATATATACTTACCTTGTAGATACTTTGGCAATCGATATGTTGTCCACGATGCTCTGCAATGGATATTAGGGTGGATTACCTGCACTATAAAACAGCCAGGACAGAAGTTTTGGTGTCTGGATATACTTGTTCCATCTGAATTAGTAGGGATCTTTAATCTGAATTATTAGAACTAGGGTCAGATGTTAAAACCTTACTGCATCATCATTAACATCTTACATGACGTGTGCTTGCAAAGCACACGCTCTCCTAGAAGGGTGCGTTGGGCTCAAATAATATATGTTTATTGTTACCTAACTCAATGGTACATTTGGCCTCAGAAAGATGAAAGTCTGAGTTGACCCACTGGGATTTCAAATCTGTGACCATGAAGTCTAATACAGGTTCCTCCAGTGGATGCGTAAGTCCACTGAGACACCAAACCTTTCTATCTCTTAAATTGGTAGTATCAGTTATATAAAGATGCACAATTTCCCCACACTGCTTTTTCATTTTCAGTCTATTCAGTCTATATTCCACATTTAGATTTTAGAAAATAAGAGAATGAGATAGATTGCCTCATCTGAAACCAAAAGAATGATCTTATTTTAAGGAAAAGATATGCCATATGGTTTTGGCATATACTATTTGTAAAACAGATTGGATTTGATTACATATCAAATCACTCGGGATCACTGCAATTTCATTTTTCTTTTAGAACTAATGGGCCACTTTTTCCATTTTCATTTCAATAAAATATTTTAACATCAAATTAAAGGGGGCCACACAGCCTTGGATCTCTCAGCCATGAGGGAGCCATTTCTGATGAGAATTATATTTGCAAATTAACACGAATCAATTGCAATTGAAACAAAAGCATTGATATGTTCATAAAGATATTTTTATGGCCTAAGCTTAAGTAGGCCTCAACTAGGCCTCGTCTCCAATTAGGTTAAGATGGCTGCTGTTTCATAATAACCATTGCATGTCTTTATTCTTCTCATTTTGACACCACACACAGCAAAATGTGCACTGTTTGTTTTGTAATGATATACTGTTCTTGAAGAACTCTAGAGGAAGCCGTTGCTGTATTCAAGGCTCTTCCTGCTTGCATGCTCTAGACACAGCATTTATGAGTCTTTCCATTGTTTGTTCTAACACATTAGCTCAGTAGCATTAGGTCAGCAAGAGTTTAATACATTCATATTAGTAGATAGTAGTAACATGGTGGGTCTATCTGATGTTTGATAATGCTGAACTTGGATTACTATCAAAAAGATACATTTGCTCATCTGGTGCTGACTGAGCAATTCTTGATTGATTTCTATGCTAGAACATGCTATAAAAATCATTCAAAGTTTGTGCTGAGCCAGACCATTCTTGCTCTAGTTGTGTCTCTACTAAGGATGCTGCCCGATTTCTTGTCGGTTTGCTGCTCTTCGGCTGTTTTTTGATTTGGCTCATTATTGCTTGTATTTCAATTATTGATAGTTGTGGCAATTGTTTTTCTGCGTTCTATGTTGATTTATTGAACAGAGCTACATTTTGCCTTCTGCGTGCTGCTTTAATATTTCAATCAAGCTATATGGTTGTCTCTATATTACTCATCCTGAACTCCCTTTTTGAGTCAGCCCTTTCTTTTCGTATTGGCTGTATTTTTGCTTTTGCAATGCTGTTTTGAATCTTGCCTTTATGGACATATTGCAATCTCTATTCTTGGGGTAAACACCGACCCTGCATTCAGGCACTACTATCAAGCAGATTATCTAAGTGATAAGCGCACCCACAACAGTTTCATCTTTCACCAGTCTTCTGGGCCTTCTATGCATGATCACAAGGGGACAGGAATGGCTCTTTGGATGGTGGTGGCAGTGGATGGGTGTCTGAAGGAGTCATTTAGCCTGCCTCACCTGGCTGCTCTGTCGGGAATATAGACAATGCTCTCTCTCCGACAGAACTTCATGGAAGCACTGCGCCCCCAACGCGTAGATGAGCCTGGTGACATAAAAAAATCAAATTTAAAATATTTCACAGTACTCCTCACGTTTTGGCATAGCATTAGCAAGTTTTTTAATATAATCTAGACACAAGAGGGACACCAATGTTTTGGGAAATTCAAATTTACTAGCATTGACCATGAAAAAGATTCCATGAGATACCGATCATTCTGAGAAGGTTGGCTCCTTCTTGATTACATCTGTCAATCACAAGGACTTTGCAGTCCCACACATGGAATATTAGAACTTCATTTCTATTTTTGTCTGTTTTCAATTGAAGTCAGCATCCATAGAACATGCAATTTAGTGTTATGAGAAACTTCATATTTTCTTTAACTTTTCTGAATTTAGCTGCGCACACTGTTCAAATTATGTCTTAATTTTTTACACAGTTGAACAAAAACCAGTGGACTTAGACCATATCATATTAGGTAAATGACGAAAAGATGGAAAACATTTATAGGTGGATACCTTGAAAAGAAACAATCCTTGGCAAAGCCAATAGGTTGGATGATCTCATACTTACATTAGCAAAAGCAATGATAAGATGATGCAGTCTAAGACAATTTAAAAAACAATTGCTCTGTGTATACAAAGCAAGCCTGCAATAAAGAACTGAATGTGTGATGACAGGTAACCCTCATGCAAACGCATGGAAGTGAAAGGACACATCAAAACAATAGAAGAAGATGAGACTAAAATGCTCCTGTGGGCTAATGCAAGAAATAATTAACAATGTCTTAAGCTAAAGGCTCCTGTGCCAAAGAAGCAACTATTCAAGGAGGCTGAACAAAAGCCCCTTTAAGTATGTATAGTATGGTCGTAGTCCTGAATATTGACAAGAAATATTGATCTATCAAAATATTGAGGTCAAAATATTGACTAATAAAATGTTGTGAACCCTACACTTATAATAAAAATTCTCAAAATATCATCTTAGAAAAATAACTAAAGTTAGAAAAATGTCTACCACAAAAATATAGATTACAATAATGTTGAGTTTTAAAATTAACATCAGCATTACTAACAGTATAAAAAACAAAAATGCTATGTAAACAATCAACAATATAATTTAAAAATATTTTTTTAAATGAAATCATTTTCAATAATATATTTTACATATTTAAAATGAATGTGTTTTGTAATTATTCTATAAAGAATATTTGATTTAAAACATATAGATCAACCATAAAAATGTAAAAAATATTGCAAATATCTATTCATCTAAAAGTAAAAATGAAATTAAATATTTTCACAAATTCAATTATTTTTCAATATTTAGAAATTTATGAATGTATAAAACATTCGAATACATTTTAATTTGTAATGAATGTGCATGAACATATAAACACATACCTTAAAGAAACATGGATAAATAAATGTTTCTAATATAACTTAAAACATAATTAATTAAAGAGAAAACCCAAATATAACTCAATATAAAAATCAAATAACAACTAAAAGTTCAACAGTAAACATAAAACAATACATAATACAAAATCATTCACTAAAATAAAAACAAATGTTAAAGTGTAAAAAAATCATCTGCACAAGCTGGAATAAAATGTACTATTCTGACTCTATAGCATTGGAGAAAAATGCAGATTTATTATTCTAATTCCAGTTCACATAACAATGAGGAAAGTGTAAATAATTGGGGGATGGTAACTTTAGTTCAACAAAAAGTGGGATTAGTGCATATAACTGGTGGGCACGTGGGCACATTTGCTATTGTAGTTCAAGTCCAGCAAACATTGGGGTAGGCGCATATAGCACACGGAAAGAGCAGAATTACTATTGTAATTCCAATCCAATCCAATTCAACAAATTTTGGGGTAAGTACATATAATTGGGGTGTCACCATTAAAAATAAAAATAAATTACCATGAACACCACTCATTTAAAACATATTTGAAAAATGTTACTTTAAAAATTACAAATCCAACCCTACACGTATTATTTTTCATGTCATTTTAAAGTATGGCACACTCATATAAAAATATATGAAATACTACTCATATTATATTTATGTTTGGTTAGATAACCGTTCTACCAGCAGTGGGCTTTGTTGCCTTAGTAGCAGAGCCACTCACCAGACTTCAGTCAGAAAAATCTAAGTTTGCCCTCAATGCATTGAATTTTAGTTCCAGCCTGTAAATTTGGAAGATGCAGAGTTCTTGGCAGGGTGTTCCGGAGCCGTAGAGAATTCCTCCAACCTTCTGCCACAACATTATTAATATAGTTCTATTCAGGTGGACCATTTCCCCAGAAGACTTTTTGCTTGCAATAAACTTCACATTACACTCAGACCCAATTTTATCTCTGACTTCATCTGTGTTTGCAGTGGAATATGTTGATGCGTCATCAGATCTTTGGTTCCTGAAGTTTGCTTCCCTGAGAGGACATATTTTGAGTGATAGTTCATTCACCCGCCAGTAGACGTGCCCCTGCTTGACTTGAAATCAGTTGCCCCATACCTGGTCTCCCCTTAAACTGTAATCCAGTAAATATACCCCCTACTGCACTGCTGGCAGCCCAGCTATGGATGCCAAGACTCCTGAGCTGACCATTGCTATTTGGAAACATCCCCATCAACTTGGGAAGTCAAGAATCCAGCCCTTTCCCGTAGAATAGCAGGGTCCAGGTGCCCCCGGGGTGTTGTAGTAGAAAGCTGTGCAGCATGAGTCCCATAGTTGTGTTTGGGGGTCATATATTGTTATGTGCTGGATTTAGGCCCATGTAGCAACGCTGCACGTTTTCTTACATTACCCTCTTTCTACACAATAACGTTTTTATGATAACCTTTTGCAAATATTTGCGTACATGACAATGTTGGATTAGTTTCTCTGAAACCGGCTTGTTTTATCTTCATCCACAGGGCGACAGAGCTATCTGCAAACACATAACAATATTATCCTGTATATACATCACAAGGATGCTCTATATTATAAACAAATAAGCATTTCCAGGGGTTAGCCAGAAGAGACACTTCTGCTGACACCGAGAGGTCCCTGCATGCTGATGCTTCGCCAAGCAGCTGCCTAACATCTCCATAAGGGGTGTCCGGTTCATGACCAAGACGGGGTCCTACATTCTGTTCGACCAGGTAATGTGGTTGGATTATCCTGTGGCGGGATTCTTGGCAATGCAGTCACATACACACTCTAGGTGCACATAGAGTAGGGATTGCATGGTAGGAGTACACCTGATTATTACCTTGTTGTAAATGCATACGTATATACACTGTTCTTAGCACCATGGTGGAACTATACCTGCTATTTAATATTCTGGTGCTTGTAGTCACCTTCATATGCTGCTGTCTATTGATCATCTCAGCACATGTACTCTATATGAGAATAACGTTGGTTCAATAAATATATTGAAGAACGTCCCATTGTGAATTCTCTGTATATTTCTCTGAGAACAAGAGTGCACGAGTGACTGAGCGAAAGGGTTCCAGATCTGTTACTGTGATCCCTGAGGGGGCAGGGTTGCCATGTTAAGTGGTTGCTGGAAACTATTTGCTCCCTCTTTGGGTTAGGGGGGCTTATGGTGGTACTGTGATCTAGCTGGTCTCTAGGCCAACATATACTATGGGGGTGTATAGAATCTGTGTAGGCACATCACCCAAAGTTTATGTTGTCCACAAACATGCAGGCCCTAAGGATTAGTGGGAACTATACGACAATATTAGCCCAAGAAAGTCATAGCAGCTACAGTTTTTTTGTGTGCATTATTAGTTTAGCCCCGCTAACTTTCCTATGGATAAGCAAAGTCATGTTCTTTTTCAGGGTTTATCGTCCTGCTGGACATGAACCCTCTTTAGCGTAAATGTGATGCACAGGAGTGATGGTACATATGAGGTATTACCTCCTGGAACATCCATGGAGTGTGAAGTGTAAAACTTGGTTATACAGTTGGGTTGCACTAATACTCGATGCTCAGAAACAACAGTGGTAACCATAGATACTGCCCAATAACCACACACTGCCCCAGGGCAGCAGAAAAAGTCTGACAGCTGCTAGTACACTAGTAAGCACCTGGAAACCCTCACAGGTGATTAGTTGCGTTGTACAAACCCTGATTGATTTGATTGAGTAAATTCCTACCTCCACTGAACACAGCCACTTCTCAAGCAGAGTGCGTACAATATAGGGGTTACCTTTGATGCTAACTTCTTTTACACCTCCATTCAATGCAGTGGCAAGGCGGGTCGTTCCTGGTGATGGAACAACGCACTCTTTCATCTGCCGCCCATGATCTCACTAGCCCTGCAGCAATAATGCTTCGCAGGAGGTACTGCAGTGGAATCTACTTGGGCATCCTGCCAAAATGGTTAACACTCTACAGGCATCTTACAACCTTGCAATTCACATAACATTTGTCTTTAGAGGCACTGATTGGCTACGATGGATCTTTCATGGTCTCTGGGGAAACATCCTATCCACTCCACGCTTGTCTGCCTTATCAGCCTCCTAACAGCAGATCACCAATCACCAGCCACCTTAGAACAAAGCTGGGAGATCTCTGAATTTGACTCCTCCGCTGTCTCAAACTCCATTCCCCTGCAGGCAATGATGATGTCACCCATTGCACTGACCCTGTCGGCTTAGATGTCAGCCAGACTGACATCCATCTTCCCTCTCACTGATCCACCTGTCTCAGGAGTGGTGAGCTGGTGGCCTGGGTGCACACAGCACAACAGCCTATTTGTATGTAGAGGAAATTTATATAGTGCAGATTTACATCCAAAGAAACAGATGCTGTACAGAGGAGAGAGTACTAAAGGGAAGTGCAAAACAAGCCCCTTACCAGACAGCATAAGAGGGAAGAGAGGAAGGCAGAAGGGGGTTACAGCCTCTTAGGTGGGTAATGTCCTTCACCAGTTGCGACAGACGTCAGTGCTGTAAGTCCAAAAAGACTCTGGGTGCCACACATACGACATACGAGTTGTCCACTGTAATAATGATCACCTTCAGGCTGATAGGACTGGGCAGAAGGGCACAATATGTGTTCTCAGGGAGGAAGAATTATGTTGGAAGCTCTCCAAAGTCTGGAGATTGGTCAATAACAGCCATTTGCACTTCTTAAAATCCTTACGGGTAATGGCCGTACCAGCCTCTAAGCAATCTTCTGATATTTAAGGAGCAGTTTGATGTCCAGGTGGTACCAGCCCACAAGCACCGCGGCACAGGCTTGACTGCTGGGCTGACATTTCACAAATAGCATATCACGCTGGTGACTTCGTTAAAAGCGATGTGCTGGCCAAAGCCAAATTATGGCCCTGTTGCGTTTCATGACACATCATTTATATTTTGTAAATGGCTCAAATGTTTCGGTCTGGACACTGTGTCCTTTGCGAGAATGTAATTGTGATCTTTGGGCCTCATTCACTAAGGTTAACGTAACGTATACGTTTGTGTAAGTTTACATTTTTTTGCTATTCACAAACTGCAAGTTAATGGTAATTTTATGACTGCGGAGACTGCACAGTCGGGGCAGAGAACTCTGCTTATTAATACGATAGGCCTATCTCAGCAATACCAGTGTTGGGGCTCACCTCCAAGACAGTGGGGCCCCCTTCCATTTCTCGTTCCTGAGTCTCCTCCGTTACCCCAACTTAAGAAAAGAGGATGCAGGGGCCAGTAGAGATTCCATAAGGGTAGTGGGGGTCAGTCTATGTAGCTCTCTAGTCTTGCGAGTAGCTGTCCACTCCCACTTTACTAGAGTCTTTTCTACTGGTGCTCCATCGCTCTTACCAAACTTTTCTGCGACACCACAAGGGCAGAGATGTGTCCCAAGGCAAGTGCTATCTGAGAAGGGCTCCAAGCACTCTCTTATCTACCATATTAAGACTTTCTACACATTGGTGTTCAGTCTGTTTCAGTAGTTTGCAAGTGTCACACATTTTTGCAGTGTTTTCTCAGTGTTTGAGTCTCATGTTTTGGACTACTGAATTCAATGTGAATTGAGACTTCTGTAGTCCATGTCATGTCATTGAGTGCCACTTCTTGGTAAGAATCCCATAGCTTGGAGTGGTCTCACACACTGGGTGACTCTTGCTGCATGCAGCACAGTGTCCCTCCCTCCTGGATATTCTCACTGGCCCCAGTGACTTTGAGAGAATCTTATCCACCAGTGATTTTGGTACAAAATCTCTCAAGTCTTACACCTGAAGACACTGAAGGCCTCCAGATTCCTGCTGAAACCTTGCCTATGGCAGTACAAAACATAAGAGCAACCCACTATGGAAATGGAACCAAGGTAGACATAAACCTGAGGCACAGTGCTTCACCGTACACTCGCTCAATAGTAATTCAAATATTGAGTAGCAATTCGATTATTACAAACAATTAATGTCAAGTAGAAAGCTAGCCTCTATTTGTGCAAAATCATATTTAATTATGAATATCGTGCACTATTTCCTCACAATCATAAAACAGCATGACACAAAAAATAGTGCTCAGTGTCCTCAGTGATCATACAAAGAGATACAATTGAAAATGTGAATACAAGTATGTATGTATAATAAATATACGACGATGAAAGACAGTAGTACTGCACATAGCAAATTATAACAATTCAGAGCTCATTCCATACATTGAAGTGGGGAGATCCAGTCTGAATATTGTGATGACGACAATGTTTCAACCTCAAATATAACTTAACAAGCTCATCATCAGGACCCAAACAGTGTAGGACACTTGCTTAGGGTGAAACAAATGAAAGGAGTCACGAGGAGGGACTATCGGTATAATCGGAGAGGCATGGGTAAAAGGAATCTTAAAGCACTGATGGTATGAGGTGGAAAAGCAGGTGCATGTACAGGTTAGCTTTCTACTTCCAGAGATGGCGGTGGCCATCGGCAGCACACGCAGGAAGAGGCAGGGACAGTCTGGGGGGAGGATGCATGGGGTGACTAGTTACAAAAGAAGACGGGCAGCGGCATGGGGCACATCTTGTAAACACAATATGCCCCCATGCCAATACCAAAAAAAGATTACTTGGAGAAGGGTAGAGAGTGGGAAATATCCTCTGTGAAAAGAAGGAACCCCAAAGACTGCACCTAGTAAACAGAGGTCTGAAGTAGCACCATGGCTGCAGTTCCTGCACACCTGTTGCCATGCCGTTAGGGAGTACGGGAAGTGGGGCTGTTACCGAGCAGAAGAAGCAGGGTAAGCACTGTAGGCTTCTAGTGCAACTCTATATGAACACTAGACAAAAGAAATGAATACAGACAGGCATGCAGTGGCGGCTGGTGACATTTAAAAGTGGTGAGGCATAAAAATTCGGGATGAGTGCCCTGTGGCGAGCGAACGTAGCGTTGAGCCCGACTGTCATAAGGAGGGTTCCATGGGGGGTTCTCCCCCCAGGAAAACTTTGAAAAAAGAGCGGGCAAATGGTGCATTTTGAATTACATTTCAGAAAGCAAGAAGGTTAATAAAGCAATCGTAGTTAGGACATCATTAGGGCACACAAGAATTTAAGCCTGTAATGCATGACACAGGCTGATACTCCTTTATCATGGAGCTTCTGATTGTCTTTTCATAAAAACACTGAGGCATGTTGGCTTGAAATACCATTGGCTTTGCATACTCCAGTGGAATGAGTAAAGAACAACTGTGTCCTTATTTCTGCCTCAGCTACAGCTCAGTTGCATTTGTACATAGAGCTCAGTGTGGGACTGACTGATTTACTACTCAATGTATTCACTGTAGGAAATGGCACAATTTGGAGTGGCACTGTTCTTTCCTGGGAGCAGCAGGAAGGTGTTAGGTTGCACAATATTATGTCGTGTTCTGTTGTATATGTTGGTATTGGGTTTATGCTGTGTTATTTGTCTGTTGTGTAATGTTTCTTTCTTTATATTACTGCTATTTGTGAAATGCCTAATTCGCCTGTAGTTTAGTTTTGTGACACTGGGTGACCTTGACTTGCCCAGTTTGAGGCAGTTTACATTATCGCTCACAATTTGCCAGACTTCTGTATCATCCAGGGGGAGAGAGAAGTTTACAAGCTGTTGAACATTCTGAGTCAGTTTTATCTAATGATTGTCCCTGTTTTTTATAGAATGACTGTCAGAAACCACTGAGCATGCCAGGAACTATTCAGCGGCTAGAAGTCTCACGCGCCTTCCTAAGAGTTACATCCAAAAGACGGACAAAGGCGAAACAAAAGGTCAACTTATTGCATTGTTTGGCTTACAAATTGCAGCATATTGGGAGCTCACGCTTACCTGCCCCAGTGGTGAAATTAACTATCAGAAGCACTACTAAATTAAAAGGTAAAAATACAGAAAATCTCAGGAAAGAATGTTACTCAACTGTGTCCTTTTACCAAAAATGTTCATGGAATCACTTGCCACTCACTTGGGGCCGGATTCCAGTCCACTTGTCAGCATTTTACCACTACACTGACCACCCTTATGAAAACCAGCTCTACTCCTGGTCCAATAGGAAGAGTCCAGTCCGAACAGCCAGCTCAAGTCCATTCTGAAAGCAACCCTAGATCGGTTCTGGCCTTTATGGTCCTCGTCAGTGAGGTGCAGCTTGAACACTATGGTACTGCAAGTGCAGGCAAACCTGTTGGACTTAGTGTGTCTGACTGACAAGAGGAAAAGAAAAGTGGTGAGTGTTCTGCTGAAGTGATCCCAACCACTAGCAGTCTCTTGGGGTGTATGGTTGTGTCTCATCATAAGATAGAGACTGAGTGCAGAATCTCATCATATCCGGTGGGTTTATGGAGGACCTTCAATTCTACAGCTGTGTTTTGACTTAGGGCAATTCTTAGTCATAGCTGTCAAATTACCATAGCACCAACACCACACTGCTATGGAGTCAATTAATACAAATTACACAGCAGATGGTGGATTATTTGGTAAGTGTGGTGAATCCATATTCATGTGGGCCTGAGCACCCTGAACAGTACAGTCTTCTTCACAAACATAGTTTAGTTATAGAAAGATGCTCTTCAGTACAATGCACCCACCTAAGTGTTTCTGGATAGTGCATAGACGAGCACAGCAATGTGGACATGTGAAGATCAGAGGTTTCAGTAGGAAAGAAAGTGAGGCTTCAATGATTCAGAAGAGGTTTTAGTGTAACTTATACAGCTTGAAAATGGTGATAGGGAAAAAATAATCACCCTATAAAGCAGAGTTTTCAAAAAAATGTAGAATTTGTATTTATAGGAAATTAGGTTACTGGTTGAGGAGGGGGGTAAAACCCTACTGAAGCATCAACCACAATGCTTGAGAGGGTGAAACACAAGCAAACCCCAAACTAAAGTTCGCTCAACCCTCTGGCAGCTTGGCACAAAAGCAATCAGGCCTAACTTAGAGGCAATGTCTAAAATATGTATGCAGCACTTCAAACAGTAACAAGGTGAAAACACAACACAAGAAAAATCCCATGCCAATTTTGAAAAATAGAGTAATGTGTAATAAGCTATTTGACACCAAAATGAGAAAAATACAATTAGTAGAACCAGGGATATGCAATTTTAAATATTAAGGTAAAAATCAATCAATCAGTTAATCAGGGATTTGTAGAGCACGCTACTCACCCGCGAGGGTCTCAAGGCGCTGCCTTAAAAGCACAAGTACCAACTGTGATTATCTGGTCGCGCCAGGCTGGGGAAAAGTCACAAGTTTAGGCTGACTGCAATGGAGCGTGAGCCGGATACAGGGACTAAGTTAGGCCCACTGAAAAAAGTACCTTAAATCCTGGTTGCAGAGCGTTGCAAGATCCAGCCGCTTTGAGGATGGGCCTTTCAGTGGCGGTTCCGATGAGCTGCAGGCAGCGATGTGAGGTCATGTATCAAGGGTGCATCACGCAGCGGCGATTCAGGGGAGCTGTGGGGCTGTGATGCTAGGTCCTCTGTGGAGGATGCATCACGTGGTGGCAGGTCCGAGGAGTTGTGGCACTGCAGTGCGAGGTCCTGGGTCGAGGAGGCATCTTGCAGCAGCAGTTCCAAAGAGCTGTGAGGTCCTATGTTGGGGAAGCATTGAGGTGGTGGTTCTGATGTAGAGCTGTGTGAAGATGCACTGCGCTGATTCGGTTCTGCCCAGAAGACCACAGCTAGACTGGCAGAGCACCTACAGGTCCACTTCCAAGGGTCCAGGACTTGGGTGGCATCACTTGGGCAGTAGAACTCACAGCAGGCAGAGTCCAGGTACAGAGTTCAAGGTAGTTAAATCCTTCTCTGTCCTTGAAGCCCCATATCAGGTGGCCAGCTAACTAGCCGTTGGAGTCACTCAGTGGTTCTGGGTTCAAGATGCAGGTCCAGTACTTCTCACTCAGGGCAACAGAGTAGCAGTCCTTACAGCAGAGTAGCACAGCAGTCCTTCTGAGTCTTCCACAGGTCCAGAGTGCACTGAAGAGTTGGGTTTGAGGGTCCACTATTTATCCCTGGTGCCAGCTTTGAAGTAGGAGAAGTTTCTAGGGGGTTCTCTACCCAGAGATGTTTGGAATTTCCTTCCTCCCTTCCCTGGCCCCACCTTTTCTGGGAGCACAAAACATTAGTGTGAGACTCTTTGTGTGTAGAGGCAGAGCCTTTGTGATGTGCAATTATGGTAGGTGACAGCTCCTTCCCCCTATGAAGTCAGAGATGGCCCATCCTGCCAATACCTAATTTGCCATTTGTCGCACTGCCTGTGAGTAATACACAAAGACCACCTGCCAGCTACACCTAGTTGTATGACCCAGGACACAGGCACCAAATGATTGGGAAAGAAAATGCCAAGTTTCTAAAAGCGGCATTTCAGAATTGTGACTTAAAATCTAACTTTACCATTAAAGAGAGTTTTAAATTGCAATTCTTTAGATATCAAACTTGATATTCCTACCTGCTCCCAATTGAAAGTTATCACTTATTAAATGTAATAAGATAACCAAATGTTATCCAATGGGGGAGGCAGGCTTTGTATTAGTGAAAAACGAATTAAAGAGCGTTTCACTATCAGGACATGTAAAAGTTAAAAGTACATGTCCAACTTTTTAAATAGCTACAAAAAACAAGAGAGGGAGTGAAGAGGTAGTGTCAACAAAGGGCACTGGAGGTGGATACATCCTCCTCTAGAAATCTATTCAAACACAAGGATCCACCTGTAGATGGGTATTTAAAAAAAAAAATTGTATTCTCACAGGTTGAAGTGTGTTTCCTACAATGGTTGAAAGCACACAGTGTTTGTTTAAATACCCCTCACACACCAAAAGGGCCCTTGGTGTCATGCTTCATCATGGGGGTCTTCCCGTCCCACTGCGGCACGGGGCGTGCTATGACCTACGACTACGCGGGAGCACTGATCTTCAGTACTATGTGTGGTAAAGGAGTTAGTGAGAGGAAGGGTCAGGGGTGAGTGAAAAAGTGTATTAAAAAGCACCTGGCTCCTTGTGGACTAGTAACTTTAATATTCCTTGAAGCTGGTCCTAGTAAAAGGTGAGTCGGAGGTATCCTGCGTCAATGTGCGGACACTCCTGTGTAAGTCAACATGTTTCGAAGCTCAGAGGCTTCTTCATCAGGACAAAATACAGATCCCTTCTGTTCTCACTACACTATCGAAGTAATGTCGGTAGAGTGAAAAACTATGGTGATATGTACAAAAATACTATTATTAAGTGAAGAAGCAAGGAATCATGCACAAGATACAATACCCAGTAGGTATTCTATATGTTAATCTGAAAGAAAAACACAATTGTTAAAAACAGCAGAAGATTAAGTGATTTGCCCAGAATCACAGGGTGTTGAGCGTCGTTGCCGAGACTCGAACCCGGTTCCCCAGCTTCAAAGTCTAGCGGTAAGGCTACATCCTCTAAGTTACCATCTTGAGGCAAGTCTCTGCAGAAGGTGTGACAACCCTCTGAGCTACCTGGTGAGATAGAAGAAGCTGCTGCTATGCTGCCCAGGGATCATCTATCCACAAAGAAACTGGGCACAGAAGGAGAAACATGGCACCAGAAATATTATTTTTAAGCCATAGGTGTGCACTAGCAGTACAGACACGTAAAGAGGGAATGAACGGCCGCAGGCATGCATATAAAGATATTTCTAGAGCGCAGACATAGCTCCACGGTAGCATCATGCTGAACAAGGCGGGAGCCCTGAGTTACAATTCATAGTTTCTAATAATGAAGCAGGGTGATTAATCCCATTCATGGGTGATGAATCCTGTTGTGTGGAGATGATGTGGCAGATTTTCAAAGAAGTCACACAATGCAGCGCAGCCAAAAATGCTTCGCTGTGCTGCGTGACAAGGAGGGAGAAGGAGAGCGCCATTTCTACCGAGATATGGCTCTCTCCTCCCCTCTCCCTAGCGCTGGCGCTGATTTCAGCTGCCGCGTGCGCCTGAGTGCGTGCCTGAGTCTAGCATAGGTTTGGTACAGGAAGGCTACCCTTCCTGTACAAAATACTATACCTAGACAAGTTCAAACACTTTTCCCACTTTGTATGTGTGATGCACAGCGCAACACGCATGCAAAGTAGGAAAAGAAAGGAGAAATGAAAACATTTCTCCTCTTAACGCCTCCTTTCACATAGCATTAACTTTTGGCGCCAAACCCTGTCTGCAATTGTTTGTAGATATGGTTTTGCATCAAAAGGCATGGGTGGTTGCATGGGAATGCCCATGTACAACCCATGCAACACCCCCTCGGCGCTAAGTAATGCAAAGCAATGCTTTGTGTTGCTTTGTGTTACTTGTAGGGTAATTTCTAGTGGAAAACAAATTTTGGGCTGGAAAGTAAATTGGTAAAAAAAACATTTTGTGCTGGTTGGCGTCACTTTTGTGACCCTAACCCAGCGCCAAATGTTTGAAAATCTACCAGAAGTGTTCTCTGAAGGGGTCCTTCTGATCCTTGCAGAACAGTGACACAGTTTTGAAGATGATGGGGATTTTATCTCAGATCCTGGCAGGATAGATGGGCAAGGCTTGTCTTCTGGTCGTCTCGTTTGCACATTGGTGCTTCTAGTCTGGCGATGTCTTGCTTGTGGTGTGGGGCAGTCCAACTGAAGTAGCTTATCTCTTTGCCTCGTATGGGGGGGTACAAGTTCTGGTGGCCTGTGGTGGGGCAGTTTATCTCGAAGAAGATGCAGGTCTGGGGTGGGGCGAGCACTGCATTTCCACCCCCACTGAAAATAAAAGCACGGCCAGTTTCCTAAAAGCAGTTCATTAAAAGCATGATTTACAATTAGCGTTTTAGCCCTTTTTAGTAGCCTAAACTTAAAAATATAAGCCAGGCTGGTATTAAAAGGACCAGTAGGCAACCCTACATACAATTTATAATCGTGTGCCATCACTGTTACCCACATGCGATCATTAAAAGCATGGATACCATATGATTGCACAGTGTAGAGCTGTCACAGTACAAGCAGCACAAAAAGATGATGGATGGAATGCTGAACATTGTCAAACATTCACCCCCAGTAACAGAGCTGGGTTAAATTCATCGTTTTGTTGCTAGCCATGCAACCCCAGTTTGTACCCAGCCATATGCAAATCAGTCTTGACCCTGCTTCCCATGGGAACAGTCCATCTCGAACTGGCCGTCCAGGTCCTCCCTTTAATGGAAAATAAACATCCTGGGAGTGGTTTCAGGGTATCACCCCTCATCAAACAGGCTAGCTAAGTGCTTAATTTGCAAATAGAAAAGTGCCTAGGCTCTCGTCATAAGGCCACTGCAGCTTGCACCTCCCATTTCCCCTGCAACACTGCCAATGATAGTAACAACACAACTACTAACCATCGCACTCCTACAAGTGTGACAATTTGGACTATTTCAGGCCCCCAAAGCTATTAAGAATTTCTTGGGTGGCAGGTAATAGTAATTTTTAATGTTTATTGAATTAATATTTAACTGTTGTTGTCATCTCTGAATTAGCCAGACATCGCCACCTTGTGGCAGACTGTCACAAGCGCCGGTGCTGACAATTAAGTACTGGTGCAGAGCACCGGAAACCACTGGCTCAAGTTAATCACTGGGTCAGCTTGAATCCAGGGGCACAGCGAGCAAGAGACTCATGTCTGGGCACAGTACAAGCAGATCATACATTGCTTCACAAAAAGACTTTATGAAAAACATGAGTTACAATACAATACAACTCAAACTTTGTGCTTTGTCTGCATACAGCCAGGAGAGACCTTTTTTTAAGGAATTAATTGGAAGCTCTGAACATAAGCGATAGCCGACATTCTCCACAGAAGCAAGCAAACAAGAGCAGTGCTCTGGAGATCAAAGAAAAGAGGCCTTTGAAATGGAAGGAATGGTGTGCATGTCTCTTTGAGATAATAAAGTCTCCATCAGAATTGACTTGCAGCGCATAAAAAAACAACGCAGCTAGACTGAAAAAAGGAGTCGTGCAAGTGAAAAATAACTCAATTCTACTTGAATAATGAAAGGTATGTACATTCTGTTTACTATTTGTGAAATGTTACTTTGAAGGAAAATCATTGGTTTTATTTTGTATGCACCATTTTATGCATACATTAATGCTACATATTGTCCTTACTTATTTAAAATCTACTTGAAGTAAGCCTTGGGTTGTAATATAGCCTCAGAGCCCGACGTTGCTCTGTCATTAAAGGCCCGCTCCAGCTTTAAAAGCCCGAGCCGAAGGTGAGGGCCTTTAACAAGGGAGCGGGCCTTTTATGGCCTGTAGAGCCCACTACGACAGGCTTTAAGGCTATTAGAACATTCTGCTCCTATAGGGCAGAAATTTCTAATTTGTAAAACAAAGGCCTCACAGAGTGATTGTGGGTTGAAATACACTCGGGCTCCATGAGGCCTTTTGTTCACAGAAACAGCTCTGAAAGGAAAACATTGGAATGTTGCTCTCCGACCCTCTACTAGAAGCTCAGAGCACTCCATTGTCTTCAATGGAGCCTCAACATTCCAATGCTCTAATTCAGGATATTTTACTTTTAGAGATGGTGGTCTTGTTTTGAAGATGGTTTCTATATTCACTAAATAGTCCTGCAGCATGCTGAAAACAAGGCACCTCATGCATTGCAATATAAACAACACCAGGAGCCGGAAGAATATATACACCAATCAATTTCATTAAAATGAGAAAGGAATATTCCTGTGGGATGATCTAAGATGTGACTGACGCTGTCTCAAAGCAATGGCTGAAGGGGTCTGACACAAAGCCTACTCTCTTTGTGCTGTACACAATCGGTCAACTTCGCCAGACCCAAAGATGCTCTGGCAGATGTTTTGCAAAAATGATGTCAGGGCGACGAACCATGCAATCAGAAGATAAGTGTTTGCTCCCAAAAAGTTCCCTTTTTTAATCAGTGAAGATAGAACTCCCAATCTCCAAAAGTTAGATATGATATTGGCAATACCTACAGCTTGCACCACCAGGAGGAAGGCCCAGGCCAGACCCGCTGAGCCATCAGCAGGTGGGACCCAGGAGGATTTTATGTCATGGATCATGGACTCCTGCGAAGCCATTTTTGGCTGGATTCCACAATGTATTGCAGAATCTTCCACAGCAGTTCAGCAGCTGGCTCTAAAAGAGACCAGATGTTGAACCCCTCCTTTTTTTCCTCTGATATTAAACCATTTCCTTGTGAATTTTGCTCTTTTCAGAAACGGAATCCCTCGTGGTTGAGTTATTCACTTTATTTTCAAGATGTGACTGTTAGACCTGGTTTTTCTTGGCGTGGTTACCCCTGACTTTTTGCCTCTACCTCCTCTATTTTTGATGCTGTGATGGATTTCGTTTTGCTGGCTTAGATGCTTTGGGCACTTTGCCACTGCTGATCAGTGTCAAAGTGCAAGTGCTCCCTGTATAAAGTGTTATGGTAATTGGTTGTCCATAATTGGTATGTTTGCCTTACTAGTAAAGTCTCTAGTAAAGTGCACTATGTGTGCGAGGGCTGGTAATGCAAAGGCTACTAGTGGGCCTGCAGCACTAATTGTGCCACCCACACAAGTAGCCCTATGAAGAGATCTCAGGCCTGCCACTGCAGTGCCTGCACGCAGTTTGTTAACTGCCTTGTTGTCCTGGCAAGTGCACCCACTTGCCAGGCCTTACCTTCCCTTTTATGCACATCAGACACCCCTATAGTAGGCCCAAGGTACCCCACTGGGCAGGGTGCAGTGTATGTGAAAGGTAGGACATGTACTGAGGTGTGTACCATGTCCTGACAGTGAAATACTGCCAAATTCGTTTTTCACTGTTGCAAGGCCATCTTGCCCATAGGACAGAATGGGGATTGCTGAGTCCCATGTTTCCAGCATATCTTCCCATAGGCATAAGATGGAGAGATGGAGTTTAGTGTGCCTGAACTCAGAATTTAATAACTCATCTTTTGTGAAGATGGTTTTTGAATTGTGTGTTTAGAAACCACGCTTTTAGAAGTGGCTGGTTTCTTGTCTTAAACCATCCTGTGTGCCTCTGCCTGGCTGTGTATTGCCTGTCTGGGTTTGGATGTGACAAGGTCTGGGAAGTGTCCTGACCCCAGGGAGGAGTAGGTGAGACAGCAACAGGCTGGCCTGCGTTTGATGTGGGGGGGGGGGAGGAGTAGCCCCCTGGATGTGAAGAGGGCTGTGTTGCTGCCCCCAGAGGATGGCTCCACCTCCTGCTGAGCGTCTGGGCCCCAGACCCTGACTATCAAAGGAAGAGGGTGTGCACTGGCAGGAGGACACCCAGGTCTGGTTTGGACTGGAGTCAGAGCCCCCTGAACACAAAGACTTCAAAGGCATTTAGAGGTATAAATGTAAGAGCTGAAACCTCTGAACTCAAGACTGAAATCCCTACTGAAAAAGGATTGAAACTACTTTGTGATCAAGAGGAACCTCTGCCAAAGAAGAACAGCTGAAGAGACTGAAGAGAAGGACTGCCCTTGCTGTGTGTTATGGGGCTGGCCTGCAGTTTGCTGATTTGACTGAGGAGAGGACAAGGGACTTTGCTGTGTGCTGTGTCCCCCTGCTTGAGAGGACTTTGCTGTGTGCTGTGTCCTGAAGTAACTTGTCTCCAAGGGCCCGAGGAGAGCTGGTCCCCTGTTGTGGAAACTCAGGAACATAAAAGTTTCCAAGTGTGTCTCAGCCGCAACGTGCTAAAGGTTTACTTGAAACTAAGGACCGTGTCTCAGCGACGCTGTGTGCGTGTGCTTTTTGCACGCCTGAGACTGCCGTGTGGTCCGTGGTGCTGGTTACGAGGTGCCCCATGACCGCATTGCCCCGGCAGCGTGAAACATCGTCCACGCTGCTGCATTGCTGTTTGTGGCCTGAGCCGTCATCGTAACTGAGGCTGTGAGTAAAGATCGCCGCCGCCAGCCCGAGCCGCAACGTGCTAAAGGATTTCTTGAAGCTAAGGAAGCTACAAGGTGAAAGGGATCGTGATCGTTGTTCGTCGAAAGGAATCTACCCAAGATCGTCAACGAAGGAGAAGGCAGCGCCGTAACCCGTCCGGCTACAGCGTCGCCTAGCAACAGAGCTGCAACGTGATCAGGATCGCCCAGCAGGACGTCCGACGAGCGGAGAGAGAGAGAGAGGCAGCGCACCCCCCCAGGTAAGGCTTGGACTCTGGTCGGGAGCCGCAAGCGTGTGTGGCCTGGGGAGGCGTGCAGGAGGAGTACAGGAGTGCTCCGAGCTCTCTCCCGCTGCACCGCGTTAGACGCGCTGAGTCCCTGAGCGGCCCGTACCTGCCCAGCAGCACCGGGGCCGCCCCTTTAAGCTTGCAACCGTTGTCTCTGTTGTTGGGGCCTAGTGGTGCCCGAGTTGACCGTGCAGATTGGCTTACCGCATTATTCTTGCATTACAAACTGCCTGATTCTTGCATTACGAACCGCATTATTCTTGCATTACGAACTGCCTGATTCTTGCATTACGAACCGCATTATTCTTGCATTACGAACTGCCTGATTCTTGCATTACGAACCGCATTATTTTTGCATTACGAACTGCCTGATTTTTGCATTAAGAACTGTCTTATTACTGCATTACGAACTGCATAGCATTGCATTAGGACTGCATTAGAGATCGTGAATTGCTCATTAATACCGCAAGAACCTACAAGTGATTGCTGGCCTAGTAACCGGCAAAGCGAAATATTACGAATACGCATATGTTGGATTTCTATCGTTTGGTTTCATCGTATTCCTTTTTATAAAGATACCGCTATTTTTATGAAACCAGTGTGGTGTCCATTTGTGGTGTTATCACTGTGTTACTGGAAGTGTGGTTGCAAATACTTTACACATTGCCTTGGAGTAAGCGTGGCTGCTCATGCCAAGCTACCAGGGGGTGAGCAGGGGTTATCTAAGCGTGTGTCCCTCCTTATCCTGACTAGAAGCAAGGGTCCCTATTTGGACTAAGGTATCTACCTCAGCCAACTAGAGACCCCCAGTTCTAACATTGGTGGTCAGCGGTTGGGGATTTGAACTTGTATTTGCAATTGACTCACAGTGACTGGTGTACATCACTAGTTTTAGCGCAGACCACGACGCAACCACATATTGTGTTTTTGATTTTTGGTTCTACTTTTGAGCGACCTTTTAGCCACACATCATGTCTCAAAGGAGTCAAGTAGCCAGTGAGGTTGCAGAATTGGAATTCGACATTGAGGCATTGCTTACCTACAAAGTTGATCAATTGAGACAATTCTGCAGAGCTTTGGGATGTCCCATGAAAAGTAGTGCCAAGAAGGAGGAGCTGCAAACGGCCTTGCGGGCTTGGTGGGAAGCCAAAGAGGCTCAGGAGACAGGCGATGCTGAGGTGGATGAGGATGACCCAGGGAATGGATTTGGTCCACAGGATTTGCCAGTGGGAGGACCAGCCTCAGGGACTGGTAGTACCATTCCGGGAGGAGCTTTTCCCCAGAGGAGCTGGAGGAAAACCAAAGGGTCAGAGAGCATGAGTTGGAGGTTTTAAAACTTAAGGCTCAAGCAGAGGAGAAAAAGCTGCTCATTGAAAGTGAAAAGAGAGCAGAGGAGAGCAAGAATGCTCTCACCTTGGAAGAGAAGAAGATTCTCTTAGCTCATGAGTTAAGCATGAGGGAACTGGACATTAAGGCTAAACAGGTGGAGTCCAGTTCGAATGGTGGCAGCGCACAGCCAGTGCCAGCGGGTAAGGTGTACATTCCCAAAGACTTAGTGCGAGATTACCAAAGGGGTGATGATATTTATGCATGGTTCACGGCATATGAGATCGCACTGAGGATGAATGAGGTGCCTGAGAAGCATTGGGGCTGCGGGCCTGTGGAAACACTTTGAGGCTTCTGGGAGGGATGTTTTACCACCCTTAGAGAGGGCGGGAACCCTGACCTACGCCAACATGAAGGAGGCTTTATGCCTCAGGTATGGGCTCACTCCTGAACAGTACAGGCAGAAATTCAGGAACTTCAAGAAACTGGAATCCAGTATTTGGGTGGAATGTGTGAATGCGTACACGCGTGCACTGGATGGTTGGATGACGGGCAGCAAGGTAACTGATTTTAAGGGCTTATGCAGTTTGCACTACGCAAGCATTTGCAATGCACTAGGTCTCACATTCCTGAAAGTATGAGCTATTGGCGTTGCATTATTATTTGCTATGCCAATACCTCAAACTATCAGTAATGCGAGACCTATTGCATTGCAAATGCTTGTTTTAATTAGGATCTTTGGACTTCACTGAAAAAAGAAGTAAACATAAAGTGCTTTTTACATCATTTGATCTTACAGTTATGAAATGAAGAACACATTCTTCTCAAGTAGCATTAGGTTAGCAGAGGCTCAAGAGATTTCACTCGAAAAGCCTGAAAGCCTATTTTATAGCGATGAATCGTATTTCTTCCCTTGACACTTCTTCGCCTGTGTTCATACAAGTCCGCACGCCTTCGCGGCTTCTGCTCGCGGCAACTTTAATTGAAGAAACTCTCTCTTGGATACTAAGCAAATAGATATTACTTTTTCCTGCAGCTCCCTTGACTAATGCAAGAAACGTGCTGATCTCTGGTGCCAGCCACATGCAGCTGTATGGAATCTAAAAGTCCCAGAGTAAGAATGCGCGTAACAAAACAAGCAATGTCGAATCCAATCAGTCTTTTATGAAGGTGTACTATCTATCTATCTATCTATCTATCTATCTATCTATCTATCTATCTATCTATCTATCTGTCTTTCTGTCTGCCTGCCTGCCTGCCTGTCTGTCTGTCTAGCTATCTATCATGGTTATGTGTGTGTTGTATATATACATGTATATGTATATATTCACAAAACGTGTGTGTGTGTGTTGAGTGAAAAGTGTAATAGGCTGTTTGTTGTTATAATTGCTATTTTTACTTTTGGTTAGTGTTAGGAAGAGTAATGAGCAATGAGAAGAAATGGTTCAAGTTTTTTTTAACAAAAATAAATATTTTTTTAATATAAGGAAGCAATAGAAGAAATGTGTTAGTATGTTTAAATCAGATTGAAGAGGCCTTATGACTGTGAGGAGAGTTGATTTCCTATGTGAAGTAACTGCACTCACTGAAGCTAACCTTAATGTGTAAACAATGTTACATGCTAAGTTGGTTAGAGCATGCGTACGTTGGCTGTGATAGTAATGGTAACAAGACATAAAGGTGCAGTAGAAGACATGTAATATCGCGAGGAGTAGGGGATGAGATGTGGTTTAGCTTCTAGAGTTTGGCCGACTTTGGAACTGAGAAACCAGGATCGAATCCCTGCCTCACCTCAATAGCCTGTGCTTCTGGGCAAATCACTTAATCTCCACACAGGACCAGACACACTTAGGGCTTGTGTTGCCTTGCGTGCCGTTTATATATAGAACAGTTTTTATTGCACTAAAAAGATCTGCCAAAATGCTCTAGAATTCTTATGTAAGACATTCACCTTTTAAACCGTAGTATGTGCCTTTGTTTACCTTTAATCAGTAGACAAATCACCTCATAAATGTGCAAGCCAACAGTGTTTGCTCGTTACGTGGTACTTCAGGATGGCACTATGTGATAAACAAATTATTACAGAAAATATTATTTGCGGGACCGGGGACCCTATTCCCCGAGGCACAGCCATAATTAAATGGGGGAGGTCCGCCTCCCTGGGCTGTTTTCGGCCCCAGAGACC
This sequence comes from Calotriton arnoldi, assembly GCA_963921515.1. NCBI lineage: Eukaryota > Metazoa > Chordata > Amphibia > Caudata > Salamandridae > Calotriton > Calotriton arnoldi. The sequence continues at coordinate 3,996,598 of CAWUFW010000109.1, read as the reverse complement.
CAGACCCCCAGGGCCCAGCCATTATACTATTGTGAGGGGGGCCGCACAGCCCGACTCCCTGGGCTGATTTCGGCCCCGGGGACCGCATCCCCCAGGGCCTCAGCCTGTTTTTATTTTTTATTTTTATTAGTGGAGGTGGGCCGGGTGTCCCCCTTCCCCAGGACGATTTTGGCCCCAGGAACCCCTTGCCCCATTGCCTGGCCTCTTTACTCTGGGTGCCTCCTCCATTGGGGACCACAGGGAGAGCCTCAAGGCCCCTGTGGATCCCTTCCGGCTGCCCGCCTCACGCGGGAGCCGACACCGCTCTGACAGACAGGGGGCTGTGGAAAGGCAGCACACTGTCTGTCAGAGCAATGTTTTCATCTGTTTCCCTGCACGCATATTTGTGTGCAGGAAACAGATGAAAACTCTGCTTTCTGGAAGCCGGAGCTGTTTGACAGCTCCGGCTTGCAGAAAGCAGAGTTGTGTTTGCTTTTGCTTGGTGGGAGATGCAAAAAGATGTCAGCTGCAAGCAAGCAAAAGCAAACAGATACCTCCCAAGGGTAGGCATCTCAGGCCCTGGGAGGTGGCGGTCCCCAGAACCATCCATGGCTCCACGAGGGTGGCCATGCACCCCCCACCAATGTCTATTTAAGCCCTGGGTAGGTGGTCGTCCTGCTCTGGACTCCCTTTATTATTATCTTTGAGCCCCGGGAAGGTGGGGGGGTCCCCACTGCTGCTGGGGGGCTATGCGGGCCCCCCACATTTATTTTACATTGTTTGCCCCGGAGAGGTGGCAGTCCCTGGGGCTTTCATATGCCCTAGGAAGGGCGCCCTGTGTGCCCCCTCCTTTATATAATTAGTCATTAGCCTGAGACCTGGTCCGCCCGGGGGCCACACATTAGAGAAAACATTTTGGGTACATGCTCCTGCCGAAATAAAAAAATATATATATGCCTTTTGCCATGGCGGGGCCCCTCTGGGACCCCACTACCACATCTAAGGGGTCAGGGTATTCCTACACTGTCCCCTTTTTTTCATTTTTTTTTTTACAGCAGATTTTATTGTGTTTTAAAAGAATTTCCAGGCCGATATAGCCCACATACAAAAATAAGAAATTATAAAACAAATTCCTATAAACAATGGAAACACTATAACTTCCACAGTTGGTCTCCGACCACCCGTCCCACACCTCACAGTTCGACAATCACATCATCATTTACATACAGCACATCACCCCCCACAAATTCTCAAGACCTGGTACCAAATTGTTGTATTTCAGCGTCAAGTTCGGACTCCATTGTTGAGGCTGGGGCCAAGACAAGACCCCTGTAATTGGCCCACCGCTGCCAAATCTTTGAGTGTTTTTGCGGGTATCCTCGCGCACGAAACACTGCAACTTCTCACACTATGCAGTGGTCCATCCCCTTCAGGGGTTTGTTAAAGCGCGACTACTCACCCGTAAGGGTCTCAAGGCGCTAGGGGTGAGGGGGGGTGCAGGTTCCATTCCATCAAGGAGGGGGTCTGTCGAAGAGCCAGGTTTTGAGGTTTCTTGCGAAGATGGGGAGCGATGTTGTCTGTCTGAGGTGGAGCGGAAGGGCGTTCCATGCTTTGGCCGCGAGGAAGGAGAAGGAGCGACCTCCCGATCTGGTCTTTCTGGTGCGGGGGACCACGGCGTAGGAGAGCTGGGCTGATCGTAGGGTCCTTTGGGGTGCGTGGAATTTAGTCGGCTGTTCAGGTATGCTGGTCCGGTGCCGTGGAGGGCCTTGTGTGCGTGGGTGAGCATCTTGAAGGTGATTCTCGCCTCGACAGGGAGCCAGTGGAGTGTGCGCAGGTGCTGGGAGATGTGGCAGTGTTTTGGCAGGTTGAGGACCAGTCTTGCGGCGGCGTTCTGTAGCTACGTTCTGTAGCTTGCGGGTGAGGTTTTTGTTTATTCCGGCGTAGAGTGCGTTGCCGTAGTCGAGTCTGCGGGTGACCAGGGCGTGAGTGACGGTCTTTCGGTGTTCGAGGGGGATCCATTTGAAGGTCTTACGAAGGAGGGGGAGGGTGTGGAAGCAGGAAGACGAGACAGAGTTGATCTGGCGGTCCATTTTGCGCTCGGAGTCTAGGATGATTCCCAGGTTGCGTGCGTGGTCCGTGGGGGTTGGCGGGTTTCCGAGGGCGGGGTGCCACCAGGTGTCGCTCCAGGCGTCGGGGTTTGGGCCCATGATGAGTACTTCTGTTTTGTTGGTGTTTAGTTGTAGGCAGCTGTTTTTCATCCATTTGGCGACGGCTTCCATGCCTTCTCGAAAGTTGCGTCTGGCGGTGTTGGGCTCATTGGATAGGGAGAGGATGAGCTGGGTGTCGTCTGCGTATGACACAATGTTGAGTCCGTAGGTTCTGACGATGGGGGCGAGTGGAGCCATGTAGACGTTGAAGAGCGTCAGGCTGAGGGAGGAGCCCTGGGGGACTCCGCAGGTGGTAGGTGTGGGGTCCGAGAGGAAAGGGGGGAGTCTGACCCGCTGTGTCCTGCCGGAGAGGAAGGAGCGGATCCAGTCGAGGGCCTTGTCCTGGATTCCTGCGTCGTAGAGTCTGCATATTAGGGTGCGGTGGGAGACTGTGTCGAACGCTGCTGATAGGTCGAGGAGGATGAGGGCTACTGTTTCTCCTTTGTCCAGTAGGGTGCGGATGTCGTCTGTTGCGGCGAGGAGGGCGGTTTCCGTACTGTGGTTTTTTCTGAAGCCGGATTGGGAGGAGTCGAGGATGTTGTGTTCTTCAATGAATGTGGCGAGTTGGCTGTTGATGGCTTTCTCGATGACTTTTGCTGGGAACGGGAACAGGGAGATGGGTCTGTAGTTTTTGAGGTCGGTGGGGTCCGCTGAGGGTTTCTTTAGGAGGGGGTTGACCTCGGCGTGTTTCCAGTCGTCGGGGAACGAGGCGGTCTCCAGGGAGCGGTTGATGGTGTGGCGGAGCATGGGTGCGATGGTGTCGGCGGCTCTGTTGAAGATGTGGTGGGGACAGGGGTCCGTGGGGGCCCCTGAGTTGATTGACCTCATTGTCTTCAGTGTGTCTTCGGTGGTGAGGGATGTCCAGTCGTCAATCGCAGGTTTCCAGGTGTCGGGGGTGGTTGGTGAGGGTTCAGTGTGTTGGTTGTCTTCGTCGAAGTTGTCGTAGATGCACTTGATTTTGTGGTGGAAAAAGGTGCTGAGTTTGTCGCAGAGGTCTTGTGAGGGAGGCATGTCGGTAGACTCGCTGGTGGGTTGGGCGAACTCCTTGATGATGCTGAAGAGTTCCTTGCTGTTGTGCGCGTGGGTGGAGATTCTGTCTTCAATCGCTTTTTTCCTCGTTTCTCTGATGAGTTGATGGTGGGCGTTAGTGGCGGCTCTGAAGTTGTTGTGGGCTTCAGTGGATTTGGTGTTCCTCCAGGCCTTTTCGAGGTGGCAGCATGTGCATCTGGACTCTCGAAGTTTGGTGGTAAACCATCTGGCTTTCTTGGCGCGGGTATTGTTGTTTTTCTTGAGGGGGGCTATGGTGTTGGTGCTGTCCGAGATCCATCTATGCAGGGTTCGGGCTGCGGTGTTGGGGTCGTCGTTTTCCGCGATGGTTTGGGTGGAGTTGTTGAGTGAGGAGGTGAGCTGGTCATCGGTGATTTTGGTCCAGTTTCTTCGTGGGAGCAGGTGCTGGTGTCTGTGGATGGTGGGTGTTCTGAAGGTGAAGTGGACGCAACGATGGTCGGTCCATGGGAGTTCAGTGGTGTGGCTGAAGGTGATGGAGTTTCCTGTAGTGAAGAGGGGTCGAGGGTGTGTCCTGCTGAGTGCGTGGGCTCGGTCACGATCTGGCGGAGTCCAATGTTGTGGAGGTTGTCCAGGAGGGATGTGGTGTTGGGGTCCAGTTGGTTGTCGAGGTGGAAGTTGAAGTCTCCCAGCAGGGTGTAGTTGGTGGATGCGATGGCCTGCGGGGAGATAATGTCTGTGATGGAGGTGGCGAAGGGTCCGCTGGGTCCAGGGGGTCGGTAGATGAGGGTTCCTCGGAGGGTGGCGGTGGGGCTGGCCAGTATCTTGAAGTGAAGGTGTTCCATCAGTTCTGTGGGCTCGTCGGGGAGTGCGCTCAGGCGGAGGCTGGATTTGTGGACGATGGCGATTCCTCCTCCTGGGCGGGTGGGGCGGTCCTTCCTGGAGATCTTGTATCCTTGGGGGATGGCGATGTCCGGTCCCGAGGTGGTGTTGGTCCAGGTTTCGGTGAAGAACGCTACGTCCGGGGTGGTGCTGTCGAGGAGGTCCCAGATTTCTGTGGTGTGTTTGTGGAGGGTCGGACGTTGAGGAGGATGATTGCAGGGTCTTCGGTTCGGTTGTGTTCTTGTGGGCGGGTTGTGCTGGATCCGTGTTCTTGGCGGTGCTGCAGGTGTGCCGGCAGCGGTGACAGCTGAAGGGTCCGTGGGTGTCGGCTGGTCATGCTAGCTTGCAGTTGTTGTTGCGGCCTGGGTTGAGTGCGCGGAGTGCTGCTGGGTTGTAGCGTTGGCGGGCGGAGGTCCAGGGTTCCTGGCGCTGGTCGCGGTCGGGTCGCGGACGAGCACAGACGGGCTTGCCTTTGACGCGCCTTCGGCGCGCCAGCGGCGCGCCCGCTGCCCGTGGCCGCGCAGCGCCCGCCATTAAGTAGGGGTCGGGGAGGGCTGGACAACTGGGAGGCGGGAGCGGGGAGGGGAGCTGGATTGGGCCGGTCACGCTGGGGGGGAGGGGCCCCGGGGGCAGCAGCGGTGGGGAAAGGTAAAGGGAGGAAATAAGGGATAAAGAAAAAAGGGAAAATAAGCAGAAATAAGGCACAAAGGAGCAGAGATGCAGAAAAGTGCAGAAAGGTGAAAGATAAAAGAGGGTAGAAAAACGAGTGAAAGAGCAGAGCGAGAGGAAGGGAAAATGAGCAGAAATAAGGCACAAAAGAGCAGAGATGCAGAACAGTGCAGAAAGGTGAAAGATAAAAAAGGGTAGAAAAACGAGTGAAAACGAGTGAAAGAGCAGAGTGAGAGGAAGGAGACAGAGGTCCACTGGACCACCAGGGATGAGGCACAGGAAACCTGCGGGTGGAGGAGGGCCTCGATCACCAACACTCGAGAGTGCAGGGGCAGGCCTCACTTAATGGTGGAGCTGCGAGGGTGGGAGAGCAATTTCACTGACAATGAGTCAGTGGTCTTGCTCGCCTGTCCCCGCAGCGGCAGCCATCAAGTAGGGGTCGGGAGGGCTGGACAGCTGGGAGGCGGGAGCGGGAGGGGAGCTGGATTGGGCCGGTCGCGCTGGGGGGGAGGGGCCGCGGGGGCAGCAGCGGCAGGGAAAGGTAAAGGGAGGAAATAAGGGATAAAGAAAAAAGGGAAAATAAGCAGAAATAAGGCACAAAAGAGCAGAGATGCAGAAAAGTGCAGAAAGGTGAAAGATAAAAGAGGGTAGAAAACGAGTGAAAGAGCAGAGCGAGAGGAAGGGAAAATGAGCAGAAATAAGGCACAAAAGAGCAGAGATGCAGAACAGTGCAGAAAGGTGAAAGATAAAAAAGGGTAGAAAAACGAGTGAAAGAGCAGAGTGAGAGGAAGGAGACAGAGGTCCACTGGACCACCAGGGATGAGGCGCAGGGAAACCTGCGGGTGGAGGAGGGCCTCGATCACCAACACTCGAGAGTGCAGGGGCAGGCCTCACTTAATGGTGGAGCTGCAAGGGTGGGAGAGCAATTTCACTGACAATGAGTCAGTGGTCCCCTTCTTCAAGGGTGATGCAGTGGCCCTCCATAGTCTGGCGATATCCCTTTTTGCTAGCGTGAGACCCAAAAGTAATACATTTCTTTTATATCGGTTACATCCTATTCCCTCAGTACTATGAAGCAAAAGTTATTTCTGATCTAATGGGACTACTCAGGAAAGAACCTCCCCAAGACAGGACGTTACCCTCTGCCAGAAGCACGTCAAAGCCACACAGCTCCATACAGTATGTAGGAAGGTGCCCTCCTCCACCCTACAACGAAGGCACAAGGAAGAGCCAATAGCATCCATGCGCCATAATCGGTACCTAGTCAAATATGGTCTGTATAGATATTTTAACTGGATAAAGTGAAAAGGGATGAGATGTCTACCCTGCGCAGGGCCTCTAAGACCTCCGTCCAATCATTGTCATTAATTGTAGATATGTCCCCCTGCCATGCCGCCCAGGGCTGGCATTGTGGTAGTACTATGTGTGATCAAGGATTGGTAGATTTGCTTTATCTTTTGAGTGCCCAAATCACCCATGAGCAGTTTGCCCTCCAACGGGTTAAATTCTGGCAGGTACTGAAGACCTTGTATATAGGAGGATATAACATGGCGTATCTGCCGGTAACTATAGAACTGGCTACGGTGTAATTGAAAGTCATTCTGCAGCTCTTGAAATGATTTTAAGACCAATCCCCGTATAACATCTCCCAATGTGGAAAATTCCTATGTCATCTGACTGTGGGAACCCACGCAACAAGGTCACCTGGCGAAGACAACTACCTTCCCACAAAGGTGTATTCTGAGTCAGTCTCACCCACCACCCCATCCACCGGAGGGACCACCTCCATGTACAAATGATGACTTGAGACGCTGGGAGAAGGGAACCTATCATCCTCCCACAGTCGAGAATATTGAGCAAAGACATGTCGCCCATCGCCCACTGCCTCGTTGCATATGCAGGATCATTCCATACCATCAATCAAATGATTAATAAGTGAGACGCTGCATAATAGGAGTACACATCGGGCCTGGCAATATCACCACAATATGTGGACTGAAAATACATCCAGAGTGCAATGCACGATCCCCCTGTAGTGACCTGGAGACGGGCACTAGGACCCTAGAGTGGACAGTGGGGACAAAGGAAACCGGACACCACATCCGGTCAGGGTGTGGGGCAGGAGGGCAGTACAGAGGAAGTAGGGAAGAAGGAGAGATGTGTGCGTGGGCAGGGGAGAAGAGAAAAGAATAAATAAGCGATCTTCCTTACCTGTGTCCTGTGTGTGTTTGTGGGGGCCAAGGACACGACAACTGGCGACGAGGGTGGGATCATCGTCGTCCCAAGGAAGAATCGTCGTCATGCATCGAGGTCGACGGCGAAGTGACGGAGCCAGGAGCCCACCCTGGTCCGCTGGCAAACCGAAGAGGAAATCGCCGTGGCGTCGGGAGCAGCCGGAGAAGAAAAGCGACGGAGCCAGGAGCCCACCCTGGTCCGCTGACGAACGGAAAAATCGCTGTGGAGTCGGGAGCCGAGAGGAAGGAGAAACCACATTCCCCAGTGATAAAACAGCGGATTACAAAGGAGTAATAAAGTGTCTCACAGAGAAATTCGACCCCCAACGAAACATTGACTTTGAGAGGTATACATTCAACACAGCATGCCAGCAAGATGAAGAGAGCTTGGACGATTTTGCAACGAGACTGAGAAAACTGGTCACATACTGCACGTTTGACCAATTTGACAATGAGCAAGCGATAAGATTGCGCATTATCGAAGGTTGTCAATCAGTGGAGTTCCGAGCACGCATTCTGAAGGAACCAACGACGCTGGAAAAGATACTGACGATGGCTCGCACGGAAGCCCGGGCCACAGAGCATGCCAAGCAAATGGAGATGGGAAAAGAAAAGAGAGTGGCGCTAGCACATCGCGTCACTGGGAATTTAAAAAAAAAAAGAATACCAGGCGCCGTTCCCACCAAAGAAGAGCGAACAAACATGCTATCGATGTGGCCTCGAATTCCCGCATGTCGGTGCCTGCCCAGCAATGGGCCAGAAGTGCAGAAAGTGCAACAGGGACAATCATTTTGCAAGCACGTGCATGAGCAGACAAGGCAGAAGTGAGAGAGGCAGAGCAACGAGACCACGGATGACCAGCAACAGATACGCACGACACATGGAAATGGCTAATTGTAGCTCCTCTGACAAGTCAGAAGAGACGGCAGCACCAGTGAGAGAGGCGAGACTATATCTAATGTCAGACGAGCCCAAACAAGATAAGAGGTCAGAGCACATTCATCTCATGGAGAAGCAGCAAATAAAGAAAACCGCCACCATGGACATCGACGTTGGGAGCCACCAAGCTAGGTTCGTGCTAGACAGTGGAGCAACATGCAACATCATGTGCATGTCAGAATACAGGAAAATAAAAGTGAAACCACCGCTTTCACCGTCGACTGTAGATGTGTTCACGTGGGGCTCCAAAAGACCAGTAGAAAACATGGGAAAATTTACAGAGACTTTAACATACAAGGGCAGGTCCTGCCAAGAAGAAATACACGTGCTAAAAGGTTACATCCCAGCACCATGCCTGCTAAGCAATGTAACAGCGCAGGTGATGGGGTTGCTAGCCATGACGTACCACATGTCGGAAAAAGAGAACATTTTACAAGAATACCCAGCCATACTGAAAGGTCTCTGGAAATTGAAAGGAAAACAGATAACGCTACATATTAATGAAGCAATTAAGCCGGTGGCCCAACATCACAGACGAGTACCCATCCACCTACAACCACAAGTTGAAGAGGAAATCAACAGCCTACTGGCGCAGGACATAATTGAACCTGCTGAAGGGCCAACGCCCTGGGTGTCTCCGATAGTGGCAGTTCCAAAGAAGAACACCTCAAAGATCCGCATCTGCGTAGACATGAGGATCCCAAATACAGCAATCGCGAGAGAGCGTCACCCGGGACCGCACCTAAACGACATGATCAGCTGTCTCACTGGGGCCTGCCGATTTTAGAAGCTAGACCTGTGCAAAGGGTACCACCAACTAGAACTAGACCACCAGTCCAGGTACATCACAACATTCTCCACACACCTGGGCCTGTTTAGATACAAGCGATGAGCTTCGGAATCTCATCAGCTGCGGAAATATTCCAAGAGACAATAAGGCAGGTGATAAGGCTGGTACAGAACAGCCTAAATTATAGTGATGACATCTTAGTGTTTGGAAAAACAGACAAAGAACATGACATAGCTTTGCGTCAAGTGTGCACACAACTGGAGCAAGCGGGACTAACATTGAATGGAGACAAATGCGAGCTGGGAAGAGGGGAATTGGTGTTCTTCGGACACATTTTCTCCAAACAAGTAATGAGGCCAGAACCCAGCAAAGTAGAGACACTGAAGAACGCGAATCCTCCGACGGATGTCGCAGAAGTAAGATCATTTCTAGGACTTGCCAGCTACTGTGCTTGATACATACAGGATTTCGCCACGGTGAGCACACCACTAAGAGAACTGACCAAACAAGGACAGAAGTTCATCTGGTCACAGGAGTGCAACAAGGCGTTCGAGGAAATCAGACATGCGGTGATGACTGTAGAACATCTTGCTTATTTTGACCCCATGCTCTGCACTGAGCTGACTGTGGATGCCAGCCCAGTACGACTAGGAGCGATACTAGCGCAGCATCTGCCAGGGAGAGATTCACCAAGGAAAATTGTCGCGTACGCAAGCAAAAGCTTAACAGAGATTGAGAAGGCATACTCGCAACCGGAAAAGGAAAGCCTAGCAGTGGAATGGGCGTGTGAACACTATCACATGTTCATCTATGGGAAGTCATTCACCATCATAACTGACCACCAGGCGCTGGTAACGATCTATGGCAGCCCGTCGGCCAAAATGCCACCCAGGATTGAGCGCTGGGGCATAAGGCTGATGGACTACGATTTCACGATTGTGCACAAGCCAGGGAAAGAGCACAACCCGGCAGACTACATGTCGAGACTCCCGTTACCGCAGGCACAAGAAACGACATTGATGGCAGAAGAGTACCTCAACTTCGTGCTAAAGCAAAACACGCCGGCACCGATAACACTAGCGGAGCTAGAAAAGGAGACCAAGGAAGATGCCACGTTGCAAATGGCCATGGAGACAATGAGAAGGCAGAGATGGAAACACATCAATAATAACTGCACCTGGGGAGAGGGAGTACGCAAAGAAGAAATGCTTGCCCTAAAGAAGATAAACGAAGAACTGTCAGAAACAGAAACAGGAATAATGATGCGAGGAACAAGAATAGTGATACCACGCTCACTAAGGCGACAACTGGTCGATCTGGCTCATGAGTCACACCGAGGCATAGTAGCCACAAAGAAACTGCTAAGGGAGAAAGTATGGTTCCCTGGCCTAGACCGCATGGTGGAAGACACAATCACGACATGCCACCTCTGTCAAACGACAGGACCACCAGCCAAACATGAACCATTACAAATGTCAGAACTTCCAAGAGCGGTGTGGACAACACTAGCAGCTGATTTCTTCGGGCCACTGGACACAGGCAGCTATCTGCTTGTGGTCATTGATGAGTACTCGCGATTCCCTATAGTGCGACAGGTATCATCGACATCAGCGACAGCAACCTTACCGATACTAGATGACATCTTTGCAGCCTGGGGCTCACCCGAAACATTAAAAACAGACAATGGGCCCCCGTTCTCAGGAGATGAATTCCGCAGATTCATGGCCTACCTAGGAATAAACCACAGGAAGATAACTCCGTTGTGGCCTCAAGCGAATGGCATGGTGGAGAGGTTCATGGGGAACATCAAAAAGGCGGTTCATAGGGCGAAGCTGGCGCAGATATCAATTGGCCAAGCTCTGTGTCAGGTGCTACGTGACTATAGAAACACGCCCCATAACTCCACAGGAAGATGCCCTGCAGAGCTAGTACTAGGAAGAACAAGCAGGACAAGGCTGCCGCAAGTAGAAGCAACGTTGAAACCAGAACACAGCAGCATTGAAGCAAAAGACAAGGAGGCTAAAGAAAAAATGAAAAAATACGCAGACGCCAGGCGACACGCCATCTCGTCGCACCTGTAAGAAGGGGACACTGTGATAGTGCGTCCAAGACAACAAAGGAAGTCTGACAGCATGTTCTCAAAAGACCCGCTAATAGTCACTAAAGTGAAAGGCCCAATGATCACGGCGGAGTCAGAACACCAAAGGATAACACGGAACAGCTCACACTTCAAAGGACTGAAGGAGAAGAATGAAGAAGACCAAGACAAGGAAACAGCAGAAAGAGGAGGGTCGGAGCACGACAGAAAGGAAACACACAATGGGGAAGGACCAGCAGAAGAGCAACAGATGGAGGCCTGCCCAAGAAGAGTAGGCAGACGGCCAAAAAGACTAATAGAAGAAATGTAATGATGGGAGGCATGCCAACATGTGCCCTGGCAGACTTGCATCTATCTCTATCTTATCTGTTCTTATCTCTATCTACAGATCTCTGTGTTTCAACTTCTCGTCATTTCTTTGTGACAAAGGGGGGAGATGTAGTGACCTGGAGACGGGCACTAGGACCCTAGAGTGGACAGTGGGGACAAAGGAAACCGGCCACCACATCCGGTCAGGGTGTGGGGCAGGAGGGCAGTACAGAGGAAGTAGGGAAGAAGGAGAGACGTGTGCGTGGGCAGGGGAGAAGAGAAAAGAATAAAGAAGCGATCTTCCTTACCTGTGTCCTGTGTGTGTTTGTGGGGGCCAAGGACACGACACTCCCCCCCCCACCCGAAGAAACTGGGTCAGAACCGTATTTATCTGTCGGAACCACACGGGTGGAATAGTGTAAGGGTATTTCTGTAGTTGGTATAACATACGGGGCAGCGAGACCATCTTAAAAATCATCAAGTGGCCCAGCAGAGACAGAGGCAGCGGGGACCAGGTTTTCACCTCCTCCCACAGTGACCCAGCTCCCAAAGGGCCTCAAACACCACAAGCACAGTCACTGCCACTCTGCAGCCCCAGGCCGGCACAACGAAGCCAGGCAGGCCTCGACTCCGGGCTACAACAAATGCTGGTAACTATAGAACTGGCTACGGTGTAACTGAAAGTCATTCTGCAGCTCTTGAAATGATTTTAAGACCATGCCCCGTATAACATCTCCCAATGTGGAAATCCATATGTCCTCTCACCTGCGTGTACGAATGATGACTTGAGACTCTGGGGGAAGAGAACCTATCATCCTCCCACAGTAGAGAATATTGTATGTACATACATACATACATACATACATACATACATACATACATACATACATTTAATCCAGGCAGTAGCAACATGTAAATTATAAGTAGTAGCTGGGGGATGATTGGTCCATGGGAGACCGTGCAGGCTTCATCGATTGGGGTCAAGAATAAGTGAATAAGATACAGGATTTAACAAACCTGGACGCAGACATTGAGGTTGATTTGTAAATGAGCCATATGAAATCGGGAGCTTTCAGGACAGGATCCATTTCAAATTAGTCGAAAGAGGGACAGAGGGCAGAAGGGGGGGGGGCAATGCAACATAGTTTCTTATTAGAGCTATCTGAAGCTTGAGGTACACTTTAAGCAGTTATTAAAGGAACTTTCACTTATTGTTAATGGCAGCTGACCAGCATCTACAGATCTCTGCCCCATATCCTGCCACAGAAAATATTTTTTCCTGACACAGACAGCTGGAACTGGAGTGAAGGTTCTCCTCAATACTGACTGTAAAGGTCTACAGCCCCTGTGCTGACTGAGACTTGCATGACACAGACCTTACCTCCAGAATAGTCCATGACAGAGTTAGAAAAAAACCCATATTTCAGGGCATGGGACCCACCTCCCAGATTTCAGCATGCATATATAGATGCAGATTGCAGGTACTACAACTTGCGACAAATCAAGAGGTTATCCTCGGTGGGCAACAAGACAACAATGTCTTAAATATGTGAATGAAAATTCTGGTGGCGTCAACTCTAGTCAGCTCTGCTCTTGTGGCCTTAAGAGAAGCAGCAATTAAATTGAGGCACACGATTAACAGGAGGCGCCTCTAGAAAACCCTACTGCTTAACAGGCATTGGTAAAGCCAATAGGCCTCTCCTATGCGAAAGATATTAGCTTTGCCAATCGATGTCTTTTAGCCATATTGTAGAGCAGCACTTCGCTGTGCAGCATTGCTTCAAGTTAGGAAAGAGCACTAAGAAGCAGGTAGTGCTGGCTCATTATAGTTCTTTTTTTTCTTATGGCTGGTAGGGTAGGTCAACACAGACAACGTGACAAAGGGTAGGAGTCAACAGAACAGTAAAGATAAAGCAATGAAGCGCCTAGCGATGGCTGCATGATAGCGTTTTTTTTTTCTTTTTATGGGTTTTGGGGACAAGAAGAGAGCAGGTGGGAGGGAAGAAACAATACGTACAACGGGAGGGGTGGGGTTGCAAAATAAGAAGCAACACAGATAACGGAGGGGTGGAAGGGGAAGAAGCAACACAGACAATGGGGGGGAGGGTGGGAGGCAATGGAACAGTTAACAGAAGATAAAGCTATGCTACATCTAGCGATGGCTGCAAGATAGCGTTATTTTTTCTTATTGTGGGTCGGGGGAAAACACAGACAAGAAGAGTGCGGGTGGGAGGGAAGAAACAATACGTACAAAGGGAGGAGTGGGGTTGCGAGATTAGAAGCAACACGTAACGTGAGGGTGGAAGGGGAAGAAGCAACACAAACAACGGCGGAGCTGTGAGGAGAGGAAGCAACATGGACAAGGGTTGAGGTGGCCTAGGAAGAACAGTGTCGTAGCTAGGCACTTTGCCCCCCCGTGGCAGTCCGTGCCTTTGCCGCCCCGCGACGCGCTGAAAAGCGCGGGGTGGTTCTGGCGATAATTTCTGCATTTGCCGCCCCGCAGCAAACTCATGTAAGAGCGGGGGTCGAAGGGGGGCGCCGACCCCAAAACCCGTGCAGCCCGGGTCGGGGAAGTTCTGCAGCTACAGCGTCTCATGGACCAGGCCAGTGGAACCAGGACAAAGAATCCAGATGAGAAGAAATTGAAAGCAGAGAGAACAGTCCAAACCACCTGGGGGTGACCAGGAGGCACAGGAGAACAATACCAGCCCTGGTTTAAGGTGCTTGCTGAGATGCGATGAGGGCAAAATAGTAGCTGTGGGGACCAGGCGACGTTGATGAAAACAAGAAGCCTCTAACGAACTGTCCCACACTGATTGACGAGTGGAGGAGGGTCAGTGGGCGGCAGGACGACCAACAAGCCTTAGCAAACACAAACAACGGTTCGTGGGTGAAGATGCAAGAATGCATACCAGCACATACCAGCAACGTTTTGAGGGGCCCTCAGCACGAGGGAGAGCTAGAAAGAATCGGTGAAGTCCCTTTGAAGACCCTCTGGCAGCAGGCATAGGAGGTCACAAGGTAGCCCCAGCAGCACCCAGAAGAAGAAGCCCCACGAGGCAAGGGATGCAGGCAGGTAGACATGCTTGGAGCTGTGCAGTGCCTCCAGGCAGGGGCTGCTTGGAGCTTGAAGATCTTCCGTGAAGAGAGCCAATAAGCCTTGGCAATGACAAACAGATGCGGTGCACAGGGAGGCGGTCACTGTTGGCTGGAGAGGGATTACAGTCTCCCAAGTTGCAGGGAAGACTGGTCAGGCCTTTCGAGAGCCAACAAACCACTACCTGTGTTGCAGAGCCAGAAGTTGTTTGTGGGACAGGAGGATCAGCAAATTGGTTGTCAACATCGAGGTGCCTGCTGATGCAGGGAAGTGACTGCTTCAATTCAAGGGAGATGCCTTCAGGCTGGGATGCAGGGATTAACAGAGGGGCACCATAGGTGCCCCCTTGGCCACCAACCGGAGGCCACAAGGGAAAGGGGGCTATGTCAGAAAGGCCGGCATGGAAACCCTGCCAGAAACCGTGCATCGTAATCCGGATGGCATAAACTGCCGTCCATTTGGATTACGTGGCAGTTCTGACTGAGCCCGTCGGAAGCCATCCGGAAAGACCAGCCGGTTTCAATTCCGACGGCCTGAATCAAAATCAGCCAGTCGGTCTGACCTGAGGTTGGAGGCCTTACGACTGACATCGTAATAGGCCCCATAATTTCTTTCCTTGTCCCCGCCAGGCCACTGTAACGTGGCACCAGTATCTTGGGCACTCCCCTGCCATGCTATAAACTGAGGCTGGGGTCCAGGTGTTGCTTTGACCTTTGGGGCATTCTCATCTCAGCTCCCTGCCCAGTGTGGTCTGCCCTGCCAGAAGCAATGTTAACCCCCGCTGGGCCATAACGTTTAGGCCCTGGTGGGTGTGGCTAGGGTCGAAATATGCAGGGGCCTTGCTGGGGGAGGCAGGTGATTTTGCACCATTGGGCCATTCTCACCTAAGTCCCCCTCAAGCAGCAGGGCCAGTGTGCTTTCCTTGGCCCCTCCCATGCCAGGTCGTCGCCTTGACGCTATAGTCAGCTGCGGAGGGGGCGAGTAAGAGAAGTGGCCTCTGTAGGGGCCAGGTGTTGTCACCTCGGCCCCAGTGTCTTTTAGGCCTTGTTGGGGAAAGGAGAGGGGGGTTGCATAAAATTTGATGTGGCATTGTGGTTAGAGCTGCCGACGTTGGAACCAGGTTTGAGTCCCAGCGTCAGTTCAACATCCTGTGATTCTGAGCGAATCACTTAATCTCCATACTTGAAATAGGAGTCAATTGTGTAGTGTAGGTGGTGCTCAGGTGCATCGCTCCAATGCCTTAGGGCCGAGTTCACACTATATAAAACTACAAAACATTGATTAACAAAAAATAAGCAGCCAGAGTCCAATGAGACTAACGGATGGTGATCCATGAAAGGGACGAAATGCCAATGTGGGCCACTTTTTTGGGAGTGCCTGGGCCTGATTGTGATACTAATCCGACCCTGCTCATCAGGGAGGATAGGCGTTAAACAAAAGACGCAACAGGGCTGGACGCGTCTTCGTACTTTTTTTCTGGTGGAGGGGTGGGGAAGGGGTCTGAAAATGGGAGGGACAGGGCAAGCAACAACGGGGAAGGGTTGGGAGAGATGGGAAGCACATGGAAACGGAGAAGACAAACAACACAACACAGGGCATGGCAAGCAGCACAAAGCGAGCGGGGAGCAGGGGATGGGGAAAGCATTCATTGGGGAGTTTGTCTGTTTGTGTGGGTGCGTGTGTGTGTGTGTGTGTCCAAATGAATAGTATTATGAATAGATGAGTAGGTGAAATCAAGAATAAGTTAATCGGTGGGTGAATAGATGCATGAATGAAAGACAGAGTGCATATGTGATGAGTGACCGAGTGCCTACACCCACCATTTAACGAAGAAGCACGTTCAGTTATAGGCCAGACCAATTGCTAGGCAGAGCTGAGAGAAGATGTAAACAAGAAGGCTGAGTGCAGAACGCGGCCATGTATGTGAGGTTCAACACTGGAAGTGTAAGTCTACAGAGCAGGCCACATTCAGATGAAGTCCTCAGCGGTGTTTGCAAACTAACAGCCCATAATAATACACTATTTCACTAACAATTTTACAGAGTGCCAACTTCTGTTGTCTTTTATAGGTGTTCACATCCAGCACAAGGGTACGAGGACCCACGAAGAGAAGTAAGGCATTAACTATCTCTCTTTCTTATGGGCCGAACCATTTCATAGTGGAAAGGGCTTTTCCAGGTGTTTTTCTTAAAAAGAACGCAGACTTTTTCAATGACAAATCCTACCACTGACCCCGTGGCAATGAGACCGGATTAACCGACAAATCAAAATGCTGTCCGCCTATGACCAGCATTCTTCCAGAAGTAATCACTTTCCAAAAGGTAAGACTGCAAGATTTGGAAAAAGAGGAATCTAAGAATATCAGACAATTTGATCATATTTCTAACGGAGCCTGCCAGGCTCTTTTAAAATTGAGGAACAGTGCAAATATTTTAATAAAGGAGGCTGATAAAGGAGGGGAAATTGTACTATAGGATGTACGGATGTATAGACAAGAATGCCTGTAATTACTGATGTAAGAAATTAAGTTGTTGGTTGACTCGGTGGAAGCCCTGGTCAAGCAGCAACCAGAATCTTTGTCAGGGTGGGGCATAAGCCAACTCTACATTAACCTGTGCTCAGCCCTCTCGCAGGGCTGGACTGGGAACCTAAAGCAGCCCTGGCAATTTTGTCGGACTAGTCCCACAGGTTTGCAAGTGTGAAGCACTGCTGCAAAACCGGCCCCCAATAACAAAACCGGCCCCTACAGCTGTAAAACCAGCCCCAGCCTTCCAGCCTCCCAGGGAAATGCCTGATGCCCACTACGACCAGTCCGGCCATGCCCACTGGCAGCTTGGCACAGAGCAGTCAGGCATAACTTAGAGGCAATGTGTAACATATTTGTGCAATACATCCAACAGTAATAAAGTGAAAAACACCACACAAAAAGGATCCCACACCAAGTGAGAAAATTACAGTTATTTTTAATTTTTTAAAAACAAGACCAAAATGACAAAACTCGAATCAGTAGAACCGGAGATATGCAATTTGAAAGATTTCAGTGAAAATGACACCCTTATGCACAAAGCATCAACTGTGGATATCTGGTTACGCTGGACGGGACAAAGTCACAAGTTCAGGCCAACCAAGATTGAGTGCAGGCCGGCTACAGGGACTCAGTTAGGCCCTTTGAACAAAGTACCTTAAATCCTTGTTTGCAGAGAGTTACGAAGATTCACGAAGATGCATCACGCAGCCAAACCGATGCATCAGCTCTGAGGTTGCGGTGAGGCTGTGGTGCGAGTTCTTGCGTTGTCATTGAGGATCCCTTAGAGGAGGGCTTGCGCTGCAAAGTCCGGTGTCGAGGAAGCGTCGCACAGTCAGGACGATGCGTTGTTTCTAAGGAACTGCGAGGCTGTGATGCGGAGACCAGCGTGGTTGTAGAGTTTTCCATCAACGAGGGAGGCTAGGGCCTGCACCGAGGATGCACCAAACAGCGGCGGTTCCGATGTGGCTCCGGAGACGAGGCAGGTCTTTGTAATGGGTCCATACAGGCAGCAGCGATGAGTTGCTTCTGCTCAGGGTTCCGCAGTGCAGCAGAGGAGATGCATCGGTTCCACTGGATCAACAGAGGCTGGCAGAGCACCTTAAGCTCACTTTCCAAGGGTCCAGGTCAAGGTTGTTGGAGGCTCAAGTTATGAGTCCAGCCAACTAGCCCTTGGAGTCACTCAGGAGTTCTGGGTTCAACAGATGAAGGTCTAAACCTTCTCACCCAGGCAAGTGGGCAGCAGGCCAGCACAGCAGGGTAGCAGTCCTTTAGAGCAGCAATCCAACAGAGTGGCTGTCCTTTCAGAAGCACAGCAGTGCCTCTTCCTGGCAGAATATCCACCAGTCCAGAAGTGTACTGAGTTGGTGTCTGCGGTCCAATGTTTACACTCAGTTTTGTCTTTGAAGTGTGGAGAAGCTTCTAGAGGCAGACCTATAAAATGCACAAGTGTTCTGCCTTCCTGGCCTTAGCTCCAGCCTAACTACAGGGGGTATGCAGTCCTTTGTGTGGAGGCAGGACACAGCCTATATATGTGTAATTGGGGCTGGGCCCAGCTCCTCCCTTTCATCCTGCTAGTGATGGCCCATTCAAGCACACCTAAGCTCCCTATTGTGTGTTTGTCTAAGAGGAATACACAAAGCCCACCTGTCAAACTATACCCAGTCACCAGGCACCAAATGGCGAAGGCAGGAATTTGCCATCTTTCTAAAAGTGCAAAAAGAACAATTGATGGACAGAATGCAAAACAATGTTATACATTCACCCCAGTACAGAGATCTGGGCCTAAATCCATCGCTTTTTTGCTCCCCATGCCATTCCAGTTTGAACCCAGCCATATACAAATCGGTCTTGACCCTGCGCCCAATGGAAACAAGCATCCTAGGACCGGTTTCGGGGTTTCACCCCTCATCAGCCAGGATAGCTTGATTGCAGTGGCATGGAGAGCATGGGACCCATGTCTCGGGGTGACAAATGAAAAAAGAACAAATGATGGACAGAATGCAGAACAATGTCATACATTCACCCCAGTACAGAGATCTGGGCCTAAATCCATCGTTTTTTGCTTCCCATTCCATTCCAGTTTTAACCCAGCCATATGCAAATCAGTCTTGACCCTGCACCCAATGGGAAAATTCCAGCCCGAACTGCCAGGCCAGGTCCTCCCTGGACTGGAAACAAGCATCCTAGGACCGGTTTCGGAGTTTCACCCCTCATCAGCCAGGGTAGCTTGACTCCAGTGGCATGGAGAGCACATGACCCACATCTGGGCATACCCGTCCCACTCGGGTGACAAATGCAAAAAGAACAATTGATGGACAGAATGCAGAACAATGTCATACATTCACCCCAGTACAGAGATCTGGGCCTAAATCCACTGGATTCAAGCTATCCTGGCTGATGAGGGGTGAAACCCCGAAACCGGTCCTAGGATGCTTGTTTCCGGTCCAGGGAGGACCTGGCTTGGCAGTTCGGGCTGGACTGTTCCCATGAGGCACAGGGTCAAGACTGGGGTGGCATGGTGAGCAAAAGAATGATGGATTTAACCCAGATCTCTTGACTGGGGGTGAATGTTTTGATTTGTTCTGCATTCCATCCATCAATTGTGTGTATTTTAGTTCCTTGCCCTAAGTGCGCTGGGTATGCCCAGACGTGGGTCCCGGGCTCACAGTGCCACTGGATTCAAGCTATCCTGGCTGAAGAGGGGTGAAACCCCGAAACCAGTCCTAGGATGCTTGTTTCCAGTCCAGGGAGGACCTGGCTTGGCAGTTCGGGCTGGACTGTTCCCATGAGGCACAGGGTCAAGAATGATTTGCATATGACCAGGTCTAAACTGGGGTGGCATGGTGAGCAAAAGAATGATGGATTTAACCCAGATCTCTTGACTGGGGGTGAATGTTTTGATTTGTGCTGCATTCCATCCATCAATTGTGTGTATTTTGGTTCCTCGCCCTAAGTGCGCTGGGTATGCCCAGACGTGGGTCCCTTGCTCACTGTGCCACTGGATTCAAGCTATCCTGGCTTAAGAGGGGTGAAACCCCGAAACCATTCCTAGGATGCTTATTTCTGGTCCAGGGAGGACCTGGCTTGGCAGTTCGGGCTGGACTGTTCCCATGAGGCACAGGGTCAAGAATGATTTGCATATGGCCAGGTCTAAACTGGGGTGGCATGGTGAGCTAAAGAATGATGGATTTAACCCAAATCTCTTGACTGGGGGTGAATGTTCTGATTTGTTCTGTATTCCGTCCATCAATTGTGTGTCTTTATCTTTCTAAAAGTGGCCTTTTCAAAATTGTAATTTTAAAATCCAACTTTACCATAAGTTAGGATTTTTCATTACAATTCCAAAGTCAGCAAACATAAACCAGTTACCTGTTCCCATTTGAAAATTACTGCTTATTAAATGTAATAAGGTAACTCCAGTGTTCTCCTATGGGAGAGGTAGGCTTTGCAGTAGTGAAAAATGAATTGAAGAGTTTTTCCCTACCAGGGCGTGTAAAACTTGAAAGTACATGTCCTACTTTTTAAATACATTTCACCTTGCCCTCTGGGTTGTCCAGGCCCTACCCTAGATGTGACTTATATGGATTAAAAAGGAAGGTTTGGGCCTGAAAAAGGTTTATTTTGCCAGGTCGAAATGGCAGTTTAAATCTGCACACACATGCTGAAATGGCAGCCCTGAGACATGTTTAAAGTGCTATTTAAGTGGATGTCACAATCAGTGCTAAAGGCCTACAAGAAGCATTTAATTTACAGGCCCAAGGCACAAGTAGGGCCACCTTACTGGGGACTTACAGGTAAATTAAATATACCAATTGGGTATAAGACAATCTTATCATGTGTTAAAGAAAGAACACAAGCACTTTATCACTGGTTAGCAGTCGGTAAAGTGCACAGAGTCCTAAAGCCAGGAAAAACAAAGTCAGCATACAGGTGAGTTGAAAGCAAAAAATGAGAGGGTAAACCACGCTAAGGATGACAGGTCTAACAACTGATCAGTATCAATAGCCATCAGGAGATTGTACAAGTCTTTTTGGAATGAAATTGTAAATGAGGCAAACTTGCAGAATGGAATTCCAAACAGGAAAACAAATGTATTTTTGCCAAAGATCCTAGAGTGCCATAATTTACATATTTTCCAGAATCCATAAAAATAAATACCCACCTCTGGGGAGACCTATGGTGTTAGGTTGTGGGATCCTACTAGAACCATTTTCATAGTGCATTGATTTATCTCTTACACTCATTAGTAACACAAATGCCTTCTTCCTAAAGGATACCAAATAAATATTGAATGCATTACAAGAGCTAAATGTTGATTCACTGGACAGAAATAATTTATTTTGATGTAGCATCCCTCTACACTAGTATCCCCAAACAGCAACTCTACAGGTAACTGAATGTCTACTTCACTTCCGTTATGGAATGTGCCATCCTTGTACTCACTGGGAATGATTTCCAATTCGAAAAGGAATATTTTGTGCAGCTAGCCGGAACAGGTTTGGGTTGTTTCTGTGCTCTCCATATGACAAATTTTTATATCTATAAAATTGAAAGAGAAAAATATAAAGCAATATCAATCCCTACAAAGACCACATAAAAATGTAGCTTTGCTACACTGACAATGTTTTGATCATTTTGATAAACAACGGAAATTAATGGCTAAATGACAGAGAGACACCTCTACACTTCACTAGGTTGATCAATAGACAAAGAATAACCTTCTTGGATCTATTGTTAACCTTCAAAGACACCACATTTCACCCAGAAGCGTTTGGCACATATAGAACCAGATGGTAGAAATGCTCTATGACGTTTTGAGAGCCACCACCCAAGATCCTTGTGAGAGAACTTACCAGTAGGTCTCTACCTATGAGTACGAAGAATCAGCGTGGATCTTTACAGCTAGGGTCACGAAGCAATGAACTTGGCCCAAGCTTCCATTAAAACATTATCCTGAAAGACTGATTCGAAAAGCTAACAAAAGTGTCCTTAATAGTAACATTAACTGTAACTCGTAGATGTATATAAGAAAAGTGGCAGATTAAAATGTGTTACCACATATTCCACATTGTAAGAGTGAAAAGGTTCACGACCACTGGGGCACCCTAAACATGGGCGCATTGCAGCTGGAACAACCCATTGTTGCATTATGCAAGGACCAGTGGCGTAACAAAGGCCCCGCAGCCACCATGGTGCGGGGGGGCACCGAGCTCTGGAGGGCCCCTCAGCACAGTACCCTGGCCTTAGAGCTCCTGAGTGAGTCCAGAGGGGGGACCTCAATTTACTTGGCAGGGGGGCCCCCTCAACTTTCTTTACACCACTGGCGAGGACGCAGTGTAAGAGACTAATTGATCCAGACCAATGGTCTCACTCAACAACAATTTCCAGCACACTCCAAGGGATATGGCACCAGTCACTTGACATTTTCAGTGTGGCACTTGCAGTGTGTGTAAATAAAAAAGTTCTCACACACTGCAAGTGCCACACTAAAAATGTTGAGTGACTGGTGGCATTTCCCATTGAGTGTGCTGTGAATTGTTGTTGTAAGAAATGGATGATGCTGTTGCATTAGTGTTGTTTATTTCTTGCTCCTTAGATTTTATACTATATACATTACGTTTAAATGGATTGGCAAAGGCGATAGATTTTCCATTGTGAATTTAAGTAAAGTGAATGAACAAGAGCTAAGAGATGATGGTCTGTTTCCCAACGGATCTCCGTGCTAGAAACTCGTTCTAGATCCAATTGCTCTTGGTAGATCTTGTGAGTTGCAGAAGTTGTAAGCAGACTGGGTAAGGATCTTTTTCCTGTTTTGCCATCTTAATTACTTGTAGAAAGTCTATGTATTTAAGGACAGTTTAATAGAACCTCTGGCTTTATCACTTTTGACACTTGTATGCCTTCAACAGTATCTTATAGTCAAGAATATTTAAAAATCTGATATGATTATCTCTACTGCTTTACAGAAACTCTCTGTTACCAAAACACACTGCTATTAGGGTGAGCAGCTGCTGACTGGGGCTCCAGATCTAATTCTGGGTCTGCTTGATAACAAGATCTACTCCCTCCACAGATGTGTCATGCTCACATCGGAACTACTAATAGAGTGACCCGTAAGCATGACTGCTCTGTGCCGAGCTAGGGTTCAGCTTGATGTTTCTCTATGATTTAATGAAGACACCGATAATTCTGAAGCCAAGTTGACTTTGACTCAAGAAAGAGGCTTCACAAGGGAGAGGAAATTCTTGCTGGATTCTGAATGATATGTCATTTCTTTTCTTCCCCACATTCACCACACAGTAATTGACCTGGATGCCTCTAGCTTGAAGAATAGAAGGATAGGCTGGCCTTCTTTAGGATCTCCTATGGGAATTAAAGTCCTATAACACTCTGCCTGATGGTTTTTCTCCACATGTTATTTACATCAGTAGAATAGTTGGCCTCATCTGAATGACCACCCTTTGGATTACCCGGGCAACAACAGGCTTTTTGAATCTGCACTTTTACTTCCAACTGCTGGAGAGGTACAGAGTGAGAGGGGCATCAATATTCCAGGATAGGTCACATAATGCTTGCTCCACATACATCTCAGGCGTGTACCAATAACAGCATGATCAAGTTATTTGGATCACTAATACGTATCATCAAATGGGGAACCTCAGTGACCCCTACTCAATCAACAGAAACCAAAACTAAAGTCATAAATTGTTTTGCAAACAGTTTTAAGACGATTCATTGAATATAGATTGAATAGTACATTAAACTCTTCTCACACACCAGTTCAAGTATATTTCGTGCGTCCCTAGTAATCAATCATCCTCACGACTTCTCCATCTGAAGTATGCAGTCCAGTAACTGAGAAAGAAAACAAGATGGCAGCAGTGGTTGGGAAATACATTGGTGATGTGTCCCCAATATGTCAAATCTATTACCTTGAACAATTGCTGAAGGTAACATAGAAAGCTATAACGGATGGCGGTGCAGGGCCAAATGGCTTAACCCAGGCCTTTTTCAAAGTCAAAGCTAAGTTTTGGGAGATCAAACTTGTCCTTGTATGAGGCAGTTGTGAGTGGGTAAGAAGTTCCAGACACCTGGTGAGGGTCAACCATACACCCTATTTTCAAAGGAGGAGACAAAAGCAGCCCGGATAATTATCGTCTCATTGCCCTCCTGGATAATGATGTCAAGTATTGTGCAAATTATACAAAAGTGGATAAGTGACCATAAGAAGGTTCCTTGGAATCAAACAGGCTTTCCTTCCAGATCCGGGACACTGTTAAAACTTGCTGACATCTCTCTGTGCATAGAAAAGACCTATACGACCAAAGCCGGTTTATATGCATGGTTTGTTGATTTTAAAGTAGCCTGTGGCAGTGTCCCTAGAGAGATCCTTTGGTGGAAGTTAGCCCACCGGGGCGTTCTCAGGAAATTCCTCAGGGCAATTCAAATTTTGTATACCAGCACATGGATTCAGGTAGCACTCGGCAATGGAACCAAGTTATCTAGGACAATGCATACCTCATCTGGTCTGAAGCAAGGGTGCGTCTTGGTGCCCCTTCTTTTTAATGTATTTATTGCAGATCTTTCAAGGAACCTGGATAAGGTAATTGGACACCCACCCAAAAAGGGCGGTAAAATGGTCTTGAACCATATGCTGATGACTTAGTGCTGTTGAGCAAGATGAGGGCTAGGTTGTAAAGATCGGTGAAAGAACTGGATGCCTATGCAAACACCACATCATACACTTGAACAAAACTAAGGTGTTCAAAATAGGGAGGAAGATTAACAAACCTGGCATCTGGAGCATAAATGGGAAACCCCTAACTAAAGACGCTGAGATTAAATATCTCAAAGTCACCGTCGACTCCGGGGCACCGATAAAATGCATAAACTCCTGGTAAAGGCCAAATTCGGATACCTTATCTTTCCATTTGGTCTTCTCTCGAAGTCACTGAAAGGCCCAACCTATGGTCTTGTATTGAAAACACTTAATGCCAAACTGATCCCCAACCTATCAGGTACAGGAGTGAAATAATGAGAGGGAAAGATTCTGACCTTTTTAGACAGGCTGATGGCCAAAACGTATCGACTGACATTTTGTCTTCCAACATTTGCTCTTCAGTCACAAGTGCGTTTGGAGTTTGGCCTTGTAAACAAAGCTTGGCCGGGCCTGGGGCATTCCTCGGAGCCTGTTACCGATGTAAGGATGCCCAGCCAGGGACACCAGAGATAATTCACTCTGGTAAGAGTTAAGCGCCTTCAGGGGTCCTTCTGCCTCTAGAGACCCCAAGGGATCCTCCCTGCTGCTGCAAGCTTCGGATTGGTCGGCTGCGCCGTGCACAGGAATTGTATCTAAGAGGTCCATAAACAAGCGAAAGACGTGTATTATCGAGGCTGGAGGATGAAAGGGACATGGCTAAGTGCGCAAACTCCTGGAATTCCTTCTTGGGACCCCAGCTGTCTTTGACAGAGTGCTAATCACAGCCTTTAACAAGTTCGTTTTTAGAATATTGTTTCAGGGCTTTGCCAACTCTGACCTGCCACCGTACCACAACAAGTTGGCGTGAAGACTTTGTGGGAAGGTCTAGAAAACACTAATGCACATTTTATGTATCTGTCCCAACCTCCAGGTGGCACGAAGATGGCATGTCAAGGGGACCCTTATTAGGTACGCATGCCATCATTGAGCGCTTAAAACCCTCTCATATATGACTAAATGTCGGTTTCGTAACAATTCTATCGCTGGTTTAAAATCAGCCCGAGACTCGTCAAGAGACTGGATGAGCGGCTGATCCCTGCTGGACATCTTGTCATCCGGAAGTGACGCCTGTCCTACTACTAGGTGGATTACCGAGTCCGCGAGACTCATTCAATGCCGCTTTATGCACTTTACAACCTGCACTCAGTGTAGCATGGTAAGTAACAGCTCTACACTACGACGCATGTGTCGATAAGGTAATAAACTTATGAATATTGGCACAGTTGGGAAGAGGGGGACGTTGCACGTCTTGTTAAAAAGGTAGTGCTTAATTTGTTATAAAGTAAGTGCCAGGGCCCTCGCCAGGAGTCCACTTCCAGTGGCATCGCCCACTGGCGCTGTCAGCTCTACTAGTTACAGTAAACACAACTACTGACCATCACACTCCTTTGTGTGTGACAATACTGACTACTCGAGGCCCCCAAAGCTATAAGAGTGGCTTTGGCACAGGTATTAGTCATTTTAAATGTATATTGAATGTTTAAACAACTTTAGAGCCTGAAATGGCAACAGGGTTATTAGCCCTTTGGGAGACAAGGAGCAGAAAAGAATCTCATCGGAAACTGCCCCCCCTGGTTCTTTAGTAAATACTTTGATTGATTTATCTCTTGGTCCGGCTGAATTTGACTGCATCTAACAGGCTGTTTGTTTGTTTTTGCTTGTTTTTAGTGAACATGTAATGGTTTCAATTAACTATGCATGGTAAATAAATACAATAATCTCCTGATGTATCTCATTTCATTCTTGAGATGAGTGACGCAGAACACAAAGGTTTCCAATGCCGAAGTATCTTTACTATAAGAAATGACCTCTTTTGTGTCATGGAAGCCCAGCGTTTGCTTGTCTGGTGTTTGCTGGCGTTAGAACTCGGTGTCTTTTACGACTGCTTCACAGTAGTAAGGTACCTATGACTCCTCTCTAAATCATATGGTGTACTTTGGAAGTATTACGCTTAATTAGCCTATATGTCCATTGTAAAAAGCGCCTAAACTGCACCTATCCTACATGGAGTTGGGGCTGGGTCGATAAAAAGCAGGACAAACAGCTGTCCCTCATGTACAATATGGAAAAAGTGTCTTTCCTGCTGTTCACTTCAACATTTTTATTTATTCAACACACATCAATCAGTAGCAAATAGTGACAACATCCGCATCAAAGTGTTTTCATCTTTCTATAGTTTTATCTTTGTGAAGTTGGCACACAGCACGTCTTTAAGTGACTGAATGTTTACATCAAGAAACATCAGAAAATGAATCACACAAGATAGTCTTTGATGTTGCGAGTGTGACTGTGTGACAACCATCACCAGTGAAAGCGTGGTGAGTGACAGAGATGCAAACTAAAACGGATCCTTTTTACAGGGACCGGATCTCGGGCAGTGCATGCATGTTACAACTGATTACTGCTCGCTCCTTGCAATTACTACACATATTCAGAGTTCAGTGAACAGTACGGTCCACTGAACTGTGAAGATGTGTAATAACTTCAAGAACCGAGCAATAACCAGTCCAGAATTCATACCAGCCAAGTGGGATGGTAGACTGGATTGTTTAAGGTGTGGCGCAGCGGCCAGAGCGGCTGACTCCGGGCGCAGGGCTCACGGTACGATCCCCGGCGGCAGCTCAGCTCAGCATCATGTGACTCTGAGCAATAACTCACTTAGGGGCATATTATCACGCTGCAGCGATAATTATCGCTGGCCGCTCTTAGCCAGCCGGGTCTGGTGGCTCAGTGGACTAATGCATCCACTGCAGGGGCCTGTGTTCGACCTCATGGTCACAGGTTCGAATCCCGGTGGGTCCACTCAGCCTTTCATCCATTTGAGGTCGATAAAATGAGTACCATTGAGTTGGGTAACAATAAACATCTGTTATTCAGCGCCAAGATGCCCCGTTGCGGGGGTGAACGTGCGCTTTACAAATACACATGTTATGTTATGTTAGCGAGAAATTATTTATCGCCGGCTATCGCTGGCAATTATCACCATGCTATCGCTGTATCAACAACGCATAGCGCAATGGCGATAATTTTCCAGCGATAGCGGTGTTTTCCATGGAACATCGCTGGTTTTTCAGCGATGTTCCATGGAAAACGGCGATAACCTTGCTGATACGACCCTGTGGTCGTATCAGCATAATCCACTCCCAATGGTAAGTATACCTAAGTCAGCATTTTTGCAGACGTTAGTTTTTGGCGAAAACCGCGGTTTTCCCCAAAAACTAACGTCTGCAAAAATACGTGAGCCTCCTTGTAAATATCGCGATGTGCACATCAGCGATAATTTACAAGGAGTACTGCCCAGTGACGCCCACTTTGCATCTCATTAGAGATGCAAAGCGAGGCGTCGGGAAAACGGGTGCTAACATGCGCTAATGCATGTTAGCATCCCCTTGTAGATAGGGCGATGTCATTTTTGCCGCTTTTTTGGCTTTTAAAGCCAAAAAAGCGGCGAAATGGCCCTTGATAATATGCCCCTTAATCTCCCCAACGGCCCTACAGCACCTGGATACCCTTAGGGGTGATTGGTTTGCGCTTTACAAATGTGGGATTTTTAAGATTGCTCATAGGTCCCACTGTGAAACATCTCATCTCAAGGCCCTGAGCGTCATTGGCTTCAAGGGCCTTTTGTTCGATTTGAGTGAGTTCGATGTCCAGAGAGCTTCTTCTCCAGCTAGTCTTAGTTGTCCTGTTCCCCTTTGTAATTACTGTTCTGACAGTACAACTTTCCAAAGATAAAACCATGTAAAGATGAAAGCATTTTGATTAACCCTGGGCGTAGTTCGCGAGGTAACGCTTCGCGAAGCTACGCAAAGTGCAGTTCGCACTACGCGAGCTACGCGTAGCACTACGCGAACTGCGTAGTGCGTGTTCGCAATGATTGCACAGTGCCGGATGCTTGTCCGCACTGTGCAATCATTGAAAACGGCATCTTGCACAGTGCGAGCTGTCCTTACTGCCGCCGAGTAGATTTTTACTCGAGCGGCAGCTTTCTCAACGCGGACTGGTAGTTTCTCATCGCGAGCGGTCGCGAGCATACGCGACCACTCGCAATGAGAAACCTGACCTCCCGCGTTGAGAATCTCGCCGGGAGGTTTATTTTCACGCTCGCGATCGGCAACTTGATGTTGCTGATCGCGAACGAGAAAAAGTCTCGCCGGGATGTCATTTTGCTTGCTCGCGGTCGCCAACTTGACGTTGAGGACCGCGAGCAAGCAAAAAATGACCGCTGCACTACGCTACGCTACGCTACGCGTGTTTGCACTGTGCTACGTGCAATTCGCGTAGTGCAAAGTAGCGCAAACTTCGCAAACTACGCGAGCGTAGCGTAGTTTTCCGCCCAGGCCTAATTTTGATGTTTATTTTGTCTCTCTGTGCAATAGGATGACGTGTGTTTGATAAAAACGATTTTGAAGTGAACAGCAGGAAAGGCAGTTTTTCTTTTGTATATTAAGCTGCACCTGCAGCATGGGAGGTTAAATGTTATATGTGAGCTACGGTGTGTATTAACACCACCCACACGTATGATAACAATATATGTCTGCCAGTAGCACCACTGTGCTGCGGCTGGGCTGCAGTTTAAATGCAATGCAGGGACACATGGCAGGGAAAATTCCTTTGCCATGTGGGAAAAGCCTATATATTTATATATTCATAAGTCACCCTCTGCTTCGTAAGCCCACAGGATATATAGAAATGGAGCACATTTTATATTGAACTAAGTGTGTCTTCATAGTGAGACAAAACCCAAAAACTATTTCATTGTGTAGGCCTTGATGGACCTTTCCCTAGCAGTTTTACAATTGTAATTCCCTTTGTCCACTTAGGAAAAAGCTACAAAAATGCTTCAAAGTTATTCTTTGCGTAGTTGTAAAAATATTATTTAGTGGTGAAATAAGATTTTGGATCGCTTAAGCAGAAAAGTAACTTTATTAAGGTATATGTTAGGCTGAGAAAGAACCGGCTTAAAACCAGTTTTGCCATTTATCACACCTCCAGAGGTGGAATACATATCCTTGGCTGGAAAAGTTAGCAGCCCGACCTTAAGGGACAATGGTCTGCCTCTGAGCCCAAGAAAGGACAATTGGTATTTACTATGATTGCGTAAAATGGATTAGCTATCTGGAAGACGACAGGAATAGGTGGCAGAACAAAGGACAGCTTTACTGCTACCTCTATTGACTTGGAGATGTCAAGGAAAACTTCAATTAATTCACACTACCGTCCCAGATGGTAAAAGTTCTCCTAACACTGGTGAGTGCACAGGATATATCAAGATAAATCTTGCAGCTTCACCAGCACCTCCTCAGAACATTCCTGGACTTGGGAAGACTCAAATCTGAAGAAGAAGAAAGCCTGCTGGAACTAGACTACTGATTTCTGCTGGAAGAAGTGGACTCAACCAAAGACTCCTGCTGGCACCCAAAGACTAGAACTGCTCACTGTGGGTCTTACATGGATAAGTGATGGTACATGTTCCATAGGCAAATGGAATAGTAGGAGATTTCTGTTTTTTTGGCCCCATTTTCCTGGCCCTCTGATTCACACCTGCACACTAACACTGGGGCCTGTTTGGTTCCGCTCTATCTCTCTCGGTACCCCGGACAGGAATCTCGTACCATTTGAGCTATCTATTGACCATGTGACACCACTCCTCCGGGTAAATGTACAGGTGGAGTTCTTCCCCATGTAAGCAAACTGTGCACTGCCTTAAAGGAAAAGAGAGATAGGGCCAGCCCAGTGCGCGACTTTTACTTCGTCCTGATGAGAATCCTGCAACTCATGTAGGGGTTGAAACGGCAATGAACGTGTTTCATACAGTGCATAAAGATGCTAGTTGCCTTGATCACTATTTCCTATCTATATGTTTATTTTATTTTAGCACTAGCACCATTGACCACCTACACATTTGAGCACTCTTTTTTCATGATTAGTTAACATGACTAGGCCTAGGTGAAATTTATATTATGGGATGTATTTCATGTAATTGTTGACATTTCGCGTTATGCATGTTACACAAAATTCCTGAAATAATGCCATTACTGAACAATGGAGTGTGAGTGGCTGTTGTTTGTGGTGCTTTTGTTTTCGTGAAATATGTTTGAGAGTCAAAAAAGGACTTATATTGTGTTAAAATGTAGCATGAAATGGTGGATTTACTTTTTACGTAATTTGGCGTAAATTTGCCAGAATTTTGCGTAAATATATGAAAGTAAATTTCCAGAGTTTAGCACACCTCTATATTATAGCCTGTCTTATGCTCAATTCTGTATATAAAAATACATAATAATTTTCTCCTGTGTATATGGTCTAATTCCAATCATTTTTTTTCACAATTTAATTCTTGGATGGATTTGTTCTACCTGTACCTTAATATGAGAGTACTATAGAACATCTTACCTATTTGGACCTTGTAGTTTCATATATTACACAACCCTGTACAACTCCTGGTCTACGGTTTGCTCTTGTGGTTCTCGTACATCTTTGGCTAACCAGGCACCTGGCTCTTTGGCTACTTTCTACAAGTGCCTTGCCTTTGCTTGGTACGTAAGGCCTTCTAGGAACCTGTCTGTGGGGTACAACATGCTGCTTGTCGCATGTACGCTCAGTAAGATCCAGCAGCTCACTTCTCATCAAGGTCCCATGGATAGGACATGAAAGATGCGGTAGCGAGTTGA
This sequence comes from Calotriton arnoldi, assembly GCA_963921515.1. Lineage (NCBI taxonomy): Eukaryota > Metazoa > Chordata > Amphibia > Caudata > Salamandridae > Calotriton > Calotriton arnoldi. The sequence continues at coordinate 3,965,429 of CAWUFW010000109.1, read as the reverse complement.
TTATGCTTTTGAGGCGAAGGCTTTGGAACAGCCAACTTCCACAACAGTTCTTCTCATTTCACTTTTAGAAAGATGTTTAACCCATTCTTTTCAGCGGTGCTCTGGTGGAAACCGTTTTCTTATTTTCTGCTGGTAGTGTAGGGTTTTGATTCTAAACCCATGGTTAACTGTTAAACTTTATAAGATTCAAAATCAAATCAAATCATTCGCACTGATCCTAATATAGGACAATTTTTATTAGAAGATATTGTCCATCTTTAGTGTCAGTGGAGACTTTGGCAGAGAGCATCTAAAATCCTATAAGAAAGGGAAGTCACACATCCTGTCCAAGGCACTAATAACAATCACATATTGTGAATGTTAAAGTCCCAAAACATCCATAAATGGACTCCAGAAATATCAGAGAGTCAATGGCCATTGCCCAATACTGGCCTAGATATTGCACATAGACAGGGTTCTAGAGTTTTCAGCTGTCTACATTTGACTTCTGAACAATTGGGCCCGATTCACAAAGGGACTCATGACTCGTAAAGTTAAGAGTGCGAAGTCATCGCATTCATAGCAGAATCTCCACACTCGGGCGGAGTCTTTGCACTGAGTATTGCAGCGCGGACATTCTGCCAGAGAGCGGAGAATCCACCCGAGTGCCGAGATTCAGCACTCATAACTTTTCGAGTCATAAGTCCCTTTGTGAATCGGGCCCTCAGTGTTTCTTCGTAAAAAGGTTACCTTAATAAAACTTGTTTTTTATGTCTGGCCTAGAGTCAGGTTTAGCGGTTTCACCAGCCTAAAAAAATCATATAAGAAATACATACATATTTACATACAAATGACGGCTTTCAGTCAGCCCTCTTCATACACGGGTCTGTTTCTATGTCATTGCATTGTGCTTCCACCCACAACAGCATACAGCTCAATGCAGTGGATCAGCCGCCTTCTACCACTGATTTTATTCCCCGTGAGTGATGGTGCTTTGCCTGATTATCAGTGCACCGCTGCCTGAAAAGGAGTGCACTTTAGTGCCAAGGCTGGTGTGTCTGGGCTGCTGGGCCTCTCCTTTATAGTTATATATTTTATTTGTTTGCCAAAAATTTAAAATATTAAAAACATTGCAATCTTGCAAAGGCTAGACCTATTTGCTTTGCCAACATGTGTTTCTTTGGGAAGATACAGTACTGCTGAAGCAACAGCTTTTCAGATACATCAATTGTTTAATATTTCCCTCTATAGGACTCGTTCAGGCTCTAGCCAAATGAGGACTGTGACATGTATGGAAGACACCCTAATGAGGTCTCCACACTCCAGCTGAGAACTTGGTGGAGAACCATCATATTTCGGCCAAAATGCATGTAGTTAGTGCTAGAAGGCCAGTTTTGTATGACATCACATCAATTCAGTATGATTGAACCCCCCAAACTGAAAAAACTAAAAGTCACTTCAAATTAAAAGAGCCTGCTGCTTTGAAGGAATTCTGGACAGGGGCGGCTCCTCTGTTATGGTGGAGGAGCATCGCCCCTCCCCCCCGTTGAAAGCCGGCAGAGACAACCAACAACAATAGAAATGATAATAAAACATTGTTATTCTCATTTAATTTATTGTCCTAAGTCTGCAAGCTGAGGGAGGGGCGGGCTATTAATCCTGGTGCTGCAGCTCCAGCACCAGGGAGGATGCGGGAGTGGTGGGCACCCTCAAGCGGGCATGACGGTATGGCCGAGTTGGCAAGACGGTTTGGCCGGCCCTGTGGCGCCGGCTAAACCGTCATGCGCACTTAGCCTTTCTCCACCTAGCTGTGTTGTACAGCTGGGTGGAAAAACCAACACAGGCTCCCAGTCCATGTCTGAGCTCCGAACCAAGGTGCTCAGACCAATCCCAGCGCTGCTCACATGCTGGGATTAGCATTCCCAGCATGTGAGCAGCGCTGGGATTGGGAGCTGGGAACCTGTGCGGTGTGCAGCAGTTCCTGGACGTCGTGGAGGCGAAGGTCGGGAGGAAGGTGGCAGCTGTCGGAGAAAGTAAGTGTAATTTTTATATATTTATAATTATTTTTTTCTTTAGTTTGAGTTTCCCCTACCCCCACCCCACCACTTGACAATACCAGCGACCGCTACTGACTCCGGAGTTTATGTTCTTATTGTTTATTGTTATACCTTCATTGGAGATTATGTGGAATTCAGGGAGCTCTTAATTAAGCCCTAAAGAAAAGAGTAATGTAAAAAAATAGCATTACTAGTTGAGGGGAGGAGGGTAATTACCACTAAAGACACTAATTAAACCTAAGCTCAACCACCTGGTAACTATGGCACAGAGCAGACAGGCTTAACGTAGAGTCAATGTGTAAAGAATTTATGTTGTACCAAAACAGTAATAAAGTCAAAATTAAACTCAAGACAAATCCTAAACCAATTTAGCAAACATAAAGTAAATCTCAATAAAGTAAATGATCCCAAAACGATAAAAAATTCAGTAAGGGGAACCCGAGATATAAAGTTTTAAAATTTTAAATAAAAACAGTGCCAAAAAGAGGTATTTACCAACCGCGGTCAAGTGGTTGCGGTAGACCAGAACCTAGGTTCGACCTGGTCTGATGTTTTACCTTGGAACTTAGGGGCAGATGTACAAACATTAGGAATACTGATTAGGGGGGCGTGGCTGGCGCCCGAGGGAAATGGCAGCTGATCCCTGACTCTCCGAGGGGGCGGCGACGACGGCGAGCCTAACGCGGTACCCATCGCCTGCAGGAGCTTTAAAATGACCGTCTGACTTCCTCTGATGGGTCAGCGCATGAGGAGCTGTTTTTGAAATGTCCACTTGGCATGTAAGCAGTGTTTTGACTTATCTGTCTCACGGAGCGGCTCCGCGACCAGAACGGCCGCCATTTTAGATGCGCGCCTCACGGAGACTTTCACTTTAGCACGCTACCAGCTGATTATTTCCTCAAAATTTGGCTATGGCTTATACCTAACTGTCAAAACTTGTTGTGCCTAATGTTATACACGCAACAACAATTTTATGGGTATCTCTGCTACTTTTAAACAGCGCCTCAGTCATTTCCTCGCAAGTGAAGCATTACTGGACACCTTGAAGCAATTTCAACACAATGAAGGAAATAACTTTTAAATTATTAAGCAAGTGATTAGCGTCACTGGTTCTCTGTCTATAATATCTTCTGGAGCGTTGACCTTGAGGGTTGAGAGTACGAATATCTTCCACTCTGCGCTTTCCTTGTATGAAGTGTTGGCGGCCGCACGGTTGGGCTGTGACATTGTTTCTTGGGTGAGGTCCTGGGGGTCTCTCCCCATTTTACCAAACTTCAGTTGCGCATGAGATGTTAGTACAAGAGATGCTCTGCTGTTAAATGAAAAATGATACAAAGGAGTGGAGGGGAAGGAAGGAGGAAAACAACGGTGCATACTTAAAGATGTTCCAATTGTTGCGGTGGTGCTCCCATGCTATATAAATGTGGGTTTGTTATTGCGCACACTCATTCCGTCTACTTTCAGGTTATTGAGGTGTGTCTTTATATAAGAGGTGCTTATACTAGGAACAACTTTCCTTCGAATTAAGAGGTATTACACCAGTTCTTCACGCTTAAGTGCATGGGCAAGCTAATTAGGGTTCTGTCCCATTCATCGACCCGGTCACGAAACTCGTCAACCCGCTACAAGTCTCGCCTATATTGCACCTCAATGGAAGATTCAGTAAAAACCTCACCTAAAAGTACCATGGCTTCCACCATTGCAGCTTCCTCTGGCAGTTATAAAGTGCCAAGTAAACGCCTGAAAAAAGACCCTCCATCTCCCCCCAAACAACCTTCCTCAGTGTCCCTGGACTTGTTGTTGGAGGAGATCAGAGCTCTCCGCCCATTTGTCGAGGAAACTAACTCCAAAATACAAACTCTATCTGACAGATGGTCAAGCTTGGAGGATAGAGTTACGACAGTGGAGCAGAACATCGAATCTTTATCCTCCTCTCACACTATAATGGATGCCCTTCACTCTCAAGTGTCTTTGCTCTAGAAACAAGTCGAAAACCTTGAAAACAGGAGTAGACAAAACAATCTGCGCATTTATGATTTACCAGAGGGTTCGGAGGGATCCGACCCCATCACCTTCTTCAAGTCTTTTCTCCCAAAGATCCTCAAGTTACCACAGGATACTCTTCTCAACATTCAGCGAGCTCACAGACTGGGCCCTGCCCACACAAAGTCTTCCTCCACCATGAAGAAACCAAGAGGTTACATTATCTATTTTCTAGAATATAATGACTTGCTCAAAATTTTATCAGCTGCCAAAGCCATCAATCGTATTACTTGGTCAGGTAATCCTCTGTTTTTCTCTCAGGACTATTCAAAGCCCACAGCTGATAGACGCAGAGATTTTCTAGCTATGAGACCACAGCTGCGTTCCTTGGGTGCGAGATACGGCCTGGTCCACCCATGTCTCTTCAAGGTGACCAAAAGTAATAATAAGACAACTACATATGAAGACCCTATAAAACTGAGGAGTTTTCTTAATTCTTGCAGTGCGGAGTCTATGGACACGTCCACGTTGCATAAATAAGTAACTGGTTTCGCTCAGGTCATACCTGTGCTCTTTTTTCTTTTTTTCTCTCTTTCTTATGAAGTTTTGCTCCGCATTGTTGACAATTTTCTTCTGGTTAAAAAGTTAAGGATGATGTTTTCTTTTTCTCTCATCCTTTGGTTAATTGTTCTGAATGATTATTAACCTTCTTTTTTTCATTGCAGGATTTGTCTCCTCCTTGTACTCCCCTGTGTTGTACTGTAGTCGGTTCTGCTGTCCTCCCCGCTTCTCTTTTGGAGTCTGGATTCGTCATTGTCCCATGTGGCCTCATCTCCCCCACCTCACATATGTCTTGAAATATTTGTAAGTATGTTATTTGTGTCTTTCCCATCTCATCTTATGCTAATTTCTTCTCTTTACTTACTTGTACTATTCTCCTTCTCTTTCCTTTCTTATTGTCTTCCTTGCTTTTCTCTTTATTGCACTTTACATTCTTGCATGTCCATTACTCTTTGTAACTTTCAATTTATCTGTCTATACTACTCTTTCATTACTCAGTTTCTTATCCCATTTTACTATTCCTTAATCTATCCATCATCACATTTATACATGCATTTCTATCTTTACTTCTCTATTTTTCCTTTCAGCTTGACAAACTCTATATGTAACTGGTTAACTCTTTGATATGCTGTCCATTGTCTAGTAATTAGCCTCGATTGGTGCTCTATATTTACGTTTATGCTAGTCTCATGTCCTTAAAACTTATTTCTTGGAATGTCAAGGGTTTACATTCGTCTATTAAACGGCAGAGAGTGTTGACGCATTTAGCTAAACTAGGAGCAGATATAGCTTGTATGCAGGAGTCCCATCTATCGGCAGAAGAATCATTAAAATTAAAGAGAGGCTGGGTGGGGGAGGGTTTTTATTCACCAGGGGATGGCAAACGAAATGGAGTCTTAACTCTTTGTCGTAAATCACTCCCTGTTAAATTGCTCTCACAATGCTCTGATGAAGGTGGTAGATGGTTGTTTACCAAATTGTTGTTGGGAAATGCTCCGGTCTCTTTAATTAATATATATGCGCCCACTAATGGGGATTCCTCTTTTTGGACATCCCTGGCTCAACAAATTACACTCTGTATAGATGATAACTTCATCCATACAGGTGACTGTAATCAAGTCTTTGATCCCTTCTTAGATCGCAACTCCCAGGTCTCCTTCGTCCCTCATAAAGCACACAAACTTTTCATTCAAGCTATCAAACAGCACAAACTTATAGATGTGTGGCGACTTTGTAACCCCACTCTAAGGGAATATACATATTATTCCCCGGCTCATCACACCCAATCTCGTATAGATTATTTTTTTATTTCACGCAACATCTCTCAGTCATTGATGGCAGCGGATATCGGATCCATCCTAATTTCCGACTATGATCCCATCACTATCCAACTTGACGTTTTGCAGAATCCCAATACACCCCGGAAATGGCGATTCAACAATGCCTTACTTTTAGACCCTGTATTTACATCCTCTTTTGTTTCATTTTCTAATGAATATTTCTTATTAAATCAGTCTGATACTTTACCTTTTCATGTGGTATGGGGCGCTTTAAAGCAGCAGCTAGAGATTTTATTATTGGCTATGTCTCTAAAAATGCAAAAATCCAAAGCTTTCACAAAAACCTCCTAGACAAGATAAAGAGATTGGAGCATTCTTAATATTCTTCGAAATCCAAACCATGTTTATCTGAACTCATGAAAGCTAAATTTCAGTTTAATAAGACGTCAACAGATAATGCTTCAACGTGTTTATTAAAATCCAGTGCAAAATTTTATGGGGGTCAGAACAAAGCAGGGAAGGTACTAGCTAACTATCTGAAAGTCAAACATAACAAACTTAATATAGAGTCCATTTTGGATGAACATCAAACATTGAAATTTAAAGACATTGATATTCTAAATGAATTTTTCCAATTTTATAAGACCTTGTACGCATCAGAAATTCCTTCTTCGGAACATCACATTTCTCTATTTTTTTCAGACATTCAGCATCCTTTTGATGTTCCACCAGATCTTACACGTTTGGAATCCGACCTGTCACAAAAAGAACTCATTATTGCATTACAGACACTTAAGAGAGACAAGGCCCCAGGTCCGGATGGTTTTACTGTTGAGTTTTTTTTTGCATTTTACTCACTTGCTAATCCCCAAATTGGATAATCTTTTAAAATCCTTTTACACTCAGATAAATCCTCGGCTCTTTTGCAGATGCCCTGATTTACCTTATTCCTAAGAAAGGTAAAGACCCACAATATTGTAAAAATTATCGACCTATTTCTCTAGTTAATATTGACTATAAAAAAAATTCAAAAGCTTTGGCTTTACGCCTAGAATCTTATCTGCTGGATTTGTTAGGAAGGGAACAATCGGGCTTTGTAAAAGGCCGTCTTCTTACAGATAATACCCATTTATTTTTCGATGTTTTGTCCAAATCCCCCCACATCCCACATTCCTTGATGCTGGAAAAGCGTTTGATGCTGAAAAAGCGTTTGATAGAGTGGAATGGCCTTACCTTTTTTACACACTTAAATGGTTTGGTTTCAGCCCCAAAATCATTTCTTTAATATCAATTCTATACTCTAGCCCACGCACAGCCGTATGTGCAAATGGTAGTACATCTTCCTATTTTAATTTAGGTAGGGGTGTCAGACAGGGTTGTCCGTTATCTCCTTTCCTTTTTAATTTAGCCCTAGAGCCTTTTCTTTCAAAAATTCGTCAAAATAATGATATACATGGATTTGAATTCAAAGACACTAAAATTAAATTGGCAGCTTATGCTGATGATGTTTTACTATTTATTTCACAACCTCAAACCTCGCTCCCCGCATTCTTACAAGAGGTTGATTCCTTTGCAGCTGTGTCTGGATATAAATTAAATAGAGATAAATGTGAAATCTTACCTTTAACAAAATATACTTTCAAAGAAGACTTCCTTATCTCTGGTTTTGCATGGAGCCCCCAGCAGATTAAATACCTAGGTTTACAATTTACTCCCTCTATTTCAGGCACAGTCTCCCGCTGTATGGAAAACTGCTTACAGAAATTATCTTCCTTATCCACCAAATGGCACCCTTTGTATTTGTCTTGGTGGGGCCGTCTGGATACTATAAAAATAATGATGTCCCCTATAGTCCTTTTCACAATTTCTAACATTCCAGTATCCATTTCCCTAAATTTTTTTACAAAAATTAATTCTATATTATCTTCTTTTTTATGGAGCAACAAATAGTCACGTATATCTCTATCAAAATTAATTAGTCCAAAGTCGTATGGTGGTGTCAATTTCCCTGATTTTCCTACATACCACAAGTCTTTTTTACTCCGCCAGGCATCTAGGTGGCTAGCTGATTCCACCGTACAATCTCCCCTATGGGCTGAACTTGAACGATCTTTTATTTCCCCTTTTTCATTTCAAGAATATTTATCTTTTTCCCGCAAACCACAATCTGCATCCACTCCCATACTTAAACATACATCAAAAATTTTAAATCCAAATTTTCTGTTGGGACCTATGGATTGGACTTCCTTTTCTAACTCCACAATATAGCACAATAACATGATCCTGATTCGTGATAAACCTTTATATTGGAAATCCTGGGGGAAAAAAGGTCTAATATGGATACATCAATTATACCTACAAAATGAGATTATGTCCTTTTCGCAAGCTAGCAGACTTTTTGATCTACCTACATCTTACCTCCCTAAATATCTCCTTTTGAAACAGGCCATTTTGGACGCTCATGTCAAGTATATATTACCAGACTCTCTCAATGCTCATACACCTTCCTCAAATAATAATAATCTACATACTCTCCTACATCTTAATCCCAAAGCTTCTGTTATTTATAATTACTTACATATTCCAGTTACACCACAAGATAAAACTAAGGTGGAAATATCATGGGAACATGATTTAGAGGTTTGCTGGCCCACAACACTATGGAATAAGATATGGACTAAAATTAGAAAATCCTCTAGAGCAGCTAACACCACACAGACACTTTTCTTTGTTTACAACAGACTTTTATTATCTCCGACTACTCTGAATGCAAGACACGCTGAATACCTGCTGGACATGTCTTCACCCTCATGCGGATCTATACCACTTACTTTTTACGTGTCCGCTTGTCCATACTTTTTGGGGAAAGGTTTGGACTCAAATCAATTCAATTTTTGGTTCCAATTATCCTTTCTCCACTTCTCACATTTTTTGGGGAAGTTTATCCCCTATCTGGGCGAATCTAACTCTATTACAAACATTATAGATTTATTGTTAGCAGTGGCTTTACAGCAAATAACCAAAAGCTGGAAGGACTTTTCCAAATTATCATATCAAGCATGGTGGTATGATGTGTGCTACAATCATAGATTGGATACAACTTTTGTTTATCCCATCCACATGGCAACGAAGCGTTCAAACTTGTGGCTACCTATCACACTGTTTATTGCTGCTAGCGCCAAACGCTCCTTCTCCCCCAATCCAGTGCAACAAGAAGTCTCTAAACCTCCTTGACTTTCCTCAAGTTGATACTACAGCAATTGGTTATTATGTAGTTTATATTATCATTTGTATATGAATTATAATCTGCTTTTCTTTGCACCGATTACCTTGCATACCCTTGTTATCTTTTCTCTATTTTAGGATATGTTACCATGTCTTATACATCTAATATTTTTGTCTCTGAATTTTATTCTCAAGTATGAAATGCTTTGATGTTTTTTTTTATCCTCTGTATTGTCATTTTGAATTCTCTCAATAATCTTACTTTCGAACTAGAAGAATACTGATTAGGAATCGGTATTCCTAATATACAAAACTCACTGCGTTTCATTTAGGAATTCCGTGTGGGTCGCAAATGAACCTATTTCATGAATATTAATCAGGTAGGTCGCAGTTTGTGACCCATTAGGAATCACAGTCATCACAGGGATGAGGGCCTGCTGAGGTCAGCAGACCACCATGTCTGTGACTGCTTTTTAATAAAGCAATCGTTTGTTTTTTAAATGCTGCCTGTTTTCCTCAAAGGAAAGCAGGATGCATTCTGAAAAAAAATGAAACCTTGAAGTTTAATTTTTTAAGAGTAGGTAGTGGTCTGTGGGGCCACTGCCTGCACTTAAAAATATTATTATTTACATTCTCCAAGGGGAAGGGGTCCATTGGGGACCTCATTCCCTTTGCAAACGGGTTACCACCAATTTTAAACTGGTGGTAAAGTATTACTGTGTTGCAACCGGAATTCAGTTGCAAAGCAGTAATACACACCATACCAATTCGATATTTCGAAGGGACCTTCGAAATATCTAATTACAAATGCAAAATGCAATTTTCATTTTGTACATTTGAAAAAGCATGTTTCCGTTTGCAAACGGCGCAGTTCTGTGAATTGGGCTTTTTACTACCGGAAAAATGCTTTGTTCATCTGACCCTTAGTCTAAAAAATGGAAGGCCAAAATCTTCAGAGGGGCAAGCAGCAGGCTGTAGCCGTGGAGGGCTCGACGAAGTTAGATAGCCTTCACATGAGGTCCCGGTGAAGCCGTTGGTTTCTGAAGGGAAAGCTCCAAGTGGGAGAAATTTTAATTTCATTCCCAAGGAAGGTCCCTTTCCGTCCAGATATTTTTGACATCTTCATCCGGTCAAGATTTCAGTGTTCTCACTTAGTCACTTTTTGGAGCTTGAATTCCTCCAGCGGAGAAATGCTGCAGGCTGTAGAAGAAGAGGGCTTCAAGACAAGATCCTGCATAATAGAATTTGCTGCTGTGGAGAAGCTCAGAGTGGAAGAAACCTGAATCTCTCGCCCAGGGGTAACGCATCGTGCTCAGATCAGTTTGGCAGGTTTGTCCCGGTTCCCTGGAGGCCTTTGGAGCCAAACGTTTTCCCAGGTTATAAGGGTTTGTAGAAGTCCAGCCAGACACAGCCAAGGGCTCCAGGAACTCACACACAGAACTTGGAAGTCAGGACTCACTCCAGCAGAGGCCAACTGCCATTTCCAGGGCAGGTCCAGTTGGTACTGGTCAGCTGTGCATTTGCAAGAAAGGCCTCTTGAGCTTGCAGTGTCTCTACGGCTTGAACATGAGGTAAGCCTAAGCACCTTTGGAGTCCTGGGTACAAGGAAGAGCAGGTCCGATCTTGAAGGGCTCTTCTCAGGGCACCGACCGCATGTTCAGTCCTCTTTTGATCTTTCTCATGTGAGGTAAGCAGTGGCGGCTCGCCTACATGAGCGTCGGAGCTCCGCCCCCTTCATTTTTCTACACAATTGAAAAATGTCTTCATATTTAAAAAAATAAAATAAGAAATAAATACGCGAGTTCACACGTGCTGGTTCTGGGCTGCCCTCGCTCTTAGCCACGATTGCTTTCGTGTGAACATTGGGCTCTGTTATGCACAGAAATGCATGTGTTTTAACCCAGCTGTAATACATTTGCCCGGCTGAGGCTGCACACAGCCCTTAGTCCTGTGATGTCATCAGCCCAGCAAAGCCAATGCCTCGTGGGCTGAACTCCCCTGAGCCGTTTCAATGAAGTTAGCCCCGGGTGCTTCAGCCAGGAGCCCTGCAGAGCCAGGGGCTTTTTGTCAATCAGGCAATGGAATTTCATCCTCGCCACCCTTTCACAGCACGTTACAGGGTGCGGTGGGGTCAGCCAGCCTCACTGCACTGACCCCACTCCGCCCTGTGGTGAATTGGGAAGGGGGTGGGGTTTGAAGGTGAAGGCAGGAAGTTGAGCACCGACGACTGTGCGTAGTGTGCACGCATAGGTTTTGACGGCACACTGAGCACACTCCAGTGCCGAGCTTCACACCAGGTGATTCAAGTACGCTGCCATTTCCAGGGGCGACCAATTTCCATATTGGATCAATCCATGCTATGGATGAGTGCGAACTGCAAAATTAAGCCAAGCAGGTGAGCTTAGCACTGTGTGCAATCTGAGGCCAGGCACTCGAATATTTAATTGTCTGTTGTGTATCATTTGAGTAGTGATCATCTAGAGTGTGCTCTGTTTATTTTTGCACAGCTGCTATCTTTCAGGCCTTGCGCGCCCTGGATTTCTTGCTGTGTCCTGAGAATGCCCCTTTTGGGAACAGGCAACACTTAAATAATAGAAACTTAAAAGAGGACAGATGTGGACAACAGAAAAAAAACACTCATATCTAAATAACAACATGAATGTTCTAAAACATATTGATTAAAAATACCGGCTTGAATAACAGTCCAGTTTGTGCAATTAAAAAACAATTCACATTGATTGCACATGTTTACTTCTGTTGCCAACAGCAAGTGGTGTTTCACAAAAGAGAAATCACTGTCCATTTTGTCTATATAGATGAAATTAGGAATGTTGATTTTCTTTTTCCTGCTTGAAAAAAAGCAACAGGAATCCCTGGAAGAAAGAAGCTGAGCAAAATGGCACAGAGGTGTTTTTTAACACTGTTTTCTTTTGGTGCCTTTGCTGTTTTTCAGGTGCAAAAAATAATGTTTGAAATGGCAGAATGCAAAGAATCATTTTGAGTGCCATAAACAGCACTGATCACCACAACCTCTCGAGAGCCCCCTCATTGTTTTACTCACTAATCATTCAAAGGTCAGCCTGGACACATCTTCCAATAGAATTGTGTTTTGAGGTGTTCCATGCCAAGAATAAAAAGCAGCAATCCTTCCACTTCTCTGTTTATTTCCTGCTTTGCACATGTTATGTTTTTCTTTTAATTATGGTGGCACGCTTTCAATGACTGGTCATGATGCTTTGCTGTAAGTAATTTTTTTTCTGTTAACCTGTAACCAAGCTCTTAATTCGTTTGTAGTCCTGAATCTCGGCACTAAGGCTGGTAGCACTACAGGCATGCAGTCCCTTTCAGTGTGCCCTGCATGATAAACACAGGACACCAAGTCAAAATACATTTTAAAGGGGAACGCATATTCTCTCCACAGAGTTTACGACATTTCACAGCAGTTTTTTCTGCTAAGAACTGTAAATGGTATAGTTATCTTAGTATGCGCACAACATGACATTCACACTTCTCCATTTCAAAAATTTTCTACCCCGCTATGCCCAATAACTCCCAGAGTCAGAGCATGTTGTTCAGGGCGTAGCCTTTTATTCACATCAAACCAGGTAATTCATCACAGACCAATAGGAGAAAACCATCCTGTTTGGATATATACAATTATTCACAGCATCATGCTTTAGCCGCATCAACCTGTCAAAGGTATTAAGAAAATCAGGCACAACATTACACTTGAACTTCAGTTTTGGCCGTACACTTTAGCGGCAACAACATGTCAAAGGTAGTAAGAAAAATTAGGCACAACATTACACCTGCACTTGAGCTTGGCCTTACAATTGAACTTGACCGACTCAGCCCGCCAAGCTCTCCACTCAGCTGCGCACATTGTGCCGGCAGGCCCCAACGTGCTACAGCAAACAGTTGCATTACTTGCAACCCAGGGCACCGCATAACGCACCAGCCCACCGGGGTGCCTGAACACAGGCAGCCTCCCCAAAGTTCTACTCAGTCCATCCGTTGCGGGTTAGGGCAGTAGAGTCCAGGACTACCGGCAGGTCAGTCCTCCTTTTCCGTCTACCCTCTGCACACGTGGATCCTACCCCCTCCTGGGGTCCATCCAGTCGCTGAACTTCCCTTGTTGTGCATCCCCCTATATTGTTAACTGTCAGTGCTCTGCCACAGGGTGAGAAGCTACCCGGCGCACTCGCCCTCCCCCCCCCCGGCTCTGACAGTGCTCCGTAATAGCCCTATTACCTAACTGGAGCTAGTTGTGCCGACTTGTGCCTTACATGGAACCTGCACAATGTATTCAATGAGATTGTTCAGCTTCACAGATGTGATCGTTGCCTAAACTGGGGCATCCCCAGTCGCAACGGCTTGCGGTATTACTTCCGACCACAGTATAGATGTTGTAAATAAGAATTGTGAACTCCAAAAAGGGGGGCTGCAAACCAGACCTCCCAAAACCGTTGCCTCCGTAAATGGCATACTGCCCCTCTGGTAGAACACTGGCTTGAAAAACACCATAAAGTTGAAGATCTTATATGGTGTGGATTAGAAATTATCTACATGAACACTCGTGGTGGGGATTTAACCCTGAAAAGAAAAAAACGGGAACAATTTTATATGTCCCTTTTTAATACTTTCAGAAAAGGATTAAACAGTAAGATAGACTGGGAGAGGCTTATTTTATGAATACGCTTATCCCTTCGGTCTGAAAGCTGAGCTGAAATACTATAACATTAGTACTGCCTGTTATATGTAGGATAGCAGGTACATCTTTGATATATGGAGGTCTTTTGCCCCTTTAGATGAAGCGGACTCTTTTCCAAAATGGCCGATTCATTTTCGGTCCATTATGGGGTGTTCTTACAAGACATGACGCTCCCGATTATTTATCAAGATCGATAGCATTATCAAGGTCCGTTTTTCAGTAATAACTGTGTTTAAATAATACAATATTAGTACTGACTGTTATATGTAGAATAACAAGTGGGTCTTATATGTTTTCGTTGCCCCTTTTGGAGGAAGCGGATTCCTTTCCAAAATGGCCGATTTATTTTCGGTCCATTACGGGACCTTCTTGCGAGTCATAACGCTTCTGAATATATATTAAATTAGCCCTTTACTTATGAACAAACACCCAAAAAATGTTAAGGATATAGACCCCCGCTGACATATGAGATAAAATTAGATAAATTGAGCGAGCACATGAAATTTGCTAATTATTTCGTCTAGTAGTCACGTGTCTTATTCATAAAAGATATAAAGCAGTTCCGGGTTTGACACAAACGTGTATCCTGACCCGGAAGCTGTTTGTTGGTGCAGGGAGGCCGTAATATTTTTAAAAGGTAAGCGCGATTGTCTCGTGTTTTGATGCTATATACAGCATCGATATGGATGTAATATTAAGGATCTATATAATGTTCTGGCCCCATATCCATCCTTGAAGCCTGCATATTTGAGCAGTTAAACGATAGAATGGCCCATGTGTGTTTTTCAGACCGTTTTTTTTCATATAACGTTGCTAACACATTGGGATCAGATAATATTAGCCATATAAGAAGCTCAAGTTTACGATACATGAAACGTGCAACCCCGTGTAATCACTTGAGAATGGTGGATAATCACTGTCATAACCGGGTATAAAAGAGACACCTTTGAGGTTTTATTACAGATATGTATGCTCTAATTTCCAACCTCAGGATAAATACAAGCCCTTTATGTTAAATAGCCTATCAGGCTCTATGCTCACATGAGAAATAACACGTATGGCACTAAAATAACGAACTGATCAGATTATTTATATCGTGCACGACATAGATAAGTTAATTGGCGCATTTTTATTATAGGTTTTAATTTACCGGCTGCATGAACATTACAGCAACCAGACCAGGTAAAATATTGAGTAGCTTCGTAGTTTAGTAGGTGCCCTTATAACTGTAACATGGAGTGACGGTATTCTGCCTCTTTCCTTCTCTCTTTTATAATAGTCCTTTTGCCATTATATGCGAAATCGGCGGGGAAGTTTTAAATTTGGTATCTCCAACCACGGCTCATCTATTGGTGGTGTATATGTACCAGTCCATTCAATTTTGTGGTAAGCCTGTTTGCACCCCTGTTACTTATCTATTTTCGATGATTTGGGAGAGACAATCTAGGAGTAATTTTCTCTGTAAAATTTTTTCCCCATGACCTTATTTTTAACCTATGAATAAATATATATTGGTGGCACCAACGAACCAAACAAATGCTTATTGGCTTTTAGATTAAGGTATGTATACCATTTCCGACAGGGGTTATTATGTCTTTGGCAATATCATTGAGAACATCGTTTTTCTCCTTACCTTCTTCTTTCACTTTAGGGTTGCTAAAGTAATCTCTAATACGAAGCGGGATATCTTCAAACCCCGTTTGCAACTCAAGCATATTGCTTCCAACAAGTGCCTAGTGAATTCTAACTTGAGCACCTTCCTACCTTAGGTAGGTTTGAAAGTAAAAAATTTCTATACCAACACGGATCATGGGCAGTGACTGATTTATTATGTGGAAACGTATTTTTCGAAGAAAATATAGGAGATTGTTTCTAGGGGCTATGTTTATTAATTAGAGACGATATACAATAGACTTTGGAATTGATTAATGCACGTGTTGTGTGTTTTCTTAGAGTCAGATGCACAAATTTAAACATGTAATACTGTAGGTCTAAATGAGATGGTGACAAGACATATTAGATTATTATTAATATAATGTTTCTGTTACATAGAAAACTGTCCTGAAGAAGGTGACCGATTACCAACTCACCGAAACGCAGCGTCGACTTTTTTGTTTTCTTGTGATATACATTAGTGTGATATTGTATTTTATTATGAAATGTTTTTAACTTTGCTTGTGCATTTTTATGGAATAAATTTGATATGTCTCACTTAGCTTGTTATTGGTTTTTCATGTGATACTGACTCTTTTCATTGAATATTGTATGCCTATTTGTATTTACCATTTTGATTAAAAATCACAACACTGTGTAATGCCCATGATCCATATTAGTGTATATAGAGATTAGGGACCCTTGTTTTTCGGATGTTTAATGGAAACCACCCAACGTTGGACCATGTGCAGCTCCCTTCACCTCAGTATTTCCGATTCCACCAGATCTCACTCCGGCCAACAGCACCCAGGTCGCTCTTTTCCTGTGCAAGCCGCCCCCAGATCGTCGAATCCCAGAAGCCCTCGAGACCTTGCCACAACAATTGATTTTCCTTAATTACCCTCAGGAGATAGTCAATAGTAGAACGCCCACAGTGAGCAGCACACTCCCAATCATCCGAAATTTAATGAATTATACAGACTCTACCTTCTGCAAGCATATCAGGCTTCATCCAGCACTCAGCAAATACAAGACTTACAGTTTTCTGAAGGTAGGGTTAGTTCCTTTCTGACATCCGGCGTGGAGGTACTCCCACGTCTTTCCCCACATAGACTTTACATAGAGGTTAGTCCGGCTCCCCCTGGTGATCATCACTTGGCTCCAACTATGCTACTGGCATGTCAGTGGGGGGGCCGTATCCGGGTGTCGACTACCCCTGGCCAGGCCCGCTGGGGGAAGCAGGGCGCAACCCCCACCCCTCCACAGCCCACGCTCCACTGCGGCCCTTGGGCAAGCGGCGGAGCATGGTCCCAAGGCTCCCCCCAGGCGTCAGCTCAGGCCGGGCCGATCCTCCCCGCCAAGCCCCTGCTTTAATGTTCCAATAATAGGCCCAGTTCAGGGATCTATCAGTGCCCGGTCAGTCCCACCGCCGCCGGGGGCACCCACCACAGTCCGCCCTCTGGGCTTGATGCTTGTGTCTTCCCCGCCGCCACCCGGGCCGCAAAGCGACCTCCGCTGCCTCTTTCCTTCCTCGGCGAGTTCACTAGAGGAGGGAGGGCAGACCATCCACCCCGCCGCACATTCAGGCAGACGGTCCAACGACAGGCTCCGGTGATCAAATCGCTGCGCTGCAGGCGTCCATACCGGCTGCGCTCCCTCGATGCTGGGCCCCGGTTTCAGATGCGTATGTTTGATTTCAAAGGTGGCCAGACCACAGCGCAGGAGCCCACCAGCACGACATAGGCTGGTCCGTGGCCGACAGAGTCACTCCACCAGGCCTTCCAGGGGCTTGCTCATTCCGGTGGAAGTATGGAGTTGCCTCGCCACCTCATGCTCTGTGTGGTCTCGATGCCTGGCCCCATGTCTAGGTCGCTGGCGGGCCTCATCTCACTGCACCGGGCCCGCCCCACCATTTGGCTGCAAGTTAATCTCTGCTCACCTCTCGGCTGCAGCGGTCGCCCAAAGATATGGCCGGGTCACGCCTGCCACTGCAGCGCTCGGGGTGCGGGCCCCACTCCGTCTCAGCTGGTCCGGTTCAGCAGGGCCTCCCCCTGTCCAGGATCCACCACTCAGGCCAGCCGGTTCTTTTCACGCCACTCGGGGGGAGCTCACGGGTTCAGGAGCGCAACCGCCTGCCCCATAAGTCTCAGTCCTCATTAGTGCGCAGGCAGTCCTTGGGCCTCTGTCACGCTCCCCTCCTTGCCTCATCACGCCACGTAGCTCGGCCACGTCCCGGGCCTAGCTAGGCCCCATGCCCAGTGCCTTCACTACGTCTTCAAACGAGCTGACAGGCAATATTTCCATTTCACCACGGGTAGCTTGTTGCAAAGTAGTGTTCCGGGCTGGTGATTGGGTCCGGATTGCAGGATTTTGTGGCGGGCCGGCTGGGAACTGGAAAGCTCACGTCCTGCCGGTCATGTTGCTAGGCCACGCCCCCCAGTAAACTCATCTTATTATGTTTTTGAGTTATGTTTTGAGATTAGCTAGTTTTATATATAATAATTAAGTGTTCTAAAACATTACAAAAATTATACATTTTTAATTATAACATCTTAATTTAGAAAATGTATGAATATGCTTTTGAAAATTGTTGAATATTAAAACAACCATACATAATTTGCTCACGGTTTCCCATTTATTCCAATGAGCGAAATTTTCCTTTTTTTATTTTCATATAAGAGTGATCTACACACACCACCCATCACATAGAATGTACATTTTTTCATTTAACATAGTACTCAGACTCCATCCTTGTTTTTCTAAAAGGGTTCCTTTATTCAATTCTTCCTATTCTTTTTATAAAAACTTTTTCTCCAGTGGAGCTACAAAAAAAACACACTAATAATGCCTTTTTTAAAACTTTTTTATAAGAAGGCAGTGCCCCAGAGACTCCAACTTCCTGTTCCTGTCCAGCAGGCTCCTCCCAGTGCTTTGTCCATCTCCTGGTAACTTTTCATTTGGATTTGGAACTGGAAGGATCACTCTCTTTGTCTGCTGCATATATACCATTGGATGGAAGGACTTTGTATTTGAGCTCGAAAACTGTTGTATAAGTGTGTTGTTTGTTTGAATGGGGGCATGCACCAGGATTTATTTGTACTTTTATTTGATTTTTAAAATTTATTGTGGTGGGTGGCCTGCAGTTTCAGTAGGAGCCAAGTTAATTTTAGCATGCAATTGTTCTTCTTTTGTAAAGGAAAAATGTTGCACAGTTTAGAACATTTTCTCCATGTTTTTTACTAAACTTGCAATATTCATATAATTCCCTATGTGGCCTAGTCTGCCAATGGGCCTTCAGCCAGTAGGCCCAGTACAAGTCATGGGTGCATGAAACAACTGTTTTTGTGGTGTCTGTTGAATTGAAACATCATTTAGGCCATGGAAGACATTGGATTAAATTATAAAATGTGTTTTTTGAGGGGTATTTCACTTTTTTTTTTCTGCAAACAGTGTATAAGTGGGGTAATATATTTTATGCCTTTGGAGGCTGTGTGTTGTTGTAAAAAGATTAGACCAGTTAATTTTCATGTTTGGCATTGCCTTAATAATTCTGTTTTCTCCTGTATTACAAATTACCATGCCTCCTTTCTTTATCTGGCCAATGTGAGAGTGTGTTTGCCATAGGTCACCATTTGTCTTTGTTCTCCATGCCATGTGGCCAAGGGCAATTTTTTTGTATAGTCAGTGTCCATAGGCCTGTATTTGTTCTTTGTTTTCCTTACCTCCTGCTTTGTTTTTGTTCACCATGTAGCTGGCAGCCATTTTGTGTAGCCAGCTATTTGTGCTTTTGCCATAGGCCTGCATGTCTTCTTTGTTGCCCATGCCTTCTTGCTCAGTGTTGTTGGGGACCATACGGCATTGGCTGGCAGCCATTTTGTGCATCTAACCAATGTGCTTTTGCTATAGGCTGTGATGGATGGATGAGATATCAGTTTAATAATATGCTTGAGGATCATTGTAGTATGTATATAAGAATATGATTTTGATGAACAGTGCTCACATATATTACATGCATTTTTTTTATTTTTTTTATTTTGGAACTCCAATAGGTTTTCTTCTTATCCTCCCATATCAACAACGTAAATTTTCTTTTTTTTTTTTTATAATAATTTTTATTTTATCTTTGTAATTTTTTTAATGTAATTTTTTTTATTCTTTATTTACACTTTTTCACTTATTTTTAATTTTAATTTTTTATTTTTTTATTGTAATTGTTTTACTTTTTATTTCTTTAATGTTTTTATTGTATTTTTTTTTTTAAATGTAATATATTTTTTTCTATTTTTTTATTTTAAATTCTTTTTTCCATTTTGAGACGGTCGATCAATCATCCATCCACCATAGGCGCACAGCCACGCAACAACATTCCGTTTTTTAGGTATATAATTCCATTTCCTCCCGGACACCCTGGCTGCGGTGCACTTTAGAGTACACCTATTAGCATCATTCATTTGTGTAATGATGATGATTATTCCATTCCCCCCATGACCACATTGCCTGCGATAGGCGCACACTAACATCCATTTTTAAAAAAGATTACTATTCCATTTACTCATCTGGTTCCCTGAGTGACACAGGTTTCTCTTTAGAATATATGGACATAAAGGAAAGAGCTCTATCGTTCTGTATATTGTGTGTTATTCTGATGGGGAATTATGGTATGGTGGTGTGGTTTGACTTTAAAGTGGTTATTATTACGTAAGTAAACAAAACAACCACACTAATATTGCCTTTGTCTTTACTAATTCAAACTGTACACAATGCCACGTTTCACACTAATAGTTTTTCTTCTTTGTTTGCTTTTAGGTGCATAAGAGAAGAGACATCACCGGCAGTACTGCTAAACAGAAGGCCTGAGCAGTCACACATCAGTGCTCCAATCTCTTCTGCTTGTGCAGCTAAGTGCCACTGGCAAGTGAGAGCTTTAAGAGGGCCCCAAAGAAAGTTGCTGCCAAGAAAGTGGTCAGTGAGAAGAAGCAGCTTTCCGCCAGTGGCGTGTCAGTCGAACATCTTTTCGGACAATTTTTGCATGCGCACCAGCCTCCGGGGAGCAAGCTGGGAGCAGCACTCCTGCATCAACAGCACCACCCCAACCTAAGCCCATGACCATGTCTGTCAGTGAGGCAGCCACTGCAATCGGGGTGACGCTGACAAGCAGTGGCGTGGAATTGGATTTGTCCCTTTCACAAAGTAGTACACAATCGTTTCAGGAAACAGAGCAAAGTGGACAGCAGTCACAGCCGGCAATAGTACATTTTCTGGATGTTGGAGCAGAACAGGAGGTTGAGCTTCCTTCTGAGCAAGAACCCCCTCTTTTATAATCATTGGCGCCCAGATCTCAAGCAAGGAAAAGGAAGGGTACTACTCCACCATCTTCTCCAAGCACCACTTCTGATGATGACAATAGAGACATGGAGTGGACCCCGGCAGAGTCCAGGAGACAACAGTAGAGGCAAGGGAAAAGAAAAGTATCTGAAAGACAGACTTATGGAAGGGGATGGTTATGTTATGTTATGTTAATAGAATTTATACATCGCACGAATACCCTCGGGTGTCTTGGCGCTTCCAGTGCTACATACTGTGCTTAGTGCTACTACTACTGAAAAAGCCAGGTCTTCAGTTGTTTCCTGAATTCGAGAAGGGGGGAAATTTTTCTGAGGTATAGGGGAAGGGAATTCCATTCCTTGATGGTGTTAAAAGTAAATCTCCTACCCCCCCCAGTTCGTCTTTTTAATCCTGACCGGCGGCATCAGATGTGCATTAGCCGAACGCAGAGTTCTGTTTGGAGAATGCCATCTAAAGAGGTCCTCTAGAAATTTCGGCCCTTTTTTGTGTAATGCCTTATGGGCCATGCAGAGTGCCTTGAACTTTATCCGCTGGCCAACTGGCAGCCAGTGGAGTTCTCGCAATGCTGATCTGACAGACTGATATTTCGGTATGTCCAGAATCAGTCTTGCGGCAGCGTTTTGTACTGCCTGTAACTTCCTAAGAAGGGTGGATTGCACATTGATGTACAATCCATTACAGTAGTCAAGTTTAGACAAGACTAAGGAGGTTACAACCGACTTTCTGCAGGATTTAGGAATAAAAGGCAAAATTTTCCTTATAGTCTTAATCATAAAGAAGGAAGAGGACACCACCTTAGAGACTTGAGCTTTAAAACGGAGTTTTTCATCTACGATAACTCCGAGATTTTTTGCTTTATCTACCGGGGTCGGGAGGGGACCAAGATTATCTGGCCACCAAGCTGGGGACCAAGGTGGAAAGAGATTTCCGAACATAATCACCTCCGTTTTGCTTGAATTTAGTTTCAAGCAGGAGGATGACGATGACAACGAGGCAGTCATGATGGAAGGTGACACAGATGAGTCCAACATTGCTATTCAACCTGCACCAAGGGATGTGGTACAGATAGTACAGCCAGCTCTCATATTTGCAAAGCCCCAGCTGAGATGTGCACCAACCCCTACTTCAGGAGAAGCAGAGAGGCAATCGACAACACACCAACCTACCTCCAATTCTTCTTCAGGCATTGGCAGCAGCACAGTAAAAAAAGTAGTTCTCCCCAGTTTGGGCTTGTTTACGGTTAGCTAAGAGGGGGAGCACATTGCAGTATGCAGCATTTGCTACATGGATGTCCGTTGAGGTAAGCCTGGTACAAATTATGGTACTGAAGGCCAAACGACCCATATGAAAAAACACCGCACAATCAAGTGGGAGAAGTACCTTAAACAAATTGCTGAGCGTAATTGTGGTGGTGAGGAGAGCAAAGGAATATCAGCTACAAGTCCAATCAAGGTGGGAGGTGATGATGAGGAAGAGGGTGACATCTTCACACAAAGCAGCCCTGTCCCCAACAGTGCACCAGCAGAATCGCCCACCTCAGTGACTTCACAGTGGCACAAGACTCGGAGTGAGATGGAGACACCATGGCATACAGTGGCTGCCCCACCACAACGCACATTGAGTCTACCACCACCTACTTCTTGAAAGTCGCCTGTGTTAATGGCCCCAGAAAAGAAGAAAATACAGGCTACTATTATGCGCATGTTTAGGCAGGAGGGACACTACGTGCGCAACTACCAACCACACGTTTGTTCAATAGGAAGCTGGCAAAACTGTTAGCACTGAACCTCCTCCTTATTCTTTTGTGGGAAAAGTGGGATTCTTAGAATTTGTGGCAGCCATCTGCCCACAATGGAAGGTTCCAAGTTAGACCTATTTTGCCAGAGTTGCTGTTCCAGCACTGCATCACAATGTGCTGCAGTTGGTTGGAAAAGCTTTGCAGCAAAGTATTATCCACACTATCCACACTGGATCTATTTTGTGAGGGTAAAGCAAAATAAATCTACAGGGCTTGGCCCTGAAGAAAGTTTTAAGAGCATTCTGCGGCATGCAATAGTGGCCATGTTTGCCATGGAGAAATCAAATACAGCTGTAAACATCTTGGATAAATTTAATAGCAATGTGTATGAATGGCTGCGACCCAGAGGTCTCAGAATTCGATTTGTTGCCACGGACAATGGCCTTAACATAGTTAAGGCCACGTCGGACAGTGGTTATTTCAGGGTCCTGTGTTTGGCCCATTTCAACAACCTGGTGGAGCAAGACTTTCTCGAAAAGAAGACTGAGTCAGCAACATATTGACCACCTGCAGAAGAATCTGCACTCATTTAAGCCATTATTTTAAATCCCGGAAGCAGTAGTGGATTATTCAGCGTGCTAATAGAGCACCAGCTAAAGCCCTGATACAGGAGGTGCCAACACATAGTAGCTCGACCTATTACATGGTGCAACATCTGTTCGAGATCAACGACTATGTAATTCTTACAGGAGGGGATGCAGTTGGGAAAGCTATGACCATGAATGTGGACAAAAGGTCCTAGTCAAATGCCTGACACAGATACTACACCCTTTTGAGGTTTTCACATTGGACGATAGCAAGGAGGACAGAACGATGGGCCAAGCTATCCCGTTGGTGCATCTGCTGCAGGACCAAGTAATGAAAGTGTCTGAGTGGTTCACCTCTGCAGGTGTAAATAAAAACACAGAAGTGATGCCTTGGTTGAGAGCTTAATTTTTCACTTGGCTTGTAATACAAGGCTGCTATAGGACATCATCTCATCCAAACAGTATATCTGTGTCACAATACTTCATCCACAGTACAAAACAATTCTGCTCACTTTCATTCCTTTTTCTGAAGGGGATGTTTCAAAATAAACGAGGTGTATTGTTGAACAAGCCGGAGACCTGGTAGAGGAACGTCTGGAATTTAGGGTCCCTCCCCATGATTCTGGGGTGCCACCTTCAACTTCCAGAGAGGGAAGTCTTGTCTCACAGCAGCCAAAAACACCATCAACCAGAACACCGGCAACAACAGCGACAGAAGGACCGGACCCAACCTCTGCATTGTATTGGATTCAATCGGCAGGGCTTAAGTCCAGTGCAGAGGCGATTGCAAAAGAGGTTGAGCAAGTGGCAGCACCAATGACCATCCACAGGATGTTTTAGGAGTATCTGGATGATTCAAAAGAGGTCTATGTGGATCAAAATCTATTGATGTATTGGTGTAGGAAGATGCGCCAATGGCCAGAGCTCAGCAGGCTGGCAATAAAGTATCTGGGTTGTCCTGACCCCAGTGTGTCTGCGGAGCATGTGTACAGTGCAGCTGCTGTGGTTGTTACAGTGAAAAGGACCAGTCTTTCACCTCAAAATGTGGAGAGATTGACTATGATCAAAATGAACCAACATTTCATACCACACAATTACACCGTTCCTGAAACAGCACAGGAAGAGATTGATTGATCAGAATAAAGTGTGTTAGCTAACGAACTTCTGGGTGAACCACCTGAGTTTGAGGATAGACTCTACTTCCCGGACTGAGCGTGCCAGGGCCCTCATAGAACTTTTTAATTATTTCTCAAAGAAAAAAGTAGCTAGCGGCACATTATAATTTTTATGTCAGATTTATGCTGCTCTACCATTTTTTAGTCACGTATATTTCCAGATTGCAGTTGAACCACTGTGCATTGAAGAAACCTTCACAATTCATTCATGACAATGGATACAATGCCTGCCCCCTCGCATGACCATCCTTTTTTGCATCACTTAGCACAAGCAGGGCTGACCCAGAAGATCGTTGATTTACAAGAGTGTCAATGCCAAATTCTAATGAGTTGCTTTTGTCAAAGATGAATTGTGTACCTACTACCTAACCTACCTGTGCTTGGATTGGTTTTTGGAAGAGGTAAATACAACTATGCCAATGGTAAGTGAGTCATTGTGTGAGTGATGATTGATGATTCATGTGGTGGCAGACAATTGTTATTGTTATTGTTATATGCATTTGTAGCGCGCTCAGCTACTCCAGAGAGTGTCCCGGCGCGAAACCTGAGAGGATCATATGCCAGAGTTTAAAACAAGAAGGTTTTCAGCTTTTTCTTAAAGATCCGGGAATCTTGGATGCTGCAAAGATCCAATGGCAAAGCGTTCCACGCCAGAACGGCTTTCCGGACAAGGGAGCGTCCGCCAAGCCTTTGACGAAAGAACCGGGGGATCTAAGCCAGTAATTGGGAGGAGGAACGCAGCTGTCTTGCCGGGACATAAAAGGAGAACCTCTTTTGTAGATAACTGGGCCCCCGGCTGTAGGAAGGTGGAATCTGACTATATGGTTGCCCCCACTTTTTTTATGGTGTTTTGCTGGTTTATGACTTAGTTGGACTGGGATCCTGCTATTCAGGGCCCCAGTCTATCTGCTTTCTCTCTAAAATGGTTTCCATGTGCCTTAGGCACATCACTGATTGGAATCTGGAGTGCCCTTATAAGTCCCTAGTATATGGTATACTATGTACCAAGGGCATAGGTACCTCAGAGGCCTGCCAGGGGCTGCAGCATGTATTATGCCACCCCTGGAAGGCCATCCAAACTGACACCACAGGTCTGCTACTGCAGCCTGGGTAAGGTGGTGCATGCACCTCTTACTGTGATATAGGTTACCTATATCACGAAATACATACACACATATAAACCTATAAGTCACTCCTAAGGCAGGCCTTATCAATCCTAAAGGCAGAGTGCATGGTTCCTATGTGAGAGGGTGCCCCTGCATGAGCAGGGCCCCTCTGCAGCGTTCGGAGACCATCTCTGATGCTGTTTGTAGTGCAGCCTGACCATATACTCTTAAGCGCATTATATCCTCGCGGTAAAATGCTAACTTTGGAATGGCTGCACCTAAACATGTCGTGTTTGGTGTCAAACATCTTGGAATACTACTCCCCGCCAATCCTGGCGGCGGGGGTAGCATTCCACCCTTCTAGAGGGAAAGACATGTTAACTCTGACGAGTCCGGTAACTTCTTTCCAGAGCCCTGGCATCACAAAATGGATGCTGCTGCCACAGACACGAGTCTGGCCTCCTGCTGCTGGACGAAACTCAGGCAGGGGAGGCCTGGACAACAGGTTTCTGTCCCAGGGAGGTGTGACCACCTCCCCAGACAGGATAATGTGTATTGGGGCTGGGCGGGAGCACTTTCGGGTGCTTTGAAGTCCTGCACTGGGGGCACATTTGGTGTCCCTAGTGCATACCCCAGTTCAAACCGGATCAGGGCTTGCAGCCCCTGCTTTGGCGCGAACTGGACAAAGGGAAAGGGGTGTAGCCACCCCTCTGCCCTGACCCACCCATAGGTGGGGCCACAGAGTAGTCCAACCCCTATTTTTAGAATAAAGGTAGGAACCCAGTCCTTAGGACTTTAGATTATACCTGGACGAAACTCTGAAACTGAATCCTGGACCTTCGACGCTCTACGACAAGATTAGAGGACTGAAGAATCTCCCTTGGGGTCAAGGAGTGACTCTCCTGCTTGGCAGGCACCAAAGAAGCATCTGTCCGGTTCGCATTTCTGAAGCTCCCGTCGGACGCCGAAGTCATCGCATCACCAGAGGTGGATTCTCAGACTTCCCCGAGGCTACCCTGAGTCCCCAGCAAAGCTGAGGCCTGTGGCTATCGTGGGTGACTTGAGACCGTGACCCCTGGACACCGAGCACATTTGCAAGTGCATCATCTTCTGGGTCTCCCAAGAAGTCGTGCTTTGGGCTCCGAGTAGCCCTAGCCTCCAGCACCACCTGCACCGAAGATCACTGGCCCCCACTCCACGAGTGTCCTGTAAGCCAGCTCCACGTGCGGCGTCACGAGGCTCCTTCGCGGTCGCTAGCCTGTTGGCTAGTAGCCCTTAACGAAGGCCAATCCTTTTCTTACTTGGCATCCTGGTTGCTCCAGGCCTGCCCTCACTTACCCTCGCTGGGTGAGTTCCACAGACCTTGCTGGTCTGCACCATCGACGATCTACATCTTAATCGAGACTTGCCGTTGCCAAGGCTTGTTGGGTCCAATCCGGTCGCCGACACCTCAGCACTCGACAGACATCGTGTACCAGCCCGATTCCTGCTCCTGGTCACCGACAACGCCTACCGGACCTCGTGGCTGAAGAGTCAAGACGACCGTCAACGCACCTGAAGCACTCGACATCGGTGGGCATCTGTCCATCGCCTTCCTGGTCACTGGCTAGTGACCCAGACTCTGTCCCCTCTGCTTTCAGGTTCACCAGAACTCCGATCCACTCTTGGATCCACCCGGACACTTTTCTCTTGGCCGCCAGCAGCACTTTGCAGCAGATCGCCATTCGAATCGACGACGAAACCCGACCCCGAAAGGCACCTATGCACCCGGCTTCCTGGGTGAGGTAACACGAGTACTCCGGTGCTCCCGTGGGTAGAGACTCTTCAAAGTCCTAGATCTCAAAGGGTTTTGTCCTAGTCCTCTTTCAAGTGTCCCTTTCCTCTATTTTCCCGATCCCGACTTTCTCCATAGAAGTTAACGGCGTATCGCGGTTGTGTATTTACACTGCACGTGTCTCCCGTGGGTCCCCTGTGTCACTACCTTGGGTGGTTCCTTGTGGTCCAAGCACTTCTAGAGGCTCTAGGCCTAGTGTCTAGTTCAGTCGTGGTTTGCATACCACTTTATTGGTATATGGTTTGGTACGCCCCTAGGGCCCAAACGTGTATTTGTGCTATTACTGTGATTTAATATCTTATAACTTATGTATTTCGAACTCTAGCCTCATAAAGAGACTAGAGGGGTGTGTTTAGCAATAAATACATATATTTTGAATATATACCTGGTGTGGTGCTCTTTCATTTGGTCACTCAAGAGATTATAGACTGGTAAAACAAGCTGCTTTACATTCCTTCAAGACTTAGCCTGAAGGCTGCTCTCCATAGCTACCACTAGGATAGCTTTCAATAAGGTTGTCTTTAACCTATCTCCAATAAGGGGTTGTTTGGACTGGTGCAAGGTGCCCACTATAATTAGTGGACAGCATATGCCAGGCCAACTTCTCACATTGGTGTGCAGCGGTGGGATTCCAGCTTGCTATTGTTTTACCAGATAATCTCAATTGAATTGATCAACTGAAAACCACTAAAGGTACCTAAGGTACATATAATTTAAGCTTAGAATACAGTAAGTTCTACTGAACTTAGAGTTGTGTGTTAAGGGATAGCACAACCCTTTCTACAACTCAAGAGAGTTTAGTAGGCCACACTAGAGTAGGTAGTGCATACACCACACCACACTAGTAATGTCTTTAAGGGCAGGATCCAAAGAATCCTTGCAGGAAGCCATTGAGCTTCCACCCTCCAAGTATGATACACTCCCATTCTTGGAATTGAGAGCTTTATGTAACTTGAGAAAAATAAGGACAGGCCAAAGCCCCACCACCCAACACCTCAAGGAGTTGTTGGTGGCTTATGACCTTAGTAAGCCTGTAGGGACTGAAGGGGTAGGAGCTGAGGGTGGGGCAGGAGAAGAGGAAGACGCTAGGGGTACCAATGCCCCCAGCCCCCCCTCTGAAACTGGCCAGGAGGGGGACAATGACCCTGACCTGGAAAACCCAATCCCTCCTGTGGATGATGATGAGGATGATCAAGATGATGCCCTCTTTGTCCCCCAGGAAGGATTAAGAGTGTGCCCAGGAAGTCTAGATCTCCTTCTCAGGAGTCTAACCACTCTGGCACCTCTATAGGGAGCTCTGTCTCATCTCACAGGAGGGAATCCTCTCATGAGAGGAGAGCCAGACTGGTCCAGTATGAGGAAACTCAGCTGGAAATCAGAAAAAGCAATTGGCTTTAGATAGGGAATCCCTAGATCTCCTTAGAGAGAGAAGAAAGTTGGGACTAGAGTCCCATGGTGGCAGCAATATCCCTAGAGATAGGGAAAGGTCTTATGACCATAGAAACCTAAACAAGATTGTCCCTCCCTACCAGAGTGGGGATGACATCCACAAATGGATAACTGCACTGGAGAGGGCCTGTAAAGTTCAGAAGGTCCCCCAGAGGCAGTGGGCAGCAATCTTGTGGCTCTCCTTTGCAGACAAAGGTAGAGACAAGCTCCTCACTGTAAGAGAAGAGGATGCTGACAATTACACAGTCTTGAAGAGTGCTCTGATAGATGGGTTTGGCCTAACCACTGAACAGTATAGGTTGAAGTTCAGAGACACCCAAAAAGCTCAGACTCAAGACTGGGTTGATTTTGTAGATTGTGCTACAAAGGCTCTGGAAGGTTGGATCCATGGCAACAAAGTGCATGACTTTTTAGGATTGTACAATTTGATTATGAGGGAGCAGATCCTTAATAATTGTCAAAACCAGCTTTTGCACCAGTATCTGGTGGACTCTGATCTGACCTCTCCCCAAGAATTGGGAAAGAAGGCAGACAAATGGGTCAGAACCAGAGTAAAAACTAGAAATCAGGGTGGTGACCAGAAGAAAGATTCTACTAAGTCCCAAGAGAAAGGTGGGGATAAATCTAAGGATAAGTCCCCTACAGGGCTCCAAAATTCCTCTTCTGGGGTGGGTCCCAAACTCCTTCCTCTCCTGAAAAGAAACCCTATTGCCATGTCTGTAAAAAGCCTGGGCACTGGAAAACTGATCCCAGTTGCCCCAGGATTGGCAATAAAGAAAATGTTCCTCCCACAACTACTACCACCCCTCCTGGTACTACCAGTAGTAATCCTCCAGTTGGGGGTAGTGCACCCAAAAAGTTAGGTGCTTTTGCAAGAGGAACAGAGGTGGGCCCTAGTTTAGACAGGGACCCCTCAACAGACTCCTCTGACTCTGATGGTGGTATAGGATTTGCCACCTTTACCATGGGTCCCATAGCATTGGGCAGGTACAGATTGGAGCCAATAATTAATGGTCAGAAAGCTGTGGCATTTAGGGACACAGGGGCTAGTGTCACCATGGTGGCAGGGAAACTAGTCCCCCTCACCAGCTTTTACCTGAGTTTAAATACCAGGTGACCAACATTGATGGTGTCAGAACAGATCACCCCATGGCCATAGTCAATCTCAGCTGGGAGGGGGTCACAGGCCCAAAGAGAGTGGCAGTGTCCCCAACCCTACCTGTAGATTGCCTGATGGGCAATGATCTGGAAATTTCAGCCTGGGCTGAAGTTGAACACCAAACCCATCTTAGGATGCTGGGCGTCCCTGTAAAGGTTAGTGGGGCTGTAATGGCCACAGCCCCAGCCCAAGAATTTGGAGAGATGGAGCCTGAAAGAATGGCCCACTCTCCCCCAAAAGAGAGCACAAGGGTTGAAGAAAAGTCTTCTTCCCCCCAGACAGTAGGTAAGGGTCAGCCTCCTCAGGGAACTGACCCTACCCCTAGTGAAGGAACTGCCCCAGACGTGGTCAGGCCTGGCCTGGCCAAACCCCTGATGGCAGAGGACCCTTCCAAGGTGGTACCCAGTCTGGAGCAGGTAACCTGCCCCTCTCTACCCTGCCTCAGTCAGCCCAGGGCTGCAGAGGCCAGGGAGGTCAGTGGACCCCCCAGGGCCCCCTGTCCAGAGGAAGCCCCCATCAGCAGATTAGGGGCACCCAGTCTAGTAGCCCTAGCCAGGTGAAAATTCCTCTACACACTGAGGGATCCCCCATACCTTTATGTAGGGACCTCCCCCAGAAGGACTCTGGTAGGCAAGGGCAAACCTGGGACCAGAAGGTTCCAAACCTGCCATGTCCCTCCAGTAGTCCATCCAAAGGGACCCAACCCCCAGCTGTAGGCAGCCAAAGGTTGACCCTTAGAGCAAAGTGCAACTCAGTCATGGAAAGACAGACATACATGGTGACCAGTGATCTGAGGAAGCTGAGGCCAACATTCCTAGGGCCTCACTTCTCTACTCAGACACCTCACCAGCCTTGTACTTTACCTAAGCACACCACAGGTAGTGATTCCCCATGGTGGAGACCCTCTCATACCCTTAGGGTGAGGGATTGCTTAGTGGACCATAAGACAGGGGGCAACCATGCTAGTGCAGGTGCTTCCTTATATGACCACTTAGTCAATGAAGGCTCAACTGGCCTAGGTTAGCCTTATCTCCTTTCGTTTGGGGGGGGGTTATGTAGGAAGGTGGAATCTGACTATATGGTTGCCCCCACTTTTTTATGGTGTTTTGCTGGTTTATGTCTTAGTTGGACTGGGATCCTGCTATTCAGGGCCCCAGTCTATCTGCTTTCTCTCTAAAATGGTTTCCATGTGCCTTAGGCACATCACTGATTGGAATCTGGAGTGCCCTTATAAGTCCCTAGTATATGGTATACTATGTACCAAGGGCATAGGTACCTCAGAGGCCTGCCAGGGGCTGCAGCATGTATTATGCCACCCCTGGAAGGCCATCCAAACTGACACCACAGGTCTGCTACTGCAGCCTGGGTAAGGTGGTGCATGCACCCCTTACTGTGATATAGGTTACCTATATCACGAAATACATACACACATATAAACCTATAAGTCACTCCTAAGGCAGGCCTTATCAATCCTAAAGGCAGAGTGCATGGTTCCTATGTGAGAGGGTGCCCCTGCATGAGCAGGGCCCTCTGCAGCGTTCGGAGACCATCTCTGATGCTGTTTGTAGTGCAGCCTGACCATATACTCTTAAGCGCATTATATCCTCGCGGTAAAATGCTAACTTTGGAATGGCTGCACATAAACATGTCGTGTTTGGTGTCAAACATCTTGGAATACTACCCCCCGCCAATCCTGGCGGCGGGGGTAGCATTCCACCCTTCTAGAGGGAAAGACATGTTAACTCTGACGAGTCCGGTAACTTCTTTCCAGAGCCCTGGCATCACAAAATGGATGCTGCTGCCACAGACACAAGTCTGGCCTCCTGCTGCTGGACGAAACTCCGGCAGGGGAGGCCTGGACAATAGGTTTCCTGTCCCAGGCAGGTGTGACCACCTCCCCAGACAGGATAATGTGTATTGGGGCTGGGCGGGAGCACTTTCGGGTGCTTTGAAGTCCTGCACTGGGGGCACATTTGGTGTCCCTGTGCATACCCCAGTTCAAACCGGATCAGGGGCTTGCAGCCCCTGCTTTGGCGCGAACTGGACAAAGGGAAAGGGGTGTAGCCACCCCTCTGCCCTGACCCACCCATAGGTGGGGCCACAGAGTAGTCCAACCCCTATTTTTAGAATAAAGGTAGGAACCCAGTCCTTAGGACTTTAGATTATACCTGGACGAAACTCTGAAACTGAATCCTGGACCTTCGACGCTCTACGACAAGATTAGAGGACTGAAGAAACTCCCTTGGGGTCAAGGAGTGACTCCCCTGCTTGGCAGGCACCAAAGAAGCATCTGTCCGGTTCGCATTTCTGAAGCTCCCGTCGGACGCCGAAGTCATCGCATCACCAGAGGTGGATTCTCAGACTTCCCGAGGCTACCCTGAGTCCCCAGCAAAGCTGAGGCCCGTGGCTATCGTGGGTGACTTGAGACCGTGACCCCTGGACACCGAGCACATTTGCAAGTGCATCATCTTCTGGGTCTCCCAAGAAGTCGTGCTTTGGGCTCCGAGTAGCCC
Organism: Calotriton arnoldi; assembly: GCA_963921515.1. Taxonomy (NCBI): domain Eukaryota; kingdom Metazoa; phylum Chordata; class Amphibia; order Caudata; family Salamandridae; genus Calotriton; species Calotriton arnoldi. The sequence continues at coordinate 3,933,073 of CAWUFW010000109.1, read as the reverse complement.
TAGCCTCCAGCACCACCTGCACCGAAGATCACTGGCCCCCACTCCACGAGTGTCCTGTAAGCCAGCTCCACGTGCGGCGTCACGAGGCTCCTTCGCGGTCGCTAGCCCGTTGGCTAGTAGCCCTTAACGAAGGCCAATCCTTTTCTTACTTGGCATCCTGGTTGCTCCAGGCCTGCCCTCACTTACCCTCGCTGGGTGAGTTCCACAGACCTTGCTGGTCTGCACCATCGACGATCTACATCTTAATCAAGACTTGCCGCTGCCAAGGCTTGTTGGGTCCAATCCGGTCGCCGACACCTCAGCACTCGACAGACATCGTGTACCAGCCCGATTCCTGCTCCTGGTCGCCGACAACGCCTCCCGGACCTCGTGGCTGAAGAGTCAAGACGACCGTCAACGCACCTGAAGCACTCGACATCGGTGGGCATCTGTCCATTGCCTTCCTGGTCACTGGCTAGTGACCCAGACTCTGTCCCCTCTGCTTTCAGGTTCACCAGAACTCCGATCCACTCTTGGATCCACCCGGACACTTTTCTCTTGGCCGCCAGCAGCACTTTGCAGCAGATCGCCATTCGAATCGACGACGAAACCCGACCTCGAAAGGCACCTATGCACCCGGCTTCCCTGGGTGAGGTAACACGAGTACTCCGGTGCTCCCGTGGGTAGAGACTCTTCAAAGTCCTAGATCTCAAAGGGTTTTGTCCTAGTCCTCTTTCAAGTGTCCCTTTCCTCTATTTTCCCGATCCCGACTTTCTCCATAGAAGTTAACGGCGTATCGCGGTTGTGTATTTACACTGCACGCGTCTCCCGTGGGTCCCCTGTGTCACTACCTTGGGTGGTTCCTTGTGGTCCAAGCACTTCTAGAGGCTCTAGGCCTAGTGTCTAGTTCAGTCGTGGTTCGCATACCACTTTATTGGTATATGGTTTGGTACGCCCCTAGGGCCCAAACGTGTATTTGTGCTATTACTGTGATTTAATATCTTATAACTTATGTATTTCGAACTCTAGCCTCATAAAGAGACTAGAGGGGTGTGTTTAGCAATAAATACATATATTTTGAATATATACCTGGTGTGGTGCTCTTTCATTTGGTCACTCAAGAGATTATAGACTGGTAAAACAAGCTGCTTTACATTCCTTCAAGACTTAGCCTGAAGGCTGCTCTCCATAGCTACCACTAGGATAGCTTTCAATAAGGTTGTCTTTAACCTATCTCCAATAAGGGGTTGTTTGGACTGGTGCAAGGTGCCCACTATAATTAGTGGACAGCATATGCCAGGCCAACTTCTCACACCGGCCATACAGGGCACTATGGGCAATCAACAAGATTTTAAATTTAATCCGCACCTCCACAAGAAGCCAATGCAGAGAGCGCAGATGGAGGCGCACACTACTCCTTCTGGGGAGATCCAACAGGAGGCGGGCCGCTGAATTCTGCACTACCTGGAGCTTGTTCAACAGATAGCCAGGGGTCCCGACATACAGCGCATTAGCGTAGTCCAGCCGAGAGAGGATCAAAGCCCGAACCACGGTTTTCTTTGCAGCCTTTGGAAGAAGAGGAAGAAACTTCCTCAGCGTTTTTAAAATGCCAAAGCAGGAACCCGCCAACTTCTTAATCTGGGTAGCAAAGGTTAAGTTCTCCTCAAACCATACACGCAGATTTTTTACAGCGATGCCCAACAAGCAAGGCAAGGGAAACCCTGCGGGCCACAGTAGCTCTCTGAAATTGGTCGGGAATTTGCCATACAGAAGTATCTCGGATTTCTCCTCATTACACTTCAGCTGGGCCTGAGCCAGCCAGCGAAATACCGAGAGTAGGCAGTGTTGGGCAGAGGAGACCGCAACATCGTCACCATCCCAGGTAAACAGAAGCCGAGTGTCGTCCGCATAGGCAATCACCTTAGCCCCAAGCTCCTCCGCTAAATATATCAGCGGGGTGACATAGATGTTAAAGAGAAGGGGGCTAAGGGACGAACCCTGCGGGACACCCGTGGCCACTGGCTGAGGTACAGAGGCGCAAGGTGGAGGCCAAACCTGCTGCGACCGGTCAGCCAGGAAGGAGGTAAGCCAACCTAAGGTGAAACCGGCAATGCCGATCTCCGAGAGGCGAGCAAGAAGTAGGGAGTGAGGCACCGTATCGAATGCCGCCGAGAGGTCCAGCATAATCAAAGCTGCCCTCCCGCCGGCATCCAAGCACTCCCGGATTGCCTCCGAAACCTCCACCAGCGCAGACACTGTGCTGTAAGAGGCTCGAAAGCCAGACTGCGCTGGGTGCAACAAGCCAGTGCCTTCCACAAAGTCAGTGAGTTGTCTCGTGACCACCTTCTCACAAACTTTAGCCAAACTTGGCAAAAGAGAGATTGGGCGGTAATTTCCAGGGGACAAGAGGTCTAGTGAAGGCTTTTTTAAAAGGAGGATGTTGAACTGTGATCTGGGAACTTGCTTGAGATGATTTCTAATGTTTGGGGCCTGAATGATGGGCGATCATTTTTTCCCTGGAGTGAAAATTAATTAACCTGTACTGTCCACTCCTATGATCCTTCTGTTTTTTCGTCACCTAGGAGGGTTGCCCCCTGAGATCATTTGATTTACAAGACTGCCGAATTCCAATCTCTTGCTTGCATCAAAGGGAAGATAGTGTACCTACCACCATGCTTGGATTGGAACAGGCAACCATTGTACCAACAAGTAATCTGAATATCGAGTGATTGTGAGTGATGATTGATGATTCATGTAGTTGTAGACAATGAGGGAGGGTGTGGAGCTGTAATTTGGGAACTAGATGATTTGCATTGTTTGGGGCCTGAATTATGGGCGATCATTTTTTCCCTGGAGGTAATTGGCCCTTTCACACTTAGCCAGATTTACTTGCAGGGCCCTCTCCTTTTTTCTTGTTCTTCAGAGACCATAACAGTCACTTTAATTAACAAATAAAAACCTATACAAAATACTGCAATTGTCTTTCTCTACTTGTTCTTCAACAGCAGTGCACTACACATCTATCTTGCTTGGGTCATGACTGGTCTGAGACGGAGTTACTCGGAGTCAAGAGGAGGATAGAAGAACTCAGGGTGGGAGCTGCGGGAATACCTCATCAACAGCTAGAAGCAAGAGGTTATCGATTTCAAAGGTGAGTGTGAGGCCTAGTACCCAGCCATGTGGAAAGGAGAGAGGATTGCTGATTTGTGAAATGCTGATGCTGTGTAGGTGTTTGTGTGGGTGTGTGTTGCACTGGTAGCAAGAGTGAAACTTTGAGTCTTCCTCTTGTTTTTCTTGCTCTGCCTCCGAGTCTTTTTGATCCACCCCTCATGAAGTTTACCTTCCTTCTGTCTTTCTCCTTGACTCTAAAATACGCTTTCTATTTTACAATCCGCAGGCCTTCTATTCTCCTGTACAAACGAAAGGTGAAAGCTAAGAGCAACACTCCTGCTTAATTACAAGACCAGTCAAGACTGGCACCCAAGAGTGATGGACATTCCCGAGGAGAATGCAGATGCCCCACCTAATTTTGCAATACAGTATAACTTTTCTTTAAACAATCATATTTGGAGAACTGGGTGGGTCACTCCCAACCTAGAAGACACAACATTTAGATATCTGATAACTTGGCTCTCTGGGCCGCAGGACTATGTCATACTATGTCATACTCATTCCTTTGTTTTCTCCACAACAGATTGAGGACGAATGATGTGCTGCACATTGCCCAGATGAATATTGTCCTTGTGTAGTGTTTGTCTTTGTCAAACCTTTCCCCAAATCCCCTTTCCCATCCATTCATCAAACCCCTAATCCTCTTCCCCTGGGCTGTGTGATTTATTGAGGTGCGGCTAAATTTACACCATCAGTGGATCACACACTTGGTGGGGCAGATGTGGTGAAAGCAACACCAACTCACTGCAGGATATTTTTAGCAATAGCCCACACTTGACCCATTTACCCATCTGTGCATAAAAGTGAACCATATTTTTGATATAGAATGAAGGACATCAGTTGTCAGCATCATCATTCAGGCCTTGTGTTGCTTAACCGTAAACGCCTAACCTAAGCTTGTGCACTCCAGACTTTGAGTCACTCGAGGATTTTGTAAGTTACTAGTACCTCGCCATTGCTGAAGTTACTACTATTGCTTTTTTTTGTTATTTTATCACTATCCTGAATTCTTGTTGTGTCTGGTGTCTGGTGTCAATTCTTTGTAATGCTTTGATATAATATAACCTACTAACTCAGTGTTTTTATTTCAATTCAATTGCCTTCGATGGATAGTCCTTATGACTAATCCTACTGTTGGAGCTCAACTGGGTGGAAGTGGGAGCTTGCTTTTGAAGTTGGGATGCCTTCGCTGTTATTGCTTCATCTATATTCAGGTAGACAACTATAGAGTGAAGTGAACTAGTCAAGTTAGTAAATAAGTAACTAACTGCAAGTAATCTTTTATCTAGGTTGCTGTAGACAATATAGGTCATGGCAGCATCCTCCCTAATGGTCAGAATAGTTAGAGAGGAATAACTTTATAACCAAGCGGTACACTCTTACAGGCACATAAACAGGCTGCGTAAAACTAAAGGCAGCAGTGCAAAGTAAAAGTAAACCAATCTACTTCAGGCATAAATTTCAATAAAATATAATAAGTTTCCCCTTTATTTTTTTCACACACAACCCCACCCTCGCCACCCACAACAGGCCCACCCCTCTCTCCAAACAAACTGACCCAACCACCAATGTCCAAAAATCTGAAATGTCAAACGAATAAAAAAAAATGGTCCCAACTTCCTTCCCACCCTCTCCACCCACAACAAGTTTCTCCCACAAAAATATATATTTTTTAAAAATACTAGAAGAGGGTGATATATATTTGGGTCAAGAGCTGGTCCAGGCTCTGCTCCATCGTGGTGAGCCGGCTATCTATAGTGTCCCGCCGCTGCAGGATGCGCCGCAGTAATGACCTGCTGTTGTCAGAGTGGGAGGTGGTGGCAGCAGTTGCTGTGAGCTGGCGGCGACGCCTGCAATGGGATGGCCAGGAGGTTGGAGGCTGAAGGGGCCCGGCTGCAAGGAGGCCCGGCTGAGACTGAGAGGCAGCTATTTCTGCCTCTTCTTCCTCCAGGACCACCAGCCGCTAGTATTCCTGCTGGATACACTCTAGCCTTTGGCCTTGCAGACAGGCCACTATCTTCTGACTTACAACTACACAGGTTGAGGAGCACTGAAAGTTCAGGAAGTCTATAGAAATCTTTTCCTTACAAATCACAAGGTGTATACATTATTAGGAACAGAACATGTGACAGCAAGACACTTCTAATAATCATATAATGAACAGATTTCTTTCACACTCGGATTGCTTTTCATCCTCTTTATTCATAAAGTGTTCAAGTGTTCCAATAAACTAAGATGTTCAAGATGGAAACATCCTACGCGTTTCGTCCCTATTCACATGGGACTTCTTCAGGGCTGTTAAACATAAAAACATACATACAACAAATACATTAGAAAAACAATCAAACACAATAACAAGTCTACAAATACAAGAACACATTTACAAATACAAGTCAACTGAAAGGAGTTGTTATTCGATTCAATTATTGATATTCCATTAGTTACACAATGGTCACTCTTTCAGCTACTACATAAAACACATATATATACTATAACAAAAAGTTCATATCAATACACCAGGACTCGATTTTTCTACACCCCTTGCCATATTACAGGTGAACCGTCCATTCATGCCCAGTGTTACTAATAATCATAGTCCTCCTTTCAGCCCTATTCTTATGCTAAACAACTCTATTAACTTAAAATTCTTTCTTATTTGACCTAACAGATGCTGTGCTGTCATTCGTTTCATTACTCACAAAATTTTGTGATATAATGGCATTATTTCTTGTCTAATCATCAGTGACTCCGTAGAACCCACCTTTGTTTTATATGTTCGTTCTTTGTAATGCCTTATTACAAACTCAAAAATCCTTTTTATGTATAGCATAGTGCCTTCCTCAAGAGAAGAGACTAGATCACAACTTACCGACACTCACTAATTCATCAGGTTCTATCTTCTTTGTAAGGAAAAGATTTATATAGACTTCCTGAACTTTCTGTGCTCCTCAACCTGTGTAGTTGTATGTTTAAATTTGGGTTTTTCACGGTTGACCCAGAAGAGTGAGCACGAATAGGACTTTTGGGATAGACGGTGTGCAGGTGAAAGTTAAACCATAACTGTTGTTCTGTTGTGATATTCACTATCTTCTGACTGTTGCATAGTACGGGTAGCTATATTAAGAAAAACAAAAAGAAAAAAACAAATTTTAAATAATGCTCTGTGAAAACAATTGTTTGAAATTAGTGGGTGGCACAGTAGCAGTACATTGCTGATCCCCTAGGGCCATTGGAATTTTCTTTGATTATGATTAGGAGAGTCGCAAGGCAAATTTTACTCATGCCTCGCATAAAAAGCACTGTGGGGGAAAAGTATTAGGCAGAAAAACAGCGGATTAAAAAAACAGTAATGTGATCGATTTTTTCTTCTAAAGGCTTTTCAAGTAACTAAACAGACACTTTGAGTGTAAAAAGAAATTACCTCTGATTAATGAGTACGGCATTATGGACTATGGAGTACAAGTTGTGTGTTGTGCTAAAATATTGAAGCCATGCTCACTGCTAGCCAGCGTGTCGGGTTGTTTGTTGCTGTCTGCAGCTGGAGCAACTGTAGTTGACAATTATCTATTTTTAATTCCAATGGCCCTGCTCCTCTCCAAATGTCTTTCTCATTCTACCTGACTCCAAAGAGGTAGATGAATGATAAAAAGGATACTAAGTCACACACCTCACGTATGAAATGTGGGCATAATTCTGTCTGCCGTAAGTAGACATTGCGGAAAACGATGCACTGCATTACAGGGAAAGGAATGGGCTATTTAAATTGCATCTGGCACGTTCCTTGCAGCGTATCCCATATGCCAAACTTGACATCAAATTATGTACCTACTCTCACTTTACTCACTGGCCTCGTCCACCACCACATATTATTTCCAACAAATTAATTTGCTGAGCAGTAAGGAAAGGAAACTTGACTTACTCTACTGCAGGATAGGGTAGAGGGATTAGGTGGGTAGGGTGAGCCATTGATATAGAATAGAGGGGTCACTACACTAATCATCGATTTGTCATCTTTGACTCATTCGGTCACTGTGCTAGTCGACGGAAGTCGAAAGGGAAAAATCTGAACAGGCCTAAAATAAATCTGTTAAGGGAAACCATGAAATATATTTTGGAATCACTTCACCTGACTATAAAATCAAATGTGGCACATGCCAAGAATGGATTTTTCAATTTTTGGTAGGCTGGGACGGAAATAAAAATAAAGGAGTGAAGTACTACGAGGTGACTGAGTGGGTGAAGGGAAACCCCCTTGTGTGTTCGGTTTGCAATTCATTGAAAACTTTGTCAATGCCAAATTAACTGAAGCACATTGCACAGCCAACACTGCAGTCCTAAATTGAACCATACTGCACTTCAGTCATAGGTGGTAAAATGCCATGGTGGGGAGAGGGGGTGATGAACGATGGGTGGGATACATCTGCCTCGTTCAACAAGCACAGTGAGTCAACGGAGTATAACAAATATACCCTTCACTTTGAACCACAGCCTCTGATAACCCTTGCCTTTCATCTAAGCAATCCAAATATTCATTTATCCGTTCATTCTAATTTACCAATAGCCACCATGATTAAGCATTACTTTCTCTCATCCAATCTTTCACCAAAATTTCCAATCCATTATCCATCCATTCAATATTCACCCTTTCTACCAACCATCCTTTTGCCCAACCATCCCTTTACCCACCCACGCACCCTATCACCCACCCACCCTTTTACTCATATACCATTTTCCTTTATTTTAACCTTCCGTTCTTTCACGTTTCACTCAAGCCATTAACGCTCATTATGTGAGCTTTTAGTGAGCTGCAGATAGAGGAGGCCATAATAACTCAACCACTGTTGCAGCTGGTAGAGTTGGGGGGGGTTCACGGTCATGAGTTGATGACACCCTGGTACTAGCTAATGAGTAAAATAGTAATTGTCAATAAGCAAGCAATTATGTGACTTTCCAGTGCCGGTCCCTGCCACCATTTATCCCCTCCAACTGAGTCTCCTCCTGTAGTGGCACTACTTGAGCCGGCATCACTGGTGGTCTGTGTAGCTAGAATAAAACATTATACATAATATTTTAGATGCAAGGTATGCCTCCCTTTAATTTTTTCAGTCAAAAAATACAACCACAATACATCACTACAGTTCAGTTAGCACTGCAGTATCTTCTAACAAATATATTTCTCTGGGCATTTGGTTGGTTGAAAATGTTAGGCAAGCCAGGTAGTGAAGACAACCAAAAACAAGCATTGGTAATGCAATAGGTCTCGCATTTGTTTGAGTTAGAGCTATCCGCATTGTAAATTGCATTGTCTTTTACTTGTGTGTTATGGAGTATATGTATGTGGTGGGTAGTGGAGTTATGTGGGTTGGATTGGATTAGTTGTGGAATTGGGTGACATGGAATTGTGTGGTATGGAGTGGATTTGTGCAGTGGAATTATGTGGCATGGTGTGCTGTGGAATTATGTGGATAGTAATTATACTATGTGTTAGGGTGTGTAATTATGTGGAATTGTATTTTGTGTTGTGGAGTGATATGTAGTGGAATTTAATTATGTGGTGTGCTGTTGAATTTTGTGGCATGATGTGGGAGTGTGTGGTGTGGATTGGATGTATGTGGTGTGTTGTGTAATTGTGTTGTTGAGTTGTATAATGTGGTTTGGTGTTGAATTATGTGGTGTTGATTGGAAATGTGTGGAGTTGAATTGTGTGGCGTGGAACTGTGTGGATAGCTTTGCCTTATTGGTGATGAAAAAAACAAATAGGTAGGAGCTTAGCTCCAGATCTGTGTGTTTGGGTGTTAAAAAAGAAAGAGTAATAGCAATTGGTGTAGTAAATGTAAATGTCTCTTATCAATGTGTTAAGGTGTAAAGTGGATTTATGTGGTATGTATCGGAATTATGTGAGTAGAACTGGAATTTTTAGTTGTGGCATTGTGTGGCGTGGATTTGTGTGGAGTGGATTTGTGTTGTGGAATTATGTGGCATGGTATGCAGTGGTATTATGTGGATAGTAATTTTGTGTTTGAGTGTATTGGAATTATGTAGAGTGGGATTATGTGATTGTGTCATGCAGTAGGATTATGTGGAATGGTATTTTGTGTTGTGGAGTGTTATGTAGTGGAGTTTAATTTTGCGTTGCATTGTGCTGTTGAATTTTGTGGTATGATGTTGCATTTTATGTTGTGTTTTGGATATATGTGGTGTGTAGTGGAATTGTGTTGTGGAATTGTGTGGAGTGAATTTGTGTGGAGTTGAATAGTGTGGCATGGAACAGGGTGGCACTGAGTGAAATTATGTTGAGTGGAATTATGTGGCATGGTGTGGAATGTATTTATGTGGATTGTTATGTGGCATTGAGTGTATTTATCTGGGGTGTATTTATGTGGTATTGAGTAGGGTGTGATTAGGTGGAGTTGAATTATGTGGTGTTAAGTGGTAATATGTGGACTGTAAGTGTAGCGTGAGCATCGTGCCTGTGAGAATGCATGGGTGAGCATTGTGCCTGTATGAGTGCAGAGTGAGCATTTTGCTTGTGTGAATGCAAGGGTGAACATTGTGCCTGTGTGGTGCAGGGGGATCATTGTCCCTGTGTGCATGCCTGGTGGCATTGCGTCTGGTCAAGTGCAGGGTCAGAGATGTGCCTACGTGATTGGAGGGTGAAAGGCATGCCTGTGTGAGTGTAGTGCGAGAGGAGAGACTGAGTACAGGATAAGGTGTGCTTGGTTGAGTGCAAGCTGAATATCAGAGTAGAAGCTTTGCTGTGTCTTTGTGAGTTTGTAGTGAGCTAAGTGCTTATGTGTGAATGTCTGCTGTACTTGTCAGTGTTGGGTAATCGAAGAAAAAAGACAAGTCATTTTCACAAGATTTAAAACGCATGCACACTTGAATGCTCAGAGGGCTGGCATTAAAACAAAAATACGATTTCATTACTCAGCCTGTATAACTGTGCACTTGGGAGAATGGGTTAGTTCTCATTACCACTAAGAACAAAGCACAGATGCAGTAAACTGCTTTCTTGGAACTAGGCTTTGATTATGCTGGGGAAGCAGCACTGTAGATCTGCATTAATTAGGCCTTGTTTTGCATTCATTAGCCGTTCACCCTCCCACAGCTCCATGAATCCCCTGCATGTTTTAGATTTCCCAGCTTTCACAGACTGCCCCTATGATGGCCTTTCACGAGATGCCAGTTGATAAGCCGATTTGGGAGTGACCAGGTAACTTGAAGCCATAGACCAAGATGCCAGCCTTCGCCCTGCCCCTGTCACTCGAGCCTGCCCGGGGTAGAATTCCACAGCAACGGTACATATTCATAAAATGATCTGCAATTATTAATCCTTCTGGCTTCTTAACAGCACCCTTTTCAGGCTCGCGCCGGGACACTCCTTGGAGTATCTGTGCGCGTTAGAAGTTTATATAACATAACATAACAAGTGCAAAGGCCGTCGCCATGACCATTATTACAGAATTATCTCCAATGGAAGAATGTAATATATAATGTAATATAAAGAAAAAAAGATAATGCAACGATAACAGGAATGAAAAATAAATGTAATCCATTGTGCTTTGCACGAGTGGTTCGTATCCCATCCTCGTTGCCACGTGGAAGGAAGACAGCAAGTAAGGGTGTCAGAGAAACTTTATTTCTCACCAGCAACACCAGCCTCCAGGCAGCAACTCCCATCCTGGAACCCAGTACCAACATTCCAATACCCCAAGATTCTACCCTAAGCCCACAACAATCATAAACCCAACATTAGGGAAATAGTAATAAATAATAGGACTTACTGGGGTCAGCAGAGCCCTCGGCAGCAGTGCTGGTGGTCGGTGCCTCCTGCTGACCAGCTACTCTGCAGTGTCCCTCTCCATGAGTAGAGCTGCCTTGCATATTCATCCAAGCAATCCAAATATTCATTCATCCTTTTATTCTAATTTACCCATATGCACCATGATTATGCTTTACTTTCTCTCATCCAATCTTTCACCAAAATTTCCAATCCATTATCCATCCATTCAATATCCACCCTTTTTTCCAACCATCCTTTTGCCCATCCATCCCTTTACCCACCCACGCACCCTATCACCCACTCACCCTTTCACTCATATACCATTTTCCTTTCTTTTAACCTTCCTTTCTTTCACCTTTACATGAAGCCATCAATGCTCATTATGTGAGCTTTTGGTGAGTTGCAGATATAAGAGATCATAATAACTCAACCACTGCTGCAGCGGGTAGAGTTGACGGGTTCACGGTCACGAGTTGATGATACCCTGGTACTAGCTAGTGATTAAAATAGTAATTGTCAAAAAGCAAGCGATTATGTGACTAACCAGTGCCGGTCCCTGCCGCTGCTTCTCCCCCTCCAACTGAGTCTCCTCCTGTAGTGGGACTACTTGAGCCGGCATAGCTGGTGGTCTGTGTGGCTAGAATAAAACAGTATACATAATATTTTAGATGCCAGACTCGCCTCCTCTTAATTTTTTCAACCAAAAAAATATAACTGCAATACATCACTACAGTTCGGTTAGCACTGCAGTATATAATAAATAAAAATGAGGGGTAGATAAGTTTGATAGGTGGAGGATTAAAGATGGATTAATAATTAGGCCCAGCACCATAATACAGAGTGGAAAAACAAGATGGCGGCACTCCGCGTTGCACGGCTGATTGTTTTAGCCACTCCGCAGAGTTCCGTGTAGTATAACTCTGCAAACTCCGCCTGGGCCTAATTTAAATATTCAAATGGAAGGTGAAGTTAAGCGCACCATTAAAGCAATATTCTGGGAAAATGTGACTTTGTCTTATGACATCCTGTTGGTGGAGGTCGATTGGCTCCCACCATTTGTACGAGCCTTGCCCCGAGGAGATGATGTTATTCTACCTTTTTTTCTGTTCTTATCCCTAAAGAAGTCAAACAAGCAGTTGAGTGGGCTCTTGCACTAGCCCCTGTGCTTTATCGCAATCATGTCGGCTGGGATAAGGATTCTTCTTATCATGTTATACCTTTACGGTCCAGCCCACAAGTGCAACCACAATATCCTATTAAACAAGATGCTAAAGCACTTAAAGAAATCCTCTCCCAAGTGGAGTACCAGGTAGAAATTGAACACTGTGCCTCTCAGATGATTAATCCTCTTTTTTCCTGTTTTAAAACTGGATCATTCCTATCGTATTTTCTTAGGCTATTGACATTTATACAGTCATACTTGCACATTTGCAGTGCAAAATACACATAGTACGGCACTAATTAATAATGTAGTCCGTAAAAAATACAAAACTACATTGGACATGCCAATTTTTTTTTCAGCCACAATTTGGCTCCTGAAAGCCTAGATTGCACCGCTTTTAGCGCCCTCAGTTTTCAAATGCGACATGGAGGTTTACCAATGGGTTATAAGTGTAGCCCAGGTATATTTGCTGTCTTACGTAGACGATATCTACTTAATAGATGATAAATTAAATCCCCACTTAGCCAGAGTAGATCGCATAATATTGGGATTTGCTGAACTAGGTTACAAGTTCAACTTTAAAAAATCTAATATAGCTTTTCTGAGTGTCCTTTTCTTAGGATAGGAACTCGCGCATGAGGGAAAGAGAACTAACCCCTCATTTTTTTGAGAAATGTGTACAGTTGCTACCTCCAAACACACCCAAAAATTTCAGTCCCTGCTAGGATTTTAAAATGTTGGTAGGACGTACATACCTGAATATGCACAATGCATTAAACCGCTTTAGGAATCAGTACACACAGATACACTCAGGTCACTACAATCTAACTTGCTTGAAACACGCCACTTGCATACCACAAACCTGGTCATTCGAATTTTTGCAAGGTGCAATTGGATTTACATACATTACTTTTAATTAGAGTGAAACAATGCAGATTGCATATAAATCGCATTTATATTCCAATGAAGAAATGCGTTTTGCTTCCACTGAAAAAATACTGACTGCAGTGCAAATGGCTATCCTTAAGAAACGGCCACTTGCACAAGGGAAAAGCATTATTGTTGTTACTCCCGGGCCAGCCTTAGAGGCTGTTACAAAGGCTAGCGTGTCAAACGCAAAGCCCTCCATCCTAGATGGATACTATGGCCACATCCTTAATGGCTGTAGATGTAGACTTTGTCTTTGACCCTTCTTTACAGACCCAAGAAGTTTTACAGTATGAGCATGTTTATCCAATGCCCTCGTCTATTTTGCCTCTAGATCAGTATATATGTATTATTTACACTGATGGTTCAGCTTAACCTGCTATAGGTTCTAAACAATGATACTCAGCGGCATTCGCTATTGTTATTAGTGTTATGTTGAATGGCGATTTCCAACCTCAAACAACTCGCATGCGCCACCGCATGGGGGCAAGATGGCGGCTAAGCAGTCGGCTGTGTAAAGCTCTCCACCCGGTCGGACCTCTTGTTGTTTATCTGCTCTGTCTTATCGTTGGATGACCCACTATATGGCCACAGAGGGATCCAACATGATTTGGACCACGCATAGTGTCATTTGTCGACGCCATTTGATTTAATTTTGCCTACTCACCTGGTGCCTCCCCCGCAGTTCTCCCTGCACGTCTGACACATCCGGACGCAGACTGCTTCCTCAGTAGCTCTCATGCCTCCAAAGACCGCGAGAGGAGCCAAGACTCGCGGTTCAGCGTACCTCTCCACCACAATGAAAATCGAAAGCATATTGCAGTGTGCTGTAGTAACCGCTGTAAACAAAGCCGAGCACACCTCTGAGAAAACGCGTGGTACTGGTGCCGGGGAAAAGTTTATCCCGGCGACATTTTTTCAAACTAAACAGCTGACTGTAAAGGACAATGAAAGTGCCACAACACATTCTAAGTAGAACCGGCCGGTAGAGGACTCCGCATTTCCGGTCAGAGCATTGAGGTGAGTCAACCCACTGAGGCTATTTTAAGTAATGTGGTAGGGTATTCAGGGGCTGTGGAGGGGGCTATGGAGGGGGCTGTGGAGGGGGCCCTAACTGGTGTAGTACAGAGCCAGTCTATCTCCCTGTAGCAACACGTGAAACAGATGTAATTAATGAAGGGGAACACTCAGACTCCGCTAGAATTAAGGATGCACCTCTAAGCTCAATATGTGCATAAGCGGAGCTCAGGGGTACAATCACCAGGGAGTGGATGGAGCGAATCAAGCAGTCTACAGTTGGAGGAAGAAGACTCTGGCAGTAAAAATGTTAAATCAGGCACTGTACAGAAAAAGGGCCTGCCCGATACAGTGGAGCAAAGGGATAACACAGGTGTTCTTATATGGGACTATTCATTCTCTCCTGTACTTGGTGCTGATTGGACGAGCCCCACTGAGACAATGCAGATTACTCCTGCTGTTCATGAGAGCTCAGGAGAAGTATCACTTACTGTCATCTACCAAAGCATCATGGCACATAGGGAAGAGACTAGGGCAGAGAGCCAAAGAACTTAAACGGTGTGAAGCAAAATGCAGAGCTCCATTCATCGTGTTCCCAAGTCATGCTCGGAATTTGCAGAATGGATCAGTGAAGCCGAGAACCGAATTTCAACTCTAGAAAATGATCTAACAGCTCAGAAAACTCCAACAGATACATTAAGATCTCAGAAGGACGACACTCAATGGAAGTTGGCGGATTTGGAGAATTGTCTCTGACGAAACAACCTTAGCAGTGGCGGCTCGCAGAGGGAGTGCTGCGGGCGGTGGGGCAGGGAGGGGGCAGGGTGGGGCAGGGTGGTGGGGTAGTGGAGTCGGACATACGATGGCCAGGAGTAAAGTAAGTAAATAAATAAAACTATTTATCTTACGCTTGCTGCATTGCCAACTTGGCGATGCAGCGAGCGCAAGGTAAATAGTTTTATGTATTTATTTACTTACTTTACTCCTGCCCGTCGTATGTCCGACTCCACTACCCCCCCACCCAGTGACTCCCCCGCCCCACCGGCCCACAGCACTCCCTCTGCGAGCCGCCACAGAACCTGAGGGTTCTTGGAATTCCGGAGGGAGCTGAAGTCTCAGATGCCTTGAAGTTTACAGCTGAACTCTTCACAGAAGCTTTTCCTGAGCTAACGCAATGGTCCTGGGACACTGAAGTGCAAAGAGCTCAACGGTTCCCATTTAAACAATGTGACCATCCAGGACAAGCAACCCCCAAACCCATGGATATTTTAATTTGTTTGAATAGCTTTTTAGCACGGCAAGCTTTGTACGATCTGGCAGATCCAGACAGGAAAAGGTCTGGGAAGGGAAATGATTTCTTTGTCAGGCCAGATTACTGCCAAATGAAAAATGTTGGCTGCTCAGGCAATTTATTCCAATGTTTTAGAGTAAAGGGGCTCAGGTTTTTCTTCTCAATCCCGCTAAGCTTTAAGTTATATATAAATAGAAAGCCCATTTTCCTACCTCTGAACTGAAAGTAAAGGCATTTTTGCACATATCTAATGTCTAAATGCTAAGATATTCAGGGTTAAGTAGGGGCAAAGGTATTGACATGGCTGTTTGGCGGGCGGGCAAGAATAATATTCTATCATGTCGCTTTCATGTTTTTGTATATTTCCAGCTCACCCTCCTCCCTTTCTAATAGCTCTTTAACAGCTAGCCATTACGGTCTATACAGGACAGAGGCCTGACCGGGGGCGGTAGGGGGCTATCCATCATGGTCTTAATGCCTCAAAGGCTGGGCTTAGGGTGGGTGGCCCCACAGAAGGGGGAAGGAAGTGGTGGGGTAAGGGGGGGTGCGGGTTCGGTGGGGGGGTCACGGGGCTTGGGGGGGGTGGTGGTCTCAGAGAGCAAAATAAGCAATGTTGTTATAAGGATGAAGCAAGACAATCTTATCCGGGCTCATATACTAATAAACATTGAAAATCAGATAAACACCAGTTTGGTTAGGTGTCTTTGATCTCATATCCTAAATTTATTTGTAGGGACGGTCCGCGTTTTGTTAAGTTGGCGACGGAATGATGTTGAATAGGCTTCGTATATGCTCCATTAATATCTGTGGTCTTAATAACAGGGACAAAAGACATCGAGTAGCTCAGGAGTTAAAAGTAATGCAGCCTGATGCTGTCTGTATTCAAGAGGCTCACATCCCATGAGGGAAGCACAGAGTACTCTTGGAATTAGGCTACACCTTGCTAGCTTGCACACAGTAAACTACGTTAACTCGAGGTGTAGCTATCCTCACAAAACATACAATATGTACCACTGGCAGGACACTCATTGATAAGTATGGGTGTTGAGTCATTGTGGAATGTGCTGTTGGCTCAACCAAATTTACAGTATGCTCGGTATACGGCTCCAATATTGATGAAGCACAGATTTTGGATTTCCTAAATGTAGAACTTGCATCTTGGCCAACGCCTCTGGTTCTATGTGGGGACTTTAATATTCATTTATATTGGTCACTTACACCAATGGAGGGGAGCAGGTACATAGGGAGGAAACCCAAGGTATTTAGAGCTTTGCAGCGACTCTTATTGGACCATGAACTAATAGATGTCTGGATAAAATGAAGGCATCCTGAGCCCGGTTTTACTTATTATTCCTTTCCATACAATAAACTTGTTAGATTAGATTATTTTTTATATCCATGACTCATGAAGCTGAGGCAGCAATAGAGATTTTCCCTTGAGTCTCCTCTGACTATAATCCATTGATGTTAGAAACTTCGTTAAGGGGACTCACTCGACCTCGCGTTTCCCTTTCTTTTGATAGAAAACTTCTGCTAGATGTTGCATTTATAAACCACATTAGACAATGGATAGTACAATTCTTGCAGATCAGTCGTAATACAGCTGCTAATGCGATTGTATGGGATGCCTTAAAGGCAGGTATTGGGGGGATGTCCTCCATTTTGGTCTATATACACAGAAGCAGCATAAGTTCATGATACAGGGATTATATGAGGAACTTAGGAAGGCTGAGCAGAAACTCGCACAATGTCTTCAAAGGAATCAGGAAATAACTCTGATACAAACAGAGGTTGCTCGCTGCAAGGCCAGAATTAATTTGTATTGGTCTAAGGACATCTCCCGCAAATATCATTTGTACAAAAAGGAATGTTATGAATATGGCGAGGCCACAGGCAAATGTCTGGCAAGACAGATTAGGCGTAAAGAGGTTGAACGGGGGATAGCCGGTATTAAGGATCCTTCAGGTAGACTAGTTGAGACACCTTCCGAGATCCTCACATTTTTCAGTACATTTTATGTAGAATTGTATACAGAGGGATCAGCAAATGGTAACTCTGGCTATGATCTATTGTTACAAGACCTATATATAAACAGGCTTAGCAGCGAGGATCGCATCCTCCTTGATGCTCCTATTACCCAAGAGGAGCTTTTGGGAGCTATCAACTCACTAGCAATAGGTAAGGCTGCCGGTCCTGACAAGCTCCCTGTAGAGTTTTATAAAACCTTATTCCAGGAATTAAGCAAAGATATGTTGATAACTTTCCAGGGGGCACAGCAGGGCCAGGCTCCATCATCTTGGGATTTGGCTAATATTGTCATCTTTAGAAAGAGGAATAAACCATCTATAGTACCGGGGTCATAGAGACCCATCTCCCTACTTAATTATGACGGCAAAATGTATGCAAAGATTCTGTCTATGCACCTAGCTAGGGTCAATACGCCTCTTGTTTCACACCGGCAGCATGGCTGTATCCCTGGAAGAGGCACGGTCAATCATATAAGTAGGGTTGTTTTGTTATTCGATTTGGCTAATGTACATCAAGCTCCCCGGAGATTAATTTTACTTGATGCTGAAAAAGCATTTGACCGTGTCTCTTGGGAGTTTTTATGGGCAATCATGTGCCGACAAGGTTTTGGAACTGGTTTTATAACGGGCTATGTGTAGAACACCTTCTGCCAGAGTTTGTGCAATGGGCTTAGAATCAGATATAGTATCAATTTTCAAGGGGACAAGACAGGGTTGTCCCTGCTCGCCCCGATGTTTGCTTTGCATATCAACCCATTTTTAACCCTGCTGGAACGCAGTTCTACTATCAAATATGTTCGACAGGGACATGAAGAATATCGGGTGCTATCTTTTGCCGCTGATGTGGCCATTGTCACTCCAGAATCGGCAGTGGTAGTGTTGGAAATCGAGCGGTTGGCTCATCAATTTGGGCAATTCTCCGGGTATAAATTAAATATAGCCACAACCCCGATTATTTGCACCAACCAAGCTCTTTTTGATGATACAATGATTACTGAGGAAGCAGTATATTTAGGGATTAAAATCAGAGCTTGCTTGGATCAATTGGTAGCTGCTAATTGGTCTCCTCTCCTTGGTAAAATCAAAATCGAGCCTGATAGAATTGAATGTTTGCATCTCTTGCTGGTCGGAAGGTGCAATGTTTTAAAAATGAAGGTCTTGCCTAAAGTACTCTATTTCTTTGGGTCAATACCTTTGGAGCTCAGAAAAAGTCCATCTGTAGAAATTACAATCGATCAGTGCTAGTTTTATTTGGAGCCAGAAGAAACCTTGAAGAGCAATGAAATACATGACTTAACCCAGAAACCGTGGGACTGGGCAATTCCCGACGGCACATTTTATTTCTGGGCCTGTCTTCTACAGCATATGCAGATTTTACTTACAGGGGAGGAGAACATAGATGCTGCAGAAGCTCCATCTATTTACCAAATGCTATTGGGCTCAGAGGCAAAGGGGTGCCTATTAAAGAATGTGGAACCGAGTTATTATAAGAAGACTCGATTTCAGGTTCTGATTGCTGCCTATAAAGTCTGGAAGCAAGCTCGAAGATGTCTTCAGCTTGGTAGGATCTGTTACTATACACCTAAATCTGCATTATTGTTATTACCTCCCATCTTCTGGGATACCATTATGGAAAGATGGAGACAAAAGGAGATAAGTGTATTAGGAGACTTTTTTGCTAATGATACGATCATTTCATTCTCTGAGCTGGCAGAAAAATACTTGTTGTCAAGGGCAGATTTCTTTAAGTTTCTACAGATCTGAGACTTTTTGTTTAGGAAGCAAAATACTGTTACAATGTCTAAAAATAGTTTAATTGGGACAATCAGGCGGAGAGATAGAATCGGTAGTCTATATAATTGGTTTTTAGACTTCCAGACTGATGATTTGGAAACCCAGAACCTTAAATGGAACTCAAAATTGAGTCAGAATGGAGAAATATTACAGGAATTTATAGAAATGGGGTAGAAGATTATAATTTAATCTAATCTGAGGGCAAAACATTATAAAACTATCTTCAATCTTTATCATACCCCAGCAAAAATATTTAAATGGGGAGGGACAACCGATGGCAAATGTACTCGTTGTGGGGCTGAACAAGAGGAAATCCTTCATATGTTCTTCTTGGTCCAAAGTTAAGACAGCTAATTGGGGGAATGGAAGCTTTTTCGACTGATATAATTGGTCCAGTAATCACTATTACACCCTTAATGACGCTGCTAGGTCTGCTTGATGAGTCCCTGACTAACCGGCCTGTGAGGCAAGGCAGGTATCTGATCTTTATGCAACTGCTGTGGCCCGGTTATGCATTGCCTCACTTTGACTGCAGAGAGAGCCTCCGTCCTTTGAAATATGGAGAGCTAGATTCTTTGCCATTTGTAACCTCGAGTTTAGCCTCTACTCCCTCAAGGGGCCTTTGAAGCGCAAACTCAGAGAAAGTGTCTGGGGCATGTTGTTAGATCAAATGAATTCTTAACTTTGCGGCAATTGTCTCGGATCTTTATCGCCTCGATATGAAAGCACTCTTTTCTAGACTGAGATTGGGATTAGATAAATTGTTATATGTTGCTTTTTTTTTTATTTGATCACCGGCTCATTGGCTCTCGTTCTTCTCTGATAAAATCAGGTGGTATACTGCTACTTCCAGCTAAGCGGGCCGAGATTTTAAGAGCTTTTTAGGTCGAGCCTAGAGTCAGCGCGCATGCGCTGCTCTGTGAGGCATTTTGTATTCTATCTGTAATGAATGAACACGCCCACCACTTTTGATTGGTTGCTCGGCCTGCCTTTGCAAACTCCACAGTTTTCATTTATGAATAGTGTAGATTTGTCCCGCCTTGTGAATGTTTTGTTCCAGCCCCGGCGACTGCCCATGCTACGTGTATTCATTAACAATGGGACATATGTACTGTTTAAATGCACTACTTTTTCTCTCCGCCCTCTCCTCGCTGGTACATGGCTGCACTACTTGCAGGTCACTTAATCTGCCCATGCCTTCTTTCAACTACACCTCCCGCCCCTCCGAGCTTTTTTTAGGCTGCTTGTGTCTTCGCTGGAACTTGTTTGGAAGGCAACCTGCATGCCCGAAGCCATCCCGGCTCCCGGCTCGTTGGACATTTTTTTAACAGCTGTCCGCACGTTTGCACCTTAACTAAGGTGTCTTACTTCCACACTCAGAAATGTATGCGTGTGCTGCAACCAGTTTTGCATACATAGGCACCAACTACTAGTATAGCGCCACAGCGGGCGCCTTGTCTCAGCACTGTAGAGAACACTCACATCCGCCCTCTTTCTTAACCCCCCAGCTCTCAGCACTTCAGGCAGAGGTATTGCCTGCTGCAGCATTTCCACTCGGCTCGTGCCGAGGATGTGGCACTGTGCTGTGTGCTCCTCGGCAGTATGTACATCCGGACAGCAGACATGTGCCGGGGACTGTAGGTGTGATCTCTGCTCGTTTGAGACGAAGCCCCGACAGGAGGAATTGAGAGTCGAGAGCTGGTTTTGAGCAAGAGGACCCAGGAAGTTGGGGCGCTGCTGGTGGGGTGGGTGATGTAGGTGGTTTGAGACACCCAGCCTCGTGACTGAATTCAGAGATTAGGAACAAGGTTTTTTTACTATTACTCATTCCAACACAGCATTGCAGGTCCATAGTGCTGTAAATGACTCCAACTTCATCCTACCATGTTTGCCAGCCCCTGAAACACGAAGGGCAGAACTGGCCCGCCCGCATCTCATCTGTGAATTCAGCATTGCATATTTAACTCCCGGAGTCACAGGCAAGGTTGCTCAGTCGGCTGATGCACCAATATGATCATTCGGGACTGCAGTGAAGCAATCTGCCTTCATAGAAACAAGAGTCAGTGCCCTGGGTTTGTACAGCTAGGACATACACACTGCTCTGATCAGGACCCCCAGACCATCAGAACTATGGGATAGTGCACTGTCTCAAGATAGAAAGCAAAACTTGTTGGCATATGATGCGTGGTCTTCAAATCAAATTTAAACGCTTCTTGAAATATTATTTGTTTGTCACCGTGTTGTGACTTTATCGAACTGAGCAACAAAAGCTCAGGGTCAGGGCTCGTAATCCTGTTATTCCTAAACATCTTGTTTCGTTCTCGAACATCACCTGCCGGCGGCCATTGCAGAGCAAATCATTGTGTCCAAGGACGGAGCGCCGATAGCAAGAGTGACAAAGGAGCCGAATGCAAGGTAAGGCAGTGCAGAAACATGTATGTATGACAGTGTCCGTGTGCAATAATCAGTCGCCATATGTGCATTATTAATTTCAGTTTTCAACTATCCTTTAATCCTGTGCAATCAGGGTAATAATGAATGCTGTACACACTCCTCGATTTGCAACAATTTGATCATATGTCAATTACTCCTAATGTGGAGCAGTGAGGTACTGTGCATATGCCTCGATGTGCAATGTTCTGCCCCTGTGCGTCAACCTCTGTGTAGTGCAGGAGACTGGAGTCGTGTGTTCAAGGGCTGCAACAAGCAGGAGTACAGTAATGGGCAAACCCATTTTGCAGCACTACGATCGTATGCATGACCCCCTCCCCAGTGTACAGCCCTAGTCATTTCGGCATCCCCATGCACACTCTAACCCTGTTTATGCGGCCTTACTGCAGCACCAGAATCACATGGTACTCTTCAGTGTGCAGCAGTGGCCATGTGTGAATGAGCATCATCGCGCATGCTGTGGCCCCCCGTGTGCACTAATTTAATTTTATTGCATGGTTCTGTGGTTAAGTTTTCAGTCTGCAGCAATGAAATCATGCCTGCGAGCCTCTCCCTGCACCAGTTGGATTGTCTGCACGCAAACGGGCATCCAGCATGCAATAGCGCATGTGAACCTGAGAGGGACTGCAGTCGCGTATATGGCCCTCATTGTGCAGCAGTGGCAATGTATGCACGTGAGTGTTGTGTGTGTGCGCTCGCATGGGTGAGCAGCATTGGAATCGCAAGTATATGACAGTAAGTTTGCTGCAATACGATTACATCTTCTTGGTCCTCAGTTTTGGTGCTCACATTTTTATGGTATAACACAGTAATCGTCTAGTTAATGAGTGTGTGCGCAACATGTGCATTGTATATGCATGAGCCTCCGTATTTGGAAATGGCAATCCTCATCTGTGTCCAGAACGGCAGTCGTTGCTTGTGCACGAACCTGTGTGTGTTCTTGATCAGCGATTGGGGAGAGGAGTTGGCCTAACGGCTAGGGCGGTCGACCTCGAATCTGGGGAACCGGGTTCCAGTCTCGGCAGTGACGCTGAACATCCTGTGATTCTGGGCAAATCACTTAATCTCACTGTGCCTAACAAAACAAGCATTGGCATAGCCAATAGGTCTCGCCTTTTGGATATAATACGCTTTAGCGAAGCATCAGATTATCCTATGTAGCACAACATTTACTGTTAGTTCTCGTGTCACTGGTGAAGGGTCAGACACACCTAAGCTTGTGTTTCTACTGTATTTATTGTTCATTGGAAATGTGATTTATGCCTCTATTGGGTAAGTTTGTAATGGTAAATAATAAATATTTTGGTGCAAAAAACCATACTGTGTCCCTGTTTAGTCTATATTACAAAAGGAATGGGAGATCTGGAGATGATAATGGGAAAGATTATCAGAGTGAAGAAGATAACAAGATGCGACAAGTTCTGAAGCACTTATTGTTTTGGAACACACACACTCTGGTGCACAAATCGTAACACACTTACATGCCATCCCAACTCGCCACTCAAATAGAAGCTTGCCTATGCTAGAGTTTTACCAGCCTGCAGGGACCACAGTTTGTGTGGGCATGCACCAGAGCAGTCAGTAAGTTCGCAGTGGAGCTGGGAACTTCTGGCAGTGCCACAACAGTCCACCGCTTCAGAGCGACATGTTATATTTACAGCACAGCACAGCAACTCGATAGAAAGATGCTCGCTGTTTTATATGAAGCTCCGAGATCTAACCAGGTGGGCCTTGAGCGCTACAGAGAACCACACCAAAAAACGGTCTGCAATGGCGCCCGTCACTTGCACCTGTCTACTTACCAAGCTAACCTTAGTACTGCCATGGGCAACTAAAACATATATTAACGTGATAAAAAACAGTGCACACAAACCACTTAAGAACCCTTTGCACAGAGGCGTACATGTGTGTGCAGACATGAAGCCTTTACATGTAAGGCTATCGATGCCGAGCATCCCATCTTCCCCAAAATAGATTGAAAACAGTTGGGTATTTAATCTTACTGCACATGCATCAGGCAATAGACTGGCAGAAGAAGGGCAGCAGTCTGTTGCTGTCATAGAAGTACTGCGGGTCCCCGGGTTCATATTGGAGCGCCAGGTGGCTCACGGATATGTAGAGGATCTGACTGGGGCTGTTAAGCCCCTGAAAAAATACATGAAGCATAGCATCCGTGGTAAATGCTGTCAGCTGAGCACATTTCACCAGTGTGCCAAGCACACACACTACCTCCTCGCAAGTAATAAAAAGCAGCGACAGAAGTGAAATGCTGCGTTTGTGGGGGGGGGAGGGCAGCAGCAGGCTTGGCGATGAGGTCCTGGTATTGCAGCGGCTTAAAGTGGTCCCCAGCCAGGAGCCCGACTTCTTGGTGGCCTTGGTGGAGCGGGGAAATCCGCGGGAGCAGAGGGAGGTGGTTGGGCAGAGCAGCGAATGCTGCTGGAGGAGGAGGGAGGAAGTGTTGCCGCCTGATTAATGGAAACGCTGCATTTGTGCTCAGAGGGTGGGGGGAAGGCTCATAATGCGAAGCGGGAGGGGGAAGCAAAAATAAACAAGCAGGGATGAGCAGGTTGTGGTGTGGGGACAGCACCAGGGAGATTAACTGATTAATGGAACTGCGAGCAGCGACAGGCAATAAACAAGCAAGAAACCATCGGAGCGGCTCACTTTGAAGCTTGGAGATCGGCTCCTCTGGCGGGCTAAAACAAGCGCACGCGCCTCAAAGTGAAAGCGTTTCCCTTGTGGGAGCGAGCAGCGTCAGGAGAGATAATTGCTAACACGTGGTGCCAAAGCTCGCTCCTGCAAGGGAATCGCCAAACTTGCACGCGTTGCCATTGAAAGCAATGCAACGCGTGCACGTTTTTGCCCGCAAAGCTGTGTCGATTACTAAAGGTCTTTTTCCTATGCAGCGCATGCGCGCTGCGTAGGCGAGACCTAAAAAGAATGTGTCCTCATGTAATGCAACTGGTGCTCGTGTAAAGCGCTCTGATACCCGATACCTTCGGGTCATGTTCGCGCTATATAAAACTCCGTTAAAATAAAATGTAAAAAAAATAAATAAAAGATGTGTAACGGATCAAAATATGTACTTGAACCTCTTGTGTAATCAGCAGACATCGTGCGTTCATAGACACGCATATGGTTCTTCTGTTTAACGGTGCACCCGTGCACGACTTGTTGGACACTGCTCGTTACCTTACTTCTCTCTGCAGTTACACTCACGGGGCTCGACGTTCAATCATCGCCACAAAAATATGGCCGTTTGTATTTGAGCCCAGGGCTCTCATACGAGTCTGGGCGTGTTTGTAAAATATATTAACACGTGAATGTGTGGCAACTTCCGCTGCACAAACATTTTATACACGGTGTAGCTAAAGACACTTTTATAGACAAGCACTTAAAACTCATCGTTTTTTTGTTCTTTGGAAAGTGCAGCAAATACACTAATAAAGTCCAGGCTCTGCTACATTGCCCATCACTGCAGAAAGGTTGTGGTGCGCAAGCCCCTGCGTCTGCCAAAACTTGTACAGACCACGTGTAGTGTACACCTTGCACATCTACCTGGGCCACCACAGATCTAACAGACTGACCCCAGGAGCATCCGGAAATTTGAGTTTAGGCAACGTCCCATCGTCAGTGTGCGTTAAACATGAAAACAATTCAGCAATCCTCTGAAGGTCATATCGTAATTGTGCTCATACACCCCGTGTGCAATAATTGCCCCAGTGCCATCTTTTTGTGGCCGTGGTGAGCAGCATTTGCTTAGAGGCGTGGTCCTTCGTCCACAACCACAGTCAGTGACCAAAAACAGGATAAATTACCCAAGTGGCCATCACTTCTGAAGCAGGCAAGCAATATCAATTAATGTGGTAAAATTCTGTGCGCTCTAAAGTGACCAACGTTTCACACAATACTATGTGTCAGTCTCATTCACCAATGCTGTCGAATGAATGAATGAATGCCTTGAGAGTACAGGGGGTCAGGGACCCGCACTGCAGACATTCTACAGAGACGATTGCAGATCTGTTGTGCACCTGAGCTACAGCGGCCAACACTGCAGAGATAGTAGGCCTGTGAGTTTTAGTGACCATCATTTGTTCCCCAGTGAAATAATCGTACCCATTTATGCCTAAAGACCGGCGCTTCAGAAATATTAAGTTCGTTATTCCACTGATTAGTACTGCAGGTTCTAGCGCTGCAAGTATTGTGTGAGCCCCGGAAACCTCAACAACAACTCGCATGCAGTCTTTAGGTGACTGCACTGCGTTGTTGATTGAACTGAAGGCTTTGCTTCTTGCACTCGAACATACGGATCCTGAATTTTCCATACTTATCGTGTGTGATTCATATTACTGTGTACAGTCCTTTAATGATAAATTTACATTATTGGCAACAAAATGGATTCAAAGATTCTAAAGGTAAAATGATCAAGCATAAAGTGCTTTGAATGAAAGCGGCAGACCTCAAAGACAGGTTGCTCCTGTAATACATAGGTTGAGTGACCAACATGTACTACCTTGGCTGTTGAAGCAGCCAAGTCTGCAGTCGCCACAGCTGCAGTAACAGCAACTACTCGTTCTAAAACTAGAAAAGATAGTGACATCTTGGCTGCCGATACTGCAAATATAAATTACACAACTTATGTAAGGGATTTCCTTCTAAATATTCTTATCACTTGAATGAACAGAACATCACTTTTGTAACACTTCCAGGGATTGGCGATCGTTTGATTCCCAACCAAGATTGCAGACTTGCTTTAGTTATAACAGCACATGAGGGTGATTCTTCGACCCATGCTGTGGTGGTGGCCTCAATCTTGCTGCTACAGCAGCATTTTTGGTGGCACAGCTTATATCAACAGGCCAAGAAATATGTTCAGTGTTGTGACAGTTGTCAACAAATTTAAGCTTCCACCATGGCTCGCCCACCGCAGACGCACCTGTTGATCTACAATAAGCCTTTCGGTTGGATTTGGATCACTGGAGTGCACTAATTTCGGACACTGCGTTCAAATTTATTTTGGTTGAGGTGGATTCTTGCTCTAGGTTCCTCTGGGTTTGGCCACAGTGCTCGGCTACTGCTCGAATTGTTATTTAAGACCTGCAAGTCTTCGTCGGAACACATGCATACAGTACATTCCACTCGGACCAGGGCCCAGCTTTCGCGTCAAAAGCATACCGGGATTCTATGGTATCCCTAGGTATACAGGTGCATTATTCATCTCCATATAGGCGTGAGGGCAATTCTGTTGTGGAAAGAATGATCCGTGACATAAAGCAGTACTTAACAGCTAGAGTAGTAGGCACTGGGCGTAGTTAGATCCATCACCTATACGGGGTTCAATGAGCTCTAAATAACCTCCCAAAAAGATCTCTGGGTTGGTGGACCCCATAGGAAGTACTTTTTGGCATCAAGATGTATGTTCCTGATCTTGATGGTCCAGATATTGTGGTGGCTGCCACAACCTTTGATGTAGATAATCGTTGTGCTGTCTTACAGGATCTACAAAAATTCTGACACACTCAATCAAGTGAACACTCAAAACGTTTCCCTTTTTGAGTATGGATGTGAAACCTGAACCTTCAGGCTAGATTCCAAAAATTGGTGATCTTGTTAGAGAAAACGTGGCGATTTAAAAGGAATTCTGGCCATCATACCGAGCACCTGTGCCTGTCCTTGGCGTCCAAGGCTCAAGAACTGTGATCCTGCCTCACTTCCAGGTTCTAAAGACAAGCGCTTTGTCTCCATTGAACATGTCAAACTACATCATGCGGTTGATTCTACATAGTAGGCCACGATGGGTCTGTGCTACTACACAGGACTTTCCTCTGAAGCTAGTGAGCACCACCAAAGCTGTTCCTCCCCGGCTGGCAGGGAGCACATTTTTCTTCCCATAAACTGAAAAGAGACTTGTCCCTTGTGAACATTTCAGCCATTCCAGTAACTTATGGAATTGTTTGGGATAAAGTTCCATTCAACATATTCGGGCCTACGGAGATCTAGCAGATACCATATGTGTTTAAAGTTTCTATGAGGGATGTAATAGTACCTGGATTACATTCAGATGATTGGGATGTTGAAACTGTAAATTCTATGCTCTTGGAGCTGGAGTATTAAACTGTCTTTGAATCAGAAGTCCTGTACCTTAATTCTGCTAATTATGCTGACATGTTCTGTTATCACCATTGCAGCCATCATTTCCTGCACAGGGTCAGTGTTCAACGTACAACTTTTAATTATATACGATGGGAATATTGTCTGACTCCCCCAAAAGGGAGTTTCAAAACGTATAAAGATAAATTCAGATATTTTTCAGTATAACACACTTCAGATTCTACTTTGTACTTTTTAAAATAACCCACCTAAAAAATATATGCTTACACAAATAAGCGAATATACACAGCTTCGTTTGTCAACCAGTTAGCCCTTAAAGGCTATGATTATTGCAAGGACACAACTGAACTGAAATCGATTTGGGGAACCAAACCTTGGCAACTTCAGGGGACGTAAACCTTGCTACGAGCATGTTTAATCCCAACACGAATGATCTTCCTCAATGACATCATTCTCCTAGGGGAGAGGATGTGGCCTTACGGCTAGAGCGACCGACTTCTACGCTGGGGAACCGGGTTCGAGCCTCAGCAGGGACGCTCAACATCCTGTGATTCTGGGCAAATCGCTTAATCTCCCCGTGCCTAACAAAAATTAATGTGTCCTTGTGTAACACAACTGCTGCTCATGTAAAGCGCTCTGATACCCGAAACCTTCGGGTCAAGTTTGCGCTATATAACACTTCGAAAAAGAAAAAAGAAAAAAAATGACACCGTACAGCAGACTACATGTCTAGGACTGGCAAAAAATTAAAGAAATGAATGCCCCTGACATTCCCTCCATTGCCTGTTTTGATAATTGGCAGCATTTGACAAGTTATGCTGAGGAACAGCTAAATAGTATGGTGCAGAATCATACATTTAATTCCACACTTTCAGGTCCTCACGAGTGGTTATTGTGGCCAGTAGACATTAATGGTTGCCATGCTCGTTTCTTGAATTCCTCAACTGGGTTTAAATCAAGCAGACCTGACCCCCAATATTGTAATTCACAACATTGAGGTCATGTCACCACCTATTCAATGAGGAAATTGTGTCAACAATGGTTGGAACATTCCACACTATCTGCAGTAAAACAACAGCTTTCTCTCCTGTCCGAGGACATGGACTTATTGAATTTTTTATTAGGTCCTAAATCTCCATGTTCAAAAAGATTTATTTATGCTACATATAATGAAATTTGGAAATAGTCCCAGATGGAAGCTGCCGCACGTTTAAGACAAATTGATCAAGATAATTTGGATAAAGTGCTTGATATTGTGGATAATAGTATTAATATGCTTCTTTATGCCGCGGTCCCTCTCCTTCCCCCAACCCCATTTCTTCCTCAATGGCACATCAAGGCACCATTACTATCCTCACGCTTAACGTATGAGGCATGCACACTGCACGCAAGCGATACTCAATATATGCCTACATAAAGCGCCAGAAGGCGCAGATCGCGCTATTACAGGAGACCCACTTGACCTCGGGGGAACTGGCGAAGCTACACAAGCACTGGCGCGGTGTCCTCTGCGCTACTACATATCCAGCTTATGCGCGGGGGACTATTATCTGGGTCCGTCCAGGAATCCCATTCCAGGAGCAGTCTAGAACGATCAACCCCGAAGGGCGCTACGCCCTCCTACAGGGGCTCCTAGATGGTCAGCCGGTAGTCTTGGGGAGCATTTATGTGCCTAACGTGGACCAGAGTAAATTCTGGGACGCACTTTCATTGCCGCTCTGCTCATACACCCAAGCGCCTTGGATCCTGGGAGGGGATTACAATTGTGTGCAGAACACGTCCTTGGACAGATCTTACCTCCCCCAACCAACTTCCCCAATAGCAATACAAGCCAAACGCTTTGCGGCGTGGGCAGCCCACTGGTCACTAACGGACGCCTGGCGCTCTAAGTATCCTACTGCGCGGTTTTATTCGTTTCACTCCGTACCACGCGATCATAAAGTACAGCTCGACAGCTTCTTGTGCTCCCCCCCATCCTCCCTACCATTCTAGAGGCCGATTATCTGGGTAGGGTCCTGTCCGATCACGACGCCCACACTATCACTCTTCCGTGGCGCCCGCCCCGACCACCGGTACCCACTTGGCGATTGCCCAGAGACTGCCTGGAGGACCCGATCTTCCGACAGAGGCAAGTAGAACACATACAACGAGCCCATAGCAGCGGCCGAGGTTAAACAGGTGCTCCAAGCATTGGCTACCTGTAAGGCTCCTGGGCTAGATGGCCTTCCACTGGAATTTTATCGCACGTTTGCAACGCAAATGGTCCCGCAACTGGTAACGCAGTTTCAAGCAGCACTAGACGAAGGCCAGCTGCCACAATCCATGTGCGAATCGGTTATAGTCTCCCTCCTTAAGCCGGACAAAGACCCGCAGCAAATGTGCTCATATCGGCCCATCGCCCTCTTGCTGGCTGATTACAAAATTTATGGGAAGATACTAGCAGACAGATACGCCACGACCCTCCCGACACTGATTCATCCGGACCAGTGTGGGTTCGTCCCGGGCCGGAATACCTCCTACAACATCCGGCGCCTGTTTCACGTTCAGGACCAGATTCGGGACCACTTTCCCCGTGCGGCGTGCCTGGTCCTGGACCTGGAAAAGGCCTTTGATACTCTATTATGGCCCTACCTCTTTCAGGTTTTGCGTCGGATGGGAGTGGGACCTCGCCTACTTGCCTACACAAAGCTCATCTACTCCACACCGACCTCTAGGGTGTGACTCGGGCCCCTTATATCGCCGTTGTTCCCAATACTCAGAGGTACACGCCAGGGCTGCCCGCTCTCTCCATTGCTTTTCGCCATGGCGATGGAGCCACTGGCAGTCCGTCTTCGCAAGGAGAGCGGGTGCTGGGGTATCCCCATCGCGGACATCACCCATGCAGTATCGCTATACGCGGATGACGTGCTCATCTATCTTCGTGATGTTACATCTGATCTCACCCCCATTCTTCACGTGTTACAAGAGTTTGAGGCTGTGGCGGGGCTCAAAGTGAACTGGTCTAAATCAACGGTATACCCCCTCGTTAGCGCCCCTCCCCCGTCCATTACGGCTAGGCGGCATCGAAGTTTCCTGGAGCCTTCAAGCAGTGCGGTACCTGGGTATTCGCTTATACCAGACGCCGCAGGACCTTTATGAAGGGAACTATCGTAGGGTAATGGCTGGTATCAGGTCCTCCGTGCACTTTTGGAAGGATCTCCCCCTTGCAGTCATTGGCAAAATCGCAGTGGCCAAAATAATATTGGTTCCGCGCTTGCTCTACTATTTTGCAAACCTTCCGGTGATCCCTCTGCGTTCCCTCTTCCGAGAGCTGGATACCCTCCTTGGTACTCTTATATGGGGCTCGGGCCGTAGGAGAATTGCCCTAGCTAAGCTTCAGCTGCCTATGACTCAGGGGGGACTGGGCGCTCCATCCTTTGAAGCCTATTTCCTCGCAGTTCAGCTTCAGTGGGTCTCGAGATAGACAGCGGGCCGCGCGCTGGGGGAAACACTCACAGTCGCCGGGCCTACTCCCACCCCAATCGTACTTCGCTTGCTACTCCCTGGGGCAGAGCCATTACGCGACCGGCCCCTCCAGATGACGGTGGCACGAGCCTGTCTGACACGCATACACCGTCTGAACCACGCAGCGCCCATGTACTCCCCCGTCCTGCCGCTGGAGGGGTTCCCGAGAGGCCGGGCACACTACACTGCACGGGCGCTTCGTGACTGGACGGCGCACGAGGTCACGGAGGTAGGCACTCTATATGTGAATGGACAATTGCAGACATTCGCAGAGTTGGCAGCGCATATGGCGATTCCTAGGGGGCAATTTCTTTTACATCAACTACTGCTAGAGGACTGCCGTAGAGTGTGGCACACAATAGATCCCGAGCCCCCCACACACCCGGTGATACACACAATACTACAGATGGGCCCGGGGCGTCATCTGGTCACTTGGATATACAAAGCGGTGCAGGCTCTAAAACCAGTCACCCTAGCGCCACTTCGGGAGAAATGGGAAGCTGAGTTTCAAAGGCCACTGCATGACAGGGAATGGGATCGTGCATTAGAGTTCCCCAAAAAAGTGTCCCGCAACTATCGATTTAAAAGCATACAACTACACATTCTACATCGCGCCTATTTGACACCGAGAAGCTCCAACAGTATTACCAAAATACGCCATTTACATGCCCCAGATGCCCAATGCCCGCCGCATCATTTCTCCACATGTTCTGGGATTGTCCAGCGCTTCGCACCTATTGGGCCGGAGTCCACGGCGCCCTCCTTGCGGTCACGGGACTTACGGACATGCACACCTGGGAGGCCTGCGCGCTGGGCATACACAAGTGCCACAAGTCTTTGAAAGTAGAGACGCGTTTCGCGTCTTTGGCACTGCTCCTGGCCAAACGGTGCATAGCAATGCACTGGAGGGCACCTGGGGGACCTCTGCTGGCAGCCTGGCGAGGGGCGGTCAACAAATGGGGTGCCGCAGAAGAGGAGTTGCTTCGCTCCGAAGAGCTTAAGGGTATCCGCAAGCACCCCATATCCATGTCCTGGGCTATCCTATTACACTCCTTCAAACAGGAAGTAGCGGAAGAGACTTCGTCCAAGAGCGCCTGCTCCCCCGCAGCACAAGCGCACACCGCGGTTATCCACTACAGTTCCTCCGCAGAATAGACACCTAATGGGCCGGGGGTAGTGGACCGGGAAGTACGGTCCCTGCGCTGCCTCCGGTCTGGCGCCTTTGCCCCCCCCTCTCGGCGCCGCGCAATCAGAAGCTCAGTCAAGGTGTATTAACTCGCTGGCCTCTATTATGCGATGTCACTATTGACACAGTGTACCCCAGTTCTCCCCCCAGTTTGAAGAGTTTAGTTTGTTTTTTCAGCATACCAACATGTCACCTACAGGGCTAGCGTTGAGAGCTCACGCCCGGTCTTCAGTACAGGTCACAGACCTCCTCTCATGGACACATGCTGTATACCTGGATGCCTCCTCGCATCAGCGATATTACCCACTGCAATAATGGGTGGGTTATACACAGTGAAATTGCTACGAATAACACCATGTTGTAAAATTAGCATGATGTCCTCCTTTCGAGATGACTGATGTGTATGTACTGTATTTTACTATGAAATGCTAATAAAAACGATTTTACAAAAAAATAATATGCTTCTTTATAATTTGAATAACTGTGTCGTCTGTTATTGATGTTATGCAAAGTGACATGTCAGCATTATATCATTGGCAGAGTCAGCATAGATCTATCATGCAGTTTAGCTGGACACTTCAAACACTTAAAAATGGGCACATACCATGGCGTTATCTGAAGTCCAGTACATTATTTTTGCCTTTCAATTTGACACACAAACAACAACTGATGGCAATGAAAGATGCAACCCATACAATGCTGCACTTAGAGAAGTTAGAACAACTCCCATTTACCACAGCCGAAACATTTTCAGCAGTATGGTAGATAGACGGTGTAATATCTTTGCCTATCTCGACATTTCAATTCACAGCTTGCATCAAACATTTCCCTGTCAGTAGAACTGAACTGCTAGGAGGCAGCTTTATTCATGAATTATGGTCACTTCTGTTTGCCTATCGTTGTGAAAGTGCTGGCAAGGAAGTATTCCTTACTGGCAAGAAATGCGACTCTTCGGTCAGGCACTCACACTTATGCAAGCAAGTTATTGTGCACAGTGCTTGTAACACTTCTTACCAAATTTGGCCTGTTTTTTAAAAGGGATGCCAGCCCTGGCAATTCTTCTGCTTATAAATGTCCTTTTCAATGGTAGTTATTTAATGCTTAATGATCTAGACTGCTGTGGGATGCGGGCAGGAATTACATATATTTTATGGGTTTCTCGCCCAGTCACATGTTGTAATAATGTCCTGTTTCTCCCTACGCAAGGAGTTGTCGAGAGCCCGCTATGGCCTTCCATTCCAACTTTGAAGGCAGACTTTAATAAGCTAAGCAGACTCAGAGCACTATTGTTTCAAAAAGAAGTGGCTCTCACATCTGCCCATGAGACCTTCGAGTTACGGGTGGCCAGTACATCCAGTGAGATACAGGCACTGTTAAACACGAGCCTCCCACTATATTTTGGCAAATTAATAAATCAAACCTTAAACGCATCTAACACTGCCAGTCTTACGCATTTCTTTAAGTGAATAGGCACCAGCTTGGTCACTTCATTCCAAACAATATCCGGAGTAATACTGGCTTTAATTCATTTTCTTTTTTCTAGTTGGTCAGGGGACTTGCGTTGCTGTTATTACTAATTGGAGGCATTTTGATCCTATTTTTGCTTTTCTGCAATGGATGTCCCTTTTGCAAGCCCACTGGAACTACCAATGTTCCAGCAGTGTTGTGAGCGTATGCTTCGATACTTTGGGATTTTATTGCTTCAAAAGCTAGACCTTGGCTGGTCGCTAACATTCCGACCTGCCTATTTTACCTGCATGCAACCCGTTTTCCACTGCCTCTGGTGCCCCTTCAAATGGGCACTAAATATTTGCCTGGCTTTGCAGATGCCTACTTCCAGCGAGGTATGAGCCACTCCTTTTTGAGGAAATGCGTGCGACGGCACCTGGATCACTAAACACTGGCTCTACTAACACAGATGCAGGTTACCCGGCATATGTCTCAGCATCTGCTGAGATGGAGGATCATGTCTGTTCTCTGGAACGTGTGAGCTGGGATGTGGACCTATCATCATCTGTGGAGACGGACTGCATCCTGAAGTCCCTGGCCTTTGAATTTGTGAGTGACATCATGTATTCCTCCGATTCGCTATAATTTGGTTACCTTTTTCTAAATTGACATATTGGATTTTTATATTTTTTTAATTCATAGTATGAATAAGCATACTTTGAGTTTGCTTATTTTGTGTTTGTAATAATTATTTTTTAGTCATTTGTCGTGCTATTGCCCTGAACAAAGGGAGGGTGTTGTGTGTTTCTTACATGGTCATTGTTGTTTTCCCTATGTAAGCCTAACTATGCACATTGTAGGACGCTTCTGCTTTGCTGACATTGCTAAAGCACACGCTTGCTTTTGTGCCACATTGTATTTTCACATATTTAGCAAACGTTTTTGTCCTTTTCCTGGAATTTAGATTGTACAGCCTAGGCAGGGTCAAACAACACTGCTTTTTAGGTCTCGCCTATGCAGCGCGCATGCGTTGCATAGGAAAAAGACCTTTAGAAATCTATTCAGTTTTGCAGTCAAAAACGTGCCCGCATTGCATTGCTTTGAATGGCAACGCGTGCACGCTTGGCGATTCCCTTGCGGGAGCGAGCTTTCAAACCATCTGTTTGTAATTAACAGATGGTTCCTGCTCGCTCCCGCAAGGGAAACAGGCGGAGGCCCCCTCCTCTCTCCCCTCCCCCTGCTGCCTCTCGTCAAACTTGTATTTTTTTTTTACTTTGAGCGCGAGGCACGCGCGCGCTTGTTATCTTTAGATCTGGGCTTTTGACCGCTTTAGCTATCTTGCTAGTGTTGTGTAGTCAATACAAATACATATTCCACAATATTTCTTACATTGAGCGGGGCTTTGGTTCTTCCACTTTCATCCATTACTCCGTTAAATCGTCACTCACTTACTTGATCCACCCACTGGCCTGCATGGATTGAGCAGGCAGTGGGTCAGCCAGCTTCAGGAATTGCATTTGTTGTCATTCAGAGTTGGTCAGCCCACAGGATAGTGTGTGTGTTTGCTAGGCATGTTGTAGTTCTTTTATTTTGTTACTTTGTTGACATACATATGTGCATTGCCGTGATGCTATTAAGGAGGCAATGGTGGTAACTGTGAAAGCCAAATTACAGGCATTGGAAGCTAAACGCGTAGATGCCACCGCTTAGGGACATAAGCTGGTCTTGGTGGAGTGTGTACCAATTTGGATGGCCCTGTAGAATAGGTTTTTATTCGCAGAGGGCTTAAGCAGCGCCTCCTGGAATGCAAAATGTGAGTTGATAATATTTGATTTTTGTGTGTACACTTTGGAATTGCCAATCAAAGAATGTAGCTTTAAAAAAATGTATTGTTGTTGTTCATTTAATTGCAGGATAATTGAACTCAAGTAAAAGATTCATTCCAGAATGCATGGCATTTGACTTTTGAGTATCCTTATCAGCCAGAATACTCAACCGGGGACACAGGAACGTGAACTTTACTTTTCTTGTGCTTACTGTAATTTTTACATGTGCTTCCTGTTTTTGGTTGAATAATGGAGAGAGGAGTGTGGCGATATAGCCAGAGATGCCAACTAGGGAACTAGGTTATAGTCACAGCATTAGATCAACATCCTGTGATTCTGGGCAAATTACATTATCTACCTTGCCTAAACAATTAACATGAACTTGTGTAGTGTAAACGGTGCAAATGTAAAGCGCTACAATACAATTGGGTTGCCTTTGCGCAGTATAAAACTGGAAAAAAGCGCTGTACCTCGGGACGCTTTTTCCACTTGCGCAAAATAGCGCATTTGCATGTCAAAGTAATATTCACCTCAAGCTCGTTTATTCTGTTGTTCCTTCCAAATAACATCAGATATGTCATTTGTAAAGTTCTTCGTATGAGCAGTATTTTGGAACTTTGCTTGCCAAAACAAGACCCTGGTTCGGTTTACCCACTTTGTCTGCAATGGGGACAATAGGGCACAGTACTGCGGAGTTGGGGTGCATTTATTATAGCGATTCTGTGATTGCCTGCACGTGGAGACAGACTGGTGTGCATTTATTAAAGGGACGCTATGATTGCTGGCATGCGGAGACGCTCTAAAGAGGTTTGATTTATTGCTGAGCACTTCAGTGTCAGCGTTTCACAGTGTATGGCTGGACCATAATCTTAATTTCAAGGAGCAGGCACGGAAGGTGGCAGGTACCTGTTATGGGATCATGAGGATGATTAGGAAAATTCTCCCTCTGCTGCCTTTCATTGCAAGAAGATTGCTGGTACAAGCACTAATCCTCTCCAGACTGGATTACGCCAATGTGCTGTACTTAGGCTCCCCGTGCTCAACCATTAAAATACTACAAACGGTACAAAATTGCGCAGCCCGTCTACTTATGCGGGTCCCTAACATGGTATCCGCAAGACCACACATTGCCTCTCTTCACTGGATCCCAGTTGCGGAACAAATTCAGTTCAAGGCACTGTGCATTGTCCATAGAACTCTCTCGGCCGAGGGCCCACCAATCCTTCGATCTATCATATCCCCCTACCATCCTAAGAGATCTCTACGCTCTGAGAATAAACATCTAGCAGTAGTTCCCAGGATATACAGATCGCGGAGCGGTGGACGTATGTTTGCATATACCGCAGTAAAGTGCTGGAACCAACTTCCTAATCACATACGCCTGGAGGACAACTATTTGGCCTTTCGTAAATCCCTGAAAACTTTTCTTTTTCCATGATTCCTGACCACTGCACGGTGATGTTACTGCCTTTTAGCGCTGGGAGGCCTTTTGGTAGCCATGCGCTCTAGAAATGCATATTCATTCATTCATTCACTTGCAGATTGTCGCAGACTGTGTAACATATGGCACAGGCGCATCAAGGACTCCTTTTCCTCCCACAAAGGAAGAAAGCTTCCAAATAATTAATGGAGAGTGATGCGCACCGGAGGCCAAATCATTCCAAACTGAAGGCCTGGGTGATGATAATCTTATCTGTGTTCTATAGACAGAAGAATGTGTGCCATGGGCAGCCATGCATCACCACCGCCAGTGATGTCCCCTCTCCAATCCCACAGACTATCTGAAACAGGTGTCCAACAATGGTCCAGAGAGGCTGGATCCATGACACCTTTTGAGGTTAATGGTGATTTATGTTGAAACAGTTCGATTTATTGTATATGAATGGATCTTATGTGAATATTCTCAATCGCTGGCCCTCTTGGGCTTACGTTGGACACTCCTCGTCTAATGCTAACCACTACCCCACTCAGTGAAAACAAGCATTAGCCAAGCCTACAGGCCTTGTCTAAGCAAGAGCTGTTGGTTTTTGTCACTGTTTTGCTTATCCATGTTGTACAGCAGCAGAGCTGCTGTGCAGCATTGCTGAAAGTAAAAAACAAACAAGCATTGGCATAGCCAATAGGTCTCGCCTTTGAGACCTTATAAGTATTTAGTTATGCAGCACAATATCCTTGGTGCAACAACATCAACTGTTGCATGGCTAAACACTTATAAGGTCCCAAAGGCGAGGCCTATTGGCTATGCCAATGCTTGTTGTAATTCTCGGTGGTCGGACACTAGCACCTAGACATAATAGAGACATCCAGCTGCTGTTTTTGAAAACACATGTTTTGCCATATAACTTGGGACATGTCGTTCAAAAACACACACAGAGCGGAGACTAGCAGACAGTGCCAAAGTCTTGAGATAAGAGAGCTGCGTCAGCTGGGATGTAGAACAACTATGTATGAATGCTAAGCTATGGGGTCCACTGCCGAGATCAGAGATCTATAGTTATTTAGCTTTCGTAGTGAGGGTGGGTTTAGGCAAGTCTGTCAGATAATATGAGAGGACTCTTTATTGTATACGGTCTAATAGCTATGCTAATGGCATTACTGACCTGTATTTTGTTTGCTAGTTGTGGCGCAACGAATGCACATTAGAGCACAATAGTTTAAATAAACATTGTAAACTTTCCTGGTGTCTCTTTTCCATTTATTGTGGACAAGTATGAGTGAGAGAACAAAAGGGGGTGACCTGCTACCGTGATCCTGAGAGGGTCGGGAGTGTTGTGTTCTGGGGTGCCAAATCATTTGTCTCTCTGGCAAGGTTAAGAGGGCCAGTGAGGCAATATTGCTAGTCGGGCTCGAGCTCATAGATACTGATGTGGTATGGTGACAAAGTGCCCTACATGCTGATGTACTATGGTCTCAAGCATAGTTCTGTTCCTGAGCAGAATCCCTGCAACACAAGCAGCACAGTATTTTCGAATGTCAGAAAAACACTCACAGCAGTAAAATCTCCTTAACAAATACTCCTCAGTCTTCTCACAGGCATAGTGACCTCCCACTATCTGGCAATGAGCAATATGTAGTACTTGTTTGTGAAAAGGAAGTGGGATAACGCGTTGTAGGTGTTTTTTCCATCCTCAACTACTCTCCTATAAAGCAAACCTTTCTTAACAACAAAATATGGTCCTACTTTCTCACCGTCATCTTCTGTAGTCATTTGAGCCCAAGCCTGCACTAAATTGGGATCCTCATTTTGTGCTGCACGGAAGCTGCATTGATGGTCCCAATTATTATCTGCGGAGGGAGTGCTTGAAACAGGGTTAGCAGAATTTACCAGCACATAGATTTGATTGTTTATGCGCTTTTCGGATTTATACTGTTTTATTTTCTCCTTACCCCCGACTACTTCCTCACTAAAGTATGGTGCTTCCTGTAAGCCCTCAGTGCCCATTGGTTCATTCCTAGCTTCCATCACCATTTGATGGAAATGCTTGTGGTCTGTCCCAATCATCATCTCTTCCCCTAGATGGGGTACCACCCCTGCCTCCATGTTAACCACACTATTGTAAAAGCACCTTCATCACTGGGTATGGCTTGCTGCCTCCATGAACACAAGTGATATAGACTGCTCTTGGGGTGCTTCCCTCTTGCAGTACAACTAGACCTTGCTGAACTATAGAATACTGGCATCCAGAGTCCACCAAAGCAATATCAGGACGCCTATTAAGGGTCACTTGTATCCGGTAGGTCTGACTGGGTTTCACTTCTATGTAGAGGACTTGTCCCTTAGTATACCCAATTTTCCTAGGTGCGGTCGCTGGGGACTTTTGGGGACAGAGTCTTGCCATATGGCCCCACTCCCCACATTGAAAACATTGAGCCTCTTGTCCTATCTCTTTCCCTGCAATTTTCAAAGAAGGTTTGCTATCAGGCAAGGTTCAGGATATAGATTTTGTAGGGTTTTTTCAAGTAAGTGGGGGGGAAGATTCTGGAGTCTCGTGCTAATGCCCTTGAAATCTGGGAATCGATGGAATGCACAGGCTAAGTCAACAGCCAAAGGCGTCGCGACATTAGGGTGTTGCCTTATCCAGGCTCTAGTAATAGAGGGAAGAGCCACTAAAAATTGGTCCAAGTACATTTTCTCGACTATCTCCGCTTTGGTGGAAGTGTTAGGCTGTAACCATCGTCTACCAATGTCTTGGATGCGGAAGAACAGTACTCTTGGGTTGTCACTTGAAGACCACTATTCTTTCTGAAACTTGGCCCTGTAATATTCTGCATCACAGCCGAGGCGTTCAGGATATCCCTTTCACTTCTTCATATGAGGTCGTGAAGATGTGCCAGGGCAAGTAGATATATTTATAATCTTTTTGAATCCTTTTATTGAATCCAGTATATTTCATGATCAAGACTCTTACTTCTTCAGTCATTCAAAAGGCATAGTACAAGCAAAGAACAAGAGATTTATAACACAGCCGCCAACACGTGTTTCGCCGCCAAAAGTTGGCTTTTCAGCCTGGGGTTTCCTCAGGGCGTAGGTTAATCATAAATCATTGTTTCTTACAATGTTCAAGAAGTGTCCCAAAAGGAGACGTTTTTTTCGTGTTCAAATGGTGAAGATATTCTGTCGTCTTTCCCGAGGAATGTTTTCTGTCGGCGCGGGCCTAACTTTAGTAGTTATCAATTTTATTTTAATTGAATTTTGCATTTTTTAGTTCCGTAGCGGGTTGTGGGTTTATAGGGGAATAAGGTGGGAAGTAATTTAATTATAATAAATTCATGATTTTTTGTATTTATTCATATTTATTTAATTGCTATTTTATTGTGTTAATTGTGGGAAGTAATTTATTTTTAATTCATTATTAATTTGATTATTAATATTAATTAATTGAAAATTAAATATGGAAATCGTGTAATTAATTTTAGGTGCGGGTTGAGGGGTTTATAGGGGTAAAGGCTGGGAAGTAATTTATTTGTAATTAATTAATAATTAATTGTTAATCAATATTAATTGATTAATTGAAATTTAAATATGGAAATTGTGTAATTATTTTTAGGTGCAGGTTGTGGGGTTTATAGGGGTAAAGGGTGGGAAGTGATTTATTTTTAATTAATTAATTAATTATTAGTTGTTAATAATATTTCATTAATTGAAAATTAAATATGGGAATTGTGTAATTAATTTTAGGTGTGGGTTGTGAGGTTTATAGGGGTAAAGGATGAGAACTTGATTAATTTTTATGTGTTTTGATTTGTTTTTTAATTAATAATATTTATTTAATTGTTAATTAATTATGTTAATTATGGAAGTACATTTTATTTTTAATTTAGATGTGGGTTGCAAATTGTGTGGTGTTATAGGGTAGGATGTAAATAAAATGAATGTATCTAATAATGTTTTTGTTTATAAATAACTTGTTACAAAACACATTTCTTTGTTTGAAAAATATTTGTATATGTTATTTAATATAATATTTGTAGTTAATAGCGATATGTAATTAACATTATAATATGTATTTATTTTTTTAATTTATAATATTAAATATATTTGTATTTTAATTTTTACATATTTATATATTTTTTAATTTATTTTGTTTTTCAAATATGTTTTGTTGTTGTTGATATTTTGTTTGATTTTGAACTGACTGTAGTGGGAATAGTAATTTTTACCCCGCTATCCAACACTTTCCCCACTGTCGCACTGACTGGAGTGGGGGATAGAAATTTTTACCCCTCCGCTATCCAACACTTTCCCTACTGTTGCACTTATTGGAGTGGGAATAGTAATTTTTACCCCTCCGCTATCCAACACTTTCCCTACTGTTATACTCACTGGAATGGAAATAGTAATTTTTACCTCTCCGCTATACAACACTTTCCCTACTGTTGAACTGACTGGAGTGTGAATAGTAATTTTTACCCCGCTATCCAACACTTTCCCCACTGTCGCACTGACTGGAGTGGGGGATAGTAATTTTTACCTCTCTGCTATCCAACACTTTCCCTACTGTTGCACTGACTGGAGTGGGAATAGTAATTTTTTATCTCTCCGCTATTCAACAGTTTCCCTACTGTTGCACTGACTGGAGTGGGAATACTAAATGTTATCCCTCTGAAATCCAACACTTTCCCTACTGTTGCACTCCCTGGAATGGTAATAGTAATTTTTACCCCTCTGCTATCCAACACTTTCCCTACTGTTGCACTGACTGGAGTGGGAATAGTAAATGTTATCCCTCCGCTATCCAACACTTTCCGTACTGTTGCACTCACTGTGGTGGGAATAGCAATTTTTACCCCTCTGCTATCCAACACTTTCCCTACTATTGCATTGATTAGAGTGGGAAATTTAAGTTTAAATACTTTTAAATAGTGTAATGCTTCAATTAATAATAGAGTGTTTTTTTAACATAAATTTTATGTAATTGGTATATGTATGTATATATTTATTTGTTACATTTTTATATATTTTTAAAATTATAAAATAAATGTAAATTAATAGTTTATTAATTTTTTTACAGTAAATATATATAATTATTATATATGTGTGTTTAACTTTTTTAGGTTAAGTTCATTTGTTATTTTTGTTAAAATGTATATTAAATCTATTTTTTTAATTTAGTTTATTTAATATTTATTATTTTATTTAATATATATATATAAAAAACGATATTTTTTACATCTATATTTATGTCGTCGATATTTTTGTTTCAATATTTTTGTACGTACCTTTATAAATATAGGATGTTGATATTTTTGACACCTATATTTATGACTCGATATTTTGGTATGGGGATGTTTTGGGTGTCGATGTTTTGTCAGTGAACCTTTGAAGGGTTGTGCTCTCTCTTGTGCTTCCCCCTCCCTCCCACTAACAGAAAGCAACACCCAATATATAGGCTCACTGTGGGGAGGCAGAGGCGGTGATTATTGCACCACCTGGTGGTTATTGCACCCCCCGCTGTGAGCTTCTGCCCCCCCCCCCACTTCCTTCTCATTTCCTGGCTCCCCGCAGTGAGCTCCTGCCCAGCTCTCCTTTGAATCCCAGCAGTGCACTGTTCTGCTGCTATCCCTTTACCTCTTACCCCGAGAGAGCTTGTAATAACTCCACTCTGTCTCCGTCTCCCCGTCTGTCTGCTACCCGCAGTGAACTTCTGCCCCCCGCTTCTTTCTCACTTCCTGGCTCCCCACAGTGAGCTCTATTCACCCCATCTCTGCTGCTCGCCACCCCAGCCCCCTTCAGTGAGCTTCTGCCCCCCCTCCGCTTTCTTCTCACTTCCTGGCTCCCCACTGTGAGCTCTATCACCCCATCTCTGCCGCCCGACCCCCATTCGTGAGCTTCTGCCCCCCCACTTCCTTCTCACTTCCTGGCTCCCCGCTGTGACCTTCTGCCCCCCACCACTTCCTTCTCACTTCCTGGCTCCCCACTATGAGCTCATGCTCAGCTCAGCCCCTCTCTGTCTACCCCAAGTGAGGTCCTCTCCTAGTCGGTGCCACACACAGTGAGCCGCTGCACGCTTCTACTGCTGCCTTTTCAGTTCCTGGCTCTCCACTGTGAGCTCCTTTTCACCCCTTCTCTGACGCCTCCACCCCTCTTCAGTGAGCTCCTGCTCCCTTTGCGCTCTTCTCCCCAGTGCCAGCCACAGTGAGCAGCTTCCACTCTCCCTACTTCTTTTCCACTTCTTGGTTCCCCGCTGTGAGCTTCTGCTCCCCCCACTTCCTTCTCATTTCCTGGCCCCCCGCAGTGAGCTCCTGGCCAGCTCTCCTTTG
This sequence comes from Calotriton arnoldi, assembly GCA_963921515.1. Taxonomy (NCBI): domain Eukaryota; kingdom Metazoa; phylum Chordata; class Amphibia; order Caudata; family Salamandridae; genus Calotriton; species Calotriton arnoldi. The sequence continues at coordinate 3,889,634 of CAWUFW010000109.1, read as the reverse complement.
AATCCCAGCAGTGCACTGTTCTGCTGCTATCCCTTTACCTCTTACCTCGAGAGAGCTTGTAATAACTCCACTCTGTCTCCGTCTCCCCGTCTGTCTGCTACCCGCAGTGAACTTCTGCCCCCCGCTTCCTTCTCACTTCCTGGCTCCCCACAGTGAGCTCTATTCACCCCATCTCTGCTGCTCACCACCCCAGCCCCCTTCAGTGAGCTTCTGCCCCCCCCCGCTTCCTTCTCACTTCCTGGCTCCCCACTGTGAGCTCTATTACCCCCATCTCTGCCGCCCCACCCCCATTCGTGAGCTTCTGCCCCCCCCACTTCCTTCTCACTTCCTGGCTCCCCGCTGTGACCTTCTGCCCCCCACCACTTCCTTCTCACTTCCTGGTTCCCCACTATGAGCTCATGCTCAGCTCAGCCCCTCTCTGTCTACCCCAAGTGAGGTCCTCTCCTAGTCGGCGCCACACACAGTGAGCCGCTGCACGCTTCCACTGCTGCCTTTTCACTTCCTGGCTCCCCACTGTGAGCTCCTTTTTACCCCTTCTCTGACGCATCCACCCCTCTTCAGTGAGCTCCTGCTCCCTTTGCGCTCTTCTCCCCAGTGCCAGCCACAGTGAGCAGCTTCCACTCTCCCTACTTCTTTTCCACTTCTTGGTTCCCCGCTGTGAGCTTCTGCTCCCCACCACTTCCTTCTCATTTCCTGGCTCCCCGCAGTGGGCTCCTGCCCATGTTAAAAGCAAAACGACAGTCGTGAACATTACCTGCGCCATCTTGTCTGGTGGAATTCTATGTGCACATAAGTTGCAGTCATTTTGATCTATCACAGCCATTTTGTACTCTGTTGGTCACCTTTGTTTCACCCTGCCCTTACTAGCATCCCTCTGACCCTCTGACCGACCTACTATGTGTGCTGGGGGCTATAAACTCTATTGCCACAACAAACCTCAGCGCCACTTGCTGCCACAAACTCGTTTTTCCTCTCATCTCTGTTTTCAGGCAAACCTTTGGACCCTCTACCCCTCACTGCACCTAGTTACACAAACAGGTTCCAAACACCAAAAAGACTCTTGCAACATGATTTATTGCACTGCAAACAGCAAGACTTGTTGTTACCAACAATGGGACCTGTTTTTATCAACAGAACAGACTCTTAGATCTGGCCGGTCTCACATGTTTTAGACCCTGAAGCAAGGTCCAGCTGCAAGATAAGATTGTCTGTTTGACCTGGGTGGGAAGAGAATTACTGTTGGGCTTGTGTGACAACCTGCCCGGGGCGGGGACCCCAAGCCTGTGTAACCATGTTAATGAAACAAATGCATTGTGTCAAACCTGTATAAAAGGAAGAGCCAAAGGAGTTATCAGCAGAACACCTCCCTCTGTTACAAACACTAGCAACAGGCGCGATGTAACACGCAGGTAGATGCGATCCTTCATTCTCAGCGTAGTGCCGCTAACACTGAGAACTACAATTCCCATGAGGCCTAGAGCGTCACGTTCGACGTGGCAGGAAACGGCTCATAAGGATGCAGCGGACCTCGGCTTCGTGTCGGAAATTCTCGCCGCAGAGATCACAGCGTTCCTTTGACTCCACGAAGAGAGAGGTCTGGTAAGGGTGCTCTGCACCAACTCAGTTGATATTTGGAGACTTCCCTTTCCCCGGTTGTGAGCAGCACGCTCATGCAGAGGAAGAGCAGCGTCATTTGAATTCCGTCCGACGCTGTGCTTGGTATCACGTCCTCCGTTGGATGAGCTTGCTGCTCGTGCGGAGGACGGGTTCAAGCCCTTGTAGGATTTCAGGCCATTACGGCCGGAGCTGGTACAGTGAAAGTGATAGGCTGCTCACAGAGGCATCATTTTAATAGCAGCTAGAACCTGGCAGTGATCAGCATTTCGTACTATAGTGTGGGTTCTTCTCTGCTAGCTCATGTCACAAGGATGTAAACTCCCGATTGGTTTCATGTACAAAACGTTTTAATCCATTCCATTTGGTGAAGAAACCATATACGGAATACAACTTTATATTATTATTTGGTTATGTGAATGTTTGTGTATGAATAGTCCGTAATCAAGTGTTATTCTGGCTCTGGTTAACAGGGGTATTAAGAGTGGTATGGGACTACGCTCGATCCCTGTGATGTATGCAGGAGCTCAGAAAGGGTATGTTCCTCCTCCATAACAATGATACAGTATTACAATTACCTATAGGAATTACAGTAGCAGGAAAAACGACTTAATCTCCTTGTGTATTTTCTTCTATGTTATTCCTATTTAATTACAGCCCTAACACTTCAAGCGGTGTTACCACACCGAAGACACATCATTTGCTGAAGCATCTTCTTCTCCAGTTTTCGTTCTTTTATGTTACAGGTATAGGAGGGGGCGCTAGTCTATATGCAGTCAGTTACTTGTTTGTATCCCATGACTAAAGGTTATAAAGTATATCTGATTGTGGTTTTTGTTTCAGGTCTCCCTCCCTGCTGTTCCCTTCCTTTCCTTCCCCCACTTGATCCTCCCACTGACCTGTGCCATAAAGGCTTTTAGGCTTGGGTAGATCAGGAGGTGGACCATTCTGAGCATCAAACCGATCCTGAGGACATCAATAGTTAACAGAATTTCCGACCCACGAATAGTGTCCTCCCGGTCGGGTTGTGCTGGGAATGGCCACCCTTGACGATGTTTTGGCTATGCTTGCCACTGTCCAGGCTGAGTTAATGGCATCACGTCAGGAAACGGCCGAGTTAAGAGCTAGGGTGGAAGGGATGCAGAGGAATCCTTTTAGTGCAGGTGTAGTGGCAGCAGCCCCGCCCAATGCGGTGGTGGTAGAGATGCCTGTTTCCATTCCGTTAGCGACCCCAGAGAGGTATCATGGGGATTCTGGCAAGGTACAAGTGTTCTTGACACAGGTCATGTTACACTTTTCATGCAAACAGAAGTCATTTCCCACTAACCAAGCGAGGGTAGCTTTTCTTATTTCTTATCTAGCGGGAGATGCGGCACAATGGGCAGTACCGCTGGTAAACCGTGATGACCCTCTCCTACATGATTGGGACGCCTTTAGAGCCGAATTTCTGAAGGTATTCGACAGAAGAGCTGATTCTTACACTGCAGATAGAGAACTGTTAGAGTTGCGACAAGGCAACAAGGACCTGTTGGTTTACCTCAATTCTTTTCGGCGGCTAGTGGCGGAAACGAAGTGGCCTGAGACCAAATAAGCTGCGCTCTTCCATCAAGGGTTACGGGACGACCTCAAAGATGTCATCGCTCAGATAGATCCCCAACCAGCCACGTGTGAGGACTTGATCGATCTCGTGCTTCGCTTGGATCATAGACTGAGTGAGCGGAAAGGTGACTACAAAAGAAAGGAGAGACACCCACCTTCCTACGAAAGACAGAAGGCCTCTGAGTCTAGCAACATCGCAGGATCTGGAACCCATGGAAATTGGCACCATAAGGGCTACATTGACTATGGCGGAAAAAGAAGTCCGTCGTAAGCAAGGCCTCTGCTTATACTGCGGTAAAAGGGGCATTTCGTCAGGGAATGCCCCGTGAAACCCAAGACAAGCTGGTTCCGCAACCTTAGAACAACTACGGCGGCCATGGATAAGACGTCGGAAAACTAACGAACTCGAAGAAAGAAGAAGGGGTTTCTTGGAGTCAGTTGTGTATCCCTTCCTTACAGTGCAACGCTGCACTAACAGCAGGACACCTCTTTATTAACGTTTTGTTGCTCATACAAAACGAGAGGGTCCGAATGTCTGCCATGGTGGATTCTGGAGCCACCGGCATGTTTATGGACTTAGGAGAAGCCAGACGTAGAGGCATACGTCTTGTGCCCAAAGATCCGCCAGAAAAAGTCTACGCTGTAGACGGGAGACAATTGATTACAGGACCCATCGGGTACAACACTGCAGAGTTAGAAGTACAGTATGGAGCATCACACAGGGAGCATATCATATTTAACATCATCCACGCTCCCCAATATGGGATCATTTTGGGGTTGCCGTGGCTGCAACGACACAATCCGGAAATCGATTGGGTTGCACGAACGGTACAGATGACCTCTCCATACTGCTGCGAACATTGTTTTGGTATCCCAGAAGACCCAGCTACGGCGTTGGCAGGTAGGGTGATTATTGCTACTGCGGCGGAAAAGAAATCCAACTGCCCACTGTCTATCAAACGTATGAGGAGGTGTTCAGCGAAGTACAGGCGGAAGAGCTGCCACCACATAGACAGTACGACTGCCAAATCGACCTCGTTCCAGGAGCAGCAGTCCCTAGTGGAAGGATATACGCTTTAACGGAACCAGAGAACCTCCATCTCAGAGCCTATTTGGATAAACACCTAGAGATGGGTTTCATACGCCCCTCCAAGTCCCCTGCCGCCTCTCCGCTTTTTTTTATTCCAAAAGCTAATGGCGAGCTGCGTGCTTGTGTGGACTTTCGAGCGCTGAATGCCATAACTGTGAAGAACAGATATCCCTTGCCGTTAATCAGTGTCTTACTAGAGCAGGTAAAAAGGGCAAAGATCTACACCAAACTGGACTTGAAGGGTACATATCACTTGGTGCGCATGAGGAGTGGCGACGAGTGGAAGACGGCCTTTAAGACCTGGTACGGGTTATTTGAATATCTAGTGATGCCGTTTGGGTTGTGTAATGCCCCTGCGGCGTTCCAATTCTTTCTGAATGACGTCTTTCGGGAGATCTTAGACCACTACGTTGTGGTATATATCGACGATATACTCATCTATTCAGAGAATGAAGAAGCACACATCCACCATGTGCAAACCGTGTTACGGATCCTACAACAACACCATTTGTTTTGCAAATTGAGCAAGTGTGACTTCCACGTTACCACAGTGGAATTCCTTGGAGTCATGCTTAGCCCAACAGGCCAGGAAATGGCCGCAAGAAAGATCACTGCGGTAAAGGAGTGGCCTCCCCTCAGAACGTTCGTGATGTGCAGTGCTTCATTGGCTTTGCCAATTTTTATAGACGCTTTATCAACCAATTCTCCAAACTGGTTGCACCAATAACTCAGCTCTTGAGGAAATCACAGAAATTTGAGTGGACCAATGAAGCCCAGAACGCCTTCCTTGCCTTGAAGGCGGCTTTCGTCACTGCCCCGATCCTGGCTCATCCGGACCCTGGGAAACCTTACGTGGTTGAGGCAGACGCTTCTGACATTGCCTTGGGAGCCATCCTGTCTCAAAGACACTCCTCCACTGGTCAACTCCATCCTGTGGCATATATGTCGAGGAAGCTTAACGAAGCCGAAAGGAATTATCATATAGCCGAGAAAGAACTCCTAGCCATCAAGGATGCCTTCGTGGAGTGGAGGCACTTCCTGATGGGAGCCAGACACGTGGTCACGGTATACACGGACCACAGGAACCTACAATTCATGACGGCAGCAAGACATCTTACCTCGCGACAACTCCGTTGGATGCTTTTCTTTTCAGGGTATCACTTTATCATCACCTATCGGCCTGGTTCGGAAAACCGGAAGGCTGATGCTCTCACTCGCCAGTCCTCTGCCAGAGACCTGGAAGGCATCCCGGACAGCGCCATTATTGACCCCAAGATGGTACTAGGTGTGATACAACCGGAGGACTTTCTCAAAGGGATCCTCAAGGGAGTCGGCTCATTTACCTGGAAAACCTGGCTTAAAAGCCATAAGGAATGGCAAAGTAGAGGCGGTTTTCCGATGAATAACAACCGTCTGTTGGTGCCTACCCGGGAGCTGAGGAAACAGGTGTTCGGCTGGTGCCATGACTCCCCGAGTGCGGGACATCTCGGAGTTGGAAAAACCGTTGACCGCATCAACAGGCAGTTCTGGTGGCCCTCTCTTAGACTGGACGTTAAGGAGTGGGTACTCTCTTGTGCTGTTTGTGCTAAAATGAAATCTGATCACCGTCGCCCGCAGGGTTTGTTGCAACCGCTCCCTACTCCTTCTAGTCCTTGGGAGAACATTTATATCGACTTCATCGTCGGTCTACCACTGGATAAAGATTGTACTGTTATTATGGTGGTCATCGACTATTTAACAAAAATGGGACACTTCGTCGCCTGCAACCAAGTACCTTCGGCAGGCCAGCTAGCTCGGTTATTGATGTTGCATGTGGTGCGTTTACATGGATTACCAAGTATCATTGTGTCCGACAGGGGCTCACAATTCACGGCCCAGTTCTGGAAAACATGGTGTTCATCCTTACATGTAACCACGGCCTTATCTACTAGCTTTCACCCACAGACAGATGGACAGACAGAGCACCTTAACCAAACGCTCAAACAATACCTGAGATGTTACGTGGACCACAGCAAGGAGGAATGGGTGGACTATCTATGGCTTGCAGAGATCGCCTACAATAACGCCACACATGGCTCCACACGGGCATCTCCTTTCTATTGCAATTATGGTCGCCATCCAAGGTTTCTTCCTTTTATCCATCCCTCCAAGGACACCAATATACCAGAGGTAGCGAAGAGAGTGGCCCATATCCAAGATACGTTAAAGAAGACTCAGGAACACCTGAACGCAGCCAAAACCGCGTATAAGGCTACTGCGGATAAACACAGACGCCCAGGTCCTTTGTATAGGAAGGGGGACTTTGTCTGGCTATCCACCAGGAATATACGCTTCCGGAAACACAGCGTGTTCAACCCCAGATTTATTGGACCCTACAGAATCAGTAAATGCCTTGGTCCCGTGACCGTGAAGCTGGAACTGCCTTCTCAGTTGCGTATCCATCCTGTGTTTCACGTGTCGTTGTTGAAGCCTTCCTCCTCCCCTGTCAAGAAGCAGCCTCCGCCTCTTCTGGTCAATGACACTATGGAATATGAGGTGCGAGGCATTCGTGACTCTAAGTTGCGTGGCCGCAAATTGTGGTACTTGGTGGCATGGAAGGGGTACGGCCCTGAGGAGAACTCATGGGAACCTGCATCAAGGGTGCACGCGCCCAGATTGGTTGCCTCTTTTCACAGGAGATGCCCGCGGAAACCTGGCCCCTAGGCGCGCTCTTGTTATGGAGGGGATGTACTGTTACAAACACTAGCAACAGGCGCGATGTAACACGCAGGTAGATGCGATCCTTCATTCTCAGCATAGTGCCGCTAACACTGAGAACTACAATTCCCATGAGGCCTAGAGCGTCACGTTCGACGTGGCAGGAAACGGCTCATAAGGATGCAGCGGACCTCGGCTTCGTGTCGGAAATTCTCGCCGCAGAGATCACAGCGTTCCTTTGACTCCACGAAGAGAGAGGTCTGGTAAGGGTGCTCTGCACCAACTCAGTTGATATTTGGAGACTTCCCTTTCCCCGGTTGTGAGCAGCACGCTCATGCAGAGGAAGAGCAGCGTCATTTGAATTCCGTCCGACGCTGTGCTTGGTATCACGTCCTCCGTTGGATGAGCTTGCTGCTCGTGCGGAGGACGGGTTCAAGCCCTTGTAGGATTTCAGGCCATTACGGCCGGAGCTGGTACAGTGAAAGTGATAGGCTGCTCACAGAGGCATCATTTTAATAGCAGCTAGAACCTGGCAGTGATCAGCATTTCGTACTATAGTGTGGGTTCTTCTCTGCTAGCTCATGTCACAAGGATGTAAACTCCCGATTGGTTTCATGTACAAAACGTTTTAATCCATTCCATTTGGTGAAGAAACCATATACGGAATACAACTTTATATTATTATTTGGTTACGTGAATGTTTGTGTATGAATAGTCCGTAATCAAGTGTTATTCTGGCTCTGGTTAACAGGGGTATTAAGAGTGGTATGGGACTACGCTCGATCCCTGTGATGTATGCAGGAGCTCAGAAAAGGGTATGTTCCTCCTCCATAACAATGATACAGTATTACAATTACCTATAGGAATTACAGTAGCAGGAAAAACGACTTAATCTCCTTGTGTGTTTTCTTCTATGTTATTCCTATTTAATTACAGCCCTAACACTTCAAGCGGTGTTACCACACCGAAGACACATCATTTGCTGAAGCATCTTCTTCTCCAGTTTTCGTTCTTTTATGTTACAGGTATAGGAGGGGCGCTAGTCTATATGCAGTCAGTTACTTGTTTGTATCCCATGACTAAAGGTTATAAAGTATATCTGATTGTGGTTTTTGTTTCAGGTCTCCCTCCCTGCTGTTCCCTTCCTTTCCTTCCCCCACTTGATCCTCCCACTGACCTGTGCCATAAAGGCTTTTAGGCTTGGGTAGATCAGGAGGTGGACCATTCTGAGCATCAAACCGATCCTGAGGACATCAATAGTTAACACCCTCAGACATCCCGGTGTCTCAGTTGACGTGATCTCCTCATGAGAAATAAACCTTTTTCTTGTCTTCCAGTTTCCAGCGCTTGCCTCATTATTTTGATAGCGAACCCAAAGTGAATTAGAGGTGGAACCCTGCACCGGGCAGCATTGAGGGTCTTAGAAGACTCGCTGCCTTTCACAAATTGGCGCCCAAACGTAGGGGCCCATCAGCGACGCGTGGGTCCGGTAGAGAGGTCCTAACGACGGAGTGAACGACTAAACAATTGGGGTATACCTGCCCGAGAAGACCCTTGTCTGGCTGCCGATCGACTGAACTTCACCGGTTCCGAACGGACCTCTCTCGAGTGACCTGCGGTCCTGACTGGGACCTTAGAGGAATGCCGCATTGATTGTTGGAGTGAGAGGACAACCAGGCGCTGGAAGGGGAAGACGAAGAACTGTCCATACGGTCTGGGTAAGGTCGTGAAAAAACGACTTAAATTGATTGATTGATTGAATAGTTTGATTGAAATACTAGTATTCCTTTTTTTATTGAGTTATTTGCGACATTTCCCTGCTTGCAAACAACGAAGAATAGGAATATTATCTCTCTTTGCAGGCAGCGAAGGACAGGTAATGCAGACTTTTTGTCTAAATTAATTGATTGAGATATTCATTTTTGACCGATAAATACGTCATGCTTGTTTTCTCTAGATTGTTTGATTGTAATTGTTTTGGACCCGACCGTTCGTTAGAGGTCAGTCAGCCGGCACCGCCGGAAGGCACCCCTAACAAGGACATGTACGTAAAGTATGGATTAGCCACCGTAGCTTATTGCAAACTATGGCATAAATACACTAGGAAGGACCGGGTAAATCAGTGGCCACTGACGGGATCTTTCGATCCCGCTAAAATAGAAACGTTAGAATTAGCTCTCCACAAAAAGAAAACTAGACCAGCCATGTTTGACAGTTTTGGTTTATGGCGAAAAGAGGCAGCTCAAAGAAAGAAAAGGGACGAAGCTAGACAAGATAAAGAAACGCGAAAATCAGCTTACCAAGCCTGTAAAAGATTAGAAGAAAAACTAAAAGAAAAGGAAATCGATAAAAAGGAACAGGAATCAAAAATATCAGGTCAATGCCCTGTTAGAACGCCCTCGACTCTTTACCCCAAGTTACCAGCAAAACAAAGGGTAGATGATGATTTATTGTTAGGTCCCCCAATCATATACATGCCACCCCCTTACGCCCCTACTCATCCCGTAGTACAACGCCAGGACCACCAAAGTATAACCGGAGATGGCACGATCGCCTCAGTCTCCACCGCCTCTGCTCCCACCGCGCACTCCACAGCCTCAGATCTCTCTGGCAAAGAGTTCTTAGCAAATTGCAATTAAAACATGTGGACAGGAGAGCCAGAAACAGACACATCTGTTGGACGACTTTCAGAGACAGTTTCACAACCAGAGGTGAGGTGGCTTTTCCTCGACACTTCAGAAACGCCTCAAAAGACTTCTATTTGAGAGAGGAAAAACAGCAGCATTTCTTTTGCTGATTCTGAGGGGACACATCCAGAATCATTAAGGATAAATTTGGGCAATCGTTGTTTCTCTTCGATAAGCAGATTCCACACAAACGAGGCCTGCACTGCAAGGATTCCTCCGCCCTCCATTTTGTGATTTTCTAAAGTAAAACCATCTGCTTTGCCTTCAGTGGACATGGTGTGCTTGCCTTCTGTTTCTGATCTTACTCGTGCAGATACAGTCGATAATTCTTACCCAGCTTTGAGCAACTGGAAAGCGCAATTAATACAGAACGCTGCTTTCTATTGAAGGGTCTTTCTTCGCTTTCAGCGAGGTTCCTTTATTCGGTACATCTGCAGCTTGCCTGGGACGGGATATCTTCTTGCATTTGAAAGTAAAGATTTTCTACAGAATAGTGAGAGAGGAGGAAACATGACCAACAGTGAAACGGCAGGGAGGGAGGGAGTGGGGGCTGGGCTGGGTTTTAGGGAAGGATTGCGTGTCTTCCCTTTGCTTCTTAAAACTCCAATGTTGCCAGCAACACCTCCGAAGGGGCTCGGAGATCCCTATCAGCCGCCACGACAGACAGCAGGGCCTTGAAGCATCAGATAAGCGCAGGCGGCGCTTCCTTCCACAAACAAAGATTGGATTCCCAGCTGGGAACTCTGAGATCAGCATTACCAACCTCCCCCAGTAAGGAAGCGACAAAGCTTTAGAGGATGATTAGCAATTAAGGGGCGGGGTAGGGGTGGGGGCAAATGAATTAGGAAGAAGTCCCACCAGCCTGCTAAAGTGCTCCTTTGAAAGTGCTGTCACTTTTATCACAGGGCCTCCAAAAGTGCCCTGGGGTGTGACTGAGGGAAGCCAACACCTTCTCCCTTTAATTGCAGCTGACTAACACAAAGGCAAGCGCTCCACACACCAGTGGGCGCTATAATATCACATTCCTCTCACCAAGGACGGGAGTGGGGGGCCCACAGGAGGCCTCATGAAAAGAAAAGGTAGTGGTGAGAGTTTGTACAGTACTTGTCGCCCAATAAAACAGGTTATTTTGAGAAAGTGTAGAAATAAACCAGCGTCCAAACATTTATGATTACAGTTCAAAGGTCAAATTGCATGTTATTACTGGAGTAGAGCCGGGTTAAGAAACCGCGCCTGCCCTCTCACTCCTTCCTTGTTATTTATGTTACAGTCTCTGCAGAAAGACGCACGTAACGACACTTTATCTCAACCCTCGGATACAGCCCCTGCTCTCCGGTGTGACTTCAGCACCGGAATAAAAATCGAGGCATAAATGAGACATGCTGTTTATTACAATTGTTGAGGGAGGGGAGAGACATCACGACCCGCACAAGATACAAGTCATAGAGGTTTCATTACGTTAAAGTACAAAAACTGTAAGTTCAAAAGGAATATTTCACAGTGAATATTTTCATAGCTCATGGGGAAAAACTAAGTAATTGGGGCTAGAAAGAGCGCAGAGTAAAACAGCATAGATGCAGCTTTGTTAAATGTAAATAGGTAACATTTCTGTCGCTCTTTGAAAAAGGCAGACTAAAAATGTGCTGGTGCCATTCGTCAAGCTATTTTTGAAGCCTTTGGAGGCGCGCAGACGCTATCTTCTAGGTCCCAATTATGTGCGTCAATAATACTCTTTCTAGGCGCTCCGACCGTAAGAGCGGGGTTGGAACGGTCTGTGAACCTTTCACTCAGGAAGGCTACTCAGGCTAGAAGCAAACCAGGGTCTTTCAGTCCATTCAATGCCAGGAATCGGCGGCCGGCAGGACTGCAATTCCTCTGAGAGGAAAACCCCTCCGCGTGTACTACCTCATGTAGTAATCGCATACCAGAGGCAACGACAAGGGGTCTTTCTCCTCACTGTGCAATGTGCGCGAGAGATACGTACGGCGCTTGCTTGATATGCATACGGCAGTGGAGATTAACTGCTGGTTTCGTGCACTCCCTCTTCAAGCAGACGGGCGGCATTCCCAGGGGCCGCCCAAACAGGCGGGCGGATGGCGTCTGCTGCCCTCCTGCGAAGGCAGAGACTGGGTGGCCCGCGGCGCGGCTCCCGGTGAGATCATTCTGGCATGTGGAGCGCCCTGCTCCAAAGAATCACGCATTCCCAAAAGTGAGGCGGTAATTTCTGTTACATCAATCCACCTGTCTGATCTCTAAAAAACACTACGTTTAAAACCTATTAAACGGCCAGGAAAAGGGCAACACGCTAACATATGGCTTTCCACAGAGTGCGATTTCGGCCCACTTCAATGAAATACGAGTAAATTATCAAATCTGCCTATGGGTTGATGGTCAACGCAATCATGGTACGAAGCCGCCGCTTCACAAAAACATACAAAATAAAAGCAAAAAGCGCATCATCTAAATAAATTTAAAAAAATAAAAAACCTTTATCGTTATCATCGGAAATGAGCCGATTAAAACCTCTCCTTATGTGGCACGTCGGCCCGAAAAAGTCAAGTACAGCCCTTAAGCCCAGGGGAACAATCTGCATATATGTGGACTTCGCTTGGTGTTAGTGAAACACAAGTGAGCACATCTGGTCTGAAATAACAGGACAGCTCATATATGGTCGGAGCTTTCTTCTGGCTTCTAGATCAACTTGCATTCTATATGTGCCATCTGAAATCTCAGTATTACACCAGAAGTTACAACAAGTTCCTCATTGTCAAACCCCTTCTCTCCCTCCTAGCTAAAGACATCCCCTCACCTCTCCCCTGGACCCCCGAATGCCAGTCAGCCTTTAAAGAACCACGCAATCCCCTTCGTTCAGCGCCTGTCCTAGGAACCCCGGATTACTCCAAACCTTTCTTCCTCTACACGCACGAGAGGGAAGGATGTGCATTGTCTGTCCTAAAACAATCAATTGGTCACAAACAACGCCCTTGTGCATATTTCTCTGCCACCCTCGATCCAGTAGCCAGAGCGCTGCCAGCGTGCCTGCGCGCTGTGGCAGCTGCAGCAGTATCCATACGCCAGAGCGAAGGAATAGTACTCCCCAATCCAGTCACTGTTTTAGTACCCCATGCAGTCGACACACTACTAAACCAGACCATACCCCAACACTTGACTAGCACCCGACTGACAGGATATGAGTTGACCCTGCTAGCACCGCACATTACCCTAAAGCGATGCACCACCCTCAATCCAGCCACACTGTTACCCCTACCCGAAAATGATCCTAGCGTGACTCCACTACACGACTGTGTGACACTAACCGATGAACAAACAAAGAGTACAATAGATCTCAGAGACACCGCCTTTCTAGAACCAGATGGCGAACTATGGGTGGATGGTTCGTGCATCAAACTCCCCGACGGCACCACCTCAGCTGCATACGCTGTCACCACAGCCCGAACCGTTCTGGAAACAGCCCGTATTCCCCAACGTTCAGCCCAGGCTGCAGAACTCATTGCCCTCACACGAGCATGTATCTTAGCGACTGACACGACAGTTAACATATACACCGACAGCCAATATGCCTTCGGGGTGGTTCATCATTTTGGGATCTTATGGAAAGAAAGAGGGTTCCTGACTTCACACGGTACACCCATCCTGCATGGAGATTTAGTCTCCGCCTTGACGCAAACAGTCCTCCTCCCCAAGAAGTTAGCAGTGATAAAATGCCAAGCACATAGGAAAGTGACTGATCTCATTGGACAGGGAAATGCACTAGCAGACGTTACTGCCCGAGCCACGGCAGGAGACAGAACTACGACACGAATGTATGTGACCAGGTCACAAGCTGAAAGATGGACTGACGCTAGGACCACTGTAAGGGACATACAGACTACAGGCACACAAGACGAATTGACCGAGTGGGAAAAGGTGGGACTAAAAGACGAGGAAGATTGCTGGAGAACTAAAGACGGAAATAAATGGCTGTTACCCAATGCCTACCTCATCCCCATATTGACCATGGCACATTTACCAGCACACATAGGCTCCACCCCCATGATTGAACTAATCAACAGAGGATGGCATAACGTCAAGATAGCAGAATCTGCAAAACGCCTAGTACAACAATGTATAGTCTGCCTACAACACAACCCAGGAAAGGGGACAGTAGTACCACGGGGAGGGTTTGGAGTCCCCGACCACCCCTTTGAGCATTTGGGCGGCACCAAGACCCACCTCCATTAACGATGTCCCGAACATATTAATGTCGGATTACTTGCATAAATTGACAAACGAGCTAACAATTATCCACCAACAGGTGCAGCAAGCCTTGCCTGACGTATCCAGGGGCCCGGGACATGAAATAAAGCCAGGCGACCATGTATTGATTCGCAACTTCCAAAGAACGAAGAATCTGGAGCCTAGGTGGACGGGCCCCTGGCAAGTCCTGATCACCACCCGAACTGCCCTCCGAGGGGAAGGAAAACGAAGCTGGCTGCATGCCCATCACTGCAAACGAATCCCTCCAACCCTGGCAACCTGTGAAGGGGTGGAGGTGCAAGAGGAAGTACTCGCGAGAGACCGACCAGCTCTGAGTTGCTACCCACAAGAATACACCCTCGAACTATCAGAATTTCCCGACCCCACGGTGTCATCCAGGAAAGGGTACAACCTAAGATCGACGAAAGGAGGGAGCTCCAACGACCAGGCCACTAACTAAGTCAAGGTCTCAGATCGGTAGCACAGTCAAACAACGCTACCAGGAAAGCGCCAGACAAAAGTCTGTGGTCCTAACAGTTGTTGAGCTCCTCGAAGATGATGGAAGAAACTGAACACCTGCAAAACCACCGCAAAGACACCAAGACTGCTAACCTGCACAGCACAAAGACAATTGCACTTGTAGCCGCATTTCTCACCTGTCTCCTGCTAATGGTCGCACTCTGGATCATTGAAGAGAATGCACCTGCATACAGAACATTGTCACCCACCATGCAACCAACCACCAAGAAAGAACACTACCTGGTATCACTACCGCCACATCTCCGAGAACGACGCAAAGAATTCTGGAATAATTCTTTCGTGCAGATGTTGCACCAGCACAATCTTGCCACCAATGCTACCAACTGTTGGGTCTGTGGGCTGTTACCACATGCCACTGAACATTCCGCATCATCGGTGCCAGCTGCTGTGTATACATTCCTGATAATTCACCTTCTGTCTATGAAGCAATCGAACATCTCCATAGACTATCTTCAGAAATTCATCAAGGATCAGAGACTTGGACAATTGGAAGTTGGCTTTGGGGCATCTTGAAGGAGTGAGGTTGGAAAATATCAATGATTCTCTTGGTCCCAGTATTGACAATATGTGGTTGTTGTTTGGGTATACACTGTATACCACCTTTGTGTTCTCTTTGCATAACTACCTTGCACCCTAAGACTATGGACACTCAGCTAACAAAAATGAGAGTAATGTATGATCAAGAGATACAGGACATTATGGAGATCGAAATAGACTGACAAGCTGGCAAGTTATGTTCAAAGGGGCCACTGTTAAAAGCAAAACGACAGTTGTGAACATTACCTGAGCCATCTTGTCTGGTGGAATTCTATGTGCACATAAGTTGCAGTCATTTTGATCTATCACAGCCATTTTGTACTCTGTTGGTCACCTTTGTTTCACCCTGCCCTTACTAGCATCCCTCTGACCCTCTGACCGACCTGGTATGTGTGCTGGGGGCTATAAACTCTATTGCCACAACAAACCTCAGCGCCACTTGCTACCACAAACTCGTTTTTCCTCTTATCTCTGTTTTCAGGCAAACCTTTGGACCCTCTACCCCTCACTGCACCTAGTTACACAAACAGGTTCCAAACACCAAAAAGACTCTTGCAACATGATTTATTGCACTGCAAACAGCAAGAATTGTTGTTACCAACAATGGGACCTGTTTTTATCAACAGAACGGACTCTTAGATCTGGCCGGTCTCACATGTTTTAGACCCTGAAGCAAGGTCCAGCTGCAAGATAAGATTGTCTGTTTGACCTGGGTGGGAAGAGAATTACTGTTGGGCTTGTGTGACAACCTGCCCGGGGCGGGGACCCCAAGCTTGTGTAACCATGTTAATGAAACAAATGCATTGTGTCAAACCTGTATAAAAGGAAGAGCCAAAGGAGTTATCAGCAGAACACCTCCTTCAGACATCCCGGTGTCTCAGTTGACGTGATCTCCTCATGAGAAATAAACCTTTTTCTTGTCTTCCAGTTTCCAGCGCTTGCCTCATTATTTTGATAGCGAACCCAAAGTGAATTAGAGGTGGAACCCTGCACCGGGCAGCATTGAGGGTCTTAGAAGACTCGCTGCCTTTCACACCCAGCTCTCCTTTGAATCCCAGCAGTGCACTGTTCTGCTGCTATCCCTTTACCTCTTACCCCGAGAGAGCTTGTAATAACTCCACTCTGTCTCCGTCTCCCGGTCTGTCTGCTACCCGCAGTGAACTTCTGCCCCCGCTTACTTCTCACTTCCTGGCTCCCCACAGTGAGCTCTATTCACCCCGTCTCTGCTGCTCGCCACCCCAGCCCCCTTCAGTGAGCTTCTGCCCCCCCCGCTTCCTTCTCACTTCCTGGCTCCCCACTGTGAGCTCTATCACCCCATCTCTGCCGCCCCACCCCCATTCGTGAGCTTCTGCCCCCCCACTTCCTTCTCACTTCCTGGCTCCCCGCTGTGACCTTCTGCCCCCCACCACTTCCTTCTCACTTCCTGGCTCCCCACTATGAGCTCATGCTCAGCTCAGCCCCTCTCTGTCTACCCCAAGTGAGGTCCTCTCCTAGTCGGCGCCACACACAGTGAGCCGCTGCACGCTTCCACTGCTGCCTTTTCACTTCCTGGCTCCCCACTGTGAGCTCCTTTTCACCCCTTCTCTGACGCCTCCACCCCTCTTCAGTGAGCTCCTGCTCCCTTTGCGCTCTTCTCCCCAGTGCCAGCCACAGTGAGCAGCTTCCACTCTCCCTACTTCTTTTCCACTTCTTGGTTCCCCGCTGTGAGCTTCTGCTCTCCCCATTCTCACCACCTCATTTTTTACCCCTTTAAGCTACTGCCCCTCCTGCTCAGCTCGCCTTCTCTATGCCCCACTCAGCAGCTCGCTTCGTATACGGGCTAAAAGAAATGATCACATCCCACCCATACTGTTGTCTCTTCTCTGGCTTCCTATCGAAGCAAGGTCAATTTACAAGACTGCTTGTATCACCCACAAAGCCTTGCACACCTCCACCCCACGTTATCTGGCTAATAAACTCAAAATCTCAGGAGGCTCTAGACCTTCACGCAATGCGCAACACTTACTGCTCGAACCTCCTACCTTCAAAAGGGAAAGATTTATGGCTCAATCCTTGTCAGGTAATGCAGCCAGAATCTGGAACTCGCTTCCTCCATCCCTCCGAACCACCGCCTCTTTCCGGACTTTCAAAACAGATCTTAAAACTCTCCTCCTCCAAACGCAGCTCCTGGAATAATTCAACCCATTTCTTGACCGTTATGGCTATCTGGCATTCACATGAGGTCAACTTTGTAAATATGTATTTTACTCCGATTTTAACCTAACGCTGGCACCTTTACAATATATATGCAACATGTTAGCGTTGTAACTGTATATATGTTAATTGTTAGCGTGGGCACCTTTTGTAACTTACCTGGTTCTTTTGTAAAGCGCTCTGACACCTTTGGGTAAAGTTTGCGTATATAAAACTGCATTAAATAAATAAATTAATAGAAATTCAGTGAGTTCATGCTCACCTCCTCTCTGCCCCCTCTTTGAGTGAGCTCCTGCTCAGATCACCTCCTCTCTGCCCCATATCCAGTTAGTTCATGCTCACCTCCTCTCTCTGCCCCTCATCCAGTGAGCTCCTGCTCAGCACACCTCCTCTCTCTGCCCCTCATCCAGTGAGCTCCTTCTCAGTCCACCTCCTCTCTCTGCCCCCTCACCAGTGAGCTCCTGCTCTGCACACCTCCTTTCTGCCCCCTCACCCAGTGTGCTCCTTCTCAGTCCACCTCCTCTCTGCCCCTCATCCAGTGAGCTCCTGCTCTGCTCACCTCCTCTCTGCCCCTCATCCAGTGAGCTCCTGCTCAGCACACCTCCTCTCTCTGCCCCTCATCCAGTGAGCTCCTTCTCAGTCCACCTCCTCTCTCTGCCCCCTCACCAGTGAGCTCCTGCTCTGCACACCTCCTTTCTGCCCCCTCACCCAGTGTGCTCCTTCTCAGTCCACCTCCTCTCTGCCCCTCATCCAGTGAGCTCCTGCTCTGCTCACCTCCTCTCTGCCCCTCATCCAGTGAGCTCCTGCTCACCTCATCTCTGCTCCCATCCAGTGAGCTCCTGCTCAGCCCACCTCCTCTCTGCCCCTCATCCAGTGAGCTCCTCCTCAGCTCACCTCTCTCTGCCCCTTCATCCAGTGAGCTCCTCCTCAGCTCACCTCTCTCTGCCCCCTCACCAGTGAGCTCCTCCTCAGCTCACCTCTCTCTGCCCCCTCACCAGTGAGCTCCTGCTCAGCTCACCTCCTCTCTGCCCCTTCATCCAGTGAGCTCCTGCTCTGCTCACCTCCTCTCTGCCCCTCATCCAGTGAGCTCCTTCTCAGTCCACCTCCTCTCTCTGCCCCCTCACCAGTGAGCTCCTGCTCAGCCCACCTCTCTCTGCCCCTCATCCAGTGAGCTCCTGCTCAGTTCACCTCTCTCTGCCCCTCATCCAGTGAGCTCCTGCTCAGACCACCTCTCTCTGCCCCTCATCCAGTGAGCTCCTCCTCAGCTCACCTCTCTCTGCCCCTCATCCAGTGAGCTCCTGCTCAGCTCACCTCTCTCTGCCCCTCATCCAGTGAGCTCCTGCTCAGTTCACCTCTCTCTGCCCCTCATCCAGTGAGCTCCTGCTCAGCTCACCTCATCTCTGCTCCCATCCATTGAGCTCCTGCTCAGCTCACCTCTCGCTGCCCCTCATCCAGTGAGCTCCTCCTCAGCTCACTTCTCTCTGCCCCCTCACCAGTGAGCTCCTCCTCAGCTCACCTCTCTCTGCCCCTCATCCAGTGAGCTCCTCCTCAGCTCACCTCTCTCTGCCCCTCATCCAGTGTGCTCCTGCTCAGCTCACCTCTCTCTGCCCCTCATCCAGTGAGCTCCTGCTCTGCTCACCTCCTCTCTGCCCCTTCATCCAGTGAGCTCCTGCTCTGCTCACCTCCTCTCTGCCCCTTCATCCAGTGAGCTCCTGCTCAGCCCACCTCCTCTCTGCCCCTCATCCAGTGAGCTCCTGCTCAGCTCACCTCTCTGCCCCCTCACCAGTGAGCTCCTCCTCAGCTCACCTCTCTCTGCCCCCTCACCAGTGAGCTCCTGCTCAGCTCACCTCTCAAAGCCCCTCATCCAGTGAGCTCCTGCTCTGCTCACCTTCTCTCTGCCCCTCATCCAGTGAGCTCCTGCTCAGACCACCTCATCTCTGCCCCTCATCCAGTGAGCTCCTGCTCAGCTCACCTCTCTCTGCCCCTCATCCAGTGAGCTCCTCCTCAGCTCACCTCTCTCTGCCCCTCATCCAGTGAGCTCCTGCTCTGCTCACCTCCCCTCTTCCCCTCACCAGTGAGCTCCTGCTCAGCCCACCTCCTCTCTGCCCCTCATCCAGTGAGCTCCTGCTCAGCTCACCTCTCTCTGCCCCTCATCCAGTGTGCTCCTGCTCAGCTCACCTCTCTCTGCCCCTCATCCAGTGAGCTCCTGCTCTGCTCACCTCCTCTCTGCCCCTTCATCCAGTGAGCTCCTGCTCAGCTCACCTCTCTCTGCCCCTCATCCAGTGAGCTCCTGCTCAGCTCACCTCTCTCTGCCCCTCATCCAGTGAGCTCCTCCTCAGCTCACCTCATCTCTGCTCCCATCCAGTGAGCTCCTGCTCTGCTCACCTCTCTCTGCCCCTCATCCAGTGAGCTCCTGCTCAGCTCACCTCTCTCTGCCCCTCATCCAGTGAGCTCCTGCTCAGCTCACCTCTCTCTGCCCCTCATCCAGTGAGCTCCTCCTCAGCTCACCTCATCTCTGCTCCCATCCAGTGAGCTCCTGCTCTGCTCACTCTCTCTGCCCCTCATCCAGTGAGCTCCTGCTCAGCTCACCTCTCTCTGCCCCTCATCCAGTGAGCTCCTGCTCAGCTCACCTCTCTCTGCCCCTCATCCAGTGAGCTCCTGCTCAGCTCACCTCTCTCTGCCCCTCATCCAGTGAGCTCCTCCTCAGCTCACCTCTCTCTGCCCCTTCATCCAGTGAGCTCCTGCTCTGCTCACCTCCTCTCTGCCCCTTCATCCAGTGAGCTCCTGCTCTGCTCACCTCCTCTCTGCCCCTTCATCCAGTGAGCTCCTGCTCAGCCCACCTCCTCTCTGCCCCTCATCCAGTGAGCTCCTGCTCAGCTCACCTCTCTGCCCCCTCACCAGTGAGCTCCTCCTCAGCTCACCTCTCTCTGCCCCCTCACCAGTGAGCTCCTGCTCAGCTCACCTCTCAAAGCCCCTCATCCAGTGAGCTCCTGCTCTGCTCACCTTCTCTCTGCCCCTCATCCAGTGAGCTCCTGCTCAGACCACCTCATCTCTGCCCCTCATCCAGTGAGCTCCTGCTCAGCTCACCTCTCTCTGCCCCTCATCCAGTGAGCTCCTCCTCAGCTCACCTCTCTCTGCCCCTCATCCAGTGAGCTCCTGCTCTGCTCACCTCCCCTCTGCCCCCTCACCAGTGAGCTCCTGCTCAGCCCACCTCCTCTCTGCCCCTCATCCAGTGAGCTGCTGCTCAGCTCACCTCTCTCTGCTCCCATCCAGTGAGCTCCTGCTCTGCTCACCTCTCTCTGCCCCTCATCCAGTGAGCTCCTGCTCAGCTCACCTCTCTCTGCCCCTCATCCAGTGAGCTCCTGCTCTGCTCACCTCTCTCTGCCCCTCATCCAGTGAGCTCCTGCTCAGCTCACCTCTCTCTGCCCCTCATCCAGTGAGCTCCTGCTCAGCTCACCTCTCTCTGCCCCTCATCCAGTGAGCTCCTGCTCAGCTCACCTCTCTCTGCCCCTCATCCAGTGAGCTCCTCCTCAGCTCACCTCTCTCTGCCCCTTCATCCAGTGAGCTCCTGCTCTGCTCACCTCCTCTCTGCCCCTCATCCAGTGAGCTCCTGCTCAGCTCACCTCCTCTCTGCCCCTCATCCAGTGAGCTCCTGCTCAGCTCACCTCCTCTCTGATCCCATCCAGTGAGCTCCTGCTCTGCTCAGCTCCTCGCTGCCCCTCATCCAGTGAGCTCCTGCTCAGCTCACCTCATCTCTGCCCCTCATCCAGTGAGCTCCTGCTCAGCTCACCTCTCTCTGCCCCTCATCCAGTGAACTCCTCCTCAGCTCACCTCTCTCTGCCCCTCATCCAGTGAGCTCCTCCTCAGCTCACCTCTCTCTGCCCCTCATCCAGTGAGCTCCTGCTCAGTTCACTTCTCTCTGCCCCTCATCCAGTGAGCTCCTGCTCAGCTCACCTCATCTCTGCCCCTCATCCAGTGAGCTCCTGCTCTGCTCACCTCATCTCTGCTCCCATCAAGTGAGCTCCTGCTCAGCTCACCTCCTCTCTGCCCCTCATCCAGTGAGCTCCTCCTCAGCTCACCTCTCTCTGCCCCTCATCCAGTGAGCTCCTGCTCTGCTCACCTCCTCTCTGCCCCTCATCCAGTGAGCTCCTGCTCAGCTCACCTCTCTCTGCCCCTCATCCAGTGAGCTCCTGCTCAGCTCACCTCTCTCTGCCCCTCATCCAGTGAGCTCCTCCTCAGCTCACCTCTCTCTGCCCCTCATCCAGTGAGCTCCTGCTCTGCTCACCTCCTCTCTGCCCCTCATCTAGTGAGCTCCTCCTCCTCACCTCTCTCTGACCCTCATCCAGTGAGCTCCTGCTCAGCTCACCTCTCTCTGCCCCTCATCCAGTGAGCTCCTGCTCAGCTCACCTCTCTCTGCCCCTCATCCAGTGAGCTCCTGCTCAGCTCACCTCCTCTCTGCCCCTCATCCAGTGAGCTCCTGCTCTGCTCACCTCTCTCTGCTCCCATCCAGGGAGCTCCTGCTCAGCTCACCTCCTCTCTGCTCCCATCCAGTGAGCTCCTGCTCAGCTCACCTCTCTCTGCCCCTCATCCAGTGAGCTCCTGCTCTGCTCACCTCCTCTCTGCCCCTTCATCCAGTGAGCTCCTGCTCTGCTCACCTCCTCTCTGCCCCTTCATCCAGTGAGCTCCTGCTCTGCTCACCTCCTCTCTGCCCCTTCATCCAGTGAGCTCCTGCTCTGCTCACCTCCTCTCTGCCCCCTCACCAGTGAGCTCCTGCTCTGCTCACCTCCTCTCTGCCCCTCATCCAGTGAGCTCCTGCTCAGCCCACCTCCTCTCTGCCCCCTCACCAGTGAGCTCCTGCTCTGCTCACCTCTCTCTGCCCCTCATCCAGTGAGCTCCTGCTCAGCTCACCTCTCTCTGCCCCTCATCCAGTGAGCTCCTCCTCAGCTCACCTCTCTCTGCCCCTCATCCAGTGAGCTCCTGCTCTGCTCACCTCCCCTCTGCCCCCTCACCAGTGAGCTCCTGCTCAGCCCACCTCCTCTCTGCCCCTCATCCAGTGAGCTGCTGCTCAGCACACCTCTCTCTGCTCCCATCCAGTGAGCTCCTGCTCTGCTCACCTCTCTCTGCCCCTCATCCAGTGAGCTCCTGCTCAGCTCACCTCTCTCTGCCCCTCATCCAGTGAGCTCCTGCTCTGCTCACCTCTCTCTGCCCCTCATCCAGTGAGCTCCTGCTCAGCTCACCTCTCTCTGCCCCTCATCCAGTGAGCTCCTGCTCAGCTCACCTCTCTCTGCCCCTCATCCAGTGAGCTCCTGCTCAGCTCACCTCTCTCTGCCCCTCATCCAGTGAGCTCCTCCTCAGCTCACCTCTCTCTGCCCCTTCATCCAGTGAGCTCCTGCTCTGCTCACCTCCTCTCTGCCCCTCATCCAGTGAGCTCCTGCTCAGCTCACCTCCTCTCTGCCCCTCATCCAGTGAGCTCCTGCTCAGCTCACCTCCTCTCTGATCCCATCCAGTGAGCTCCTGCTCTGCTCAGCTCCTCGCTGCCCCTCATCCAGTGAGCTCCTGCTCAGCTCACCTCATCTCTGCCCTCATCCAGTGAGCTCCTGCTCAGCTCACCTCTCTCTGCCCCTCATCCAGTGAACTCCTCCTCAGCTCACCTCTCTCTGCCCCTCATCCAGTGAGCTCCTCCTCAGCTCACCTCTCTCTGCCCCTCATCCAGTGAGCTCCTGCTCAGTTCACTTCTCTCTGCCCCTCATCCAGTGAGCTCCTGCCCAGCTCACCTCATCTCTGCCCCTCATCCAGTGAGCTCCTGCTCTGCTCACCTCATCTCTGCTCCCATCAAGTGAGCTCCTGCTCAGCTCACCTCCTCTCTGCCCCTCATCCAGTGAGCTCCTCCTCAGCTCACCTCTCTCTGCCCCTCATCCAGTGAGCTCCTGTTCTGCTCACCTCCTCTCTGCCCCTCATCCAGTGAGCTCCTGCTCAGCTCACCTCTCTCTGCCCCTCATCCAGTGAGCTCCTGCTCAGCTCACCTCTCTCTGCCCCTCATCCAGTGAGCTCCTCCTCAGCTCACCTCTCTCTGCCCCTCATCCAGTGAGCTCCTGCTCTGCTCACCTCCTCTCTGCCCCTCATCTAGTGAGCTCCTCCTCCTCACCTCTCTCTGACCCTCATCCAGTGAGCTCCTGCTCAGCTCACCTCTCTCTGCCCCTCATCCAGTGAGCTCCTGCTCAGCTCACCTCTCTCTGCCCCTCATCCAGTGAGCTCCTGCTCAGCTCACCTCCTCTCTGCCCCTCATCCAGTGAGCTCCTGCTCTGCTCACCTCTCTCTGCTCCCATCCAGGGAGCTCCTGCTCAGCTCACCTCCTCTCTGCTCCCATCCAGTGAGCTCCTGCTCAGCCTCACCTCTCTCTGCCCCTCATCCAGTGAGCTCCTGCTCTGCTCACCTCCTCTCTGCCCCTTCATCCAGTGAGCTCCTGCTCTGCTCACCTCCTCTCTGCCCCTTCATCCAGTGAGCTCCTGCTCTGCTCACCTCCTCTCTGCCCCTTCATCCAGTGAGCTCCTGCTCTGCTCACCTCCTCTCTGCCCCCTCACCAGTGAGCTCCTGCTCTGCTCACCTCCTCTCTGCCCCTCATCCAGTGAGCTCCTGCTCAGCCCACCTCCTCTCTGCCCCCTCACCAGTGAGCTCCTGCTCTGCTCACCTCTCTCTGCCCCTCATCCAGTGAGCTCCTGCTCAGCTCACCTCTCTCTGCCCCTCATCCAGTGAGCTCCTTCTCAGTCCACCTCCTCTCTCTGCCCCCTCACCAGTGAGCTCCTGCTCTGCTCACCTCTCTCTGCCCCCTCACCAGTGAGCTCCTGCTCTGCTCACCTCTCTCTGCCCCTCATCCAGTGAGCTCCTGCTCAGCTCACCTCTCTCTGCCCCCTCACCCAGTGCGCTCCTGCTCAGACCACCTCTCTGCCCCTCATCCAGTGAGCTCCTGCTCAGACCACCTCATCTCTGCTCCCATCCAGTGTGCTCCTCCTCAGCTCACCTCCCCCCTGCCCCTCGCAGCGCGCTGCTGCCCACGCCCACCCCCTGCCTCCCAGCAGTGTGTGTGTGTGTGTGTAGGAGGCGCCGCTGCCTCTCGGCTCCAGCTGAGGCGCTGTGTCGCTCCAGCATTACGGTAGAGGATCCGAGGCTGCGCCCTGCAGTCCGTTCATTACGGTAATATAAGTCTGTGGTGAGAGCGAGGGATGCACAGCTCCGGCCGGCTCCCTCTCCGCTGCTTGTGGAAGTGACCCGCAGGATGTGAGCGTCTCCAGCCCGGGACCGACGGCAGAGGTGGCCCAGCAGTGCGGAGAGGGGTCAGCCCAGCAGTGCGGAGAGAGGTCAGCCCAGCAGTGCGGAGAGAGGTCAGCCCAGCAGTGCGGAGAGAGGTCAGCCCAGCAGCGCGGAGAGAGGTCAGCCCAGCAGCATCGCAGTGAGTGCCCCCCACCTTTCTTTCACCTGTCAGTGTTTCTCTTGCCACAGGCACTGCAAGTCCCTCCTTCTCTCACCTGTAAGTCTGGAGGGGGCGTTGGGAGCTTTTTCTTCCAGCCGGAACGACTCCCTTCCTCTTCTCACCTGTGAGTCTGGAGTTGGGGAGGAGGAGGGGGGTCTTCCTCGTGCCAGCAGCACTGAGTCCGTCCCTCCTCTCACCCCAGAGTCTGGGGTAGGGCTGGGGGCTCTGTGAGTCCTCACGTCCTCCTCTTACCTGACAGTTAAGGGGGGGGGAATCTTCATTCAGTCCTTCTTATATCAACACCGTGAGTATCTCCCTCCTCTCACCTGTAAGGGTGGGGTCCTCCTTTCAGCAGCACTGTGAGTACCTTCCACCTCTCACCTGTGAGTCTGGGGTGGGGTCCTCCTTTCAGCAGCACTGTGAGTACCTGCCACCTCGCACCTGCGAATCTTGGATAGGGGTCCTCCTTTCAGCAGCACTGTGAGTACCTTCCACATCTCACCTGCGAATCTTGGGTAGGGGCGCTCCTCTATCCAGCATCATGTGGAGACCTTCCTCCTCCCACCTGTTGGTCCAGTGCACCTGCCACCTGATAGTCAGGGAGGTAAGTTCCCAGCCAGCTGCCCTACTCTCCTCGGGCACTTCCCCATGCCACCCAGACTTCCACACCCCGTGCTCTGTGGTAGCTGCGGGCATGGGCTGGCAAGAAGTCCTGTCTGCACGTCCGTGCTGAAGCTACACAGGTGTGACACGCTATCCCGGGACAGGGCGGGCTCGCTATCCCGCGACAGGGCGGGCTCGCTATCCCGCGACAGGGCGGGCTCGCTATCCCGGGACAGGGCGGGCTCGCTATCCCGGGACAGGGCGGGCTCGCTATCCCGGGACAGGGCGGGCTCGCTATCCCGCGACAGGGCGGGCTCGCTATCCCGCGACAGGGCGGGCTCGCTATCCCGCGACAGGGCGGGCTCGCTATCCCGCGACAGGGCGGGCTCGCTATCCCGCGACAGGGCGGGCTCGCTATCCCGCGACAGGGCGGGCTCGCTATCCCGGGACAGGGCACGTTCTGTAGCTCGTGATGGGGCAGGGCAGGTTTGCTAGCTCGGAACAGGGCAGATTCTGTGGCTCGGGACAGGGCAGAACGTTCTGTCAGAGCACATTCTGCAGTCCTGGGTTCTGTGTGTCTGCTCTGCTGCGATGCGATGTGTCACATTTAACGCTATGCGCTATTTTGTTCCGTTCCGTTGTGGTCTCCACCTTATAGTCTGCTGTGCTGTGTTGCTATGATTTCGTGTGTTCTGAAGTGCAGCCGCGTTCTGTCCTCGGCCCACCCGTGTTCTGTTGACGTTTCTTACTGTTTCATCTTGTGTTACGTTTTGTTGTCTTTTCACAGGGCCGGCTCAGCCTTGCTGTGGGCGGTTCGCCTTTTGTGTGGTTGTTATTCCTTGCTTTTCCATTGCAAAGGTGGACCTGTCCGATTTTCTCCAGCATTCAGTTATGTGCTCGGTTTACAAGATGTGAAATGTTTGTTTAAAAACAACAGCACGTTGTGTTGAGCGACGGCTCCTTCATCAGAGGGACTTTTTTTTTATTTTTTATAATCGCTTGTAAGACAACGGAAGTTGTGTCCTCTGGCACTTGTGAGTTTCCCCTCTTTGTAGCTATTCATGTCTAAATGTTGTGTTTAATACAAAGAAAAGGTCTACACTAAAGCCAGGGTGGGGGCGAGACTTTGGATTCCAATCCTGGCTCCACCTCCACTCAACCTAGTGTGATCCTGGACAAGTTGTTCAATCTAACTATGGCCACGTATTGCCGGGTCCCGCCCCAAGCTGACATCTATTCCCAGTACTTTAAATGGGGAAAAAATAAGTGCAGGTACTCATTAAAATGAGCTAGAGGTGTGGCAAGTGGGCGGGGCTTAGGGCAAGACATGATGATACATAATGGCTTCTATACCAGTTGCTGCACATATCAAAACACAACAGAAATGTATTTCTGTAAACAAAACAAGTTA
Source organism: Calotriton arnoldi (assembly GCA_963921515.1). Lineage (NCBI taxonomy): Eukaryota > Metazoa > Chordata > Amphibia > Caudata > Salamandridae > Calotriton > Calotriton arnoldi. The sequence continues at coordinate 3,862,938 of CAWUFW010000109.1, read as the reverse complement.
AATCATTACACAAAATGAAAGCCAAACAGGATAATATGTTAACTTTTCCTTGTTTTGTAATATTTGCAACTTCTTAATGTCTTACCGTTATTTGTTGTTGTTTGGCACAATGCTATATATTCTCAAGCGTGCACACCCACAGAAAGAAACAAGCAGACATGTACACAAACGCATTCCACACATGCAAAGGAGCCTGTGTTGAATAGTCCGCAGCGGTTGAGCTCGGGAGTACAGAAGTGCCTTGGCGGTCAGAGACAGCTTCTTCTCGGACAGCCTAGTGCGCACCAGCAACCAATGAGTCTACCTTTCATGAGTACTGGTACTCTCCTAGGCAGTGCCGAAGTGCCGGTACTAACAGTGATAAAAATAAGAAGTGCCGGTACTCAGTACCAGTGTGTGCTGGCCCATTTAAAGCACTGCCTCTGCCCTTTTCCCTACGGCCAGGCTCTTCCTGTCTCTTGCTGGTTCAGTGTCTTTCCATCCACATCTCTCCGTTCTCGATTCACCTCTCATTTCTACCCAGCCTCCAACCTTCTCTCCGTGGTTCTACCCCTCATACTCCCTCCACAAATCTCTTACATTTTGTCACAGTTTTTCCCCCCACTTGCCTCCTCTTCTCCCCACCATGATGTACCCATACCCTAAATTTGCCACCTGACCAGTACTTTGTTGTGCTATATTTAATTATTTGTGTTGCTAGAGCACGCTTACGGTTGAGGGCTGTATTTTTAAATATAGGCTTGCAAAAAAAATGCTAAATCAGTATTGATATTTTTTCGAGTAAATAAAAGCATTTAATCACTTCAAAAGTACAAAAGTATTTCCAAGCTGTGAAAGTGCGTGTGTGTGTGTGCGCACGCAAGGGCCGTCGCAAGGCAGCGTTTTAAACTAAATTTCAGGCTAAAGGTCATTTCACTTCTCTTGATCAGACTGCTTCCCAGCATTAAAAGAGGTGATTCGATTGAAATCACATGTGGTTCATCAATAGTTAAACCCATTACTTCAAGAAATACAGCAGATTTTTTACTTTACACAGATTTGTGTTAATTATCATTTCTAAGCACCCATTCAGAACTGAACAAATATCTGGTATTTTTATCTGAAAAAAGTGGCAATCCTAACTTCAGCTGTCACCTCACTTTTGTACCTTCCTCCCTCCCCTCTATGTTTAGCTCGTTTTTCCCCCAACCAGACCCAGTTGCTGGGGTGCGGCAGCGTTCCCTGCTATACATCGCTTTTTGGACAGGGCTGCCTTCACAGCCATGGACCCCTCGCTGTTATCATGTAAATGCAGCCATTAGTGTTGGAGGGACACACAGATGGAAGCAGCTCCTGTGCTGAACAAAAACATGAAAAGAAAACCAGCTTTGGCAAGGGTGTAGGGTTGTGTGGCACCTAAATGGGACTGGATTACTGACCGGCAGCCCCAGCCCATTTCACACACCTGACAGAGTGGGGGTTGGGTGGGGGGGCTAAAGTACTTCCAGCTGAATGGTCGTTGAACGCCTAATCAACAGTGCAGGGTCTGCCTAGACCCCGTCCTGTTAATCACAGCGTGACGCAAGCCCTCTCCAACACCTGCAGTCTGGGGAAATTCACGTGGGAGCTGCTAATCTAGCAGCCTCTCTGCAAAAGGCTACTTCATGGCTCAGTGCAATTGCGAGATTCAGAAGCAGAGCAGCATTTGTTCTGCATTGGTGGAGATACCTACCATGTTCTGCTGTACCATCAATCAGGGTACCGGTACTCTCCCTGACTAAAGAAAAGTGCCGGTACTGACGGCTAGAAAATCTGGAAGTGCTGGTACTCAGTACCGGTGAGTACCAGCCCATTTAAAGCACTGTCCATTCTCAAACCATGGCCCCCATGGGTACCACAACAAAAAGGAAATCTCTGCCGCATAGACGGATCAGCTGTTCAGGATGCAGAGTGGCGAGGGAAAAGACCGTCCTCTCGCTCCGCAGCCCCATTTAAGCGGGGGGGGGGGACATGATTGCCGACCCGAACAAAACCGTCAGGTTCCAGATTGGACCCGCATCCTACGCCCCAGAAGCACTTGAGTGCTTCCGGGGCATGCCTGCTTCCACCAACCAGGAGCATAGGACACGGACCCCCCAGGTTGGCTCCCGGCCCCGCCCCCATACAAACCCACAAATCAATACTTGACGACCAGAGCTGTGGGTAAAGGAGGCCATGTTTATTACAAACCATCACACAAACATGACAATATATAATTAATACAATTCAATACGATCTGGATTATCAAATTTAATCGCAAAGCAATATTTACATTTAATTTGATCTAAAAATCATAATCCATCAGCAAGTCTGACAGAACTCAATTTATATCCCAGAAGAATGTTGTCTATTGCTCCAGCACTAAGGGGCCTTCTGGCTCGCGTCCCCCAACCAACTGAGAGCCACGCAAGGCGCAACCCACCTGCGTCCTTGAGAGGTGAGCCCCTGCCATCTGGTCCTTGTCCGCAACCTGAGGGGCCCACCCTCCACCACCAGGCTGCCCATCGGGGCTCGTAGGGAATAACCAGGGGCGGATGCCCCATGCCCTATTTTGTAAACTGGCGCCCTTGCCCCCAGCCGGTGTCTCCATTCTCTCTGGGGTGAGCTTACCGTATCTCCCCTCAGTGCTGGCCTAGGGAGTATGCAGGAGGACTCCCTTAACAATGTAAGGCAATTTATGTGGCTTCCTTACCGCCACTCTCTATTCAACTTCCAACTCCTTTCCAAGCTCTAAATCTAGGGATGGGTGGGTGGGAGATTCACGGAGTCCCCTGCATGCCGTGGCCGGCGCCGTAAGGAAGAGAGGGCGAGGACCAGGGCGAGTTGCCCTAAATAGGCCCACGCCCACTCCTCCCTCTCGCTGTTGCCTGCTCCAGCCAGGAGTGACGTCACAACGCTGCCCCGGAAGAGATTCATGTAGTAGTCACGCCCGAACCACGAGGGCGTGGCCGGGTTCCCGGGGGCCGCATCCTAATGGCGCGCCTCCTGATAGTCCACGCTTTCAATAGGACACGGACCCCCAGGTTGGCTCCCGGCCCCGCCTCCCATACAAACCCACAAATCAATACTTGACGACCAGAGCTGTGGGTAAAGGAGGCCATGTTTATTACAAACCATCACACAAACATGACAATATATAATTAATACAATTCAATACGATCTGGATTATCAAATTTAATCGCAAAGCAATATTTACATTTAATTTGATCTAAAAATCATAATCCATCAGCAAGTCTGACAGAACTCAATTTATATCCCAGAAGAATGTTGTCTATTGCTCCAGCACTAAGGGGCCTTCTGGCTCGCGTCCCCCAACCAACTGAGAGCCACGCAAGGCGCAACCCACCTGCGTCCTTGAGAGGTGAGCCCCTGCCATCTGGTCCTTGTCCGCAACCTGAGGGGCCCACCCCTCCACCACCAGGCTGCCCATCGGGGCTCGTAGGGAATAACCAGGGGCGGATGCCCCATGCCCTATTTTGTAAACTGGCGCCCTTGCCCCCAGCCGGTGTCTCCATTCTCTCTGGGGTGAGCTTACCGTATCTCCCCCTCAGTGCTGGCCTAGGGAGTATGCAGGAGGACTCCCCTTAACAATGTAAGGCAATTTATGTGGCTTCCTTACCGCCACAAGGGCGACCAGGGCAAACCGCCCTTCGCCCTCCCCACCACAAGGCAACCCCTGAACCCTTAGGTTCCCATCAATCTTCCGGCTTGGAGCCATGTCTGATTTAAATGCCCGGATTCATCAGTCCTGTTACCTCTAATGCGGGATAAACCAACTCAGGGGACTGGAGTCCCACATGGCGTCTTGCGCCAGCTGCTAGTGTGTGATCAGAGAATCACCCATGTCACTCGCCCGAGGGAGACCTTCTCACCGCCCCCAGCTTCAACTCCCGCTGCTGCTTGCAAAAGAGCCATACAGGCCCTACGCACGGGCAAGCGACCCAGTATCTACACCGCTTTGGCACACACTACCTCAAACTTGCCCGGTGAAATATCCGTCCTGCTGCGCATGTCGCGGCCCCATTTCTGATTATAGTGATCAACTACCTTGATCCCTCAGCTGCAGGAAATAGTCCAGCATGCGACATGCACTAACTATGCGCAAGTGTGCCCTGATAATCGATGGGCATGCATACCCCTTGAGCATCAACCAGCCGCTACAGGACCCTTCCTAATATGCTCAGGTTATAACCTCCTGTAGGGAGTGAGCCTGTCTACCTTAGAGAACCCAGTGTCCAGGCACTACAGACCTCCCATTGCCCTGAGTCGCGATGTCCTCACCAGTCAGCTCCCCTGGAGGAGCCCCCACAGGAGAATAACAACCCTGCACCTGTTGCGGGAAATAAGGTAAGTCCGTCAGATGACTGCTCCTGAAGTGGGGGTCACCTAACTTGTAACTTGCTAATATCTTATTCATCAAGAAGGAATTGCCCGCATTCTGAGTCCCCTAAGTTTGGCACCGAAAGTGACCACCATCTGTTGTGTCCTCACGCCAGATACAGGGACGCTTTATGAACCCCGTAAATGCCAACCGCCTCAAGTGGGTCTCCAGTCGGGAAAGAGGGGGGTTCCTCCCCGCTGCCACCCCCAAGACCTGCAAGGCCTAACCACTCTCGGTCCAGACCTCTGAGTGCGCCCACAGAGGGGTGTTCCTACCAACTATGAAAGGGGGCGTACTCCCACCCACTGCAGCGATGATGCCAACCTAGCCATAAAGCTGCTGCTTGAATGGAGGCCTCCTGGCCCCTCAAATACTGCCTGTGTTATGTGCGCAGCCTTTTTCCCCGGCCCCCTCCTAGCTGCTCGGAATAGCCCAACTGCCGATGTAGTGTAGCTGCCAGTGTCCCAGCGTCCACCCTACCCCCGGGAAAGAGTGGTCTGCCTATTCCTATAGGCCCCCTCTTGGCCAAGTGGACAGCAAAGCATGATAAGGTGTCATCTACACATGTATGCCCTACCTGTTCCCTAGAACTGGCTAGCAGCAGCCAAACTCTCTCATTGGCTGAACCAGAGACTCCCACCAGACACACGAAGAGCTATGTAAAAGTGCGGTGCATGTAATGTTAAACTAAAGGGGAGGAACTCTGTCCCTGCAATGGGAAGCTCCCTTGAGTCATGTATCCCTAACGGGCCTCATCCGGTCGAAAGCTGATTAATCGCGGAAAAAACCTTAACGATGGTGTGGCTGAGCATGACAATTAACTGATGCATAGATGAGTGGCCCCGCAGGACACTCCTATACCCAACCATCCAGTGAAAGATACCCGACTGACTAGCATCCTGCTGAAGACCTTAAAGGAGTCCTGTAACACGAACATGCTGCCCAGTAAGCACCTTTTATTAAAGCCAGCATGTACGTATGTTCCCTGTCCGTACACAGCCAACACTAGAACGCATGGCAGCCCTGAGCTAAGGGCGCCTCTGACTTATGAAAGAAAGGGACAGAGAATGTTTCATGCCAGTAAGTCTGCCAGCGCCCCATACGCAGCGCCACCCCAGTCCCCAGAACGCTCTCGACTGGAGGGAGCAATGCAGCAGAGGGGCAGGGGCCCTAGGGGTCAACAAGGCAGTGTGTTGTACACCCCCCGGAGTGTACCACTAGGATCTTACTCCCCATTCAACACTCCCTGGGCTGTGTCCCCTGTCCCCCCAGGAAGCTCCCGAAGTCCTCACTGTTTAGGCATACTCCTCGCCTGCCACAACCTTACAAACCCCCTAGAGGCCCCAAGATCTACATTGTAATACGATCCGTGTTTAAGAAGGGGCAGGTTCGGGCCCTGGGTCACGCATGTAAAGAGAGGTCAGTGCCAGCTCAGGAACACCCCTGTACCAAAAGGAAGAAGGAGGTCGTGACCCAGGGACACAAATGTACGAAGAGAGGGAGGTGCCAGACCACAAAGACGCCTTCCCGGAAAAAAGGCCTGTGGAAACCCAGGATCACACCTGAAGTTTGAAGAGACAGATCCGCGCACCAGCATCTATCAGGCGAATCGCACCCTCTGGGCACATTTGCAGCGATGACCGACACATCCTGCGCGTATACCGTCCCCAAAACAAACAGACCCCAACGACGTACATGCCACAAGAGATGTGAAGGGACCGATCCAATGTTGAGACATAGCGAAGGAACAGACGGGCCCTAAGATGATGCCCGCGAGGTCGAGCCCGCAACCGAAGAAGCCCCCAAATCGCCAGGACAGTAATCACCGTCAGCTACAAGCAGAGTGTGCGTGACAGCATAATAAACCCCATGGGCCATAATGATTCCAACAATGAACCGTAATGGTATTAGGGGGATTTGAGGTCGTTAGCTACCATGGGCTCCCAGGGCTCTAAGTGAGTCACGAGGCGGCACGGGTTCCCAGGCGTAAACCAAGACCGACAAGCTACAAATCTCAAACTGCGCCATACTTCCTCTCCCCCCACCAACACAGGAGCCACGAGTCTTGTGGGTTTAACGGCGCATAATGACGCACCCCAGGTGGCGGAGAGGCCTCTATAATCCTCGGCTGCCCTTTTCAGCTTATCTCCATCACCCCTAGGTACACAGACCCTCCCCTTGGGGCTCTTAACACATAATGCCCCGCACATATTCACATGTACTGTGAGAGCATCCATACGCATTCATTAAACTCAGTTTGTTATACACAAACACACGTGTACCATGGAGGCATATACCTTCCTAAAGTAACATCCAGTTTAGTAAAACACATATATATTTGCTCAAATGATTAAGCACTCACAAATTCTTAAACACGTCGCTAGATATACACACACACGGACACGCGTGTGCAAAGTATACCAGCACCCACACTTCTTATACACGCACTCCATCATTAAGACACCACTATGTATACACAAAGACATGCACACCTAGACTGGTGTACGAATATATATATGGACATACACGTATTGTATTCCTTCAGAGATACCTTGCAGTACACACAAGCACACATATGCAAGTATACAATGCATATGTCTACATCCATAACACATACGTTCATACAAGGCACAACGTCACCTAGCTTCCCCTACCCGTATCCCGAAACTTGGACAAGCCGCCTACCGTGCAGGGGATACCGCACAGGATGGAACTTCAATCGGAAGCCCGAAGAAACAACAATCGTGAGTACACCAAGCAGGATCATCATATTCTCACGGAAACACCAAACTGTAACTCGGCAATGCCGCCAAGTCATCCTCTGCAACACGCGTTTCATAATCTCATGCCAGACTTTGCCCGCGATTATCAGAGGACGCAACAACGTTATTTTTATACTGCGACGTGCCACGCCATTTTGTTGTCCCGACCGCAAATGCAAGGGACCCCAGGCTAACACCACCATCTGATTCAACAATGTTGAACGGCCCCGCCGAGGCCCGACCCAGGGCTCCTCAGCAGCGAACAACTGGACTGGCCCTACAAGCGTATCGGGATCACTGTGCCCCTCAGCTCCCCCACCCAGCCCCTAGGTGGCAACCGACCCCAACGCCAGCCCTTGGCGCCATCTCTCTAACGCGACATATCCGCGCTCTTCCAAAAAGCGCAACAACGTCTATGGATGAGCAGAGCCGCGCTGCACTAGACAACACGTGTTTTGAATACCCACTGATGCACCATTGTCCTTTGAAAGCGCTTTATTCCACATTGTGAAAGGCTAACGCCACTGGGCCAAATCAGGCTCCCTGTCCTTCCCTCTACTCCTTTAGCCCGGCATAATTCAACAAAACCCACTCTCGGCAATTGGCGTGATAACTCCATCCCAACTACCATAAAGTGCCGATATCCCACCATACACACAATCACCCCGGGCACCTTAACAACCAAGCGGTTGATCGTGTAACGAACGGGGGACTAGAGACTTCCGACGCGACTACCGTTTAAGGTGCGTTCGTCCGCTCTCTGTACCGGGCAGCCGCAGGAAAAAGGAAGCGCCAGGGATCAGCGTGATTATAGTTCCCCTTTATTGCACAACAATTTATTTAGCGCACCTCCCCTGCGTCTGCCCAACCACAAAGATCACAGATCCCCGCCCCTTACCTCCGTGCGCTGGAAAGCACCACCACCGAAAGCCTGCCTGACCGGGAATCCCACCGTCACGAATGATGGATGTCCCACGAGTATCGCCGCCCCGAACCTTCTCCGCAAACGCCCTCTACGGCCTGCATGGGAGATAAAGAAAAAAAAAAAAAAAAAAAAAAAACAGGAAAGACACTCTCCACTGCAAGAAGAGTCACGGAGATTCACGGAGTCCCCTGCATGCCGTGGCCGGCGCCGTAAGGAAGAGAGGGCGAGGACCAGGGCGAGTTGCCCTAAATAGGCCCACGCCCACTCCTCCCTCTCGCTGTTGCCTGCTCCAGCCAGGAGTGACGTCACGACGCTGCCCCGGAAGAGATTCATGTAGTAGTCACGCCCGAACCACGAGGGCGTGGCCGGGTTCCCGGGGGGCCGCATCCTAATGGCGCGCCTCCTGATAGTCCACGCTTTCAAAAGGTCACGGCTGGTGCCATCCGCGTCACCAGCCCCGCCCCTCTGGCGTCGGGGACTGGCACAACCGTCATAGTTGCGACGTGCCCGAGTCTTGGTTGGCGCCTTAGTATTAGCTTCCGGCACTGCTAAACTCATAAAAGTGGGTACCGACAGGTCCGATCCTAGGGGTGGGAGGAAACGGCCAAAATAAAGCCATTTTTGCATAAAAAATGGGCAGTGTTCCGCCTGCATCAGGTCTATGGCTTGTATGCATAAGAGGAAAACATACAGGCTTAAGTAATTTGCCCTATTTCTGCCCTGGCTCAGACCTTAAACTGGTAAAAAAAAACAGCCAGGTGGCAGCACCAGCTTGTGTCTGAGGCAAGCTGCAGTTGGGCGGTGTGTTGGGGCACTGGGGGCAGGGCTTTACCTTCAAATGATGCAGCAGGTGCAGTGGCACCAGGGCCCCTGGCTGTCTGCGGCCTTCTGCAACCTCAGTTTTGTCTGTTTCTATGTGGGGCTTTCTGTGAGTGTTTGTATTTTAGCCTCTGTACGTAGCGCACAGTCCTATACTGTAGGATGGGCATACATTATGCTATTCAGATAGCGGTAGTGCATATCTCACTGAATGAGCACCAACGAGGAAATCGAATGACTGCCCAGTACCTAATAATTAGGGCCTGATTTAGAGTTCAGCGGACGGTTACTCCATCACAAATGTGACTGATATCCCACCCGCCGTATTACAAGTGCCACTGGATACACTGCACTTGTAATGTGACAGATATCCCATCCTTCAGGTTTGTGAAGGAGTAACCGGTCCACTGAACTCTAAATCAGCCCTTAATGTGGAGTCCCGATGCCTCCTAGAGTATGCATCTGCCTGCGAATAACCATGTCATCTCGAGTAAGATATTGAGACGGGCTGAATGTATTCCCACCAGTAGGGCAGGGTGACCAATATGAGCATGTCCTGTTCTGATATCTTGTTCCAGTACATTCCCAGGTTACAGTCGGGTCCACTGAAATTGTGCAATTTTGCATCTGTGGTGTTTTCCACATAATTATGAATGTGCCGCAATTGGCCTATAATAATATAATAAAGTACTAGAGAGACGCTGGAGAAAGAATTACGCTCCAGACGCCAAATTAGCATATAAAAAGGCAAAAAGAGATTATCATTCACTTTGTAAAGTTGCACGTGCAGAGCATGTGACTTTTACCATTTCCAAGGCACAGAATAACTGCAAGACGTTGTTTAAGCTTGTTAAAGAACTGTCTGGCGCGACATGCCAAAACTAAATCCCCGGATCTTACTGAATTGCAATGTGAAGATCTTGCTAGGTTTTTCCTTAACAAAGTTGAAAAAATATACTCCACACTTAATGAATCCAAGCCTACCAATGCCATACTGCAAACTACGAATCCCTCTCAGTTAATTAGAAGTATGGAACCGCAGGTTTGTGTGCCCTCTGCACCTACCAATAAATTAGAAACTTGGGCGCTCCTTGATAGCACCTCTTTCAGGCGGATTTTGGACAGCCTTAGATCTGGTTCTCCCAGGGACCCTATTCCCATCACTGTGCTTCAGAAACTCGAACAGTCCTCCTTGTTGTTAATTATGGAGTTGCTCAACGCCTCCTTAAAGGAAGCAATGGTTCCGTCAACATGGAAGCATGTGATGGTTCTCCCTCTTAAAAAAAAAAGTTAATGCCGACCCTGCGCAACTGTCTAATTTCCAGCCCATCTCCTTGCTTCCAGCCTTCTCCAAAATTTTGGAAAAGCACATTAATCTTCAACTGACGGCATTTGTTGAATCCCAGAAATTTTTGCACAGCTCACAGTCTGGTTTTAGACCAGGCTTTTCAACTGAAACTACTCTGCTTGGAGTCACAGAAATGTTACGCAACCGTGTTGACTCTGGGGACACCGTGGCACTCATACTCTTAGATTTAAGTGCCGCTTTTGACACGGTCTCTCATACCGTGCTATTGCATGCTCTGCAATCCTTAGGAATAACTGGTTCTGCACTCAACTGGCTGGCTGATTTTCTGACTGATCGCACGTTCCAGGTCTTCTCCCCCCACGGCCAGCTCCAATACTCATTTCTCACCTTATGTGGTTCCTCAAGGGTCCATCCTCAGCCCTCTTTTGTTCAACATTTATGTCAGGCCTCTGGCGACGATTGCTGAAGATGCAGGGTTGTCCCTTTTCTCCTATGCTGATGACACCCAGATTTTTTTCTCCCTTTCTGCTGAAAGAGTGTCAAAATCATCTTCCCTTCAGTCTGGGCTGAGGAACATAGCAGGATGGATGCAAGCCAACCTGCTCAAACTCAATGGTGAAAAGACGGAGGTGCTGATTTTGGGTAAAAACAAAGATCTATGGGGACCTCAACACTGGCCGCCTGAAATGGGTGCTCTGCCCCAGCCTAATCATCAGGTCTGGAATTTAGGTGTTATAATCGATGACCAGTTATCAATGAAGCAACAAGCGGTAAAAGTGTCTTCAACCTGCTTCACTATCATTAAATGGCTCAGGAAAATCCTCTGGATGCTGCCTTTGTCTACGCAACGTACCGTGGTCCAGGCTCTTGTCACTTCTAGACTGGACTACAGAAACATTTTGTATCTAGGAGCCAATAAGGATGTGTTACGTGAACTGCAGATGGTGCAGAATGCGGCGGCTAGGCTACTTTGTAAGGTTCCTAAAACAGTTTCCATCTCAGGTTCTCTTAGGGATCTCTATTGGCTCAGGGTTGAGAATCGTATTAAATTCAAAGCCCTGAGCTATATGTTCAAAATCAAAGTTGGTAAGGCACCCCAATACATAAATGCTTTAGTTCATCCTTACCTCCCACCACGTCTCTTACGTTCCGCCACTCAGGCAAAAGTTACGGTGCCTAGGACCAGATTGTCGCGTACGGGCGGCCGGTCCTTCTCTTGTCTAGGTCCCTCTTTATGGAACTCCCTCCCTACGTCACTTCGGACTGAAACTATTTACGAGAATTTTCGTAAGTGTTTAAAAACCTGGTTGTTCAATATGTAGAGCACTTTCTTTTTTCTTTTGTTCCTATCAGGCGGCGCCGGGAAACCCTTGGGTAGCTGTGCGCCTTATAAGATTAAAATAACAATAATCCATCATCTGATGCATAATCTGCAGTTTTAAAAATTGTTTCTAGTTCAAACGCAACAAAAGTTACTAAAAATGCTGCAACATGCGTTGCAGCACAGTAGAAGGCCCATCGCAAAGGCTGACTGATCATCTTTCTGTTGATTATTGCTCTATTGGGGTGCTAAGCTGGTCCTAATGAGGTGTCACCTATGCCCAGACAGTGTTAAGAAGTGTACAGTAAAAGAAAAAATGCTGAAGTAATACTGTCACAACATGTCGTATTATGCCGCATAAATGATCTTTTCTTACCTCCTATTTAGTCAACCTTACCGCATAAATTTGTCTTCCCTTGCTGCATAATTTCAGTGGCCCTGGTTCTACTGATCTTACTCTTTGTCTAATTGCATCTGCTCACAATGGGACCGATCATAATTCGGTTCAATAAAGGGCTACCAAGGGCTGTGCAGACAAATGTTGGATGGAGTCCAACTGCCTAAAACTGAGCACCGACAAGACTGAAGTTATGTTCTTTGGGGAGAACTCCTCTCCGTATGACTGTACCTGGTGGCCGACAGAGCTAGGACCTACTCCTATGAACCTCAGATCATCATCGACTGCAAACCTGACAGTGCAGGCCAAGTCCACGCCATCACGCCCTGATGCTTCCACACCCTGAAGATGCTGAGGAAGATTTTCAAATGACTCCCTGTCAACACCCAGAAAACCATCACCCATACTCTCGCCCCCAACTAACTAGACTACAAAAATACCCTCTATGATGGGAGTAACAAGCATCTCATCAGGAGGCTGCAGAACACCCAGAACTCAGTGGCCAGAATCACTCTCAACCTCGAAGAAATAACTGTTGGGTAAATTCCAAGGAATAAAAGGCCAGTCTTCCTAGTTTGAAGATGTTAAGGCTTGGGTGTGGTACCAGGGACCTCCTTACGCCTGCACCACTATTACAATCCGCTTGGTATCCAGGTGCTTGCGTTAAAGCCTGGCCTGCTGGAAATTAGGAAGGTTGAGGCTGACGAGTATAGACATCAGCAATCACTTTCAAATAACTCTCAAGGAGAGAGGTGTGGCGCAGCGGCCAGGGCGGCTGACTCCGGAGCGTGGGGCTCACGGTTCGATCCCCAGCGCGGGGGGGCAGCTCAGCTCCGCATCATTTGACTCTCGGCAATAGCTCACTTAATCTCCCTGATGGCCCCCAGCGCCTTGAGACCCTTACCGGTGATTAGTTTGCGCTCTACGTGCTCATATGCCTGTTAGGAAGATCTGATCTAAATCTAGACCTTCTAAACTACTTCCAGAAGTGACAAAAAGTGGGTCCACATTGGCCCACCCAAACAAGCTTGGCCCATCCAGACAAGAATTCCTGGAACCGGGCCTGGGTACTGAGAGGCACATATACAGCTTTGTATACATTTATGTTAATAAGAAAAGATCTCCTATGCATTCCATGGGCATGAAGACCTCTCTCACAGCCTCCTGCTGTGTGATGCTGACGCACAGGTCTGTCTGGCAGGCTATAGCTTGGCTTCATTGATCTTGGGATCATCTGTCTCACTGCGGAGGCGAGGGGAACTCCCTGAGTGGGCTACTGTATCCACATACCAGGAGACATCTATTCCTATTATGTTTGCAATTTTATACAGCGCAGACATGGCCCGGAGGCATCGGAGCGCTGTATAAGAGAACAATTACTAAACACAGCGGGGATACTTTGCAGATATAATCCAGGTAGGATGAAAAGCAGGTCAGTGAGACAAAGTGGGAGATGAGACGAACAGGAGTCCAGTTCACAAACCCTCAGCGTAGGTGATACATGAGATATAACATGGAAAGATTAAAGCAGACGACGGATTGGGGGGGGGGAGGGGAGAGGAATTGAACTCAAGTGTCTTTCAAAGAGGAGAGCTTGGAGAGGTGTTTTGGAGGTAGCTTGACGTGGGGTCCTACTGAGGGTCAGAGGGAGGGAGTTATAAACTCTTGTGCTTCCGGAGAATGACTGGTTCAGAAATCACTCTTATTGGAAGGTGGGGTGCTCCAGGACAAGGGGCTGAGTGTTTCTTGAACCAGGTTTTGCACCCAGCATTTTCAGATTTCCTGTTTCCTATGTGGGTGAAGTGCTGGCGAGTTTAAATTGGTTTGTGGCCTCCGCAGACAGCCACTGGAAGGTGAGCAGGATGGAAGGGATGTGGTCAGGTTTCTTGGGACCGGCGACTGAGAGGGTCGAGCAGGTAAAACTGCTCTGAGTGGAGCTGAGTAAACTTTGGGGGTGCCCGAGAGGTGTTAGACCCTGTAATCCAGTCCAGAAAGAGCCAACCCCTGTACAGGCTGATTATAGCTCTTGTGCTAGGATGTGCTGAGTGATCCTCGGCAGGGGCAGCCTTAGCGCTCTTGGCCGTGGCTGTGATATGACTCTGGAGGGTAAGTCAGCTGTCCAGGGTGAAACCAAGTGACTCGGCATTCTGACCAATGGAGGGCCGGCACTCCAAGACAGTGCGACGCCTTTCACTCCTGTACTGATAGATGTGTTTTCTTTGGAGCTATTAGAAGGAATTCTGTTTCCGCAGGTTGTTTGAGTTGGTGATTTGACATCCATGATTGAATTCTTATGAGGGGATTGGATAGGAGGGTCCGCCCAGGTATGCGACCTTCAGGTAGAGTTGGGTATCGTTGGGGCACAGGTGGAAGAGTATAAAAGAGGAACTTCAGGTAGAGGTGGGTATCGTTGGGGCACAGATGGAATAGGATATGAGAGGACCTTCAGGTAGAGGTGGGTATCGTCAGCGCACAGATGGAATAGGATATGAGAGCGAGGTCCTTCAGGTAGAGTTGGGTATCGTTGGGACACAGATGGAATAGGATATGAGAGGACCTTCAGGTAGAGGTGGGTATCGTCAGCGCACAGATGGAATAGGATATGAGAGCGAGGTCCTTCAGGTAGAGTTGGGTATCGTTGGGGCACAGATGGAATAGGATATGAGAGGACCTTCAGGTAGAGGTGGGTATCGTCAGCGCACAGATGGAATAGGATATGAGAGCGAGGTCCTTCAGGTAGAGTTGGGTATCGTTGGGACACAGATGGAATAGGATATGAGAGCGAGGTCCTTCAGGTAGAGTTGGGTATCGTTGGCGCACAGATGGAATAGGATATGAAAGGACCTTCAGGTAGAGTTGGGTATCGTTGGCGCACAGGTGGAAGAGGATAAGAGAAGAACTTCAGGTAGAGGTGGGTATCGTCAGCGCACAGATGGAATAGGATATGAGAGAGAGGTCCTTCAGGTAGAATTGGGTATCGTTGGCGCACAGATGGAATAGGATATGAGAGAGAGGTCCTTGAGATAGAGCTGGATATCGTCAGCGCACAGATGGATTAGGATATGAGAGCGAGGTCCTTCAGGTAGAATTGGGTATCGTTGGCGCACAGATGGAAGAGGATATGAAAGGACCTTCAGGTAGAGGTGGGTATCGTTGGCGCACAGGTGGAAGAGGATAAAGGAGGAACTTCAGGTAGAGTTGGGTATTGTTGGCGCACAGGTGGAAGAGTATAAAAGAGGAACTTCAGGTAGAGGTGGGTATCGTCAGCGCACAGATGGAATAGGATATGAGAGTGAGGTCCTTCAGGTAGAGTTGGGTATCGTTGGTGCACAGATGGAATAGGATATGAAAGGACCTTCAGGTAGAGTTGGGTATCGTTGGCGCACAGATGGAATAGGATATGAAAGGACCTTCAGGTAGAGTTGGGTATCGTTGGCGCACAGGTGGAAGAGTATAAAAGAGGAACTTCAGGTAGAGGTGGGTATCGTCAGCGCACAGATGGAATAGGATATGAGAGCGAGGTCCTTCAGGTAGAGTTGGGTATCGTTGGCGCACAGATGGAATAGGATATGAAAGGAGCTTCAGGTAGAGGTGGGTATCGTCAGCACACAGATGGAATAGGATATGAGAGCGAGGTCCTTCAGGTAGCGTTGGATATCGTTGGTGCACAGGTGGAAGAGTATAAAAGAGGAACTTCAGGTAGAGGTGGGTATCGTTGGTGCACAGGTGGAAGAGTATAAGAGAGGAACTTCAGGTAGAGCTGGGTATCGTTGGCGCACAGGTGGAAGAGGATAAAGGAGGAACTTCAGGTAGAGTTGGGTATCGTAGGCGCACAGGTGGAAGAGTATAAAAGAGGAACTTCAGGTAGAGGTGGGTATCGTCAGCGCACAGATGGAATAGGTTATGAGAGCGAGGTCCTTCAGGTGGAGTTGGGTATCGTTGGCGCACAGGTGGAAGAGGATAAGGGAGATCCTTCAGGTAGAGTTGGGTATCGTTGGCGCACAGGTGGAAGAGGATATGAAAGGACCTTCAGGTAGAGGTGGGTATCGTCAGCACACAGATGGAATAGGATATGAGAGCGAGGTCCTTCAGGTAGAGTTGGATATCGTTGGTGCACAGGTGGAAGAGTATAAAAGAGGAACTTCAGGTAGAGGTGGGTATCATCAGCGCACAGATGGAAGAGTGTAAGAGAGGACCTTCAGGTAGAGTTGGGTATCGTTGGTGCACAGGTGGAAGAGTATAAGAGAGTAACTTCAGGTAGAGCTGGGTATCGTCAGCGCACAGATGGAATAGGATATGAGAGCGAGGTCCTTCAGATAGAGTTGGGTATCGTTGGCGCACAGGTGGAAGAGGATAAGGGAGGAACTTCAGGTAGAGTTGGGTATCGTTGGGGCACAGGTGGAAGAGTATAAGAGAGGAACTTCAGGTAGAGGTGGGTATCGTCAGCGCACAGATGGTATAGAATATGAGAGCGAGGTCCTTGAGATAGAGCTGGGTATCGTTGGCGCACAGGTGGAAGAGGATAAGGGAGAAACTTCAGGTAGAGTTGGGTATCGTCGAAGCACAGGCGGAAGAAGACATGAGCAGCCTTCAGGTAGAGCTGGGTATCGTCAGCGCACAGATTGAATAGGATGTGAGTGGTCCTACAGGCAGAGCTGGGTATCGTCGGTGCACAGGTGGAAGAGGATAAGGGAAGAACTTCAGGTAGAGTTGGGTATCGTCGGCACACAGATGGAATAGGATATGAGAGGACCTTCAGGAAGAGCTGGGTATCGTCGACGCACAGGCGGAAGAAGACATGAGCAGCCTTCAAGTAGAGGTGGGATCGGCGCACAGGCGGAAGAGGACACAAGGGGACCTGCAGATGGAGGTGGGTATCGTCAGCGCACAGCTGAAAGAGGATACGAGGGTGGAAGAGGATTCTAGAGGACCTTCAGGTAGAGTTGGGTATCGTCAACCAGCAGGTGGAAGAGGACACGAGAGGACCTTCAGGTAGAGTTGCGTATCGTCGACTCACAGGTGAAAAAGACACTAGAAGACCTACAGGTACAGGTGGGTATCATCGATGCACAGCGGAAGAGGACACAAGCGGACTTTCAGGTAGAGTTGGGTATCGTCGGCTACCGCTAGGACGGAGGAGCGTCGCCCCAGTATTGCGCCCTCGGCCCTTTCTCCATGCAGGCTGCAGTGCAGCCTGCATGGAGAACAAGGCCTCCCCGTAAACCCCTGGCTAGGCGGCGTCCCCACCAGTCAAAATGCTGCCATTGCAGCATTGTGATTGGCTTAGGGGAGGGAGGCTGCCTGCTTCCTGTTCCTGCCGCCGCTGGAGGCAGGAGAGCAGGAGCAGCAGCTGAGAAGACGCAGGACCCGGCCGGCAGACAGGTAAGTTTGTTTGTTTATTTATTTATTATTAACTTAAAACCCTCTCCGCGCAATTAATGTCGGCCGCGACTGGTTGGCACACAGGCGGAAGAGGACACGAGCGGACCTTCAGGTGGAGTTGGATATAGTCAGCGCACAGCTGGAAGAGGATATGTGGGTGGAAGAGGATTGTAGAGGACCTTCAGGTGGAGTTGGGTATTGTCGGCGCACATGTGGAAGAGGATACGAAAGGTCCTTGAGGTAGAGTTGGGTATTGTCGGCACACAGCTGGAAGAGGAAACGAGAGGACCTTGAGGTAGAGTTGGGTATCGTCGGTGCACAGGTGGAAGAGGATACGAGAGGATCTTCAGGTGGAGTTTGGTATCGTCGACGCACAGGTGAAAGTGGATACTAGAGGGCCAGCGGGTAGAGGTGCTTATCGTCGGCTCACAGCTGGAAGAGGATACGACAGGACCTTCAGATAGAGGTGGGTATCGTCGGCGCACAGGTGGAAGAGGGCACTAGAGGACCTTCAGGTGGAGTTGGCTATTGTCAGCGCACAGCTGGAAGAGGAAACAAGAGGACCTTCAGGTGGAGTTGAGTATTGTCGGCACACAGGTGGGAGAGGATACGAGAGGACCTTCAGGTGGAGTTGGGTATCGTTGGCACACGGATGGGAGAGGATACAAGAGGACCTTCAGGTAGAGGTGCATGTGGTCGGCTAGCAGAAGGGAGAGGATATGAGAGGACCTTCAGATATAGGTGGGTATCGTCGTCGCACAGGTGGAAGAGGATACGTGCGGGCCTTCAGCTAGAGCTGGGTATCAGCACACAGGTGGAAGAGGGCACGAGAGGGCCTTGAGGTAGAGTTGGGTATTGTCGGCTCACAGATGGAGGAGGATACAAGAGGACATTCAGATAGAGGTGGGTATCGTATTCGCACAGGTGGGAGAGGATACGAGCGGACCTTCAGGTAGAGCTGGGTATCATCCGCGCACAGTTGGAAGAGGATACCAGCGGACCTTCAAGTAGAGCTGGGTATCATCCGCACACAGGTTGGAGCGGATACAAGAGGTCCTAAGGGTCACGCAGAGAGGTTTAAGATAGAGATTCAGTAGGGTTGGAGAGAGGATTGAGCTCCGTGGTTGCCAACCTGGGGGCGGTAAGATGGGATCTCAGGAGTGTGCTACCTGCACCCTGAGCTCAAAGGCACAGTGCCACCAGCTGCTAGAGCGGTGGGTGCTGGGGGCATGCTCTTTGTGGTGGCTGGGCACTATTGAGTGAAACCACAGATGTGCCTGGTTTGCGGAGGGATACAACCACGGCACGAGTCGGGGGTACACGCTGGTACACAGCGTTCTCCCCCCCCCCCCATTTTTACAGGGTGGACGCCGTCCCCCCTGCCAAGAAGTTGGGCCCCACCGAAATATGTTGAACTTGTCCCAGTGTAAGTCACCGGGACACGTTCAGCAGCGCCTGTACGTTGTCTGCTTTCCATTCCCAGCAGTAACGTGCAGGCAGCAAGGGAGCCTATTTTCACCTCCAGCTGGGCTGAAGTTCAGGGGCCATCAGGCCTCCTTTTGTTTGAATATGCTGACTGGGGGCCCCCTGGAACCTCACACTTAAATGTAAATGCCACAGAGGGAAACAAAGGCACACAGCTTGCCTTCTCTTCACAGGTACTTAAGAGAGGCAGCTTTTGCCTTTGTTCTGTCCCTGTATATACGTGCAGACACTGTAAGACTGTCTGATGGGATGGTCTGTACCAGTATTTACACAAATAATTTAAATTGCGCTGTTTTATTTCTTCAATAGCGCTACGTCATGATGTCATTTGCATACTGTCTTACTTGGTCAGTCCCCCCACTTCTTTTTATAGGACTTGTGCCCTGGATACAACTCAAAACCATACCTTCACTCTGGGGAGGGTCTAAGGTGGGTGAGACCGTTTGTCTGTGGGTGGGGGCGGCTAGAAGACAGCTCATTCACTGTAGTCTGGTGGGGGACGTTTCCGAGTGAAGCTGAGTCCATGCGGAGTGGCCCCGTCCCGGGCGGGGGCGTTGTGCTGACGTGGACTCTTTACTCTGGGGGTGGGGGGAGGGGGAGGTGTTTGTGCTGGAGGGCTGCGCGGCTCTGCCTGCCTCGGCTCCGCACACACAATAATATTGTTCTCTGAAGTTAATTGCTTTCCGTGGCGCGCGTCGCCTCTCGGTGGCACCGCTCAGCAGGGCAGGACGATTTAATATGACAACATTCCTTCCCCGTGTGTAGCGCCGTAACCCCACGGGGGATATCCAAGCGCTGTAAATAACAAGCGTTATTATTATCGCAGCCGTTCGTGGTACGCATGTTATCAAGTCAAGCACGGTTTGCTTTTGGATAAATTAAACAAACAAAGCTGTTGCTATTGTGTAGCAGATCTGACCTAACATATGGGGCAGGGCTTACTGGAAGAATAAACAATAACATTTTCAAATAGTTTGAAACTTTAGCATGGGGGGGGGAGGGGGGAGCGCAAAGGCCGCCAGTCCATCTGCACGCACATATGTTGTGTCTGTGGCACGTGCCATGGGTGCACACTTCTGCAGGAAGTATTAAAATCCGAAGATGCATGCATGATTGAGACATATAGAAAGAGAGGCTGAGACTTAAACCAAGAATATATAGGCGCATACACCTATAGATCTCATCTGAGTGTTATCCTATCTGCACCATTAACTAGTGAAAAGTCACATTTATTTTGACTCGCGTCTCTCCTCTACGATAATCGGTCCGATTTTATAAATTCTCTAGGTGCATGTACGGCGCACGTCTCCCGAAAACGACAAGAGAAGGTGGTGTCTAATTCATTTGCACTGTCAACTAGACTGACGTGTGTGCGGGTGTTTCTAGGACGTATCTGTGTGTGTGTGTGTGGCTGTATGTGCGGATGTCTCGGTGTATCTTTGTGTATGACTGTATGTGTGTATGTCTCTTGGGTGTATCTGTGTGTGTGGATGTCCCTGGCGCGTATCTGTATGGGTGGATGTCTCTTGGGTGTATCTCTACGTGTGGCAGTATGGGTGGATGTCTCTGGGGTTTATCTGTGTGTGTGGATGTCTCTTGGGTGTATCTCTACGTGTGGCAGTATGGGTGGATGTCTCTGGGGTGTATCTGTGTGTGTATGGCTGTATCTGTGGATGTCTTTGGGGTGCATCTATGTGTGGATGTCTCGAGTGTATCTGTATGGGTGGATGTCTCTTGGGTGTATCTCTACGTGCGGCAGTATGGGTGGATGTCTCTGGTGCGTATCTGTATGGGTGGATGTCTCTTGGGTGTATCTCTACGTGGGGCAGTATGGCTGGATGTCTCTGGGGTGTATCTGTGTGTGTATGGCTGTATCTGTGGATGTCTTTGGGGTGCATCTATGTGTGGATGTCTCTGGTGCGTATCTGTATGGGTGGATGTCTCTTGGGTGTATCTCTACGTGAGGCAGTATGGGTGGATGTCTCTGGGGTGTATCTGTGTGTGTGGATGTCTCTGGTGCGTATCTGTTTGGGTGTATGTCTCTTGGGTGTATCTGTGTGTGTGGATGTCTCCGGTGCGTATCTGTATGGGTGGATGTCTCTTGGGTGTATCTGTGTGTGTGGATGTCTCTGGTGCGTATCTGTATGGGTGGATGTCTCTTGGGTGTATCTGTGTGTGTGGATGTCTCTGGTGCGTATCTGTATGGGTGGATGTCTCTTGGGTGTATCTGTGTGTGTGGATGTCTCTGGTGCGTATCTGTATGGGTGGATGTCTCTTGGGTGTATCTCTACGTGCGGCAGTATGGGTGGATGTCTCTGGGGTTTGTTTATCTGTGTGTGTATGGCTGTATGTGTGTATGTCTCTGGCGCGTATCTGTATGGGTGGATGTCTCTTGGGTGTATCTCTACGTGCGGCAGTATGGGTGGATGTCTCTGGGGTTTGTTTATCTGTGTGTGTATGGCTGTATGTGTGCATGTCTCTGGTGCGTATCTGTATGGGTGGATGTCTCTTGGGTGTATCTCTACGTGCGGCAGTATGTGTGTATGTCTCTAAGGTGTATCTGTGTGTGTGGATGTCTCTGGCGCGTATCTGTGTGTGTGTATGTCTCTGGCGCGTATCTGTATGGGTGGATGTCTCTTGGGTGTATCTCTACGTGCGGCAGTATGGGTGGATGTCTCTGGGGTGTATCTGTGTGTGTGGATGTCTCTGGTGCGTATCTGTATGGGTGTATGTCTCTTGGGTGTGTGTGTGGATGTCTCCGGTGCGTATCTGTATGGGTGGATGTCTCTTGGGTGTATCTGTGTGTGTGGATGTCTCTGGTGCGTATCTGTATGGGTGTATGTCTCTTGGGTGTATCTGTGTGTGTGGATGTCTCTGGTGCGTATCTGTATGGGTGGATGTCTCTTGGGTGTATCTGTGTGTGTGGATGTCTCTGGTGCGTATCTGTATGGGTGGATGTCTCTTGGGTGTATCTCTACGTGCGGCAGTATGGGTGGATGTCTCTGGGGTTTGTTTATCTGTGTGTGTATAGCTGTATGTGTGTATGTCTCTGGCACGTATCTGTATGGGTGGATGTCTCTTGGGTGTATCTCTACGTGCGGCAGTATGGGTGGATGTCTCTGGGGTTTGTTTATCTGTGTGTGTATGGCTGTATGTGTGTATGTCTCTGGTGCGTATCTGTATGGGTGGATGTCTCTTGGGTGTATCTCTACGTGCGGCAGCATGTGTGTATGTCTCTAGGGTGTATCTGTGTGTGTGGATGTCTCTGGCGCGTATCTGTGTGTGTGTATGTCTCTGGCGCGTATCTGTATGGGTGGATGTCTCTTGGGTGTATCTGTGTGTGTGGATGTCTCTGGTGCGTATCTGTATGGGTGTATGTCTCTTCGGTGTATCTGTGTGTGTGGATGTCTCTGGTGCGTATCTGTATGGGTGGATGTCTCTTGGGTGTATCTGTGTGTGTGGATGTCTCTGGTGCGTATCTGTATGGGTGGATGTCTCTTGGGTGTATCTCTACGTGCGGCAGTATGGGTGGATGTCTCTGGGGTTTGTTTATCTGTGTGTGTATGGCTGTATGTGTGTATGTCTCTGGCGCGTATCTGTATGGGTGGATGTCTCTTGGGTGTATCTCTACGTGCAGCAGTATGGGTGGATGTCTCTGGGGTTTGTTTATCTGTGTGTGTATGGCTGTATGTGTGTATGTCTCTGGTGCGTATCTGTATGGGTGGATGTCTCTTGGGTGTATCTCTACGTGCGGCAGCATGTGTGTATGTCTCTAGGGTGTATCTGTGTGTGTGGATGTCTCTGGCGCGTATCTGTGTGTGTGTATGTCTCTGGCGCGTATCTGTATGGGTGGATGTCTCTTGGGTGTATCTCTACGTGCGGCAGTATGGGTGGATGTCTCTGGGGTTTATCTGTGTGTGTATGGCTGTATCTGTGGATGTCTTTGGGGTGCATCTATGTGTGGATGTCTCTTGAGTGTATCTGTGTGTGGTTCTATGGATGTCTCTGGGGTTTGTCTGTGTGTGTATGGCTGTATCTGTGGATGTCTTTGGGGTGCATCTATGTGTGGATGTCTCGAGTATCTGTGTGTGGTTGTATGGATGCCTCTGGGGGTGTATCTGTGCGGCTGTATGTGAGTGTCTCTGTGTGTGTGGATGTCTCTGGGGTCTGATTGTATGTGCGTATGTCTCTGGGGTGTATCTGTGTGTGTGGGTGGGGGGGCGGTGTATGTGCTTGCCTGTCAGTGTGTGTGTCTCTCTCTCTCTCTGTGACAATCTCGCTTAAGTATTTGTAGATTTCGTTGCGTGGGTGTACGCACGCGGATGGACGTGTATGCGGGGTGTGTTTGTGAATGTATATGCGTGTGTGACAGAGGGAGGGGGTGCGCCTATAGAGCTGTTGAGAGAAGAAGAGAAACAGAGAGCGAGAGAGACAGGAAGGGAAGGAAGAGTGAACATGAGCGCTAGAGAGAGGCAGAGAGATGGACGGGGCTCGAAGGGTGAGATAGAGCGCAAGGAAGAGCTAGATGGAAAGGGGGAGAGATGTGAAGAAACGGACAGATCGGAAGAGGGGACATGAGGGAGAAAGTGTACGGAGGAATGAGAGACATCGAAAGAGGAGAAGATGAGAGAGAACGCGGTACAGGGGGAGGGGCACTAGAAACGGTATTAGCGACGGAGTCAGTCTGGAGAAGTGAGAGGGCGGCGAGGGACAGGAGAGAGCGGCAGACAGACGGGTCTCTCCAGACACCGCGTTTCTCAAGCCACGGATCCAGCCGCACAGCTGCCGGTGGTGCAGCAGGTGCAGTGGCACCGGAGCCAGAGGCACAATAGGCCCACTAAGCCGCGATTAATGCTGTGCTTTACTACCTAACCTACAGGACAGGGGTATTTTCACTACTTGCACTGGGGCCTAAGGGGGCGCCCTAGCTGCGCCCCTGTAGAGGCCCTGCGTAAAAGGGCGCGCTGTGCTCGTGCCGTAGGTGGTAATAGTGTTTCAGCTTTTCCTTTGCTGTCCCGGAGGGTTCATTCTCTTCCAGTTCTGGATACGGGGGTGTGTGCGCCAGTCTGAGGCATGTGCAGACACGAGGCTCCCTTTCTAATGACGTGTAATGATGCGCACTCCGCTTAGACTCGACAAAGGTCCAGAATCCTGATTAAACAATATAGCGCCGTGAAAGCCCGAGTCCATCCCTTGAACACTGGGCTCCCACAAGGGGTGCACACGGAGCGGCAGGCGCAGAGACCCTCTGGGCTGCCTCCTGTCTACCACGAGGGATGAATGGCCGCCTTTGCATCTGTGCTGTCGGTTCAGGAATCACTCGCGTTAATAAAGACATCTTTATTCTTTGAGTAGCGGCCAAGCTTTCGGGTGTCTGTGGTGGTGTAACATAGGCCCCCGCGGTGCGGGGTACGAGCTCCAGCCCCCCACCCCCCCCTTCAGCACAGTACCCTGGTGTGAGATCTCCCGATTGAGTCCGGAGGGGGGTCCTCTTTGTACCTTGCAGGCCCCCCCCCCCCCCTCAACTTTCCTTACACCACTGGTGTCTGCTTCCTGAAGCGCGAGGACGGACACACGGTCGACATTTCACATTTATAATCAAACAGAAATGTGTATAACCACCAGCGGCTTGAGGTGGCTGAGGGCAGGTCCCACGGGCTGTCTGCTGGGCTTGTGATGCACACATTGGATGCTGCGCGCCTTGAAGAGGCTGGGTGTGCGCGCAGCGCTCTGCCGGAGAGGGATCTCTCTTGTAGCCGTAGTGTGCCGCCTCTCAGTCCTTTTCTTTGGTTTGAGGTAGCTGGTGGCCAGTCACCCCTTCACGGCTCTGAAGCATGCGCTAAGGTTGTTGGCCTGACACACCTGTCAGGTAGGAGCACAC
This sequence comes from Calotriton arnoldi, assembly GCA_963921515.1. Classification (NCBI taxonomy): domain Eukaryota; kingdom Metazoa; phylum Chordata; class Amphibia; order Caudata; family Salamandridae; genus Calotriton; species Calotriton arnoldi. The sequence continues at coordinate 3,838,258 of CAWUFW010000109.1, read as the reverse complement.
CTGGAGGCTCTCCCAGCCCGACCGACGCACCTCCATAACTAGCAATGACATGCAGGAGTGAACAGTGAGGAGCGGAGGAAGGCGGGCGGTAGGCCGAGCAGGCCATGGGGGGAGGGGCCCCCACTGACCTACCTGTCAGCCTGGTCTAAGTGCAGGCGAGGTCCTTGCACCCTGTCAGCTGGGGGCACACGAGAGAATGTGTGGTGTGGTGTGGAGTGGCTGAATTCCATAGCCGAGGCCTTCCAGGCCTGTGCAGGACAGACCGTGAGGTGTGTGTGCGCGTGTGTGTGTGTGTGTGTGTTTGTGGGGAGGCGGGTGCTGCTCTGATGCCACACCGTCTCTTGTTCTCCCCTCGGGGACCATCAAGAGGAGAGACGCATCTGTGGAATGTTGGGGTACGTCGGGCTGCAGCGACCCTTCGGGGGTACCCCAAGGCAGCCAGCGCAGTAGTGTACGGGTTGATACCTCGCTTGTATACCTCTTCACAAATGCCACATTACGCACCCCAGCCAAGGCCCACCTCTCCTTACTGTATAAAGCCACACCTGTTACGTGTGAAATACATGAGAGGTGTGGCCTCCGCATGTGCATTTCTACCCTGACCGCCATTGCATAACGGATGGCTTGAATTCTTGTGTGACTGATTGTTACAGTGTGGCCTGTGAGTGATCACATTGTGGGTGTTCCCTGTGACGTGGCTGCTTGAGGATCAGTGTCGGGTTCTTAAGCACAGCTTTTTGTATTGAATAAACTTAATATACATCTTTAATAGCTTAAATATTTGTTAAGGAGTCATCAAAATCATTCCTATCGCAGCGTTGTGTTATTTTGTGCATAGCTTATGATTCTTCATCAGGACCTCGGTCTACCCCATATTTGCAACAAGCCTTGGCAAAGCCAATAGGTCTCAGCAAGTCGAAATCCATTGGCTTTGTCAATGTATTTTAGCCATGATGTGCAGCAGCCTAGCTGCTATTCAACGTGGCTGAAAATCAGGGGGAAAAAGTGCTGTGATGCATCTATACAACCCGGCTAAAAGACATTGACAAAGCCAATAGCTCTCGCATTGCCGCACCACATTAGCTTTGCCCAGGGGTGTCAATTCACCAAAATGCCATTGTTAGCGGGAGTGACATCACACACCATTTAACCTTTACTTTGAGTCTCTCTCTCTCTCTCTTTCTCTTTCTCTCTCTTTCTCGCTCTCTTTCTCGCTCTCTTTCTCGCTCTCTTCTCTCTCTCTCTCTCTCTCTCTCTCTCTCTCTCTCTCTCTCTCTCTCTCTCTCTCTCTCTCTCTCTTTCTCTCTCTCTTTCTCTCTTTCTCTCTCTCTTCTCTCTCTCTCTCTCTCTCTCTCTCGCTCTCTTTCTCGCTCTTTCTCGCTCTTTCTCGCTCTCTTTCTCGCTCTTTCTCTTTCTCTCTCTCTTTCTCTCTCTCTTTCTCTCTCTCTTTCTCTCTCTCTTTCTCTCTCTCTTTCTCTCTCTCTTTCTCGCTCTCTTTCTCGCTCTCTTTCTCGCTCTCTTTCTCGCTCTCTCTCGCTCTTTCTCGCTCTCTCTCTCTCTCTCTCTCTCTCTCTCTCTCTCTCTCTCTCTCTCTCTCTCTCTCTCTCTCTCTCTCTCTCTCTCTCTCTCTCTCACTCTCACTCTCACTCTCACTCTCACTCTCACTCTCACTCTCACTCTCACTCTCACTCTCACTCTCACTCTCACTCTCACTCTCTCTCTCACACTCACACACACACGCTTTAACATACATACTCTCAGATAAACACACTCACCTACAAGCATGCATACAACATACATTTTAAAGCATTTTTTTCTTACCTTAGCTGTCAGATAGGGTCATATTCCAGCTAATTATACTCCATTTTTTATTACTCTAATAGTGAATATTATTTACTATTTGTGTCGGCCTTTGACCTGGTCCCTAGGGATAAATATCAGCCTTTGACCTGGTCCCTAGGGATAAATATCGGCCTTTGACCTGGTCCCTAGGGATAAATATCAGCCTTTGACCTGGTCCCTAGGGATAAATTGTGGTCCATCTTATTGGATTGGGGGGCCCCCCTTACCTCTGTTACCAGATGAAGCGGCTCCAGGAACATAACTACGCCCAAGTTAGGTACGGTAAAAACGGTGAGCTTACTGATCCCATTCCAATAGGCAAAGGGGTAAGACAAGGGTGCGTGTTGGCCCCGACCCTCTTTTGCCTATTCATCAATGGTCTGGTGGAGGTTTTGACTGCTGGGAGGGACATAGATGCCCATAGGCTGGCGAACAACAAGGTTCCGGCACTTATGTTCGCCGATGATACCCTCTTCCTATCCAAGTCCCCAATGGGAATACAGAGGGCCTTGGATATTTTCCATCTATTCTGTAAAAATAGGGGTTTGGAGATAAACTCACTAAAAACAAACTGTATGGTTTTTAATGCAGGAAACGCCACGCGACCAAACCCCATTTTAGATGGGAAACCATTAGAGAAAGTGACTGTCTTTGACTACTTAGGCTTAACACTCACAGATAAAATGGAGTGGAACGCACAAATTAAGAAGGCTAGCCTAAAGTTGGCTCAGACAACCGGGGGGATAGCAAAGATGTCTAGGAAGTGCACCCATAACATGGTCGGTCCAGCAATGGACATTTATAAGGCCCAGGGTAGGGGAGCGGCCACCTGATCCCCTGTCCAAGAATGAGAACTCTTTTATTAGACAGCTACTAGGTCTCCCTAAAAGTACACCATTGACGCCACTCCGTATGGACCTTGAGGTCAGCCCAATTGCAGAGGAAGTTGCCCTTAGGCCCCTCCTTTATTGGAGACGTCTCTGGAGTACTCCAGAGCTTGAGTTTTTTAGAGAAGAGCTAAAGGAGGTGCTAAATCTACAGAGAGTTGGCAAAATCCCATGGCTGTCCTATATTAAAAACACCCTGGCTGCTATGAGGATGGGGGACCTATGGGTTAATGCTGAAGCAATTTGCACGATAACTCCCAAGAAGGCGCTGTCAAAGAGCTTTAGAGAATTTAAACTTAACCAGATAAAGGCTAATCCCACCACTGGCATACTGACCCTATCTTTTTTAGAGGCCAAAGACCAATACAAGCTAGAACCTGTTCTTGATGTCATACAGCCCCCCCCCCCCCTTGATAAAAAACGTTATTTACAATTCAGGCACGGTGTATTACCACTCCGTGCCTTTACAAATAAATGGGGAGGCATTTTGACCCAGGGTTGTCCTGCTTGTGCAGATGAGACGGATCAACATGTACTAATTGTCTGCTCGGCATTCAAGAAGGTTAGATACCGATGGCTACAACAGGTATGCTGGAACCTTGGGACAAAGCATGGTGTGGAGGCCTATAGGCTCCTAAAATATGACACCAGCCTGCCCATTGTGTATTCAGTCTCCCGATATTTATTCTCTATGTGGTGTGTACGTCTATCCGTATTAAAATCTGGGCCAATTGGATCATTTAAGCCTATTATTGTAAACAGAACTTATTAATAATTTTATCTCCCTTTTTAAACGATATAAAATGTATATTTTTTAAGTAGTACTTTTTAATATTCATATCCAAAATTCTTTTTAAATTGTAATGCACACGCACTTTATCTCTGCAAGATTCATATGTATAAACTGTGCTGTATTTTTTTCTCTGTGCTTTTATGGCCATAAAGGCCGAAATAAAGAATTTTTGAATTGAATTGAACTATTTGTGTAGTAAGAATTTGACAGAAAACCATGAAAATGGAGCTCCAAACAACGTCCATTAGGTGAGCTACTCCTGTGTTCCAGGCACTGATTTTGTCACCTCTGACGCCAGGGGTCACAAAGGCAGTGGTAGGAGTAGCAAGAGGCAAGCCAGAGGTCGCAGCTGCGACTCCTGGGGACCCCTTAATGACGTCCATGACTTTACCAATGTTTTTTTTTGCTGGCAGGAGGAAGGACGGGGCTGGAGGCAACACAGAGGGAGGGTGTGTGGGTGGGAGTAAGACGGACAATGGAGGGTTCTACTGCCCTGAGAAGCAGTGTTATTGCTGTTGTACACCTGGCCTTTCAAGCTAGCCATGCCAGGAGGAGGCTGACTTTGCAGAGGTGCACTGCGCAAATACATTCAATCATTTGCTTTAGAGATATATTTATTCATGTATTTTTTTAATGAAACAAGCAATTATTTTATACATACTGGAAAAATTTGTTCATCCATTCAAGCAGTAATCCATGAATTTATGTATTTATGCATTCGCTCATTTGTGTACAAGTACGTCAATTCATCGATCCATTTATTAAGTCAATAATTCATTCATCCTTCAAAGTATGCATTCATTCAAACATGTTATGTGCTCAATCATTCATTTAATCACTGACATTTGTTTATCTATGCAATCAATATTTCCCTTGTTCAGTCATGAACTCAACCATTAATTCATGCATTCAATTATTCTTCCAAGCATTTTTTTGTGTGTTTAATCATTCATTCAAATATAGATGCATGCTTTCAATTATACATTTAGGCATTCACTCATTCATTCATCCATGCAATCATTCTTCAATGCATTTGTTTATTCATGCGTTAAATCCTTCATTTATCAATGGCCACTTTAATTTACCAGGCATTTGGTCGTTAATGCATTCCTAGGTACATGAATAGCGCTCTCTTCTGTTAGCGGTGTCACGCGGTAGGAATGTATCCCTCTGTTTTCGGAATGCTCCCACCCTCCTCCTCTTCAGATACCGCAGCTTACATCTGGGTAGCACTGTTCTGTTTATAGAACAAAGGGATGCACAACAGTGCTGGTAACACACCTCACCCAGCAGAGATGTTTGTAGGCATGGGCAAAGTGGGCCCTGGCCCAGGGCCCCGCCATTCACCGGGCCCCTGATGGAGCCAGCTCTGTTCTGCAGAGAGTCTTGCCCTGACGACTTTGAATAATTCTTAAACAGGTTATTTTAAATACCGTTTTATTTCGATGTGGGTGATGTGTCAGAATCTATTACAGACATTTTGCAGAGAAATGTTGTGTTTGTTTCATGCAACAGCCATAAAAAAAGGTTATTTTCAATATCTCCTATATGAGAAATGAGAGGGGGGGGGGGTCACAGAGATTATTTGAAGTAATATTAGTGAGCTGCTGCTGTGTTACAATACTGAATACACGCTTCACTATCCCTGAATATTACATGTAAACACATTTAGATTTTGGACAAGTGTACCTGTGCACTGTCACTGACCTGGCCAAAGAGGGCATGAAAGAACTGAAACTGGATCATAAATTCAAAGCTGTTCCAAACAGGGGCCCCCAAATATGGTTAGCCCGGGTCCTCCAAAATCCTATAGATGTCCTTGCACCCAGCTGCCAATTGGAAAGCACAGCCCACCTGGGACCCTGCGCAATGAGCAGCCAGGTGGTAACATCCGGGTTGTCGCTCGCGCCAACAGCAGTTGGTTCTACAGCATGTTTGTAAGGCAGCTGCACGCGCAGGACTTGTATTCCCTGATAGCTCATGGGATTAATGCACCTAAAGCTAACTGCAGATCAAAGGTTCTACTCTCAGTAAGACGGTTCATATGGTTTCACCTGCCATCTGACTGATTCTGCCCCAAGCATATTGACATGGGAGGCATATGCCTATATCTAAATGTATAGTTTTCCGGCTTTGTACAGCACCTAACACAGCTTTCGTATGAGTGCTAAGAAACCCCACTTTTGGAAGATAAGAGGCCTGAGGCACATGAGGTTACGGAGCTTGCTCAGGATCACATCCTTGACAAGAGTTGTGAATTCTGCACCATTCGCAACACAGTCAGCTCAAAATCCAAAGTCGGGGAGAACAGCATGTTTACAACTAAATGTTCACTGGAGGAGGAGGGGGGGCAGAAGTAACAAAGGATGAGTTGACTAAGGGTAGAGTGAGGACAAGACCAGTGTATGCAAACTAATAAGCAATGTATGTCTATACCTGCGAACTGGGTATTGGGGTCAAGGTTATGTTGAATAAGAGACGGAGCTGACCACTACGGAAGAGCAGTATGCTGCCATTCGAGGGGTGGGGGTGTTAGTATGGTTAAGGGGGAGATGTGCGGGTGGCATCACGGAAAAGAGAAGGGAAGTAGGGTGGGATAGGCCAACACCACGGACAAAAGAAAGGGAAGAAGGCGGCGAAACCACTGACAGTGGAAGGACAGCAGGGCGGGTGGGTGATCGAGGGCAACACCACAGACAACCGAAGGGAAGGAGGGAGAGTGCATGGGAGGTGGCAGCCCTAGGGACAACAGGAGCAGGACAGGTGGGAGGAACAGGGCGGTGGGGACGTACACGAGGGGCCTGCTGAAAAAGAGACACCCTGGTAGAGTGATTACACACTAAGAAATAAATAGTATCGAAAACTATTAGCAGTGGATGGACACAAGTAATGTAACCATGTTCCTGGGGAGGGAGAAACACAGGAAGAGGTGTGACGCCTACAGCAACAAACCAATAAAAAGCAAAGAATGAGTGTGAGAATGAGCCAACCAATGGGTAAGTAAGGGGCGGGCTCTAAGCCCACTGTAAGATAACAATACGTCTCAAAGAAACCGCACGTGCGCTGTCCAGCCGAGACCTAAAAATGGTTTGGTTTCCTACTTGGGGTACTGTATACCCAAATGTTTGGTATCCACTTAATAGAATCTCCTAATACTGGTCCTCGACCCTTCTACTTGTGTTACGTTTCCAAAGACAACTCTCTTTTCAGTGCTGTGTCTCGTGCATCAGCGGCGAGGTCTGAGTGCTTGTAAAGTTTCCACCCCTTGTACTCGGGCTGCAGTTCATTGTCACTGTTTTTGTGGTAGGACAGACTGTTCTATCATAAAATGCATACATTTATTAAGCTCACTTTATCTATAGTTTTCTGCTTCTTTTTGAAGTCCTCATCGGCTGAAAACAAGGGAGGGAAAGTGTGCTTGGAAAGCAGTCTTAATTCAATCTGAAATCGTAATGAACATTTTAATATTGATGGAGCTGCTCTTTGGAATCAGAAATGAAGATGTCATTAGGAACAAAGGGGCTGATTGTGCAAGGACTTGCTTTGCGACGAATCCATATTCAGTTTTTATTTTTATTTTGTTGAATGGTTGTGAATATTGTTGAAGTGATTACTGGGCATCAGACGTGATTATTCTTTCATACATAATGTATGTATTTTTTCAATTCTAAACAGGCACTGCATTCATTCTGAAAATAGCATTTTGTCTTCACAGTGAGTGCACAGGACACGTTAGTGCCAGAGTGGCTTAGTGGGAATAGTGAAATTGTGGTTGTAGGACAATGACTGCCTGTGTTGGCTGCACTATTCAATGCAGTCTTTCGGATACAGGCCTCTGATCACTCCCAAGCCTACCGGGAGATGTTGTGTACATATGTTTCGGTGCAATCAGGATTGAGGCTGCCACAAGGCCTTCTTCAGGCAATGTAAATTAAAATGTAATTCTGTACTATGCAACTACATGTCTTTTTTACTCCATGTGCAGGAATTATGTCTCCTTACCTCAAGGGAGCCATAGAAGGGGAAAAAAGTAACATTTCAGTAGCTTTTGATCAAGTGGAGATGACCATGGAATAGAGGAGGCAGGTGTATAAAACTACCACAATTCTAAAAAGCATAGGCAAAGCCAATAGGTCCCACTATTAAAAAGAAGCTATAGCATTGACATTTTCATGAATTTCATGTGAGAGTTGCTTCAATGACCACAGCACTTGTACTGGAGCAGATTGGACGAACAGGAGAAAACCAAGAAATACAAAGTTAAATATTTTATTTTGGAGTCTGTGGGCAGCAGTCCTAGGGTACCAAAGTGTCCGGACAAACTGAAGATGAGAGAGAAAAAGAAACCAGCTTTTGAAATGCAATAGGTCTCGCGTATGCGAGAGTTTGAGCTATTGGCATTGTAAATGATAATGCCTAATATTTATGTGTTTTGAAAACCTGCAAGCGGTGCGTAAACACTCACTTTGTACTTGTAGTCCTTGCTTACGAGAAGCAAGGCTGGCAGTAAAAGGGGTGCAGTTACTGACAACCTTGCTTCTCGTAAGCAACGACTATATATCGGTGTATTGAGTTACCTCACGGGTAGCAAAAGATCCTCTACCCAAGGTAGAGAGTTATTCACTGAACAACTAAAGTAAAACATAAATCTGGTATAACATACAAACTCCAGAACTATAGAGCTGGCCTGAAAACCCCTGCATCTTGGTTATTATGGCACTACACTGCCCCTTGCATATGTACCCCAGGAGTGTTGCACTATTTTAAGGCAGTTTTTATACTAATAACACTACAGTAATTAATTTGTGACATAGATATCATTAGAAGGACACTATGGGTGTCCTCTTTTTGAAAGAAATCAACACACAAGGCATTTGGAATGTTACACATAAGCACACTGAACCCATGGAAATGTCAGACATAATAATCTCAAAACTTGGCCACTATGGCTTCACAGGCATAAAGGTTAGATTTATGCCTGTTGCCCAGTCATACATGGAAGCTATCCCTACAGTTGTCACTGTGTTTGGTGAAAGGGAATGGGCTTGGAGTGAGAGTGGGGACTGACTGTATTCAGGCGCTTCGGCAGATGAGGCAAGTGTTGAAGAAATAATGCTAGACATCGGTTAAAAAAATGTAAAATGTCTGCAAAGGATTAGCTTTCAATTGTAAAACAGGAACAGTCGCATACAGCACTAACGTTTTCCACATCTGTGCATGAGCAGCGCATCTAGGCCAGGCATATGCTTTGTATTATGGGACATATAGTCCTCTGTACCCAATGATAAAAGCAGGAGTAGAAGATACGAATGCAGAGCAAAACCCTGGATTGTATAGGCTAGTACCTCTGGAACTGGGAAACGGGAGAGAACTGCACTGCGAAGGTTATAGTTCAAAATAAAGCGTGAAGTTTATATCCTTTTTAAAATGTATATGTTCTTGTGAAAACCAAACTGATTACCGGTCGGTGCAGTATTGTTAAGAACATGCCCTTTACAGGAATGTGAAGGATGTACTAAACTCCCAGTCACGGTCAATGTGAACCTGGCGATTATCTTAAAAAATAATATGGTTTCTGTAGCAGAAAAAGGGCAAAATAAACACCTAACTTAATTTAATAAAAAACTCTAAAGATGAAAAATAGTCAAAATGCAGCGGCACTACAGATACAGTGAGTGCCACAATTACAGACCAAATATCTGCTGGATGCTTTACTCGCAACATTACATAGGGTTTTTAAAAGAACATTTAAGACTAGTAACCGAAAACGTTTTTAAGAGCAGGAAATCAAAGTTGATAATTGCACTTGGGGAAGATAGTTGTAGCCCTGCTTAGTGTATTTCAAGTGATATAAAGTTCCTTGTCTCTCGTCTTTCAGCAAAACCGAACCGGTGGAGCATAATATTGTACAGATCTTAAGAAGAAACAATGGGTTCCTCTCGGGCGGCTCATCTAATGGGCCCAGCAACTGTTCATCTAGTTGTTTTTAATAAAGCTTGTTGAAAAAAGGTAGAGTAACCTTGCCAAGGAAATGGAAAAAATGCTGCTGTAATTTTCTGAGTGCTCAGAAACGGAACATCCTGTGTGCCATGCTGAATGATTTTGGTTGATCTGGAAGAGTGCTGTGAATGGTATGAGTTGTTCTGCTGTTTTTGTTGCCACAGAGCTTCTCCCGGGGCAGACAGAGGAAGTAACAGCACACAGCGATGAGAGGTACATCTCCTCATCATCAGACTTTACCTTCCATTAACCATGTAAGGCAGCTGTCACTGCACTTAGTATTTAAAAGTGAAAGCGGGCCCGCGCAGAGTATTTAAAAGTGAAAGTGGGTGCCGCTATGAGTAATTAAAAGTTAAGGCGGGTGCTGTGCTTCGTAAGTAAAAGTAAAAGCGGGGGGCGAGTATGTAAAATTTAAAGCGTAGGTCCCATGTTGCTTGGAAAGGATCAAATGACCGTAAGGGCTGCAATCCGTTACACTGCCCTTAAAACTAAATATATTGTAAAAAGAACAAGCACTAAAGTGACATGAAAGCGGGCGCCGTGCTAAATCATGAAGAGCGGCGCCCGTGTAGCTAGAAACTGAAACTTCACAATGAGAATTTTGGCACGAGCTGGCAACAGCGGATTTTGTCATCTCCCGGTGTTGGACGAAAATGTATTAATCAGAAGAACGCGGAAAATGACAGACGACAGACCCCAGACCGACAAGCACCCCCCCGTCAAAGGGGGTGTCCAGTAAGGGAGACTTGCAGTGAGTAGTGCACACGACCCAGGGAAAAGCTACTGAGCCCGTCTTGCACGTCTGCCCCACGCTCCTCTTTCATAAAACAAAAGAAAATATGCGTACGAGGTGGAAAACCACACATAATTTAGAAATTAACACTTCACGCACAAGTAGGAAACTATATGATCCAGTCCGATATTTAAAAAATAATCTTCCAACTGCATGCATTTGCGCAAAAGACTAATAGGAATATTGCTGCTCCCCCTTAACTTTACACAAATGTTCATGCTCTTAAAATGCATGAAACGAACATTCCCACCACCAAGCAGAACAAGCATTGTTAGCATCGTGAAAGGTGCCCTGGAAAGCAAAAAAAGTACGCAGGAAGGAACATTAATGAAACAAGCGTACTTACATTGTGCTTTACCGGTGCTCCTCAGCCTGGAAAGGAAGTGAGGTATCGGCTGCAGGAACGAAACAGGAGGCAGCACAGAAGAGCGACGCTGGAGTGCACCAATGGTAAGTAGGAGGTGGGAATACAGTCCTTTAACTGATTACACCAGGTCTTGCAGACAGCGCATGCGCGCTGCAGGCTCGACCTAAAAAACACAGTGATCAATGTAGAGATATGAAATGTGGAGAGTTTCTGACTCTGAACTCTGGCGGAGGCCATGGCATGAGCACCCTTGAAGGACGACTAGAGAAGCAAGGATGAAATATAACTACAATATCAAAAGACACTAAAAGGGAAAATTATGTGAAAATAATATAGCACAATTCCCATAGTGCTGCACTTCCCAAACAGAGCACAGAAGAGGATAAGCACCAATGTAGGCAGCCCCCCCTCACACAGCATGGGCAAAGCGGGAGGATTAATGTCGTACAGGCCCCTTTGATGAATATTTAAACTTTAATATCAACACAATGCAAATAATTACATTTTTAGCAAGCCAACGACAGAAGCGAATGTCTGGCTTTGATGCCACAGGTCTCCCATTGGTCGAGCATTCAAGAAGTGCAGAGTGGCCGGAAGGAAATCTGGCATGGGTCGAGGTGCGCAGCCGCTTTTTGGATCCAGAAATGGCTACTGCTGTCTGCAGGATTCTGAGTTTACCTCCTTTTTGACGTTCTACCATACATTTTCTATAATGCAGCAAGGGGAAGATAAAACACGTGAAGGATAGCCGCTAATGAGACAGTCCCTAGCTGTTGTCCTGGGAAGAATGTGAGGTGGTCCTTGAATAGAGATATGGGGACTATGGTCGAAAACTGACTTAACTAAATCTGCAGTTTCTAACTTATCTTTGCCAACTTCACAACAAGGTTGTGCTTACTCAAGCACAGAGCAAACACAATAAGATGATGGCCAGAGCACTGAAACTTTTCAGACACCCCCCAGTCTCTATTAGATATGGGTTGAATCCATCATCGTTCTTTAGCTCACTTCGCCACCCCAGTCATATGCAAATCAGTCTTGACCCTGCTCCACATGGGAACAGTCGAGCCCGAACTGCCAAGCGAAGTCTTCCCTGGACCGGAAACGAGCATCCTGGGATTGGGTTTGGGGTGACACCGCTCATCAGCCAGGCTAGCATTTCCCCAGAGGGTTGGAGCCCATAGAGTTCGGTTTTGTAAGCCCAGGGCCGCTCCTCGGCTCCCTGAGGTTAATTGCAGGAGGTAAAGGGAGGTTTGAAGAGAGAGAGAGGGAGAGTGAAGTTAGAGAGAAAGCGACCTGAGCAGGAGAAAAGAGAGGAAAGAGGATGGATGGATGGATGGATGGACAGTGGTTCATGACGAGATGATGGAGGTGGGCTGGTCTGAGCAGAATCCCCAGGGCTGCATCAGGCTCCCCAGTCCGCCCTGCTCTGGCAGGCAAGCTAAATGTGCAGTGTACAGCACCAAGATACAAAATGGCCGTACATTTAAAATGAACTTTAATGGGCAGCAATGCAAAGGCTTCAGCAGTACTGTAAGGCGGTATATAAATGATTCACATAGGCTTGACCTAAAATGTGTACTGTAAACACACAGTGCCTGCTCAGTCCTTTGGACGAGAGAGAAGTTGTTCACTTCGCTTTAATAAATTACATTTATTCTGTTTTAAAAGCACATCAACATTAATCACGTGCCATGAATACTTTAAAGAACGAGACTGCCATGTAAAGCACTTACACAGAATAAAACTAGTTTGCCTCAGACCAGATTTATTCCAGTACATGAGCATGTATCAAAAAGGTCACTAACTTTACTTCCAAATGACGTCATGTCCCATTTGACATTACCTTCTAGAGTTCAGTTTCCATCCTCGAGGCTGCTTGGCAAGGCAGGACACCATAAGAACCCTTGTTTCTCATCCTCCGTGGGCGTACGAGCAATCAATGACTTACTGTTGTCAATGACAAACCACATAATCTGATCAGGCGCTCATGATATGCGGTGCCTCCCCTGCCCGGCTCCTCCCCTTCAGTGCCCTGGCCTCTCCTTGCACCACCCAGGCCCCTCCCCTGCACCGCCCATGCTCCCTACACGGTTTGTCCAAGATGCACTTACATCATATCTCACATGTGCCACAATGAGGGTGGCCCTCCAAGCTAGCACAGTTAACCGCCCTGCCCCGTTGTTTCCAGGAAGTCCTTGATGGTGGATCTGATAGACATAGAGGCTTTTTCCTCCTCTAGAGCACTGTATAGCATACACTTTCCTTAATTTGAGCCGGTGGTTTCCGGTGCTAAACTTCCACCTTAGTTCAAAAGTGGTCGTCTTAGTCAGTGTTTGAGTAGAGTTAACCTTGGGTAAACCGAAATGTGTGCAGTCACAGGCAGCCTCTTTCCAGGAACAGTAGAAGCATTTTCAGCCCTCCAGCCAGTCAGCACTGGCAAAGCCAATCGGCCTGGCTTTGATTTAAACACAGGCCTTTACAAATACTACTTCCAGTCCAGTAGAAGCACTGGAAGGTGGAATGATTCACCAGGTAACCAGTAGCATGAGGTGAGAAGGCAATACTGTCTTGTCGGAGGAAAAACCCACTTTGCTTATATTCTAAAGCAGTGGTTTTTAACCTGTGGTCTTAGGACATCTGGGGTCCGCAACACCTACTCAAGTGTCCGCGACTGCTTACAAAATGAATAATATTAGCAGATTAATAAAGTGCACATAAATAAAGTAGCAAAATATAAAATTGGAGAAATTTAAAATGTTCTGTAAATGTAAAGGAATTGGAAATTGGATGCTAAAAAGTATTCTTATATCCTTTGATCTGTGGAGCAGAGCAAATGCATCAAAAAGACAATAGTATGGGTGTTGGGTAGCCTAAATTGAATTTGGAAAAGCTCCAACGTTCCCTTTAAAAATAAAATTTATTGGGGGCGGGATAGAGTAAGTTTTATTTTTATGTCCTTTTATTTTGTTGGTTTGTTCCGATTCCTCTGCTCAAGTATATTAGCCGCTCAGGGCTCTCACCACCCTTGCTATTTTGTATGCCTTGGTATGTCGGACAAGTTATTTGTTCATAAAATCTCAATAAAAGATCTAAACCATAAAAATAAAATTTAGATTTTTTTTAATTAGTTTGTGAATTAAATAAAATATTTAATCATTTGTGTATCTGTTTGATGAATGTGTGCTTCTGTATTTTTGTTCATTGTTTTGTTGTTCAGATTATTGATATTGCTTAGGGTGGGGGCCCTGTATTCCAATATTGACTCAATGGGGGTCCCCGGATTCCAAGGATGACTCGGTGGGTGTCCCTGTATTCCAAAATTGACTCAGTGGGGGTCCCTGGATTCCAATAATCACTCTGTGAGGGGTCCCCGGATTCTAATAATGACTCAGTGGGGGGTCCCCAGATTCCAAAAAAGACTCAGTGAGGGGTACCCAGATTCCAATAATGACTAAGTGAGGGTTTCCCAGATTCCAAGAATGACTCTGTGGTGGGTCCCAAGATTCCAAGAATGACTTGGCGGGGTCCCCAGATTCCAATAATGACTAAGTGGGGGGTGCCAGATCCCAATAATGACTCAGTAGGGGTCCCCGGGTTCCAGCAATGATTAAGTGCGGGTCCACAAAACTCAAAAGGTTTGGTAATAATACGTCTCACAGCGATGCCCTCTACAGCCAGACCTAATATGAATTCGGCCTCTTGGAGCTCTCCTCATTCACTGAAAAATGGGCCTTTGTGGCCCTTTCCGGTAAATTGGCTGCAGTGTTGGGTGGCGTCACACGCCTCATGTACTCACCGGCCCTTTGGTCTGGTTGGAAACCACTGCTTCAGTAATTAATTAGACATCTGCTGCATCCCTGGGGCTCCAAACTAACTCTCCTGATAAGTCAGACAGGAATAGCAAAATGCTCCCATTTGGTTTACCTCCAGATGGTGACATAGAGCCAGGGTCCAGATTGCCAGCACCAGTGCCCTGTTGAAAGGAGAACCTTCTACATATGGAGGACTTCATTGCCACGTCCTCTGCTTGCAGGTCGCTGTAAAAGAACGTGCACAAATGCTGCCTCTTTAACCACAGCGCTTAGCCCCTCAATTTATCTCCAGTTTAACCACATGAAGTAAGACAACACAGAGAAAGGGGGCTTGGGTAGACTCAGGGCAGCACCTAATTCAATGCGGCACAGGAAACATGAGAAACGGACAAACTGGACTTCTGGGTCCATATAACACAGAAGGCGCACTTTCCCTGTTTGCGCCACGGCGCACCGTTTATACAGGTGCGCCCTGCACAAACAGGGAAAGTGTGTCCTATTATAATTGAAGTGCGGACTTCTGGAAACCGCTAACTCGTGCTGCCCTGGGGCAGCACATTGACGTCTGCTTCAGAGCCACTCCGTGCTTCACTGTGCAGTCTGCATCCCAACTGCACTTTGAGGAGGGATTAAAGTTTCCTTTCAAGGTGGGTGCAGTGAGTAACTACACCCGCCTGCAAGGGGATATCTGCGGGGGCAAAATCAGCGCTAATGTCACCACGTGGCGCACCAAAGGGCGCAGCTTCTTTGTTGACACTCAAGTAGATTTTCTCCTCGAGTGGCAGCTTTCTCACTGAGAACGGTCGCAACCGCCCACGTTTAGAAAATCTCGCCGGGTGCTCTCCTAGCGCCTGAAAAGCACAATAGGGGATGCCAAATCTTTCTCACCAACTTACTGTGCAAGAAAAAACTCTGCCACGCGGCGGTTGGCAGAGTTTGGCCAGAACTCTGCGTTACACGCATAATGCGGAGTGGCCAAAACTCGGCAAACTCCGCTAGCGGAGTGAAATTTATCGCCCACCCCTGTTGAAGAGGACCCCTGTGTCACTGCTCCCGGAAGTGTCTGAGGTGATGAGCAAGTCAGGCACGCTGAAGAGGAGGTGGAGGTAATTGGTGTTGAACAGGCTCCTTTGCCCCTTTCCAGCCCTTTCCATCCACCGCTTCCTACACTCTCTCCTCTGCGCAGCTGAACCAGAATCGAACCGGTTTAAGCGTTGTCCAGGACATAATGCGCCCTGAGCCCCCATGGGGAAGATTTTCCCTCAGATCCCGAAACCTATTTCAATTTATGGTATGTATACAGACACGGAAGAGGCTTGGGTTCTGTACAGGAAATCCAATAAAACTTTCGCCAGGACAAAAGACACCGTGGGCTTGCATGAGGAGGACACACATTTCCTGTCACATAATCTATTCTGTTTAGATGTACATACAAGAGGCTTTAGTTCAAACATGACATCACATTGAACGTTCTCCGTGTGCGACACACGGTGAGTGCAAGTGGGACCCGCAGTCGACCCTCGGATGGAAAAACAGAAATGCGTGCCACCCTCTGATTAAAAAAACTTTCATTTGGGTAGGTTGTACCTGTGGTTTACACAGGTGATCTCGAACCAGGACAGGTTAGGCCGAAGGTGGCGTCTCTACCTGTAGACTAGAGTGCTATCTGACCAGCCATGGGATATATAGCTACATCAGCACGGGGCGGAGTGTACATATATATGCAGTGCTTAAAATGGGGAAAAATAAGTGCAGGTACTCATTAAAATGAGCTTGAGGTGTAGTGAGGGGGCGGGGCTAGGGGCGGGGCTAATGGCAAGACATGATGATACTTAACTTCTATATTAGTTGCAGCACATACCAAAACACATGAGAAATGTGTTTATATAAAAAAGCAGGTTAACTCATTACACAAAATGAAAGAGAAATGCGATATGTTAACATTTCCTTTTTTTGCAATAGTTGCACCTTCTTAATGTCATACTGTTAATTGCTGTTTGCCACAATATTATATATTTTTGAGCATGCGAGTAGGAAGAAACTGAAAATACCCCGTCGAAAATACCACGTCGAACCAAAGCTCTTATGGCACCAAGCAAATGAAGCAACTCATCATGACCCTCCCCAGAAGATATCTCTTGTCTTTTCCATTGATCTATCCATTCATCCTTTCATCCTACCATTTACCTGCTGATGTCCACCATTTAACCTATCGTCTTTTCAGTCTTTCATTAATCATTCAGTTTTTCACCATTCCATCTATCCACCCTTCATATCCAAACCCATCCATCCATCTCCAAACCTATCCATTCATCCTTTCATTCATCCATCTCTTTCCCTCATCCATCAATCCTTTCGCTCATCCATCTATCAACCCTTTCACTCCTTTATTCCATCCACCCTTTCACTCAATCCCTCCTTTCACTCATCCATCATCCACCCTTTCATCCATCCTCCCTACCTTTCATTCATCCATCCAATCTTTCACTTATCCACCCATCATCCGCCCTTTTATCCAATCATCCACCCATGCATGCTTTCACTCATCCATCCATCTATTCATCCATCCATACATACATCCACCCTTGCTCACTCATCCATCCACTCACTCATCCACTCACTCACCCACCAACCCTCCCTTTTACGTTATTTATGAATCTTTGTCACCGAGCAGACATGTACAAAGTGCCACCTATTTTCTTTAAAATACCTCCTGAGAGTGTCTTGATTCTCTTTCTCTCACTTTTTTCTTACAAAAACAGGCGTACAAACAAACATAGCAGACACACAAAAGACTCTGGTATGATAAAAGCCATCTTCACCTACCATGTATTTTTGAATTGCCACCAGGGCCGGACTGTCCGTAGCCTGATTGCCACTGCCAGGGGACTGACAAGATTCCTGTGCTTGCACGAAAGCACAGGATAATGTGAATGTGATTGACAGCACAGGGCCTGAATGGACCCTGCTCTGTCAAGCACAGCGTGATGGCGAGCACCCGGACATTATTCAAATGAGCCCTGCTGAATAGCTCAGCTGGGGCTCAGATCGGAGCTACAGAAGCGGCGCCTTGGCTGCCAGAGACACGTTCCACTCACCAGCCACAAACAATGAGCCTACCTTTTAACATGAATACCGGTACTCTCCAGGGCAGTAGAGAAGTGCCGGTACTCAGAGTGATAAATCTAAGAAGTGCCGGTACTCAGTACCGGTGAGTACCGGCCCATTTAAAGCACTGTATATATGTACATACACATATATACACTCTTTCCCACCCCCTCCCCCCCTGCTGATGTAGCTATTCAGGAAGGACAAGAGAAGCGGGTGTACTTTCGCTAGTGACCTCCACGCCACCGTTAGAAGTCAGAGAGACGTAGTTAGCTGTTTGCTAGGTAATTTTTAATCTGCGATGGGAAGCGGATAATCTTCACCGCCATCTGCAAGTCCCGCAACTGTAAGAAAGGCCTATCTCTGTGCGCCCTCTTGAAGAAACGTGTGCTGCGCGGTGTCTTATAAATGAATCTACTGAAGGCAGGCATGTCGTGATGACGCAATACAGCTGGGCCCCAGGACCCCTCACACACCGGACCGCAGGACACTGGGCACTAATGTGTTTGATTATTGGTTAATGCACATGAACACTCTTGGAATATTTGCGCTCGCGGATGTACTTTCCGAGAACATCAACGGGCTATGATTTGTCCGTGAGAGGCGGGGGACGGCATCGGCCACGCCGAAATTATGGCAGTCGTGCCGGTCCCCCGCCAACAACCGGGGAGGCGGGTTGGCGCAGAGCACGCCCCGCCTCCCTTTCCTTAATTGGCTGTTTGCAGCACGTCACCCGGAAGTGTTGGAATCACTTCCGGGTCACCCATTTGTGGAACAACGTCAGGGGCCGGTTTAAACTGGCCCCCGGCGGAAATTGGCCTTAAAGGCTCGGGGAGCGGCGAGAGCATCCTCTTTGCTCGCGGCTCCCTCAGCTGATCGGATCTCGGACCTCGCTAGGAGGTCCTAGTCAATTTCGGTTGGAGTGCGGGCATAGTTTGATCAGGATCTGGGGGGCCAGTTATGACCTTGCCGTGGGCTCAAACAGGGATACGCAGAAAGATAATGATATTGGTTTTGAATGTTTAGTTTAGGATAGGAATGTCTATGTATTAGAAACTTGTTAAGGTTAGGCAACAAGACATATGTACCTATCAATATAACTGTTTGGACTTTCTGCGTATTGTATACTGTAATGTTTGAATATTAATTTTTAATATTAATTTTAATAAATACTGCCGGGGGTTTACGACCCCTTAATCCAAAAAGTTGTGTTTTAATGGATTGTTCACTTTGGCGGAAGAGGGGAGGTGAGCAGTTTGGGACACTGAGGTAGGCCCCATCTTCACACAGGGAGGGGTACACAGTTAGAGGGGGACTAGGCCGTACCTGGCCATATTGGATTTTAAGTAGTTGATTTAGAACACTTTCAGTGATCTCAAACCTGCACTTTGAGATCCACCCAGTAAAGGAAGACACTCTGAAAAACTCAAGATTTAAAGTTAATGTCACTCTAAACGTGAACTTGTCAGGCAGACACTGACATCTAAAGTGCAGAGGTTAACACAAGGACATCTTAAGGATTTGGGGGGCCCTGGGCCAAATGTATTCTCTGCAAAATGTCTGTAATAGATTCTCACGCATCACCCACATTAAAAATAAATGAAAGGAAAACGGTATTTAAAGCAATCTGTTTTAGGATTATTGACGGTTGTCATGGTCAACACTCTCTGCAGAACAGAGCTGGCTCTATCAGGGGGGGCCTGAATGCCTAGGGCCCTGTGCCAGAGCCCACTTTGCTCATGCCTATATACGTCTCTGGGTTACCACAAAAACTTTAGGGGTTGTCCCTAAAGAAAGGGTTTTGGGGTTTTGCTAAGTAGTTAGGGGAAGAGCATACATTTGTTCTAAACAGTAAAAATGTTTATTAGTGAGCCCATAATTCCCCTTTCTTGAATTCTGGGGTGCCCAATGTGGGTCTAAGAAGGCCATTCATGCTTTTCACAGTACACACATTTGACAAATGCACGTACTATTTTTCTCAATGACCCACACTTATGTAGTCGATGGGTATCCTGAAAACCTGGCGTGGATAATGACCCTGGATCTATTCACAATATCCCCTGCATTGAATATGGAAAGGGAGTGCAGTACTGTATGAATCCAGGACAATACCTTTAAAAACAAGCACGGGCAAAGCCAATAAGTTTAGCTTGAATTTTAAGTTTTGGGTAAAATATTTCCTTAAAAGCCTGCTGCAGTTAAAAAGCTTTACAAAAAGATTGCTTTCTTTATATAATGCATTATGAGCTAGAGAATGTAAAGTGATAATTCAGTGTTCTTTTGAAATGTAAATAGTGCCTCCTGCATTGCAATGTAAGCATTCCATAGGGAGTCAAATGATGCACCAATGGCAGGAGAGCGAAAAATACCCATTTGAGTGGAGCCGATCCCACTCTTTGCATTTCTAAAAGATTTGTAACGATGGCTGCACTGTCAAGCCAGACATAAAAAGGCAACTCCGATTTGTCATGGCTAATAATGATTAATATTGTTTAATATATATTTTTTTTAAACAAACTTCATAGGTACGTATAGAAGTACTTAGTATTTCAAGGTAGGGCTTTAAGTACCTGTTAAGAATGGCATTTCTTAAATAGTTTATTCACTTATATCCCTTATTCAGTCATTTCTTCCGTTGATTCCAGGCATATTTCTGTTTGTTGCAACTGTAATATACAACAACAAAAAAAAGACAAAAATGGGAGAGAATGAGTTCCACAAGTCTGCTATGTATCACATGTTCAGCCAGGCTGCCTTGTTGGGTCAAACTCCTTTGCATTATGGTTTTTGTAGGTTTTATTTTTATAAATTGGAAAGCAAGGGCTGCAGACACCAGACCATGAAGAAACTCTCATGCCAAGTAGTCCCAGTCTGTAAGGTAGCTCGAGCTGCAGACTGACAGGGTGGGGTGATTGTATAGCACGTTCTGGGAGCAGTCGGACAGGGTGGGGTGATTGTGTAGCACGTTCTGGGAGCAGTCTTCGAGGCGCTTCACATGACACACGCGTGAACTGCCTCTACGGTAGCACCGGGGTTTGAACCATCAGGGTGAGCTTCGCACCTTACCCAGGAGATGGGCTTCAGACTCATGGTTGTGAATAACAATAATGAAAAACACTATTGACCATAAAACCAAAATAACATCGTTAATAATACAATAATTGTGTTGCTGACAATGTATCAAACTAATCTCTCTAGATTCTAGTGTCTTGGCGCTTTTCAAACTCTGCAAGAAATGTGCGTAAATGAGCTGGGTGGGTGGTCCAGAGTATTCTCTCAAATAAAGATAAAAATGATGCTGGTGCAAGCAATACTCGAGAATAAATAAAGTTGAATGGGGTTTTTATACGAGATGCCCATTCAATTCTAGGCCTCTTTCAGAGACTGCCAAAAGGAGCAGGGGCTGCGGCCCTGATGTATGCATATATCGAAAAGATGTCCTTACAATGAAGAAGCAAATAGGAAGTGATGGCTGCTTGAAGGTCAGAGGCGCCTTCACGCCCTGTCTATTTCTGTCTTCAGGTACAGTGGTTTGTAGCGCCTTGGAGACGGCCCTTGGTGGATCCTATAATCCTGCTGTGTCCCAGGGCAGGCGGAGGGCAAGGGTGGGGCAGCCTGGGGTACACTGAGGCCTGGTTCTTTCAAGTGAAAGATGTTGGATTCACACGGTGTAAAGTTAGCAGGCCAGGGGTCCTCACACGGGAGGCCTTCAGGTCCTCTCTGTGTCTGGGCCTTGGCTGTTCGGGAGGGCGCCTGAAGGAAGCGTGCTCAATAGGAAAGGGGAGACGGGTGTGAGGAAGAGGGGAAGAGGTTGTATCCTAGCGCCTTGTGTGAAAGAGGCCGACTCGCTACAAACCGCGCGCACCCGACCTAGAAGATGAGAACAAGATATTAAAACCTCCCAGCATCTACAAGGCTACCTTTTAAAAAGGCTGAGAAGACCCACTCAGGAGAGCCTCTTCCGGATGCCACCAGCTGGAACTAAGAACTAGTCACAGAATGCTGAAGAGCAGGATAGACAGCACAACTGGGTCACCTCTGGCCTGTGCCCCCCAACATACCCAAAACCTTCTCAGAGCTACCTCTGAGTCTATACCTGCCAGAGCAACAATTCACAAATTCACTGTCGCCTGGAGAAGTCACAGAAAATTCAACATGTCCTACATGAGGGCAGATCTCGAGAAGCAAGGGGTAGGACCAGAGAACGCAAACAATGACGGACCTTTATCGAACGGGTCCGTTCTGGGTAAACTGATTGAAAAAGCAACTCCCCTTCAGGTCTCAGACTTTCTCCATCAATAGCAACCGCTTCTGGGAGCAGAGGCCTGTTAAAGTGAATAAATCTGCATTAAATAGGATCTGGGATGACTTGAACACTGCGGAGTCCGAGAGAGTGCTAACACTCTAACTTCAGCTCTCAAATGCCCATCACCAAGGAGTACACAACACAGGACTGTAGGGTTCAGCTCTAAAATGGATTCAGTCCAACCTCACAGATAGGATGCAAATTCGGTCTTAACTCCAAACCTGTCGGCACCAGTTTCACAACCGGTAGGTGCTGCCAAGGCTCAATGCTTGCAGCTTTCTTATTCAGCGTATACCTAGCACGTCGCCTTGAGCTTATAAACGCCTATAAACTCATATATTACATCTACGCCGATGAAACCCAGATTACCCCTCTATTGAAAAGGCTGTCAGATTTTGTGACATCTGAATTTACCAAATGCTTAGGGGCAGATAATTGGATAATTTCAAACTCCGCTGATGACAAATCCCTCTAAAATCGAGCCCTTAACCTCTTCCCCTGATAAAAGGCATCTTAGAGATAGCTCTTGTGGGCCTTGTATGGGTATTAATGTTGTGTACATATATTCTCAGCTAATGTGCAGTGTTCTTTGAAGGAGATCTGTTGTGTTTTAGAGTGACGCGGGTGGTTAGGTGGAGAGCAACTGAAGGTGAATTTGATATCCCCTTTGCTGCCTATAACAGACAATTTTATGTTTTTGATAGATCAATGTTTATGGGGTGAAAGTGACATTTGTAAATGGGATAATGAAGTACATAGAAGAGGCTTAGTTTTTCAATTGGTCGTTGATGGGGGTGTTTAATTCAACACATGAAAGCAATTACTGCTCAGCCAGATCCAAATATTTCGCAAATGTATAGTCCCCAGTGCAACCGGTAAGCTGATAGAGTAAATATATTTATCATAGCAAGTTTTCAGGTTGAAAGCAACATGCAAGAATACCATGGCAAATATAAAAGAATAGGAGTAACGTAAACTACCTCGAAGAGAAAGTGAGATAGGAGCAGCAACCCACTTATTTACATTATGTCCCTGTCCTACAGACATTAATTGGGATTAGAGATCTTGAAAGGAAATTACCAGCATGCGGCAAGAAATGAACACATCGCTATAGCTTGAAATGAAGACATTTTCCAAAAGTGCCATCGCATTCCTTAATCCGTACACATTGCTTTTGGGTGGAGTAGCCCTGGCTATGAAGAAAGGGATAAACTGGCACAATTGAGACAACCTGCAGAAGTCTTTCTGAGAGTGATGTGGAGAAGTTGGAATGAGAGAATCACACTGGGTGTGGGTGGGAGAGGCTATCAGATGAGAGGGTGAGGGAGCTTTGAGAGATTGGTGATGGGGAATATTGAAGATGTGGAGGAGGAGCATCTGCAGTTATGCAGATGAGACAAGATGCCTCGAAGACCTTTCCTACATCTTCACCATGTGTTCTACCATCCCTGAATATAGTTTCAGTTTTCTGTAGACTGACTTGTTTGGTATGTAAGCTGCCGAAATTATGCAGCTTTGTAGGATCAAAGCAGGCGAGGAAGTTAACTAAATTATGGTGCAAAAAAACCAAACAATTATTTATCCCATTACTGGCGATTGTTTTTTTTTCCTGCACATTCTGTGTCATTTTCTAGCTATTTTGAATGACATTTGCATGTGCAAGAATTTACATATATTGCAAAGGTAAGTAGGTACGAAGCTCAGAATAGCAGATCTGTACTTACCAATGTATACTTAACTCTATATTATAGTGGTGGTTGTTGATACTCGGGCTGTGATAACATTACACGCTGACATAACACCCTTAGCACAGAGTCGTTCTAAAGCGCCTCTTCTATTTTGCTAGATTTGGTCATGTTGCAGGAACACATGCAAGATTTAGTTTTGGTCACACGTCAGCGCTTGAATTAACTGAGCATAAACCATTTGGAGCTTGGATGTACCAAGAGTTTAGGTGCTTTCATGTTTAATTTTGTTGTGTGGTACTCACTTTGACTTGGTGGTCTTCAGGGTGGTGAGTTGGGTGAGAATTCTGAGGGTTATGTGGGGCAACAGTAGAAAGAAATGAGAAATTCAGTAATTTCTAAATTGGAACATGTTCAGCAGGAGGTCCTGCCAAGTTGTCGCATTCCTGGATGCATTTCTGAGTTTACAAGTCTGAGTTTCTAGAATGCCTTGAATATTTTCTTGGCCCTCAGGACATGTATAGAGTGTTGATTGGACTGTGATGATCAAATGGTAAAATGTGAGCAAGACTCTAGAATATTATTCTTATTATTATTTTTTTTAATACTGATGATTTTGATTCAAGTAATGGTCAACTTTAGTTCTTGTCTCTGTAAGAGGGATCTGTGGGTTTTTGTAGAGTGGCCTGTTTAAAATATGGTCATTAAAAGTAGTGTATGTTGGTGGACTTTATCCACACTACCTTGGGTTAGACAGAGGGAGTTATTTGTGCATTGTAGGAGTGGCTTGCGATGTTGCTTCACTGTTTATGATTCTGGGATTTTATTACACAACCTATGCATTGAGGACTTGTAGTTTAGATTTGTCCCTATCAGCCAATTTAACTAGCCCACCTGGTAGCCATGATTTGAAAAGTCGTGGGCTTCAAACCTGATGTGCTGGCAACATCGAGTGAGGTGACAACCCCATGGTCACATGCTTGCCACTCATTTCCTCTGCAGCGCACCGCATCCCACTGCCTTTGAACCAGGCGCCTATCATGGATTGTTACTGTCTATTGTGTATCATTGCCTTACCATTCCAGGTGGCCAACATGTAGGTTCCAAAAGTAGCAGCCATGCTGGATTTTTTTTTATTAGCTGTGCAGTATGTTCAATACCATTGCAAGATGGCCACTTACTGCAATGTTTAATTTTATTTGGTGTTGGAAGTATATGTCCAGCATGTTTACACAAAAGCATGTTTTCTTTTTGCTACTTTTAATCTTTTAACTTGTCTTGCATATATTATTTAGGGGTGGGCGATAAAGTCCTCTCTGCCTGTGGAGTTAATGGAGGTTTGCCCACTCTGAGTTACACTTGTAACGCTGAGTTCTGGCAAAACTCTGGCAACCGCCCCGTGGCGAAGTTTTTCTCTCGTGCGCAGCTCACCAACATTAAATTGACAAGCACAAGCGAGATTTGACGTTCCCTAGGATGAATTTTGCGTGCTAGGACGGCACACGGCGAGTTTTTCCCAGCGCGGGCAGACGCGACCATTCGCGGTGGGAAAGCTGCCGCTCGAGTAGAAATTCTACTCGAGCGACAGCAAAGAAGCAGCGCCCTCTGGTGCTCCAAGTGGTGCCGTTCACGCTGATTTTGCAGCGCGGAACAAGCTCCCAGCACTAAAAATCAGTGCGACGTGCCGATTGTGCCTGCACGCAGAACTCCTTGGAATCTCGTGGAGTTTTCATATAACTCTGCAAGTTCGGCCCACTCCATATATTGTTGAGTTGGTGTGTGTTCTATTGTGGTTATGTAGTGGTGAATTTAAGAATTCCTCAGAGGATGGATGGATGAATGGATGCATGAGTGCAAGGTTAGGTGACAGGGTGGATATATGATTTATTGATGACCTAACCCTATCAATATCTGAGGAAGTACTTTCATCTGTAGGCCAGACCTACTGTTATTGTATTCCTTGTTGAGAACTGGTGGGATAAACATCACACCAAGAGCCAGGCCGAGCTTGATGTGGGAGTAAGGGGCTGCTGCAGAGTAGAGAGTTGCCCTGGCAGGCACCCCCTCTGCCCAGAATCTCTTATTGTTACAAAGGATTCTCGGGGCACTTCTAACAGCGACGTTGAAGGTAGGGGGTCTCCTATGGGCTCACGAGAATATTTACATCGAGATGCCTTTGAGTATCCCTCCTGGGAGAGGAGAACACAGTACACTTAGCTCAATTCCTACAGGATCTCCTCTCTGTGTTTCTGTGTCTCCGTCTTCGCTTTCTCCTTCTCCTTCTCTTTCCCCTTCTCTTTCCCCTTCTCTTTCCCCTTTTCTCTTCTCTTCTCTTCTCTTCTCTTTTCTCTTCTCTTTCTTCTCTCTCTCTCTTCTCTTCCCTCCCTCCTCCTCTCTCTCTCTCTGTCCGTCCCTCTCTCTTCTCTGTCTCTGTCTCTGTCCCTCCCTCCCTCTCTCCTCTCCTTTCTCTCTCGGTCTCTCTCTCCTCTCTCCTATCCTCTCTCCCCTCTCTTCTCTCTTCTCTCGCTCCCTCCCTCTCTGTCTCTCGCTCCTAATCCCTGGAAGAGCCCCAACTCTTTGTCCCCCCCCCCCCTCATGGTTGGACATGTTGAAAATGTACCTGCATCTTAAGCTCAGACGCGGATCAGATCAAAAAACGTGCTAATTTTGTGTCGTTTCATAAAGGTACAGCTTTAGTTGGGAACCTTAAAGGCTAGAAGGGTCCTGCCCACTGTGCCCTCTGAAGGGCACCGTTAATGTGTTACCGTTCAGCTCTCAGGGTAATGAATGCTGCGTCTAGTTACACATATACCCCGGGGTAACAAGCACTCTGGTACCTGCTTCTCTCACAGTCGGACAGTAAAGTGGTGCAACTATCTGAGTAGAACCGACAGATGAGGGACGCTGCCAACCTGGGTGTCATGTAGCTCCACTTCAGTAGGCCATATATAAAAGCTGAGAAATTAATAAAGATGAGTTAATAGCCTTATGCCAGGTGCTGCCTTTTATGCAGAGTGTTATGCTTGCCAGTGCTGTGAAGAGAAACCAGAACAGGACAACTGGCGACGAGGGTGGGATCGAAGATCACGCCTGCAGATAAAGGTGGCAAGTAACATAAGAAAGTACCAGTGCTGAGGAAGCACAAATTACCTGCAGCTAGCATGCAGCATTAAAGAAAATCAGGAATTCTCTGAGCTACAAGCCATGCATACTGCAGCCGAGTGGCGGCCATTTTGAAGCCAGGCAAGTTGAGGTACAGTCCATTGAAGTCTATGGGGTGGCCATCTTGAAGTCAGGCGCCCTGACACAAATCCACTAAAATCAATGAGGCTGCCATATGGAAGCAGGCAATCCAAGCCTAACTCACTGAAGCCTACTGAGACAGCCATACTAAGGGCAGACACCAAGCCAGGTTGGCTTTTGAAAGGAATACACATAGCTGGGGGGCATCAAAGCTGGAACAGCTCTACAAGGAATGTGTGAAGCTGCCAGAAAGAATACGGCAGTCACCTTTGAGTGAGCTTTCCCAAAGTCACAAGAAAAATAACTATACGCAAGATCTCTACCGAAGAGGACCAACAAATAATACATAAGTATAGTGAGCAGTCCTGTGCATTATCATACTAGCACATTCACCATCATGTCGGTGGGAAAAGAAACACTGCGTTGAAATGCCACCTCCAGTGACACAGACTGGCACCCAGAGTTCGGGTCCCATGTGAAACCGGTGGCTAGAGTCACTGGATGAATTTCTTGCAACAGCCGGTGAGCGAAGAGACGAAAAACCTCTGCTACTACTACTTCAGCTGGTGGGGCATGAAGGCCGACGCCTAATCAGAACATTTTCAACAAAGGACGCAGAGACATATGAAAAACTCAGAGACACTACGTGCCCATTTCAACACAAGGAAAGACGTGGATCAAGCACGCCTCATCTTCAACGCAGCACAGCAGGAACCAGGTGAATCATTAACAAATTTCATTACAAGGTTACAAAGTCTGGTACAATACTGAGATTTCAATACATTCACAAATGAGGAAGCAATTCGACTCGGGGTAATTGAGGGCTGTTCAATACCAGACGCGAAGCGCAAGATCCTTCAAAAGCAGCTCTCGCTAAAGGAAATCATCAGGAGGGCCGAAGCTGGAGAGCGGGCCAAAGCAAGCGAATTGCACCTCAATGCAAAAAAGGAAGACAAGAGAAATTATATGTTTCTCATGCCAGTGAGTAAAGCCCAAGAAACCAAAAGAGCCAGAAAGAGTGAGTGCAAAGGCAGACCAGAGACAAGATATCACGATAGACAAAGTAACATGAAATACTCAGATTCAACAATACAATTGGCAGTGGAGGATGGCAAACAAAAGACCGGGACAATCCGGGATTGTGACAGCCAAACTGAAATAACTTCAAGGAGTCATTCATCAAACTTTCCAGATTATTCTGAAGAAGCATCAAGCAGCGGGACATATCACACACATGGCACAGACGACAGTGCGCCCAACAAGCGAGAAGAAGAAACAAACCACATAAGACTGGGCAATTCACTCAGACTCCGGAAACCGGTATGCAAACGCACTCAAGACACCCATGACAATAAGGAGAAAACTGAGAGGAGACAGTTAACACATGAGAGGAGCAGAGACAAAATGCACTGGGGCCAAACAAAAGAAATAAACACTCCGCTATCAAATGATCCCCCCCCCGTTGCAAGAGCACATAAGACGCTTCGAGAGATGTACCCAAAGAAACGTCCCAAAGATAGCTCTGACTCAAGGAGCAGTTCATCACAGTCCATCAGCTCAAGAGATTCACCAGCAGACCGCACCCAAAGGAACTTCCTCAAAGGAAATCGGCAGAAGATTCATCTGATTCAGAGAGCATGTCAGCACAATCACTCTTGTCAACAGAATCATCTGGCACATCAAGATTGAGAAAACTCCCATGCCGTCAATCACCCAAATGCACAGTGGAATCGGAGAACGTTCTCCCCATTCAGAGCAAAATATCACATGCCAATGACTCAGAACAATCACTTACCCCACAACGCAACATGTCATGTCAGTTATTTTCACATCAAGACATGAATATTATACCTTCACCTCTGATGGGGACAGCTCGGCTGACTCAAAGAGCTTGCAGAATAAGAATGAACGTATGGGACATTACCCAGAAATGTTGGGAAAATGCTGTCTCATCACTCTGTAAGAAAGGCAGAAACGTGTTGACAGAGACATGTCATTCTCAAGGAAAGGGGAATGAGAAAGGAACATGCAGATGCCTGGATGGGCAAAGACTTCAACATTCCCAAACGCAACTGGGAGTGGGTGAGGCAAACAAAACAAGTAAATGGGTCCCAGAGCCGACCCTTGTTCTCGTGAAGCATCGAACCAACAAACCCCTTTCTCAACAGAAACCCCATTCAACATCCACAGAGCTAACAAACCAATCAAGGAGCCCGAAGGATGCTCACCTCACCCACGAATACTCCCCGCAACAGACATCACCCGTAACATCTGCAGAACCTCTATCAACATTCGCAGAGCAAAGAAACCAACTACAGAGCCCAAAGGATGCACTGAAGAGATTGACTGAATTTCTTTGTAATTGGGGGGGGGGGGGAGATGTCATGTCTTCTAAGAAAGGACATTGTTATATAAGTAGGTCAGCAGAGCTACCAAACCAGTCAAGGAGCCCAAAGGATGCTCACCTCATTAACGAACACTCCCTGCAACAGACATCACTCTCAGCATCTGCAGAAACACTCTCCACATTTGCGGAGCTAAGAAACCAACTACAGAGCCCAAAGGATGCACTGAAGAGATTGACTGAATTTCTTTGTAAGTGGGGGGGGAGATGTCATGTCCTCCAGGAAAGGACAATGTTATATAAGTAGGTCAGTGGTCTAGCTGGTCCAGAAAGAAATGAGATGCCAGTAACTTCCTGGGTGGAGACAGGAAGTACTAGTTTTCTCTCTCACTACATTGAGGGAAGCAGAGAGAAGAGTACATGTGGAGAGTAGCTCCACTTCAGTAGGCCATGTATAAAAGCTGAGAAATTAATAAAGATGAGTTAATAGCCTTATGCCAGGTGCTGCCTTTTATGCAGAGTGTTATGCTTGCCAGTGCTGTGAAGAGAAACCAATCCAGAACAGGACACTGGGCATTGAGTAGAAAGTGCACAGTGAAGGCTTGAAGTCGGATTTGGCCCCGTGACGTGGATTTCAAACCAACCCCAGATAAAAGTGAGCCGAAGAGCCAGGAAAGAGGTGCTTTAATGTCCGGAACAGGGAGATGCAGTCGCCTCTCCCCGCTTTAATGTTCTTTGCTCTAGTTAGACCCTTTATTATTTATTTTTGAGTCTCGCTATTTTTTTTAATGTTTTATCAAAAACGAGTATTTACCATAATAGCCTAATAATGTTATAGGTTGAGACCACGTTGTCCATATCGTATTTTTTTAATTTTTTTTTAAAGATGATCATGTTTTACTCGTAACTTAAATATATGTGAACAATTCCTAGTGAAAGGACATTTTAAATTAAAAGAGGGTAATGAAAAAAGAAGATAGTACACAACTCAGGTGGGGCCTGCGTTAACCGTAGCATTGGTAGCTGCTCCATTATAGAAAGATTCAGTCTACAAAATAACTCTTTTTCATATCTTGCAAGCCCAGCATTCTAAAATGAAGTCCTCAGTTGTAGCGCTGGAGTGAGACTTCCAGGCACTCGGAATCAGTTCCTTTGAGATCCGTGGCGCTTGGGAAGGTTTGATGTGAGCTTCACATGGATATTACAGGCTCTTCCCCCAGGAACACGAGTTCCTTTTGATAAAACAAAGCTGGGGTTTCTTGTGATGCAATAGAATACATTGTGTTGTAATTAGATAATTGTGCCCTATAGCCATGTAATTGCAAAATTGTAGACAGGATTGGATGACTGTGTGCAATTTGTGGCTTGACAGCTTCTGTTGTAGTACTATGATAACACAATAATTGAGTAGACATGTAATATTTCCAAATTCTACACCCAACCTTTCATGTAAACATATGGTTTTGCAATATTGACATTGTGCAAGAGGCATCATATTCCAACCACCCAGAACCAGTTGTCTTGGACACACCCTGCCCCCAGGCGCACATCAGTGCGTCAAGGCCTTGTCAGCAGCCAATCATCGCTCTAGTTGGAACAGTGCCCATAGGCTGAGCAGTGGGCACGTGAGCCACTCTGGAATTAAGTTAGGGTGAACACGTCCGTGCACGTGATGCACTACAGAAACCCCTGGCTGGACTTGACACGTCCTAGTCAGCCGATAACAGGTTTATTACAATTTTTGGTTTATTTTCTAATAATATGACATGAAGAGCTCTTTTTGAAGTGCAATAACATGGTAATAGTTTTTAGTCCCCTAATGACTGCTTTAGCAGCCAGCCAAAGCTCATGTCATCAAACCCTGATCCTGTACAGAGCTCCACTGCTCTTTGTCTAGGTTTGAGCAATAGAAATACCACATAAATGTATAGTGGCGTACCTTAAAACAGGGCACACAAAGAGGGACTATCAGTCAGCCGCCCTTAGGCATGTCTTCTGAGTGAAAATCACATTTCGGGTTAGGTCCAAACAACAGCCATTCTGAATTGTACCGGTCAGTGATGACAAATGACGTTTTTCCTCATTAGACCAGCCACCCCACTGAAGCAAGGTGTTTGAGCCGGACCACACTCTTCCACCATCATCCCTGGTGGAGTGCTCTTGCATTATCAAATGCCTGTTTTTGGTCACACTAGCTACCTTTGGCGCCATAGTAACAAGAGAGCCTCAATCAGTCACACCAATCCCTCTGAAAGTGCATGGAACCTGGGACACCCTTCAGTGTGTGAAGGATGATTACACACAATGTTTAAATTTCGAGGAAGAGAGGGTGGGCTATAGGGCTGGCTGGGGGTGTCACTGGGGCTGCCGCAGAGCCACACCTGATTAGCTATTGCTAGACAAGAGAATGGGCGGGAAGAGCGGACATTGAGGGTTGTCTGTGTTTACCATTGTAAACCGCACCTCCAGGTGAGCTCTATGTGGTGATGTCTATGACTTTCCTGTGCCACACTTGGATAGAGAGGAGAGATGCAGCCTCAGCTTGTGGCCTTTCGTCAGTTTCTCCAGGAGGAGCTTTAGGTCATTGTCATGGGTGATGTACGTGGTGGGATGGAAGACGCCACAAATGACCCCTTCCACCACTTTCACTCCACCGCTTCCACACCACCTGTACCCATAGATTTGGCACGGCGGCTTCACAACAAACTTATTCCGAATAGTGATAGACTGCATCACCAGACGAGATGAGCATCAAACAAAGAACGAGAGAGTCATCCTGGGCTCCAAGGTTTGAGATGCTCTCTACCACATTGTGACAGAGGCAGTGGTCGAAGTGGGCGGGATCTGATGGCACAACGTGTCCTTACTAACTCCATTTACGAAAAGCAGTTCCCCTACTTTATGTGAAAAGATAACTGTCCAGGACGCTTAATTCCGAGAGATGAAATGCTTCAGCTGCAGTGTACGGCAGGGGGTCTGCTGTGCTGTGCAAGTGAGGGAGGGGCAGACAGATAAACAAGCCATCTTGCCAGGGTGCCTGCTTGCCTCAAAGAAATGTAAATGTGCACAACTGGTTAATTTGCAAATGCAAGGGGGGCTTGGAACCGGTGTTGGCTAAAATTGACGGATTCACATGAAGGTTCCTGGTTACTCTTTTTGAGTGGTATTGCAAGGGAGCTAACAGCTGAGCTGTGAAATGCGTGCTTTTAAAGGACAGTTAAAAAAATTAATTGTGCTATGTACAGTCTGGGCATTACTAAAAATCTATATTTTGGAAGCACTTTTTCATCTTAATCCTTTTTGTGCATTTTGTAGCAGCCAATCTTATACTGTGTGTAATGCAAGTTTAAAATAATGACTTACATGTTCACAGTGCTTTCTGTCACAGACTGGGACCTGTTAGCACTAGACATACGCAAGTCACTCTTCTCCACTGCACCAACCAGGGTTCTGTTCTGTGGCTCTCTGGTTACAGACAGAGACCTTTGCAGTGCATTAAGTAACAGAGGTTTCATAATGTATCATATGTAACTTTACTTGTATTTATTTTTCATTTAAGACGTGTCACATTGTATATGTAGTTACCTAAAGGTGAATGATTGAAAAAAGTTACAGAATATTTCGTTTTTTTTTTTTTGCCATACCTTTGATCCCGCCCCCACACTCACTCGCTCCGCCCCCTTTGAGTACAGCATCACAGTTCCCATACTTTTTTTTAATGCACTTCGATCACTGGACATAGGACTCCAGTGACAGTGTCGAGAAGTGACTCTGTCTCATGCTTAACAAAACAAAAGGATTCCTTACCCATAAACCTATAGTCCTGAATCTAGATAAATGGCACAGAGGTTCGTCAATTGCTTATGCAAGTGAAAGAAGGGTAATTCGATAGATAATCTATTGAAACCCGTCCACTCGTCTGACAACCCTCTGGCTTTGTGGCCAACACCACTTTGCATTCTGGGATCTGTAGTTTCTGTTTTCTATAAAGTATTAGGCCAGAACTTTGGGACACTTGGCACCTATGGATTCAAGTCTACAGCTCTATAGCATGAGTGATTTAAACTTTGTGCGGCAGAGTGAGTGCCTGCTCATTGGAGATCACATTGGCCACCGCGGGGCGCTTTATGAAACGAATGTTGGACACTTTTCGCATGTTTGTAGGAGTTAAAAAGGGTTGGGTTGGGAATGGAGTGGCTGCCTTTCTCTTTAATGGAAAATGCTTTCCCTCTCTTGCAAGAGACGTTTACGCGTCGAGGCGCTACCTCTTATCTTTCCTTACTGATTACCATGGCAATATGCCAATCTCATGCTCCATGTATTAGGACGTAGGACCCCAAAAGGTTTTTAATTTGTAGTCCTGATAACCAGTGCACAGAAACACCCCCTCAAGGTCCCTAGTCTGATAGCATAGTTAATATACAATTCATTTTTGTTTTAAACTGAGATTTGATTGGAAATAGGATTGTTGTAAGACTTCTACAAATACTCAGAAGTACCAAATATTATAGACAAATGTATGTTCTTCCATCCAACTCTACTTGGACCTGAACACCACCGTGGTCCCTCCGCGAGTCCTTTGAAACAGAGCAGCAGAGCTGGCTTCAGCGGCAGATGACCAGCTACACCCACATATGACTTCCTCTACCGCAACTTAAACGTCTCCAAGATGGCATCAAACACTTTTCAAATAGGAAATATCTAAGCTAAAAATAAATAAAGTGTGTTTGACAGAACTGGCATGTAAAATCTCACCAATTTCAAGATATGCAACACACTAACAATGTATGTTTTCCCAATGAACGTTGCCTCACGTTTCACGCTCTTTACCTCCACTTAGCTCTGAGTTTTACTACATTGTTCTAGGGTTTCTGGCAACCAGCAGTGAGTGTGTAATATTACGCCAGGATGAGGCGTGTAAAGCAACCAGTACCAGAGAAGAAGCCTGCCGCGCTCTGCAGCAGACTTTTGGAGGCTTCAGGGCCAAAACGTGTCGGCATCACGCCATCCCCCAGCTGAGCACTTCATCCATATAAGAACTCGCATACTACTCTTAAATGTGAAGTTAGAATCTCTTCCACGCAGGCTGCGGGACACAAATAGCAAAAAAGTGCCTGGCCTCTTGGACCTAGAAAATGCTTAAGCGGCTACAAAGAGCATCCCTGGCACAAAGGCAACGGTAATGGCTGAATAATAGTAATAGGGCCATTTGTCTGCATGTTGTCAAGACAGGTACAGGAGCAATCAATGGCCATTTGATGCTCTTAAGCTGCATGTGTCTGGTGAGAGCGCAGGCGGACCAGTGGCGTTCTGTCCCACCAGCCCCTGCCCCAGTGCCCACCTTCTCCAACCGTATTGTATTCTTCGTGAAAAGGCCTCTACTATTCACGGCTCTATATGCTGTATATTAGTCAACAATGGTCTGTTTCTACCTGACTTTTTTAGGTCTGGCCTTTGAAAAAGCTTTAGCTGTCTCACTAGAATATTGTTTTCCAAAAATTCATATATATACACATACATAGTAGGGCTTTTGGTCAGCAGACTTCATCCATTGGTCCGTTATGTTGTCATTCATATTTTGCTTCCCGCCCACCACAGCATAGTACATGGTGCAATGGGTCAGCCCATTTTACCCATCAACTCCCTTAAAAGTGAGTAACTGCACAAAGCTTTTACACACTGCTTTAATCCACCTTTCTTTTCATGAAAGAGCTGGTTCAAAGTGTACTTTTTTATATATATATTTTTTAATTAACTTTAAGTACCAGCTGTTTATTTTTTACTCTGTTCTGTTGCGCCTTTGGATTGGTATTTATTTTCCATCTCCTTAGTATATTCGCTGTTATAAAGTGTTATGTAGCTGCCTGTAATATGAGTGCTTGTTTAGATCATGATTTCGTCTTGTCTCCGTCACCAACAATAATAAGGAAATCATGCCACAACAGAAAAGCTTTTTAGTTATAAAAAATTAACTAGTAAAACGGCCTGATTTTTAAATTACTGTTAGAAATGGGATTTCTGGTTGGCTAGGGCATGCGCCTAAGCCAGACAGAAACCACCACTCTAGTCAGGGCAAGGGAGTTACACACAGAAGATAACCCCTTCTCACCCCCTTGGTAGCTTGGCACGAGCAGTGAGGCTTATCCCGGAGGCAATGTGTAAAGCGTTTGTGCAACACACACACACACAGCAGTGACACACTAGGCACACCACAAAAGAAACTCCACACAAGGTTATATAAAAATAGCCTTTGTATTATCCATAAAACACCTTAGAATGTAATCACATATGTACACTGTGCCACCTGGCACTAGGTATTACTTTACAGGGGATTATATACATGACAGGGCCAATCGATCGGGCCACTGTCATAACCATTAGAATGCAAGTAGTGAAAATAAAACAACCAGCAACTACTGGTATTAGCGCTTATGCATAAACCACATTATGCATTAACATTAGGCATAAACACATTGTGCATTCACATTAGGCATCAACACATTATGCATAAATCACATTTAGCAGTGCACCATAGTACCACTAGTAAGGTGCATTTATCAGCTTAGGGCCTTGCGCCCCACCAGAACACAAGGTGCTCCCAGGCCAACTGGCCTTCCTCGAGGGGCCCATCTTGGGCTCCCCCGCAACGCCCTTTGTCCACAAAGTCAGGGCTCTAGGCTGCTGATGCAGCACTCCCTTTACCACCAGGCTGCCACTGCAGCAGGGTACAGGCCCAACAGGCCGGTACCAGAAATAGGGGTGCAACTCACCCATGTCTCTCCTGAGACACAAAATGCCCCCAACGTTGCAGCTGCCGCGATCTGGCGGTACAGCTGTGTGCACAACACTAGGCAGCAACCGTGCCTTGGGAGCCCCTCCTTCCAGAGGCTCCTCTCCCAGGGGAATCGCGCAGGCACTACCAGTGCTCCCCTACAGGCCCTACTCACTGGGGTCTCGCCCACTTGCCAGTTCCTCAGCAACTCACCCGTGACCCGGGTGAATCAGAATCCTCGGATCCCCTCGTCCGCGGGAACACACGGGACTCCTCTCTGCCTCCAGCAACGCCAGCAGACACGCGGGGATCTCCTCCTCCTGACAGGGAGCCCCGCCCACAGTCAGGCAAGCGCTGCCTGTTTCGTCTTCGCCTGGCTTCCGGTTCTGCCGTTTCATGGAGCGAGGTCTCCGTTGCTCCTGCCGCCTCCTCTGCCATACAATACAGTGCTGTGGGCGTTTGGGGACGACTGCCCCACGCCCACAGCACGGCCACACGCTACTCACGGCACAGCTCGACGGGAACGAACGCACACTGCGCCCGCCACATCCAGGAATGTTGAGCCCACTTCTAAGGCTCCAAGGCAAGAAGCAAAATCACTCAGCACGCGCTTTCTGCAGATCACCCCCCCTCAAGCCTGGGCAGTGTCCTCCTCGCGTTGAGTGCGCTCTTCAGGGCAATGGCAACCAGCTCCCCAGCAGCAGGGGAAACAGTCCAGTGCTCACCACGCTCTAAGTCCCATGCCACCAGGGGCAGAGCTGGGCACAGGCAGGCCAGCACATAGGGACCCCCAGGAAGCAGCAGCTGGGTCCCACGGCGGTTCCTCCTGGCAGTCCAGCAGCCTGCTGGCCACCAGTTTCAGGTCAGCACACACAGCACACTTTCATGGGGTCACAGCCCCAATACTTATACTCCTTGTGTCCTTTGTTCTGCCCTGACACAGGGCTTGGGTCCCAGTTCCAACCAGTTCTGGGGGGCACTTAACATTTGTTCATAGTGCTCACAACCGCCTCATTGTTAGGTTAGGCTCTGGCTTCAGACACACCACAGGGGGGGGGGGCAAGCTTTGTATAAGGCAGGCATAGACCTATTCAGAGAAGGGGGAAAAACAGTAGCTAGATACAAGTCTACAATATTCAAAAAACCAATAATCTAACAGGACAACATGTAATCAGTCATAGAACATTGTGCATAAATATTATCCAAAATCTTTTTATTTTCATGGTATTTTATCGTTTTTTTTTAGTATCAAAAATATTTCTATTTCATTAAAATCTTCAATGCATCAAACAATGTATCACATATGAAACATGATCATATATTTGAAAAGGTCATACAATACAGTACAGTTTTATATGTAGTACAACACTTTATCATATATTTGGAACACGGTCCAGATGGTTCTTGGACAGAAAGGAGGGTCGGCGGTAGATGGGAACTATGCGCATTTCGGCAGGTTGCCTTCGTCAGGAAACCGTCTCAACTTTCTCTGCATTGAACATATAATGAAATGATCTCAATATTTACAAGCACATATGTCAATTTTTCTGTCCTGAAAGAATTGTGTTTATTAAATGGAGAACGTTTAAACATAAATCATTCTAGATACTAATGTTCAGTGTGTTTTGGGGGATCAATTCAAGCTAAGGCATGCTTAATGAGTGCAATTTAAAAACCATATTCTAAAATTATAATATGCAGACAGAAGAAAAATTGTGCCATAACATACTTTGTGATGAAACACCTCCCAGTGCTTTATCTCTTTGCATTTAAATCTTAATGCTTTGAGAAATTTGTTTCTATTAGAAACCTGTTCACAAAGGGAGAATGCTAAAAGGAAGTGCATTGTGCAACATGCAACAGCTAGATGAGTGCACAGAGAGTGGCAAGAAAAGAGGAATTTTTGAAGAATGTCATAGTCACCTATTTCTGTATATATTCGTTGATTTATAAAATATACTGCTTTCTGGACTTCCTGAATGTATAATCAGGGAAAATGGTTGGGGCCTGAAACATAATAAAGTATGTACCCCAGAGATTAATCAATGGTGTCATTGTGCTGAAAAATTCTAGCATAATGATAAATCACACTTCTGTACCTTGTAGAGAAGGCGCGAAGAATTAAGGTAGATTTAATGGATCCACACGTCTTGTTTAGGCCTTCAAGGTTTTATGTTCCATGATAAATATGTCACAGGATTCCTGTATATATACCTAATGGTGCATGCAAAAAATACATGAAAATGATTTTAATCCCTCATTTGATATATTAGGAGGGGTAGGCATATTAAGTTATAAGCCATATAGAGGCTACCATTATGATTAGAAAGTACCTGTGAAGGGGCCCAATCTCGTAAAAAGAGGGATCCTTCTTGTTATAATATTGTACTTTTCTCCTCAGAGGACATGAAAATCCGCACTGGTTATGTGTCCTTAAAATTGCTGCCGCTTCAGAGCTACAAAAATATGTCTGAGGGGAACAAAACGGACATGAGATTTGATACATGTGGGATGTTGTATGGTGTCCATCCGCTATATGCAATTATGAATAATCTAATTAGTTACAACATGCAATAGTAATACTTACTACTATTCATGATGTGGTGGCTCACTTAAGTTGTAGCATGGGATAGAGTTCCCTCAGTTGTCAAATTTAATTGCTGTTTATCTAAAAAGAAATGTGGAAATACCAGTCGGTAATGCAGGCATCACACCATTTTTTTTTATATAAAAACTTTCCTAAAGCATATGTGGCAGAAGCTGTACTTCATGCGCCAGATTTGATAAAGGGGGTATATAAAAGCAGTATCACTATACGACGGCATACTGTTCTCTAGTGAACGAACCAAATAGCATAGCAGTCTACTGCATTCCCTATGCCCGCAATAATGCTAATGCGATAAGGGAGCTGGCAGTTGCCTTCAAACTACTGTGGGTCCTATTACCAAGAGTTGACTCGGCATTAAATGGCCCACATAAATGTTACTATGCGCCAATAATGCTCTCTGTGGGCAACAGAATATGTAATCGCACTATGATGTATCGAGAAAATGAGAATGCAATAAGACAATAAAATGTGGGAACTGACTAAATTTTGAATTATTACGGACTGAACTCAATATTATAAGGGCACGGCTAAATGGAGAACACTGGATGCCCTCTTGCTTTTAAACAAGTGTTCTCAAATTAATACCTATTAGAATGTCAGAAACGGGTGAATTAAATGAAACACAAGAGAACAGGGGTAGATTATAGCCTAATACAATGCAGTTGAGATTCTCCGGGTGTTTAGTTGCACAAATCTGTAGCTGAAAAAATGTCACAAGGCTTTAATATACGATTGGCCTATTCAGAGTCAGGGGCTACTCCTCCCACTACTCCAAATGCAAATCTGCCTATTCAGCCTAGTGCTGACTCACCCGGCCCCTCTGGAGCCACTGCACCTCCACAGCCCCTGTCATCCAGAGCCAGACATACAATACACAACAGGCAGGCACAAAGACACCTAGCACACAGAAATGGCCACTTCTAAAAGTGGCATTTCTAAAATAGGGATAATAAATCTGCGAACACCATTGCGCAGCATTTATTACCACTATTCCAAACATACCCAACTTGATCACGCTACTCCTCTCATATCAGGAATTACCACTGAAACACTTATCAGGGAATCCCCAATGCATTCCTATGAGAGGGCAGCCTCACAGCAGTGAGAAACCAAAATGGCTGTTTGTCACTACCAGGAGATGCCACACAGTTAAGGCACATGTCCTACCTTTTACCTACACCGCACCCTGCCCATAGGGCTAGCAAGGACCTACCTTAGGGGTGACTGATATGTAGTGAAAGGGGAGTCACAGATGTGGCAACCACTTTATGTGCCAAGTCACAGCTGCAGTAAACTGCGCGTGCAGGACCTGCAATGGCAGAGGCCTGAGACAGGTTTGAAAGGCTACTTTGGTGGGTGGCACAAGCAGCGCTGCAAGCCCATCAGTAGCATTTAATTTACTGGCCCTGGGTATCTGAGATACCACTTTACAAGGGACTGATAGGTAAATTAAATACGCCAAACAGGTGTAGACAAATCTTACCATGTTTTACCATAGAGAGCACATGCACTTTACACTGGACAGCAGTGATAAAGTGCCCAGAGTCCTAAAACTACCAACACCAGGTCAGACAAAATACCAGGAGGAAGGCAAAAAGTTCAGGGATGACCCTGCAAAAAGGGCCAAGTCCAACAATTACAATTTGTTTATTTTAGCCATTTTGTAGCCCCGTTTAGTTGGTGGCATTTTTTTTATTTTTTGGTGGGTATAGTTACAATAAAAAACACTTAAATGACCGTCCCACTAGCTTGTCAAGGCTAGACCTGTTGGCTTTGCCAATGCTTGTTTTCATTCATGTGCTGGATGTGAATTATTCTTCTGCGACTGGCTTCCTTGACCTTACGGGAATGGATGTGAAAGTTATCCCCCCCTTGAATCTATTGTGCTATAGAATTTGATATGAATATGTCCCCCGCCACCCTACACTGTAATTCTTTTGCATCAGAATATTGGATGCGAATATCTCATTCAATCTCGGGAAGACGTCTGCAGCTTCATACCGACTGTGAACAGCATTGTCCCCTCTCTGGGCCTGTATCCTCCATCACTTTCTGTAGTACTTGCAATTAATTGTCCTTTTGCTGCCTCTGTGCCTGGCCTCTCTTTCCTTATGGTGCTGCGCCTGGTCGGTTCTATGGAGCCTGCAGGATGCAAGGGCACTAGGCAATCCTTGTAATAGGCAATGCTGCAGGCAATGCTGCAGTCACTGCAAACACTTGGGTACCACTGTGAGCTCACTGAATGACCAAATAACTTCACCTGAGCCTTTTAGTGCATAACCAGGAGGAACCGTCAAGGTTTACTCTAAGAGGGTGGGGGGGCAGAATGACTAGTTCAAACAGCAAACGTATCACTCGCAATAAAAATATTGTCCAAGCACAGTATTCTTTACAAAACCTGAAACCTTTATTACCATTACTTACTGATACTTCTACTAATTAACTTTAAGACGTTTTATGGAATTAAAATTCTCTTCAATCACTAGCTGTACTACGACCTTTCTTTACCGAGGAGGCGGGGTGTGAACAGTGGTGTTGGAACAATTTTCCGAGTGGGTATGCTGCCACCAATGATGCATCATTGATCTGATAGGGAACCTGAAAATCACAAATAAGCAAATCCCATTCAGCTAGGCTCGGGTATGGGTGTAGTATAAGTTGGTGTTGTATTTTGGAGTACATTGTCACAAATATTACTAAAGTATGGTGTGGCTACACACTGTCCTTTACAGACAGCACATTTTCCAGTGAACTGACCACTAAATTTGCACAGACCTACATTGTGACTGATAAAATGATATTGTGCACAAATGACATTGTGTGGAAATCTAGTTTCAGAAAATATTTGTAATTTGAACATCATCAACTAAAATGGCTTAATTTGCTTTGATCCTCAGAATCTTTGTTTCTTTCCCACTTCCAAATTATAGAAGAGCACTTCATTTATGCTGTCGTACCTGATTTTTTTAGAGTGAAATATTTGTACAGTTCATTTCTAGGTATTTAAATGTAGTGTATCACAGTCTCCAGTTTCCGACCAGCATGATAGTCACATAGATCATTATAAAAAATCCTCTCACTTTGCAGTCAGAGACCGTAACATAAACCGCAATCTCCATGTTAAAAGAATAAGCATCAATCTGTCAGAAGACATATCCTGACGTTTGAAGGCACAGCAGATGTGACCATATAAAATCAAAATTTAAAGGCATCTTTATTGCTTTCTCATTCACCTTCTGAACCCCAGCATAATTTTTTTGGGGGGTTCTGCAGCACCCCTACTTCCAGTGCTTACGGGTGTGAGTAGGAAGTTCATGGGTACAAACACATATGTATTAAACCTCTAACTGGCAGGGCTGCACTGGCCTTATGGGGTACCAGGTGTTTTCCCGGTGGGCCGGAAGGGTGGGGGCCGGTTTTGGACCGGTGGGGCCGTTTCTGGTACAGGGGGCCGGTTTTGCAGCAGTACTGCAATAAAGGGCCACTGTATTGTATTGTATTGTATTGTATTGTAATTGCATTTATATAGCGCTTACTACCCCTGACGAGGTGTCGAAGCGCTTTTTCGGCGAGTAGCACGCTACTCCGGAACCCATAGAAGATTAGTGTTGAATTAGTATAGTGAAACATGCAAGTAAATTTTAAGTGGTGGATAGGTTAGTCAGTTATTTGGATTCGGAAGGATAGCAGCAGGATAGAAGAGGAAAAAAGGTTTGTATTTATATAGCGCTTGTTACCCCTGATGGGGTGTTGAAGCACGCTACTCCGGAAACCCATAAAGGATTAGTGCTGAATTAGTATGGTGAAATATGAAAGTAATTTGAGTGGTGGATATTAGTCAGTTATTTGGAGTGAGAAGGGTAGCGGAGTGATAAAAGGGAAGAAAGGTTTGCATTCATGTAGCACCTGTTACCCCTGATGGGTGTTGAAGCGCTTTTCTGGCGGTAGGACGCTACTCCGGAACCCATAAAGGATTAGTGTTGAAAATTAGTATAGTGAAGTATGAAGTAATTTGAGTGGTGGATATGTTATTCAGTTATTTGGATAGAGAAGGGTAGGTTGCGGGATAGAAGAGGGAAAGAGGTTTGTATTTATATAGCGCTTGCTACCCCTTGATGGGGTTTTGAAGCGCTTTGTTGGCGAGTAGCACGCAACTCTGGAACCCATAAGGATTAGTGTTGAATTAGTATGGCGAAACATGAAAGTAATTTGAGTGGTGGATATGTTAGTCAGTTATTTGGATTGAGAAGGGTTGGGGAGGGGTAGAAAAGGGAAAAAGGTTTGCATTAATATAGCGCTGGTAACCCTGATGGGGTGTTGAAAGCTTTATTGGCGAGTAGCA
Organism: Calotriton arnoldi; assembly: GCA_963921515.1. Lineage (NCBI taxonomy): Eukaryota > Metazoa > Chordata > Amphibia > Caudata > Salamandridae > Calotriton > Calotriton arnoldi. Next base: position 3,795,353 of record CAWUFW010000109.1, on the reverse strand, counting down.
CGCTACTCTGGAACCCATAAAGGATTAGTGGTGAATTAGTATAGTGGAATATGGAATTTGAGAAGTGAACATGTTAGTCTGTTATTTTGATTGAAAAGAATAGTGGAGGGACAGAAGAGTGAGATTTTTTTTTTCTCTTTTTTTTTTTGAGGTCATAGCAGTAGGAGGAGGTTTTTGGATGAGTAAAAAGGGGTTTTTGAGGGGAAGAGTCAGAGGGAAGAGTTTAGAAAGGTTTGTTTTGGGGGATCGGTATAGTAAATAGAGGTGTCAGATGATGCAAGGAGGGGTAGAGTAGGAGAGAGTCAAGAAAGGGTTATTTTGGGGATCATAGTAGTGGTATGGGGTTTGGGATAAATGAGAGAGTGGGTGTAGAGGATATATTGATAGATGTATAGGGTGAGAGATAGGGTAGTGCATTGGAAAGAGTAGTAGAAAGAAGTTTGAGATGAGTCAGAAGGTTGGGCCAGAGGATATATTGAGAGAAGTATAGGCTGAGAAAATAGGGTAGTGCATTTGAAATGCTAAATTAGAAGAAAGTGATAAATATATAGATCCATAAGTACATTGAAAGTATATAGATGCATAAATGAGGTAAGTATATATAGATTAAAGAGGTACAGGATAGAGGTACAGGATGAGAAATAGGGTAGTGCATTGGATATACTTTTTCAGGAGAAAAGTAACAGACACACAGATCCAAGTACATGGAAGGTACATAGATGCACAATGGAAGTAAGTACATGTAGACCAAAGATGATTTTTATTTATTTATTTAAAACAACATACATGTTTATACAGAGCAATACACAAAGATAGGTACATATCTATGGTGAAAATAAATGCTTGTATACAGAGGAATATGCTGTAAATTTCTGTTTGCGTATGGTGCTTATGTGGGGAAGAGCCAATTCTTGAGTAGTTTTCTGAAGATAAGGTGGTTGTCGGTGGATCTTATGTTGGGGGGTAAAGAGTTCCATAGTTTGGCAGCTTGAACAGAGAAGAACGTGCCACCCATGGTTTTTTTCTTGTATCTAGGGATTTTGAGGCGAGATGCCCCTTTAGAGCGTAAGTTCCTTTGTTGAATGCGTTTGGTGATTTTATTCCTGATGAAGAGCGGTCCCATTCCATGTATTGCTTTGTGGGTGATACAAAGTAGCTTGAACGTGGATCTTCTGGCAACTGGTAACCAATGCAGGGCTTTCAAGGCAGGTGAGATGTGGTCTCGCTGTTTGATATGCAAGAGTAGTCTGGCAGCCGAGTTCTGAATCCGTTGTAGTCTTTTCATGGTCGTTAAAGGTGATCCGTGGTAGAGGCTATTGGCGTAATCGAGTTTGGTCAGAACAAGGGAGATGGTAGCTTGGACCTTGTGTGGAAATCCCAAATGAGGGAAAATTCGTTGCAGCGTTTTTATAGTGACAAAGCTTGATCTTGCTAGTTTGTCCACTTGGGCATTCATCGACAGCTGGGAGTCCATGGTCATTCGAGTCCATGGTCATTCCGAGGTTTCTTACTTCCTTCGATACTTTGTGGTGATCCCAGTTCATCAGGCCAGGCGGCAAGCGGGTCGTAATGTTTCCAATCGCCACACATGAGTATTTCTGTTTTTGAAGCATTCAATTTGAGATGGCTCCAAGTCATCCACTGATCCGCAGCCCTGAGACAACTGAAAATTGGGGATTTTTCAATGTCTTTGGGGCATTCCAGTTGAAGGAGTATTTGCGTGTCATCTGCATAGTTATAGCACGTGAGGTGAAATTGATTGATCAGTACCGGTAATGACTTCATGTAGATGTTGAAAAGCATGGGCGAGATGATAGAACCTTGAGGGACCCCTGCTTTTGTGGAGTATGGTTTGGACGAGAAAGGTGGGGTATGGATGACATTAGTTCTGTTTTGAAGGTAGGACGCGATCCAGTCTAGAGCATTTCCCTCTATGCCGGCTTCTAAAGTCTTTGTTTCAGAGTGTCATGGTCAACCGTGTCAAAGGCAGCCGAGAGGTCCAAGAGGAGTAGCGCAGCAACCCCGCTGCGGTCAACTGTATTCTTCAGGTCATCCCAGATGGCAAAGAGGGCAGATTCAGTGCCTCTTCCCGGACGGAATCCTGTTTGGCAGTCTGAGAGTATGTCATTCTCTTCAATGAATTGTGACATCTGGGCGAACGCTGCTCTTTCTATCAGTTTGCCCAGGAAAGGTCCATTTGTAATGGGTCTGTAGTTGTCAGGGTTCAGCGGGTCCAAGTTTGTTTTCTTCAGTAAAGGGCGTATGTGTGATTTTTTTTTTTTGAGTTCTTCTGGAAATATTCCGGTAGTTAAGGAACCGTTGATGATTCTTCTTACTGGAGTGGCAGCAGAGGTTGTTAAAAGAATTGTCTTGAAAGTTTGTGGGTCAGAAGGGCTGCCGGCAGGCCTGCTTGATTTGACCAGGTCCATAAATTCATTGTGTGAGATGTGTTAGAAGGAACGGAGAGGCTGGGTTAGAGTATTCTTGGATTGTTGTTTTGTACAGGGGTTAGTGCTGGTGCTTTGTTTCTGTTTTAAGTACGAGTCCAATGTGTCTGCTTTGTCTGTGTAATGATTTTGCCAGTTTGTCTGTGAAATCTTGAGTAGCAGGATGAGTTCCTTCTAGGCAATTTGGTTTGCGAAATTCATTGAGTATTTTATAGAATTCGTTATTTGCACATTTAGCATTTTGAATTCTGTCTGAATAGTACCTTTTCTTAGCTTTTTTGATAGCTGACTTGTATAATCTGTTAATTTTTTGTAGGTGAAGTTTGTCTTGTTTGGCATTTGTTTTGAGCCAGGTACGTTGCAGCTTTCTAATTTGTTGTTTTATGTCTTTTATTTCTATGTTTCTCCAAGGCGCTTTTTTTCTTTTGTGCTGTTGTGTGGTTTTGAGTGGTATCAGGATGTCAAAAGCTTCCTGTAGCCACTCATATAGATTTTGAACCGAAGTTATTGTTTCCAGATTTGTACTTGATGTTAGTTGTGTTTCTAAGTGTTCCAAATTGAGTTTGTTCCACGGCCGATAGGTGGATGGATGTAAGCTAGTTTTAGGTGAGTCCTTTAGTGTTGTTTTATGTTGGAAAGCAAGCAAGTGGTGGTCTGACCATGTGACTGGAGTTATAGTTTGAAAGGTAACTAGTTCAGTATTAGCAAAAATGACATCTAGGATATGTCCAGCGATGTGTGTGGACAATCTGATGCAGGTTCAGTGCGTCTAGGCCAGTGATTATTGTTTTTGAATGGGTCATATTGGGTTTGTCAAACCAAATGTTGAGGTCACCCAGAATGCATAAGTTGGAGTGTATTGTTATCAGGTTTGAAACTGTGTCTAGAAGTGAGTCTGGGAATGTCGCCTTGCTGGGTGGAGGTCTGTAAAGGAGCAGGAAGTTACAGGATGAAGACGATATAGTATTGCATCTTGTTAGAAGAGCCTCACAATTCTTTATGGAGATGTCATCAACTTTAGTGATATGTAATGTTTGCCTGAACACAACAGCTAGACCACCTCCTTTTTTGCCTATACGATTTTGGGTGATTGTTTGATAGCCTAGAGGAATGGCTTCATGCAGGACTGGAGCCATATCATCTCCCAACCATGATTCAGTTATGAATAGTATGTCTGGTTTTGCATCTGTGAGAAGGTCATAGATGTGATGTTTGTTTTTAGAGAGGGATCGAGCATTTATTAGTAGACAGTTTAGTGAATGGCCTTTGGTGATAACTGTAACAGAAGCAGCAGCAGAAGTGTTTCCCACCAGCACTCCTCTTCCCCCACAGTGGTGCACAAGAGTGTGGGGCTGCAGTAGAAATTGTGCTCAGTGGTGCAGAAGGGTGTGGGGCCGCAGTAGCCATTGTGTTCTCCTGCAGTGGTGCACAAGGGTGGGTGCCGCAGTAGCCACTGGGCTCTCCCGCAGTGGTGCACAAGGGTGTGGGTCCATAGTAGCCAGTGTGCTCTCCCGCCGTGGGGCACAAAGGCGTGGGTCCGTAGTAGCCATTGTGCTCTCCCACAGTGGTGCACAAAGGGGTGGGTCAGCAGTAGCCATTGTGCTCTCCCACAGTGGTGCACAAGGGCATGGGTCCGCAGTAGCCATAGTGCTCTCCCACAGTGTTGCACAAGAGTGTGGTGCCGCAGTAGCCACTGGGCTCTCCCGCAGTGGTGCACAAGGGTGTGGGTCCGTAGTAGCCAGTGTGCTCTCCCCAGTGGTGCACAAGGGCGTGGGTCCGCAGTAGCCATTGTGCTCTCCCACAGTGGTGCACAAGGGCGTGGGTCCGCAGTAGCCATAGTGCTCTCCCACAGTGTTGCACAAGAGTGTGGTGCCGCAGTAGCCACTGGGCTCTCCCGCAGTGGTGCACAAGGGTGTGGGTCCGTAGTAGCCAGTGTGCTCTCCCCAGTGGTGCACAAGGGCGTGGGTCCACAGTAGCCATTGTGCTCTCCCACAATGGTGCACCAGGGTGTGAGTCTGCAGTAGCCAATGTGCTCTCCCACAGTGGTGCACAAGAGTGTGGGGCTTCAGTAGCTATAGTGTTCTCCCAGTGGTGCACCAGGGCGCTGGTGGCTGTTACTGCCCATTGATGGTGCAAGCTCTTTCAATGCTTGTGCTCGCTGGTGCTGATTCATTGGAGTTGTTTTTACCTTGGTCATGGTTGAGGGTGCGCCACGCAATCGCACAATGCCTTCTCCACTGCTCATGATCCTATGGGGTGCCCGCTATCAGCCAGCTGCATGGGTTGTATTGCAAAGGCTCTCAGCACGGACAGGCTGCCTCCCACACTTTGTCCATGGCATGCATGTGGGAGAAGCTTGCAGAAGCTTCACACACTGGTTGCATGGGGGAGCCTCTACACCCCAGAGGGAAAGAGGCCACTGTGCTGAGAGCTTCTTCCAGGAAGCTGCTCGGGTGAATAATAAACTTCAGGTTGAGGTCCGCAGTGGAACGTCGCATCCGGTCCTGGTCTGGACCTTGTGGAAGTTCTGGTAGACTGCCATGCAGTGATGGTGCAAGCGGAGTACAGCCCTCAGGGCAGCCTGCATTCTGCCAGGTGGGGCTCAGGCTGTTTGAATCTTCCATGCAGTCCAAAGGATGTAGTCTTTATCTCTTAGAAGGGAGACAACCGAGGTTTCTGTCTCTTATCCTGTCTTATCTCTTCAACGGGGAGTAGAGCTACCACAAGCAGAAAGGGCCTACCCTATATCCTGTCCCAGGGACAACTGGCTCCGCCCAATGGTCCAAACAAGGTCAAAGTTGGCCCCAAGAGTTTGGGGGAACAAATCAAGGAGAGCCAATGTCCTTCTGTACAGGGCGTGCCTCGGCCTGGCATTCCTGTCCCAGGTATTGCCAGGTGCTACTCTGGTCGGGGCACAACTTGACCTGCTGGTTTTGGTTCAGTCCATTGCAACAATAGGTCCTTCAGCTAGATCATGATTCAAACCAGACCACGCACTGGACTATTCTAGAGGGAGGAGGAATCTAGGGAGCAGAAGAGTGGGACCGGCAAAGGGGACACTGCTACCTCCATCGACCCATGGCTAGCACCGTGCAGCTTTAGGGGCTGCACACATGGGAGGGTACCCCATCATGAGGGCTCACTTCACATGTAGTCGCATAAGAATGTAAAAACCCCAGCACTCCCCTGCAATAACTAGCTGCCCTCAACTGTTAGTAGAGTCAGGGCATGGTCATGGGGAATGTTCTCCTTCATGTTAAAAGGAGTGCCACTTTGGGAGGACGCCAAAGCACCCACCAGTGCCTAATAGTCTGGTGATTAATATGCCCTAATCGTGTAGAACACGAGCCAGGCGAACTGCACCTTACAGGATCTGCAGGAACATTCAAAGGTGGAGGGGTTGTCTCATGGACACAGTGGTGGGGATTTTCAACACTACAAACTAGATGTGATCAGGGTTTCAGCCTCTCTGCCAAATCTGTACTACCTTCTTACACTGGGTGTGAAAGCGGATTCCTCCTCTGCGCCAGATTTATACTGCCTTCTTGCACTGAATGTAATGCCGTATTCCTCCTGTGCACCGGGCTTCTTTCTCCTGTGCGCCGGGCTTCTTTCTCGTGTGCGCCGGGCTTCTTTCTCGTGTGCGCCGGGCTTCTTCCTCGTGTGCGACGGGCTTCTTTCTCGTGTGCGCCGGGCTTCTTTCCCGTGTGCGCCGGGCTTCTTTCCCGTGTGCGCCGGGCTTCTTTCTCGTGTGCGCCGGGCTTCTTTCTCGTGTGCGCCGGGCTTCTTTCTCGTGTGCGCCGGGCTTCTTTCTCGTGTGCGCCGGGCTTCTTTCTCGTGTGCGCCGGGCTTCTTTCTCGTGTGCGCCAGGCTTCTTTCTTGTGTGCGCCGGGCTTCTTTCTTGTGTGCGCCGGGCTTCTTTCTCGTGTGCCTTCTATCTCGTGTGCGCCGGGCTTCTTTCTCTTGTGCGCCAGGCTTCTTTCTCCTCTGTGCCAGGCTTCTTTCTCCTCTGTGCCAGGCTTCTTTCTCCTCTGTGTCAGGCTTCTTTCTCCTCTGTGTCAGGCTTCTTTCTCCTCTGTGTCAGGCTTCTTTCTCCTCTGTGTCAGGCTTCTTTCTCCTCTGTGTCAGGCTTCTTTCTCCTCTGTGTCAGGCTTCTTTCTCCTCTGTGTCAGGCTTCTTTCTCCTCTGTGTCAGGCTTCTTTCTCCTCTGTGTCAGGCTTCTTTCTCCTCTGTGTCAGGCTTCTTTCTCCTCTGTGTCAGGCTTCTTTCTCCTCTGTGCCAGGCTTCTTTCTCCTCCGTGCCAGGCTTCTTTCTCCTCCGTGCCAGGCTTCTTTCTCCTCTGTGCTAGGCTTCTTTCTCCTCTGTGCCAGGCTTCTTTCTCCTCTGTGCAAGGCTTCTTTCTCCTCTGTGCCAGGCTTCTTTCCCCGAAACCGGTCCTAGGATGCTTGTTTCCGGTCCAGGGAGGACCTGGCTTGGCAGTTCGGGCTGGACTGTTCCCATGAGGCACAGGGTCAAGACTGATTTGCATATGGCCAGGTATAAACTGAGGTGGCATGGTGAGCAAAAGAATGATGGATTTAACCCAGATCTCTTGACTGGGGGTGAATGTTTTGATTTGTTCTGCATTCCGTCCATCAATTGTGTGTCTTTTGCTCTCTCGCCCTAAGTGCGCCAGGTATGCCCAGACATGGGTACTGGGCTCACTGTGCCACTGGAATTAAGCTATCCTGGCTGAAGAGGGGTGAAACCCCGAAACCGGTCCCAGGATGCTTGTTTCCGGTCCAGGGAAGACCTGGCTTGGCAGTTCGGTCTGGACTGTTCCCATGAGGCACAGGGTCAAGACTGATTTGCATATGGCCAGGTCTAAACTGGGATGGCATGGTGAGCAAAAGAATGATGGAATTAACCCAGATCTCTTGACTGGGGGTGAATGTTTTGATTTGTTCTGCATTCCGTCCATCAATTGTGTGTCTTTTTCTTTCTCTTGTGTGCCAGGCTTCTTTCTCCTGTGCGCCAGGCTTCTTTCTCCTGTGCGCCAGGCTTCTTTCTCCTGTGCGCCAGGCTTCTTTCTCCTGTGCGCCAGGCTTCTTTCTCCTGTGCGCCAGGCTTCTTTCTCCTGTGCGCCAGGCTTCTTTCTCCTGTGCGCCAGGCTTCTTTCTCCTGTGTGCCAGGCTTCTTTCTCCTGTGCGCCAGGCTTCTTTCTCCTCCGTGCCAGGCTTCTTTCTCCTGTGTGCCAGGCTTCTTTCTCGTGTGTGCCAGGCTTCTTTCTCGTGTGCGCTAGGCTCCTTTCTTCTCTGTGCCAGGTTCCTTTCTCATGTGCGCTGGGCTTCTTTCCCCTCTGTGCCAGGCTTCTTTCCCCTCTGTGCCAGGCTTCTTTCCCCTCTGTGCCAGGCTTCTTTCTACTGTGTGCCAGGCTTCTTTCTCCTCTGTGCCAGGCTTCTTTCTCCTCTGTGCCAGGCTTCTTTCTCCTCTGTGCCAGGCTTCTTTCTCCTCTGTGCCAGGCATCCTTCCCCTCTGCGCCAGGCTTCCTTCCCCTCTGCGCCAGGCTTCCTTCCCCTCTGCGCCAGGCTTCCTTCCCCTCTGCGCCAGGCTTCCTTCCCCTCTGCGCCTGGCTTCCTTCCCCTCTGCGCCAGGCTTCTTTCTCTTGTGTGCCAGGCTTCTTTCTCTTGTGTGCCAGGCTTCTTTCTCTTGTGTGCCAGGCTTCTTTCTCTTGTGTGCCAGGCTTCTTTCTCTTGTGTGCCAGGCTTCTTTCTCTTGTGTGCCAGGCTTCTTTCTCTTATGCGCCGGGCTTCTTTCTCTTATGCGCCGGGCTTCTTTCTCCTCTGTGCCAGGCTCCTTTCCCGTGTGTGCCAGGCTCCTTTCCCGTGTGCGCCAGGCTTCTTTCCCGTGTGCGCCAGGCTTCTTTCTCGTGTGCGCCAGGCTTCTTTCTCGTGTGCGCCAGGCTTCTTTCTCGTGTGCGCCAGGCTTCTTTCTCGTGTGCGCCAGGCTTCTTTCTCGTGTGCGCCAGGCTTCTTTCTCCTCTGAGCCAGGCTTCATTGTTCTCTGTGCCAGGCTTCTTTCCCCCGTCCAAGGCTTCTTTCTCCTGTTTGTCAGGCTTCTTTCCCCTCTGTGCCAGGCTTCTTTCCCCTCTGTGCCAGGCTTCTTTCCCCTCTGTGCCAAGCTTCTTTCCCCTCTGTGCCAGGCTTCTTTCCCCTCTGTGCCAGGCTTCTTTCTCTTATACGCCGGGCTTCTTTCCCCTCTGTGCCAGGCTTCTTTCTCCTCTGTGCCAGGCTTCTTTCTCCTGTGCGCCAGGCTTCTTTCTCCTCCGTGCCAGGCTTCTTTCTCATGTGCGCCAGGCTTCTTTCTCATGTGCGCCAGGCTTCTTTCTCATGTGCGCCAGGCTTCTTTCAGGCTTCTTTCTCCTCTGTGCCAGGCTTCTTTCTCCTCTGTGCCAGGCTTCTTTCTCCTCTGTGCCAGGCTTCTTTCTCCTCTGTGCCAGGCGTCCTTCCCCTCTGCGCCAGGCTTCCTTCCCCTCTGCGCCCGGCTTCCTTCCCCTCTGCGCCAGGCTTCTTACCCCTCTGCGCCAGGCTTCTTACCCCTCTGCGCCAGGCTTCTTACCCCTCTGTGCCAGGCTTCTTACCCCTCTGTGCCAGGCTTCTTACCCCTCTGCGCCATGCTTCTTACCCCTCTGCGCCATGCTTCTTACCCCTCTGCGCCAGGCTTCTTACCCCTCTGTGCCAGGCTTCTTACCCCTCTGTGCCAGGCTTCTTACCCCTCTGTGCCAGGCTTCTTTCCCGTGTGCACCTGGCTTGGCAGTTCGGTCTGGACTGTTCCCATGAGGCACAGGGTCAAGACTGATTTGCATATGGCCAGGTCTAAACTGGGATGGCATGGTGAGCAAAAGAATGATAGAATTAACCCAGATCTCTTGACTGGGGGTGAATGTTTTGATTTGTTCTGCATTCCGTCCATCAATTGTGTGTCTTTTTCTTTCTCTTGTGTGCCAGGCTTCTTTCTCCTGTGCGCCAGGCTTCTTTCTCCTGTGCGCCAGGCTTCTTTCTCCTGTGCGCCAGGCTTCTTTCTCCTGTGCGCCAGGCTTCTTTCTCCTGTGCGCCAGGCTTCTTTCTCCTGTGTGCCAGGCTTCTTTCTCCTGTGCGCCAGGCTTCTTTCTCCTCCGTGCCAGGCTTCTTTCTCCTGTGTGCCAGGCTTCTTTCTCGTGTGCGCCAGGCTTCTTTCTCGTGTGCGCTAGGCTCCTTTCTTCTCTGTGCCAGGTTCCTTTCTCATGTGCGCCGGGCTTCTTTCCCCTCTGTGCCAGGCTTCTTTCCCCTCTGTGCCAGGCTTCTTTCCCCTCTGTGCCAGGCTTCTTTCTACTGTGTGCCAGGCTTCCTTCTCTTATGCGCCGGGCTTCTAACCCCCTGTGCCAGGCTTCTTTCTCCTCTGTGCCAGGCTTCTTTCTCCTCTGTGCCAGGCTTCTTTCTCCTCTGTGCCAGGCTTCTTTCTCCTCTGTGCCAGGCATCCTTCCCCTCTGCGCCAGGCTTCCTTCCCCTCTGCGCCAGGCTTCCTTCCCCTCTGCGCCAGGCTTCCTTCCCCTCTGCGCCAGGCTTCCTTCCCCTCTGCGCCTGGCTTCGTTCCCCTCTGCGCCAGGCTTCTTTCTCTTGTGTGCCAGGCTTCTTTCTCTTGTGTGCCAGGCTTCTTTCTCTTGTGTGCCAGGCTTCTTTCTCTTGTGTGCCAGGCTTCTTTCTCTTGTGTGCCAGGCTTCTTTCTCTTGTGTGCCAGGCTTCTTTCTCTTGTGTGCCAGGCTTCTTTCTCTTATGCGCCGGGCTTCTTTCTCTTGTGTGCCAGGCTTCTTTCTCCTCTGTGCCAGGCTCCTTTCCCGTGTGTGCCAGGCTCCTTTCCCGTGTGTGCCAGGCTCCTTTCCCGTGTGTGCCAGGCTTCTTTCCCGTGTGCGCCAGGCTTCTTTCTCGTGTGCGCCAGGCTTCTTTCTCGTGTGCGCCAGGCTTCTTTCTCGTGTGCGCCAGGCTTCTTTCTCGTGTGCGCCAGGCTTCTTTCTCGTGTGCGCCAGGCTTCTTTCTCGTGTGCGCCAGGCTTCTTTCTCGTGTGCGCCAGGCTTCTTTCTCCTCTGAGCCAGGCTTCATTGTTCTCTGTGCCAGGCTTCTTTCCCCCGTCCAAGGCTTCTTTCTCCTGTTTGTCAGGCTTCTTTCCCCTCTGTGCCAGGCTTCTTTCCCCTCTGTGCCAGGCTTCTTTCCCCTCTGTGCCAGGCTTCTTTCCCCTCTGTGCCTGGCTTCTTTCTCTTGTGTAAAAACAACAGTTGATGGACAGAATGCAGAACAATGTCATACATTCACCCCAGTACAGAGATCTGGGCCTAAATCCATCGTTTTTTTGCTCACCATGCCATTCCAGTTTGAACCCAGCCATATGCAAATCAGTCTTGACCCTGTGCCTCATGGGAACAGTCCAGCCCGAACTGCCAGGCCAGGTCCTCCCTGGACTGGAAACAAGCATCCTAGGACCGGTTTCGGGCTTTCTCGCCCTAAGTGCGCCAGGTATGCCCAGACGTGGGTCCTGGGCTCACTGTGCCACTGGAATCAAGCTATCCTGGCTGAAGAGGGGTGAAACCCCGAAACCGGTCCTAGGATGCTTGTTTCCGGTCCAGGGAGGACCTGGCTTGGCAGTTCGGTCTGGACTGTTCCCATGAGGCACAGGGTCAAGACTGATTTGCATATGGCCAGGTCTAAACTGGGGTGGCATGGTGAGCAAAAGAATGATGGATTTAACCCAGATCTCTTGACTGGGGGTGAATGTTTTGATTTGTTCTGCATTCCGTCCATCAATTGTGTCTTTTTCTTTCTCTTGTGTGCCAGGCTTCTTTCTCTTGTGTGCCAGGCTTCTTTCTCTTGTGTGCCAGGCTTCTGTCTCCTGTGCGCCAGGCTTCTTTCTCCTGTGCTCCTGTGCGCCAGGCTTCTTTCTCCTGTGCGCCAGGCTTCTTTCTCCTGTGCGCCAGGCTTCTTTCTCCTGTGCGCCAGGCTTCTTTCTCATGTGCGCCAGGCTTCTTTCTCGTGTGCGCCAGGCTCCTTTCTTCTCTGTGCCATGTTCCTTTCTCATGTGCGCCAGGCTTCTTTCTCGTGTGCGCCTGGCTTCTTTCTCCTCTGTGGCAGGCTTCTTTCTCCTGCATGCTAGGCTTTATTGTTCTCTGTGCCAGGCTTCTTTCCCCCGTCCAAGGCTTCTTTCTCTTGTTTGTCAGGCTTCTTTCCCCTCTGTGTCAGGCTTCTTTCCCCTCTGTGCCAGGCTTCTTTCCCCTCTGTGCCAGGCTTCTTTCCCCTCTGTGCCAGGCTTCTTTCCCCTCTGTGCCAGGCTTCTTTCTCTTATGCGCCGGGCTTCTTTCCCCTCTGTGCCAGGCTTCTTTCTCCTCTGTGCCAGGCTTCTTTCTCCTGTGCGCCAGGCTTCTTTCTCCTCCGTGCCAGGCTTCTTTCTCATGTGCGCCAGGCTTCTTTCTCATGTGCGCCAGGCTTCTTTCTCATGTGCGCCAGGCTTCTTTCAGGCTTCTTTCTCCTCTGTGCCAGGCTTCTTTCTCCTCTGTGCCAGGCTTCTTTCTCCTCTGTGCCAGGCGTCCTTCCCCTCTGCGCCAGGCTTCCTTCCCCTCTGCGCCCGGCTTCCTTCCCCTCTGCGCCAGGCTTCTTACCCCTCTGCGCCAGGCTTCTTACCCCTCTGTGCCAGGCTTCTTACCCCTCTGTGCCAGGCTTCTTACCCCTCTGCGCCATGCTTCTTACCCCTCTGCGCCAGGCTTCTTACCCCTCTGTGCCAGGCTTCTTACCCCTCTGTGCCAGGCTTCTTACCCCTCTGTGCCAGGCTTCTTTCCCGTGTGCGCCAGGCTCCTTTCCCGTGTGCGCCAGGCTCCTTTCCCGTGTGCGCCAGGCTCCTTTCCCGTGTGCGCCAGGCTCCTTTCCCGTGTGCGCCAGGCTCCTTTCCCGTGTGCGCCAGGCTTCTTTCTCGTGTGCGCCAGGCTTCTTTCTCGTGTGCGCCAGGCTTCTATCTCGTGTGCGCCAGGCTTCTATCTCGTGTGCGCCAGGCTTCTATCTCGTGTGCGCCAGGCTTCTATCTCGTGTGCGCCAGGCTTCTATCTCGTGTGCGCCAGGCTTCTTTCTCGTGTGCGCTAGGCTTCTTTCTCGTGTGCGCCAGGCTTCTTTCTCGTGTGCGCTAGGCTTCTTTCTCGTGTGCGCTAGGCTTCTTTCTCGTGTGCGCCAGGCTTCTTTCTCCTCTGCGCCAGGCTTCTTTCTCCTCTGCGCCAGGCTTCTTTCTCCTGCATGCCAGGCTTCATTGTTCTCTGTGCCAGGCTTCTTTCCCCCGTCCAAGGCTTCTTTCTCCTCTGCGCCAGGATTCTTTCTCCTGTGCGCCAGGCTTCTTTCTCCTGTGCGCCAGGCTTCTTTCTCCTGTGCGCCAGGCTTCTTTCTCCTGTGCGCCAGGCTTCTTTCTCCTGTGCGCCAGGCTTCTTTCTCCTGTGCGCCAGGCTTCTTTCTCCTGTGCGCCAGACTTCTTTCTCCTGTGCGCCAGACTTCTTTCTCCTGTGTGCCAGACTTCTTTCTCCTGTGTGCCAGACTTCTTTCTCCTGTGTGCCAGACTTCTTTCTCCTGTGTGCCAGACTTCTTTCTCCTGTGTGCCAGACTTCTTTCTCCTGTGTGCCAGCCTTCTTTCCCCTCTGCGCTAGGCTTCTTTCCCCTCTGCGCTAGGCTTCTTTCCCCTCTGCGCCAGGCTTCTTTCCCCTCTGCGCTAGGCTTCTTTCCCCTCTGCGCCAGGCTTCTTTCCCCTCTGCGCCAGGCTTCTTTCCCCTCTGCGCCAGGCTTCTTTCCCCTCTGCGCCAGGCTTCTTTCCCCTCTGCGCCAGGCTTCTTTCCCCTCTGCGCCAGGCTTCTTTCCCCTCTGCGCCAGGCTTCTTTCCCCTCTGCGCCAAGCTTCTTTCTCCTCCGCGCCAAGCTTCTTTCTCCTCCGTGCCAGGCTTCTTTCTCCTCTGTGCGCCAGGCTTGTTCCTTCTCTGCGCCAGGCTTGTTCCTTCTCTGCGCCAGGCTTCTTTCTCGTGTGTGCCAGGCTTCTTTCTCCTCTGTGCCAGGCTTCTTTCTCCTCTGTGCCAGGCTTCTTTCTCCTCTGTGCCAGGCTTCTTTCTCGTGTGTGCCAGGCTTCTTTCTCCTCCGTGCCAGGCTTCTTTCTCCTCCGTGCCAGGCTTCTTTCTCCTCCGTGCCAGGCTTCTTTCTCCTCCGTGCCAGGCTTCTTTCTCCTCTGTGCCAGGCTTCTTTCTCCTCCATGCATCGTTCCCACCCCTCCGTCCCTGGCTTCATTTGTCCTATTTTAGTGGGTGTAAAAATATAATTCCCTCTTCGGGCTTCTTTTTCCTCGTAAACTCTCTGAACAATCTGGTTTTCCCTCTGTGCCACCTAGCACCGGCTGTGAACTCTTCTCCCCACTCTCCACCAATCTTGCGCCTGGCACCTTTTAGTTTTACCTCCTTCTATTGGCTGCATACTTTCTATGTTACCCTCCCTCACCCCTGTTTGTGCCTGCCTTCCCTTACACTATGCTTCTGGCGACGTTACTGTTCGCATTATACATAAAAAAACACATTTGCCAGCAGAGCGTTGTAAACACCTTGCTGCCACCTGTACAGAGATCAGAAATGCAAATATGGTAATGACGGACGCAGACGTAATCACGCACGGTTCCTAACGAGGCAGGCCCCGTGCTTCTCTTCTGCTCAGCCATTAGTGTCCACCTCGGCGGCTCTGTCCTCAAATTCAGACAGCTTTAGCCGGTGACATTTCGTCTCATTACTGGACTGTCACCGAGTGTCTGCTTTCACATTACCAGGTCCCCTGAGATTGGACAGTAGCTTAGCTAGCAACAGATTCTGTGATAATCGTCCGGGCCTCTGTAGACGTAGGCGCAGAAACCAAAATGTCACCATCTCTTCCTGGGAATAAGCACGAGCGGGGTCCTGGCCAGAGCACGTGGGAGGTCGTGTCTGTGTCACGCTCTTCACGTGAAGGCCTCCTGCTGCATCGGTTACCTTCAAGAGGTGAGTACATCTGGATACACTGAGATGTAAGTACATATGAAGTGCGCACCTGTAACGTCACAGGGTCCTCTCTGTCACACTCCACGTGCCTCCTGCTGCACCGGTTACCTTCAAGAGGTGAGTACATCTGGATACACTGAGATGTGAGTACATGTGAGGTGCACGCCTCTAACGTTACAAGCTCCTCTCTGTCACACTCCCCATGCCTCCTGCTGCACAGGTTACCTTCAAGAGGTGAGTACATCAGGATATACTGAGATGTGAGTACATGTGAGGTGCGCAGCTGTAACGTCACAGGCTCCACTCTCTCACACTCTACAGCCCTCCTGCTGCACCAGTTACCTTCAAGAGGTGAGAGGTAGACACCTCTAAAGTCACAGGTTCCAGCCTGTTATGCTCAACAGGCCACCTGCTACACCGTGGTACGCAGAGCAGTACGTATACTCTCGATCTCTCGGATCGAGGACCCACCAGGGGTCTACCATGTCGCAGAGCTGCTGTTTTTGCTCAATGGCCAGACCGGCCCACTAGCTAGCATGGGGTTTCTCTGAAGTCCTTTCAAGCAGCGGGGGAAAGTAAAATTCCCCATCACCAAAACATTGGCCAGTCTCTATTCATAGCGCAAAGGCCGATGATCTCATCAAAGAACTCCGGGGAGTCCACATTGGGGCCGTATCGGTTCGCGAGTAGAAGGAGGCGACCTTCCAGTCTTGCCGCCACAGCTATCAGCCTGCCCACCACATCGTACAGGGTGTCTATGACCATGAAGTCGAGGGACCTCTCAGCCAAAACAACCACCCCGCACATATAAGTAGAGTATGAGGAGCAGTACTGGTGCTTCCCCCAAGCAGAGGCAAAAGTGGAGGAGCCGATGGGTGAGTGGTGGGTCTCCTGCCGCAGGGACACATCGAACCAATGTCTTGTCTAGGTGGGATAGAATTTTTCATGCTTTAAAAGGACTGTTCAGGTCCGTTCATTCCACGTAATGAAAGTCAGGATGAAGTGGGGCTAGGGAGGGACTGATGTGTGATTAACCTTGCTCTAGTACCCGTACCCCCCCGGCAAGTATGGAACATTACAGACTGCAGAGAATGGTTGTCCCATATTGCGGAGTAGAATTAGTCGACATAGATGCAAAACAAACTTAGAAAATGAACCCCTCCCCAAGTCCCCACACCAACTCCAAATGTCAGCACATACCCACCCCGAATCAAACCAACTCAGATGAAAAAGTCATGCCAGCAGCAAGGCCATTCATGTGCGCTCCACGTGGGCGGGGGGCAGAAGCACAGGCTGATCCTGAGGCATGGCCTGCCAGAATGTATAATGTGTCACTGTTTAACCAGTACCAATCAACTGTCATTTTGTAATGTGGCATACCATCCCAGCGTGCTGCTCCACCTGTAGTAACACTAACAACCTCATAGCGCCATGGTTTGAAAAAGAGCAAGAAAAACAGGGATCAACACCAGGAGGTAAGTGGCAAGGCCAAGATCCAGTGCAAAGTATGCAAGTATGGTCTCATGGCACAGACACAGCTCACGGTTAGTCAGTTCCAGGAGACACAGGGCACTCATGTTTGGCAGATATTGCTCAATAAAGTTCAGGGCCTGCTCTTGGTGCAAGAAAAACTGTGTCTTTCCTCTGTGTTTCAGTCTCAGCATTTTTTTTATCCTCTATGAAAGTGCGTCTCATCTCCTTGACTGCCTGTGTGAAATCAGGTTAGAAGGAGAAGATGAGTTCTCAAACTGCAGTACAGGGGTAGCACAGTTAGCCTCAAGACAAGATCCCTATCTCTATAATTGAGAAGCCTCGCAATTATAGGCCAAGGAGGTTGACCAGGCTTAGGGGCTGGAACCAGTAAGTGGTGCACCCTTTCAAAAATAAAAACAGTGGAAAACTGGGAATGACCAAATAACAATACCAAGATCTCCTCTGCAAACATTTCCTTATTACCAGCAGTGCCCGACTCAGGAATGCCCAGGATGCATAAATTGTTTCGCCTCGAGCGACACTCCAGATCTTCGTTCCGGGCGCAGAGCATTTTCAGTTCATGCTGCAGCTGCGTTCGGGCCTGATGTGTGTAGCGCTACGAATCTTCTACATCCAAAATCTGATCTTTGAAGAGCCTGGACTCATGTCGATCTATCAGCTCCTGGAACCCATCAAACCGTGCCACTAAGGAATCCATCTTTTACTTTGTCTGATATCAACTTTGGATGAGTTATGAGAATTTTACCACTATTCTTCTTCCAGGAACCTAAACTTGGATCAACAACATTTTACCCACAATGCACAGGTTGACGTATGATCTTGTGACACATTTCAGTAGAAGCATGTCCATTACAAATCACCATTCTCTGGCATCTTCTTTCCAACCTTAACAACTTTTGCCAGATTCCACCAATGATCACCACTAACTTTAAAGGCATTCTCACAAATTGTTTCCACTCTGACGGTTTGCTGAATTTACTCTTTCTTTTCTGTACATGAACAGATGATTTTACACAAACCAAATCACCAATCTTTACCTGAAACACTTGGGCACTCTTTCTATTGTTATACCATATTTTTTGTTTCTCATGAGTAACTGGAACATTTCTTTTTACCAATTCCATCAACCGTACAACACTGTACTCATTTTGTATCCACTTCGACTTCAACGCAGGAGAGAAACTTGCATTTGGTTGCCCTCCCCTCCCCCTCATAAGTTTAATTGAGAGATTGTGGTGGTGGAGTGAGGTGTGGTCCTATAAAACCATAACATACTGCATACTTCTTTCATCACATCAACATTAGAGCATTTAGCCCACTTGATGCATTCCTCCACCACCCTGTTCATCCTCTCTACAAGTCCATTTGGTTGAGGGTGATACAAAGAACTCTTTAGATGCTTCACTCCTGAAGAAAACTCCATTTCCTTGCACACAAATTGAGTGCCATTATTGCATACAATGTATTAACGAAATCCTTGCCTTACAGAAAATTCTCTAAGAAATGTAACAATAGTGCTAGTGTTGGGATCTCTGACCATTTTTAAATCTGGCTACTTTGAACAGTAGTCGAACTACTTTGAACAGTAGTCAGCTAGAACCACTATAAGCCTGGACCCATCTGGTAAAGAATAATGTGGTCCCATAATATCTAATCCCAGTTTAACCCATGGTCCATCCGGACACTCATTGGGCATAAGAGGAGGAGTGAACACTTTTATGCTTTTATCTGCAGATTTGCAAACTACACAATTTTCCACCACTTCATCGATTTCGGTGTCCATTCTTGGCCACCAAATTACTCTCAAACCTGTCTCTTAGTAAGAGACGCCCCAAAATGACCCTCATGAGCATTAGCAATAATGCTTTTTCTCATGGCATGTGGAGGTATTAACCTATCAGATCATAAAACGAAACCATCCTCAACAGATATTTCATCACTCACTTTACAAAAAGCCTTTACTAATGGTGAAAGAACATTCTCTCTTGGCTAGGTCTATAATTTGCTGCAACACTTGATCTCCTGACTTGGTTTCCTTCCATGCTTCCTCTGAAGAAACCTTCAATTCAGGAAATTCAAGCAACGCCACCAGGCAATCCTCAAAATATTCATTCAACAAATCAGACCGTTTCACGCCTCTCTCGCATTCCTATTCTCGTTTACATGGAAAACGGGAAAGAAAATCTGTTTGACTATTGCTTTCCCCAGGAATATAAGTGATCTCAAAATTGTATTGCATCAGTTTGGAGCATAGTTTTAATATATTTAGGTGCCATTGTGTTAAAAGCAAAACAACAGTCATGAACATTACCTGCGCCATCTTGTCTGGTGGAATTCTATGTGCACATAAGTTGCAGTCATTTTGATCTATCACAGCCATTTTGTACTCTGTTGGTCACCTTTGTTTCACCCTGCCCTTACTAGCATCCCTCTGACCGACCTGGTACGTGTGCTGGGGGCTATAAACTCTATTGCCGCAACAAACCTCAGCGCCACTTGCTGCCACAAACTCGTTTTCCTCTCATCTCTGTTTACAGGCAAACCTTTGGACACTCTACCCCTCACTGCACCTAGTTACACAAACAGGTTCCAAACACCAAAAAGACTCTTGCAACATGATTTATTGCACTGCAAACAGCAAGACTTGTTGTTACCAACAATGGGACCTGTTTTTATCAACAGAACGGACTCTTAGATCTGGCCGGTCTCACATGTTTTAGACCCTGAAGCAAGGTCCAGCTGCAAGATAAGATTGTCTGTTTGACCTGGGTGGGAAGAGAATTGCTGTTGGGCTTGTGTGACAACCTGCCCGGGCGGGACCCCAAGCTTGTGTAACCATGTTGACAAAACAAATGCATTGTGTCAAACCTGTATAAAAGGAAGAGCCAAAGGAGTTATCAGCAGAGCACCTCCCTCAGACATCCCGGTGTCTCAGTTGACGTGATCTCCTCATGAGAAATAAACCTTTTTCTTGTCTTCCAGTTTCCAGCGCTTGCCTCATTATTTTGATAGCGAACCCAAAGTGAATTAGAGGTGGAACCCTGCACCGGGCAGCATTGAGGGTCTTAGAAGACTCGCTGCCTTTCACAATTGGAGCTTCTAGATTTAGGGCGTGGAGAAAGAAATGTCTACTTCTGCACTCATTGGATTTTGAAGGGAGATCAGTGTACAAACACTTACCTGAGTTGCCACAGAATGAAAATAAAGACAAGAATGAATTTTCGGTAGCTGTAAAAAAACACAAATTTAATTTTGATAAACAGCCTAGCTTAATGGTGTTGCGGCCCAAATTTTTAAAATGAAAACAAAGGGCTGAGGAAGATGTAGATGCATACATTTCTGTACTGCGCAGATAGATTGCGGAGTGCCAATTTGAGATCTTCCCTGACCAGCTTATTTGGAATCGATTTGTTTGTCACTGCAAGGACAGACAAAAACTGCTGGCATTAGGTAATCCTTCACTTGATGAGACTATCATAGTGGATAAAAGAATTGAAATATCACAGATTTCAGTTAGAGAATTGGATGATAAATCTACAGACGCTGTAAGTGCAGTTAAAGTATTTAAAACTCACCTGTCAACTACTTATAATAAGAAAACGGTTGCCCATAAGAGTATGAAAGATGAAAATCTACCTGCATTGAATTCAAAGTTTTGTTTTAGGTGTTGCAGTGATCCACATGTAGGGGGAGGTATGTGTCCTGCCGTAAATATAACATGTAGCCTTTGCAAAAAAGCGGGTCACTTTGACAAAGTATGTTTGAAGAGAAAGAACTCATAAAGGTCTGTTGCTTGTGTAGGGGATTCCGATTCGGATAATGATAGAATGGAAATAGAAGATCTTGTCTTAGCCATTGGTGATGAGGTTCATAATCGGGCACTGTTAATAGGTGATCCCAGCATGTATGTGGATCCTGTGGAAGATATTCATGTCGGAGACAAAGTGCTGAAGCTCCTAGTAGACTCAGGAGCCAGGATCACCATGATCACACACAGCCTATTCACTGAAATGTGGGGTGATAGGTTAATACTTCCTCCTGATCGTTCTCCCGTCTCATACGAGGTACGGAGGATAGAGTTAATGGATTATATTGAGGACATTACGGAATTCAAAGGGAGGAAGATCAAAGGCAAAATATATGTAGAAGTAAAGAGTCTTAATATTTTTTACTGGTTCCACGAAGGGTTATTTGGAATGATCTTCAGACCAGGAGCCAAAGAACAGATTTTCGTGGTCGATTGTGAGGACGTTGTATTTGAGTGGAGTAAGAGGTTTCTCAATGTGTTTGGAGAGGAGCTTGGTAAAATTCATGGATTAAAATACAAAATCAGAATGAATGAAGGGGCTGTTCCAGTAAACCACAAACTTAATGGGGATCTCTTTCAGTGTTAGAAGTGATATTGAAAAGGAACTTAGAAGCCTGTGTGAATGACATCTTTATCTCTAAGGTACAGGGGTAGTACTAATTCTGCTGAACAGTGTGAGTTGAGGTAACCGACCGCATTGGTCCGATCAGAGTAGCTCAGCTCTTTGCCACTCATTTTGTAGTAATTGAGACAGATCACTGGTGAAATAAAGTAAGTTTATTCCATTTAATAGCTATTTGGGTATGGAGGAAGAACGCACAGGAGCTCCTCCACACACAACACCGTTTTACTGTCAGCTAACATTATACAAGATTCTGTATGCCACGAACATCATAGCGTTCCAACTTAGAATGGTTACTGCAGCTTGTTCCTACTTCCAGGAACAAGCTTACTGTACACAGAGAGTATTACAGTCACCATGACAACAGAAACCTCGATTTCACACACTTTTTTACAACACTCTGACCCTATGTGGGTTGTCAACATCCTCTTATAGGACACTTCATTGAAGATCAACCCCCCTCTTGCATCACTTCTGGTGGTCTGACGGATGCTGAAGTACACCTGGTTACCTTGTGATTCCAAGTAAGCCCGATAGAATCTGTACTCCGCAGGCACATCACAGACTTCGCGGAAACACAAAAATAGGCCTAGTTCTGTGAAATCGTCAAGAAGCATGAAATCCTTTATTTAGGTACCATGATTGGTAATTGTAGTACAGAGGGCACTAGGGAGGTGGGTGTGATTGCGCCACACGCTTGGGTGTAGCCAGACGACATGGACTGCAACATTTTATGGGACTTTTTTGTTTGTATTGGACTTTTTTGCTGGACTTTCATTAGCCTATAAAAGTAAGGTTTTTTCATCCTTATTTCTGTGAGCCAAAATAATGACTTTCTTTTATCAGCTTAATTGTCTCCTGTGTACTGTGAGACACAATTGTTCTGTTCAGTGGTGAAGGATGATTTTAGTTGAACCTCATGGACTTGATACATTTCAGACTAATGTGCATGCAAGTTGAACAGGTTCTCATCAATAGTGGCAGTTCAAATTTCTACAAAATATTTGAAAATATTATGCTATATGTAGTGAGAGACCTAGGAATTCTGCAGAAATAGCATTGATAATATCCAGTAATCTTTTTCAATCCAAAAACTATATTAATGAGCAATGACTTTATTTACTTACATTCAGCATTTCTATATTTTTTATTAGCAGTCTAATTAAAATATGTAAGGGCTCTTGCCACCTCTATTCAACCACCCCTGTTTGGGTCCCTCTCACATACACCTCTTCAAACCCTCCTTTGTGCATCCCCAAGGGTATCTGTTGTACTACTTGCACCCTTCATTATCAGCTTGCTGTGTTACAATGCCAGGGTCTCTGTCCCCTGACACAGTGTATACAATGTTTGTGCCCCGTGGTACACACATGCTCCCTTCATTTATTTATGGGGTGCACAAGGGAGTATCCACCAAAAGAAAGAGTGCTTAGCCAGCTTCCCACCAGAGACTCACTCTGAAAGCTCCTACTCCTCGCACCAGCCTGCCACTCAGATGAGCTGCCACTACAATGAAACTGTACCTCAGGCAGTCTAAGTAGTGTTTCTGGTTTATCCTATCAAAAGCTTTGGCCGCCTTCTTAGCCCCAGCAAATTCATATCCCTTCCTGATGGTTTTGTTTCCAGTAGGTTGGGGAGAAATGGCCAAGTGGCGAAGTCGAACAGGGAGATATGACCATACCCATTTCATGATATTGTGTGAGCTTGGTCAAATCAGTTTATCTCTGTGGGCTCTAGGCCCCTTATCTACCAAAGCTAGAGTGACTTTGAATTTGCCCGAGCTTCAGTGTTCTGCACTATAAAACCAAAACATCTTTTGTTTGACGGATGCTGGGCTGCATCTGTGTGGGTGGATGTGAGACCTTTGGTCTGACTGTAAGGGGCTGGAGGCGAGGTTTTGAGCTGCTTGAAGGATATACTTCATCTTGAGCGCTCTAGGGAAATAGACCTCTTGAGAGCTGCAGGTGGACTCTGAATTTCTAGTTCAGCTTGAACATTCGAAGAGTTTATCTTTGGAAGTGTCAGGCAGAGATGAACTTGAGTGCAGAAGATGAGTTGGAGCTGAACTTCAATGGGTAGAGATGCACATGAAGGAGGATAGTGCTAATCAGGAGAGGCGGAAGGAGGATGGAGCTGAGCTTGAGAGGTTGAGGGAGTATGCAGAGGATCTTGAGAGGAAGCCGGAAGTTGTATGAATGGCAAAGATGGCGGAAGGTTGCGCTGAACTTGATAGCTGGAGGGAGAATATACTGAAGATGGATCTGGGGAGAGGATAGAGCTGGAGGGAGGGGAGAGCTGAGCTTGAGATGTGGAGGGAGGATGGGGATGAGCTTAAGGGGTTGAGAGAGGATGGAGATGATGTTGGGAAGCAGAATGAAGCTTTAGGGAAGGCCAAACTGGAGGATGGATTGAACGGAGCTTGAGAATTGGAGGGAGGATAGAGTGGGATACAGCTGGAGGGAAGGTAGAGCTGAACTTGGGATCTAGTAAGGGGCTGGATCTGAGCTGGAGAGTAGATAGAGGTGCATAAATCTAGAGTCAGGATATAGCTGGCCTTGAGAGGTGGAGGGAGGATAAAGGAAGTATAAAGCTGGAGGAAGGGTAGATCTGAGCATGAAATCGCCAAGAAGGATAGAGCTGGAGGGAAGAGACGGCTGAGATCGAGAGCTGGAGACAGGATGTCAATAACTTTGAGTGCTGGAGCAAGGCAGAGCTCAGCATGAGAGGTGGAAGAAGGGATAGACTTGAACTGGAGAGAGGATAGACTTGAGCAGAGAGCTGGAGAAGGGATAGAGTTGAGCTCGGAGCTGAAGAAGGTATAGAGTTGAGCTCAGAGCTGGAGAGGGTATAGAGTTGAGCTCAGAGCTGGAGAGGGTATAGAGTTGAGCTCAGAGCTGGAGAGGGTATAGAGTTGAGCTCAGAGCTGGAGAGGGTATAGAGTTGAGCTCCGAGCTGGAGAGGGTATAGAGTTGAGCTGGAGAGGGTATAGAGTTGAGCTGGAGAGGGTATAGAGTTGAGCTGCAGAGGGTATAGAGTTGAGCTCAGAGCTGGAGAGGGTATAGAGTGGAGCTCATAGCTGGAGAGGGGACATAGTTGCCTATGAGGGCTGAAGAGGGGATAGCCTTGAGCTCAAGAGCTGGAGAGGGTATAGAGTTGAACTCAGAGCTGGAGAGGGTAAAGAGTTGAGCTCAGGGCTGGAGAGGGTAAAGAGTTGAGCTCAGGGCTGGAGAGGGTATAGAGGGGAGCTCAGAGCTGCAAAGGGGATAGAGTTGCACATGAGAGCTGGAGAGGGGATAGCCTTGAGCTCAACAGCTGGAGAAGGTATAGAGTTGAGCTCAGAGCTGGAGAGGGGATAGAGTTGAGCTCGGAGCTGGAGAGGGGATAGAGTTGAGCTCGGAGCTGGAGAGGGGAATAGAGTTGAGCTCGGAGCTGGAGAGGGGAATAGAGTTGAGCTCGGAGCTGGAGAGGGGATAGAGTTGAGCTGGAGAGGGGATAGAGTTGAGCTCGGAGCTGGAGAGAGGTTAGAGTTGAGCTCGGAGAGAGGTTAGAGTTGAGCTCGGAGCTGGAGAGGGGAATAGAGTTGAACTCGGAGCTGGAGAGGGGATAGAGTTGAGCCCAGAGCTGGAGAGGGGATAGAGTTGAGATCGAAAGATAGAGGCTGCATGGAGTTGAGCTGAAGAAAAGGGAATAGCTTGGGAAGTTTAGTTTGGAAATAGTTGAACTTAGAAGCTGCAGAAAGTTAGTGTTAGGATTCAGAGCCAACAATGGACAGAGCTGAAGTGGAATCCTAGAGGGAAGGAACTGCAAAAATCTGTAAAGTTTGGAAGGATGTGGTGTGCCTCCTCCTCAGCTACTGGGGACTCAGGCTTTCACATCACAGGGAAAGATTGGTGCCATTGAAGGTTGTTTCCTCCTCCTCACCAGTGTTATGCCACCACAGCATGGCACACTCCTCCCTAGCCGTGATCATGTCGGTGGGAAGGAGTAGCCTGCTGCTGGACAGGCTGATCTGCCCGAAGGGTGAATCCGGGGAGGCTCCAGTATTGAAGGGAAGGATGCAGTGATTGTGGAACGCGTTCTTATTCAGTACGTTTATATCTCATGGTATAATTGGGGCGTTCTGTATAGAGCCACACGACGCCACGGTCACTGCAGGGTATGGATCATACTAAGGTTTTCTATAGGCACAACTTCTACCCGTACCTGGGGGCGCTGTTTAAAATAATTTCTATAAGGCACCAGCCACCATGTTGCCACTGAGCACCCCTCTGAGTCGGTTTCATGTAGATGGCATGGAATGGAAGCAGCTGGATAGCTCAGTTATATTGGGCTAGTGATGCGCCCCCCTAGGCTCAGGCTATGGAAGATGTTTAAGGGGCGCGAGCTACAGAACACGTGGGCCTGGGAGATGTGATAGGCCGGAGGAAGGGGTGATTCCACACATGTGACATTCAATCATGTATTTGTAGGTTGTGTTAGTACCAGCTAGTGCTGTCACTGCTCTGGGCAGCAGGACATGGTCCAGAGCAGACTTTTCACGAAGTGGAGCTGGCTTCTGTGGGAGCAATGAAACTAGGGGTCCAGTCTCGCGTCCCCCACTTGACAGCAGGTGAGCCGGCTTTAAATGTTGGGCTTTGCAGTTGAAAGAAGTTACTATTTTGGGTGATCCACTTTATCTCGGCATGGCTCAAATTGTAAATATTTACAATGTAAATACGTAAAAGCAGTATGTTGTTCAGGCCTGCCCCAATTACATCTTCCCCCTACCTCGCCTCCTGGTGTCTGTCATTTGATTTTAACAAAACACACAGTCCTATGGATAACACATCATAGTTTAGATGTTCCTGCTACATTACAAATATTCTCTGTACTTGGTAGAAGTTAGAGCCTGCTGCACACCGTCTGCTGCTGTGTCCTTTACTGGGACCTTGGCCTCCCTAGTACCTCCCTCCATCCCTGTTCTGTCTCCTGCTGCACATCCTGTCAGCGGGACAGGATATGAAGCAACTGGCCAAATCCAGAAAAAATAACAGAAAGGGAAGCCATTAATGCTTTTTACAGATTTTAGTTTCACAGGATTGTGGGAGTTTTGAAACTCGACCTTAACCTGACATTCACCTTTTCGTATCTTCAGGAAATGGCTGCTTTTGGCTAGATCCATTCAGACTTCCGGTAGCGTTGGCTTCAGGAGCAATGAAAGCAGGACAGAAAAATAGGACTGTATGAGCTGCTCATGCCTCACAATGCAACCAACAAAATGATGGAAGGAATGCATGAATTTATCTCAGCCACTGACGATCACTCAGAGCTGCATTCCAGACCATGGGTTTTACCTACAGTGCCACTTTAGATCGAGGCCAACCATATGCAAATCATTCCTGGTCCCGCTTTAACACGAACAGTCCAGCTCAGACTTCCAGGCCGGGTCTCCTCAAAGCAGGAAAATAAGCAACCCCCCCCATACTAGCTTCTGCGTACCTAGGCCTCTTAGTGAGGTTCAGATGTGGATTCTATGCCACAGTAAGTATGGGATCCACATCCGAGAAAGCTTGCTGTACTTGGAGTATCTACTGCAACAATCAACTGAGTGATGGAACAGCTATGGGCGATCACTTGGCCCCTTTCTGACCAATACATCTTGGTCCTTCTCTAATAGGAACAGTTTGGCCCAAATTACCAGGCCTGGTCCCGGTCAAGAGGGGAATGCACACCACTCTAGACTGGTTAGGTCTACTTAGGCCCCATCTGTCAAGTAGAGCTCGAGTCCTGTGGCCCAATAAGGAGTAACGCCTAATATATGGCGGAAGCTGGTGTTAGGTCAACTGGTAATGCCCAATACAGAGCATAAGAGAATGTTAGGAGTCGTGCACCGGACTGGGTGCAGTGTACTGGAGACGGCTGTGTTTACTCAGTGTTGTATGCTGGCGCACTATTCAAATACAAGTGTCACGCATGATGCATACTTGCAACTTAGCAGAGATGCAGGACGCCCTCGAGCAGCTGTTCCTGAAGCATACAGACCCCTTCTTACCCCCAAGAAACATCTCCAGTAGAGGAGGTGAGGCAGTGGCTGGGCTTCTTCAGGAGATATGGTGGTTCTGGTTCGAATTGTGAGGCTATAACACACCAAGAGCCCCACAAATGACAGGCCACGTGGGACAAGTGAGGCCTTCTGCATCTGGTGAGGCCTCAGTAGTCCTACAGATTAGTTTGCAGCTCTACCGACCTATCCTCGAGTGATGGGTTCTGAACAACTGCCCTTATGTGTGATAAATGGGGCGCAGATCATTGCTTCATCACCGATGTCCACCTAACGAGATATGTTAAGTCTGATGTAGTTAAATATATAAAGTGGGTAGGTCTGGTACAATTCAGGTGTGTAATAATAACACATATTGTATGGTACATCATATAAAAGGAAAACATTTGCTTATTGCTAGTAAATGCCCCAGGGACATATTCTGAATCCTCCCTCAAAGCAAATTCCCACAGGAAAGGTGTAGCGGGTGTGAGAACATGCAAGAAAGGAATGTGCTGATTGGCTTGCACAAATCGGGCACCTGCCACAAACCCGTAGTAGCAACACCAATAAGAGGTTCTCTCTTCCAGACTGGGCGGATGGTGTTCCTATTGCAAGTTGATGCTGACAGCAGGTGGCAGCAGGGCATTTACCCCCATGCTTGATGCTATGACATGATGGCGACCCTTGACATGGACGTGCTGGTCCAGTCTGCCTTCCCTTTGGAATGACCAGGACTACAAGGCTCCTTTAGAAGGTGCACCACGACTCGTCATTTCTTACCTGCAAAGTTGGAAAGAAGGTTTGACTCTCCAAAACATGGAACACAAGTGCCCTCTTGGGCACGCTTTCCTCCCAGAGAGGGTGGCTAATTTCCAGTTATAGAGGAAACATATCGGCAGGGAGAGTGCAGCGCTCGATGCGGGGAGAGTGCAGCGCTCGATGCAGGGAGAGTGCAGCGCTCGATGCAGGGAGAGTGCAGCGCTCGATGCGGGGAGAGGGCAGCGCTCGATGCGGGGAGAGGGCAGCGCTCGATGCGGATAGAGTGCAGCGCTCGATGCAGGGAGAGTGCAGCGCTCGATGCAGGGAGAGTGCAGCGCTTGATGCAGGGAGAGTGCAGCGCTCGATGCAGGGAGAGTATAGGGTTCTATGCTTAGACTAGAACTCTTCCCCCTGAAGCCAAACATGATTTTTGAGATCTCAAGCTGACCACCAAAGCGTCACTTGGGAACATCTGGGTGATCCAGAATTAAGCGTGGTCTGGGGTTAGCAGTAAGAGCGGTATGTGGTTCGTAGCAGAGTGGTTTGGGGTAAGCAGCAAGAGTGGTATGTGGTACGTAGCAGAGTGGTCTGGGGTTAGCAGTAAGAGCGGTATGTGGTTCGTAGCGGAGTGGTCTGGGGACAGTACTAAGAGAGGTATGGGGTTCGTAGCAGAGTGGTCTGGGGTCAGTAGTAAGAACGATATGTGGTTTGTAGCAGAGTGGTCTGGGATTAGTAGTAAGAGCGATATGTGGTTCGTAGCAAAGTGGTCTTGGGTTAGTAGTAAGAGCGATATGTGGTTCGTAGCAAAGTGGTCTTGGGTTAGTAGTAAGAGCGGTATGTGGTTCATAGCAGAGTGGTCTGGGGTTAGTAAGAGTGGCATGTGGTTCATAGCAGTGTGGTCTGGGGTTAGTAGTAAGAGCGGCATGTGGTTCGTAGCACAGTGGTCTGGGGTTAGTAGTAAGAGCGGTATGTGGTTCATAGCAGTGTGGTCTGGGGTTAGTAGTAAGAGCGGCATGTGGTTCATAGCAGAGTGGTCTGGGGTTAGTAAGAGTGGCATGTGGTTCATAGCAGAGTGGTCTGGGGTTGGTAGTAAGAGCGGCATGTGGTTCATAGCAGAGTGGTCTGGGGTTGGTAGTAAGAGCGGCATGTGGTTCATAGCAGAGTGGTCTGGGGTTAGTAGTAAGAGTGGTATGTGGTTCGTAGGAGAGTGGTCTGGGGTTGGTAGTAAGAGTAAGCTGGGTTTAGAAGTTTATAGAGAACTGTGAAACTAAGACACGCACAGCAGCATCAAACTGAAAAAGAATGGACTATATATTGGTTTATTCTCTTTTCCCATGAGCCCCCTGGGTGTAAGCGTTTTAACAACAAACCATGCCCCACTTGGAGGAGTCCCAGCTCCCACACATCAATGGTAAACACACAATAGGTAAGTCACTCACCCTGTTTAGTTGTGCTGGAAGCTTCAAATTGTTCGATTTGGAGCCTGTCTGAAAAAGTGATGGTTGTTGTGAAAGTTAATTAACCTAATTAATGTATGAATTTGCTGCTTTCTTTGAAGCAATGATATGCATATTTTGTTTGGGTAACACGGTACACAGAACATTAAACATTCATATATATATATATATGTGTCACCCAGGCCCTCGTCAGTAGCAGACTTGACTATGGGAACGCCCTCTACGCGGGAGCCCCGGCCAAGCTCATCAAGCGACTGCAACGCATACAAAACGCCTCCGCACGCCTGATCCTCGATGTACCACGCCACAGCCACATCACCCCCCACCTGAGGAACCTGCACTGGCTCCCCGTCGACAGGAGAATCTCCTTCAAACTCCTCATCCACGCACACAAGGCGCACTCCACAAGACTGGCCCAGCCTACCTCAACAGCCGACTCCTCTTCTACGTCCCCAACTGCCAACTCCGCTCCGCCGACCTCTCCCTCGCCACCGTCCCTCGCATTCGAAGAACTACCACCGGCGGCAGATCCTTCTCCCACCTCGCCGCCAAGACCTGGAACACCCTTCCACTAAGTCTACGACAGACCCAAGACCTGCTGACCTTCAGGAGGCTACTCAAGACCTGGTTGTTCGACCAGTAGCAGCACCCCCTTCCCCCCCTTTTTTCCCTAGCGCCTTGAGACCCTCGCGGGTAAGTAGTGCGCTTTACAAATTCTGTGATTGATTGATTCAGATCTCTGTAATATTCATTGTTTCGCCGCAGAAATTTGCCAATGCTCTAGTCATGACCTCATATGTAACGTTTAATGATGTCATGAGTTACGTGATATGAAATGTCACCTTTGATAATACTGACGTCATTTGTGGCATCGTCACCCATGACCTCACTCCCCAGGGGGCTGTAAAGGTGAATTACTGTTGCCATCAAGTACGTGTCTTTGTAAAAGGAGAAGCAAAGCTGGTGCAGCTACTCATTGCTACCACATGTGTTGATTGTAGTTGGATGCTGGGGGCCATCAGCAGAGCGGTGTTCTTGCAATAAACACATGTTCCACTTCTGCACATAAAATGTGAATGAGAACTTACTGTTTCAGGAATAGCATCTGTTAAGTGAATGGTGACATCACTGTGATGTCATTTGTCATGTTATCTACTGATATGTATAGAAGCTAAATGCTTCTGCATTTCTAGTGATCAGCAATAGATCGACTGGTTCAAATGACTCGCTGGTTAGAGGACTGCAGCTCTCCTGCATGGCTTGCTTTCACCATAGAGATGTATCAGAGTGAGGCTGTCTGTGAATGGGGAAGGAGCCATCCTATACGGCTGGCGTGATGTCACTGCAGCACTTCGGCTTGGCTTGCTTTCACCATAGAGATGTATCAGAGTGAGGCTGTCTGTGGATGGGGAGAGGAGCCATCCTATACGGCTGGCGTGATGTCACTGCAGCACTTCTGCTTGGCTTGCTTTCACCATAGAGATGTATCAGAGTGAGGCTGTCTGTGGATGGGGAGAGGAGCCATCCTATACGGCTGGCGTGATGTCACTGCAGCTCTTCTGCATGGCTTGCTTTCACCATGCAGGTGTCCTCCATAGAGATGTATCAGAGTGAGGCTGTCTGTGGATGGGGAGAGGAGCCATCCTATACGGCTGGCGTGATGTCACTGCAGCTCTTCTGCATGGCTTGCTTTCACCATAGAGATGTATCAGGGTGAGGCTGTCTGTGGATGGGGAGAGGAGCCATCCTATACGGCTGGTGTGATGTCACTGCAGCTCTTCTGCATGGCTTGCTTTCACCATAGAGATGTATCAGGGTGAGGCTGTCTGTGGATGGGGAGAGGAGCCATCCTATACGGCTGGTGTGATGTCACTGCAGCTCTTCTGCATGGCTTGCTTTCACCATACAGGAGCCATCCTATACGGCTGGCGTGATGTCACTGCAGCTCTTCTGCATGGCTTGCTTTCACCATACAGGAGCCATCCTATACGGCTGGCGTGATGTCACTGCAGTACTTCTGCTTGGCTTGCTTTCACCATAGAGATGTATCAGAGTGAGGCTGTCTGTGGATGGCGAGAGGAGCCATCCTATACGGCTGGCGTGATGTCACTGCAGCTCATCTGCATGGCTTGTTTTCACCATGCAGGTGTCCTCCATAGAGATGTATCAGAGTGAGGCTGTCTGTGGATGGGGAGAGGAGCCATCCTATACGGCTGGCGTGATGTCACTGCAGCACTTCTGCCTGGCTTGCTTTCACCATGCAGGTGTCCTCCATAGAGATGTATCAGAGTGAGGCTGTCTGTGGATGGGGAGAGGAGCCATCCTATACGGCTGGCGTGATGTGACTGCAGCTCTTCTGCATGGCTTGCTTTCACCATAGAGATGTATCAGGGTGAGGCTGTCTGTGGATGGGGAGAAGAGCCATCCTATACGGCTGGCGTGATGTCACTGCAGCTCTTCTGCATGGCTTGCTTTCACCATAGAGATGTATCAGGGTGAGGCTGTCTGTGGATGGGGAGAAGAGCCATCCTATACGGCTGGCGTGATGTCACTGCAGCACTTCGGCTTGGCTTGCTTTCACCATAGAGATGTATCAGAGTGAGGCTGTCTGTGGATGGGGAAGGAGCCCTCCTATACGGCTGGCGTGATGTCACTGCAGCTCTTCTGCCTGGCTTGCTTTCGCCATGCAGGTGTCCTCCATAGAGATGTATCAGAGTGAGGCTGTCTGTGGATGGGTAAAGGACCCATCCTATACGGCTGGCATTATGTCATTGCTGCTGTTTACGGTGAAGTTACATTTCATATACCAGCCAAGACGCTATTTCTAATGTCCTTTGCAGTGAAACCCATAACCACACTTAACCTCATGCATAATAATGCACCCTGGAGCACGTCATCAACTCAGAGATCATAGCAATGGTGTTTATAAAGCGCAACATTCACCTATAAAAGGTTTCTTGGCGCTGTACCAACGGATTTATGGAAAGTTGAGTTTTAGGTCAAATTAGAAAGATTTTCGTGCATTTCTGAATGAGCAATGCATGGGCGGTGGGAGTTAAGCGCGCGAAGCTGCATTAACTGGTGAAGGTCAAGGGTCATAAGGCTGGGTTTGTCACAGAGTCACAACAACCCTACTTTTCATGCTGTAGTGCCCGTTTAATCTCCTCACACAGGTCTATAGTTGCTCTATTCTTGTAAGCTTGTGTACACCAGGTTGCATGCACTTGGCGTCCCCCTGCCTCGCCATTTTGATTTCCTTCTTTCTTCTGAAGCCACGCGTGGGTTCTAATTGTGACTGTTGTAGCAGGCTAATTGTGGCCTCAGCTGTTAGCAGGGGGGTCCACAGCTTGAGGTTACCCTTGAGCTGCCCGGACTGTAGCAGTAAGCCGCTTTCAGGACTGCTCCAATGCCTGCAGGGGTCTGTGTCCAGCTGGGAGACGCCATGTTTGCTGGAACTGAGAGAAACTCTCCCAGTGTTTGTTTGGCCTTTCTCTCAGAGGTCAGGATCTGGCGGGGCCAAGCTTCCCTCTGTGCAAGATCCTGACGTCACGTGTGGGAAGCTGTTCGAGTCCCACTGTGAGAATCCACAGATCAGTGGGGGGAGGCCAGAGGAGCAGAAAAGATGCTGCTCTGGGTGGGTGGGGGTTGGAAAGTCTACCTACACTTTGTAGCCTTGTCCCTAAAAAATGTGGGTCTCCTAACCTCGTTCCTGAAAAAAGTGTGTCTTTTCTACATCTAGTTGTTCACTTACCCCGCTCCCCTAAAGAACTTATTTTGTAATACACAGTCCTAAATATCCATGCGTGGATGTCCCCTCGGGTACGCCAATATGTTTTAAATTGTTACAGGTACACTTGAGGTGATAGCGCCACTGTAGGTATGGTTAGATCAGACTTTCCATTGAAAAGGCATTTTTAGGTTGAGCCTAGAGCCAGCGCGCATGCGCTGTTCTGCGAAACTTATTGTAGATGAGTAGGTAATAGAAGCCCCACCCACTCTCCCCCCATATTTGCCATTGGCTTGTTATTGTCCGTCCTAAATGCTGGCTTCTGATTCGTCAATAGACTTGTTAGTCCCTCCTTAGCACCGCCTCCTCTTCATTTGCCATCTCCCATGGAGACTGGCCCCTTTACTTCGGTTGTTACACGGTACGTGTTAATTTGACTGCGAGCACTATTTTCTTTAATGAGGTAATGCTTTGGTGCTTTTTTGACTACATCGAGAGGACCAGTACTACTCCTTTGGCCATGTGAAGCAGAGGTTGGCCTCTTTGACCACAATGAGAAGACCAGTACTCTGCCTTTGGCCGCGTGAAGCAGAGGTTGGCCTCTTTTGACCACATCTAGAGGATCAGTACTCCACCTTTGGCCATGTGACGCAGAGGTTGGCCTTTTTCGACCACATCGAGAGGACCGGTACTCCGCTTTTGGCTGCGTGAAGCAGAGATTGGCCACTTTTGACCACATCTAGAGGGCCAGTACTCTACTTTTGGCCATGTGACGTAGAGGTTGGCCTTTTTTGATCACATCAAGAGGACCAGTACTACGCGTTTGGCCGTGTGAAGCAGAGGTTGGCCTCTTTGACCACATCTAGAGGACCAGTACTCCGCCTTTGGCTTTTGGAAGCTGAGGTTGGCCTCTTTGACCACATCGAGAGGACCAGTACTCCGCCTTTGGCTGCGTGAAGCAGTGGTTGGCCTCTTTTAACCACATTGAGAGGGCCAGTACTCCGCCTTTGGCCGCGTGAAGCAGAGGTTGGCCTCTTTTGAACAGCATTCCCCCATAGACCTTAGAAAGGCTTAAAGCTGCATACAGCAGTTCTTCCATACTGATTCAACATGGCGGAGTTGTAGCGTGGCCGAGAAGCGCCGCTGAACAACGGGGGCCCACAGGGAACCCCTCACGGCGGCGGAGCAGGAACGGGCTCGTGGGGGAAAAAGCCAGTGAAAAATGCCACGCTAGGATTGGGTGCATCGTTTTAAAATTGGGAGGCCGCCCAATGGGTAACTGGGGGGGCGGCCAGGGACAGAAGGTAGAGCGGACGGGGGTTCCTCCCAAATCATACTTGGGAGTGCACTGACCTCATCTTCGAATCCCACCCACAGCAGATTACGGTAGTCGCAGACATAAGGTCAGGGGGGGAGGGCGGAGGGCGGAGGCTGCACAGAAAGGTACCCACGAAAAGAGAAAGTTAGTTAGAAGAAGTGCTCAGACAGTGCCCTTGGGATGCCTCACAGCAGGGGTACAGATGAGCAGGTGACAGCACACAAAGACAGCCAGAATTGTAGGGCTGCCCAGCCAGTGCCCTTGGGATGCCACACGGCAGGGGCACGAAGGAGCAGGAGAGGGGTCAGCAGAAGTACAGGCCAGGCGGAACAACACTTGCAGCCCGGGCCAGGTCTAATGGCCGCCCACGAGGTTGGTAGCAAGAGAAGCCTAGAATTCAGAATCACTGGAATACCTGCGGAACTGACCAATGCTCAGGACTTGTGCTGTCGGCTAGAAAGAAACAGAATGAGTGGGACATTATCACCAAGAAATGCAAATGATGGCAAAACATGGGTCGCGAATGACCAACCATGAACGTTGTGAAATGTTGATCCATGCTTTATGTACTATGCAATAAAACTGTGGTCTTTTTACACCATAACCTTCTGTCCTTCGAAATGTGTGAGGAGAAAGGGGTGTGACAAATGGGGGCCATGAAATGGTAAGGGAGAGCGAACTCGCAGGCCTGGGAGGGGTTATGGAACCATGTACGAGGATGTCTGCCCGGGTCAGCACTATTAGTCGTTGTCACTTTAACCAAGCTTGTCTCAGAAACACGCATTTTCTTCACCCCTGATCGCCCTCCGGCCCTCTAGGAGGACGAGGACATCTCTCCAGTCAGGCGAGTGCGTCTGCTCCCGGCTGCAGGCTGTGAAGGAGGCCCGGAGAGGTCAGGCTCTCCAGAGTGGCTGCCTTTAATATCCAGGAAGGCGATGCAAGCGTGCAGGACGCTGCAGTTGGGTTGTGTAAGCTGCTGTGGTTAATCTAAGCTTTGCAGAAACGTGTCCAGTCTATCCTAAAACATAAATTCATTATAGAGTGTCTTGTCCCATAAAGAGCTTTCTGGCTAAATTGTGAGATGTTATGTATTGTTACTAGTATTTATTTTGCGCCCATCTGCCATTGCTATGGCCTTGTAGCGCTGTGGAACTGTCTGTACTGTACGTCTCTGCAAGACGCTGAAGTTCCATGCAGACCGGCGTATTATTGGTTGAGGTCCCTTTTGTCCAGTGACCTGTGAGTGACTGATTTTTAGGTCTCGCCTGAGCCAGCGCATGCGGTGCTCTGGCGAGACTTTTAGTAAGTGGCATTTCGGAGTGCTAGCCACAGGCTTTTGCTGGCCTCCAGCTTGCGTTCACGATCGCGTGCACGCGCGATCAGGCGCCATCTGGCTTCCCTCGCCATCTGGCTTCCCACCCTTACACTCGCAGCGGCTTTTAATCGCTCGCGATTACTTTCAATTTCGCGGCCGCGCGGCCGTGTCACTTTCACGGCTGCGCGGCCAATGCTTGTTTACTTTTTTGACTACGTCATGCATTGCTTCGGTCTTATTGGCCATTGACGGCGTTGTGTGTCTTCATTGGTGGACTGTTCTTAGACAGCGTTTCTTTGCTACACACGCTGCCGGCTGCTACGGCCTCACAGGGAGACTTTAGACAAATAATTGTTTTATAAGTTTCATCTTTTTCTATTCTCTCAAATCCTTCATTACTTTAGCGACACATGTAAATAATAAATGTGAAACGTAGTATACTGCTTTGCTGAGCTGCTTTTAAAACAAAGAGGAACCAGATTATTGCTGCATCATTTTCATTCTGTTGCCTCATAATTTAGTCACCCTGCCACATAATTTCAGACTCCAGTTCAGTATAATTCCAGTGGCCCTCCTCTTACTGCGCTAGGCCATTCCCTGCCTGCGACAACTCGTAACATCTGTCGACTGCTTCTTTCTGCTGTTGCATCACTTACACTTCTAAAACACAGGTCTGTCAAATGTAGCATTCTAGCCCCACCTGCATGTATCCCACTAAATTGAGGGTTCTTATTTAATGGCCTTAGAAGATAAGTTTGTTCTCTCTATCCCCACTTCAGTTTCCTCCCAATTCTCTTTCTCTTCCCAGTCACTCACCACACACTATATACTACTCTACAACATCTTTTTCCCCAACTTCTTTTCTTTTGTTAGTTTACTCTCTCACTTAATAAAATGCGTTTCTTCCTTTACTGCACCTTTTCCTCCCTCTTCTACACTCTCTCCTTCAGGGCTCTCATTTGGTGCCCTTGATTTCCATTGACAAGTTGCTTCTGTTCACACTCTCACCACTCTTTGTCGTCCTCCTCAAATGGCTTTTTCGCTGTCACCTGCCCACTGCACTCTCCTCGGCACCCATTCCTCACTGCATTGTTTCCTCTCGGTTCCTTGCAACCCTTTCCTCGTTCTCAGTTCATCTCTTCCCGATCCCTTCCTGAGTTATTTTTTGTGTTTCCCTTCCACTCTCATTTTCTCTTATCCTCACTGCACCATCTATTAAATGTTACTGGCTTACAGCACTTTTCCGCTCTTGCACTCTCACACCCTCTTAACACTCTATCTCTTTCTTCTAACCTCCTTAAAACACTCTTTCTCTTTTACCTTCCCCCTTCCTTCTCCACTTTTTCTTTCTTTTCACAGCTATAATATAGCGCTAAATGCTGACTTTCCATTTCACAACATTTTGCATTTTTTTTAAATGACCATGTTAAAATCTAAAGCGCGGGTGCTACAATGGTCTCGTATTTGCTTGAGTTTGAGGTATTGGCATTGTAATGAGACTGCCTTTTATTTATGTTTTTACAAAACCTGCAAGCGGTGTTCACGTAGCGCTTGCAGATTATGTAAACATATAAATAAAAGGCATTCTCATTTACAATGCCAATAGGTCCAACTCTCGCAAATGCGAGACCTATTGCATTGCAAATGCATGTTGGTCGGTGGGAGCGATGAGGATGAGATGTGTACCTGCGGGCGATAGTATTTAAATGGTGCTGTTGAGTTGTAGGGCCTGTTACATTGCAGTTGAACAGATATACAGTGTGTAGCACGGTGGTGTACGGCAGTGTGTCTCATTGTAGTTTAAGTGCAGCTGTGTTGGATAAGACGCACTAACTCCAGTCCACTCGAGTAGCACTGATAATATGATGGTTGTGAGTCAATATTTGTGCTGTTGTGTGACCACACTCGGCCATCTGAATGTCAATGGAAAAGCTTGTTTGTGTTTGGCCTGAGGCATTGGTCTAGTCAGTGCTTAATTTGAGCCGGTGGGGGCCAACAGCACTTATTTTTGGGGACCGGCACTTATTTTTCTGCATCAGACACAGGGACATAAGGATTTTGGGGGCCCTGGGCCAGATATAACTTGGGTCCCCTTTTCGGAGTAGCTTTGGATTTATGATCCAATTTCAGCTTTATTGTGCCATGTTTGTCACCCACACTGGTCCAAATTCTAAATCTGTTTCCGTTTAGCATTTGGGAATAGTGATGTGTGTTTTCAATATTGTAACATAGCAGCAGACCCACTGCTGTTTCTCATGTGTAAGGTCCTCTTATGATCTAAAAGCAATGTTTTTATGGATGTTACATGGTGTTGATAAACAAACACAACATTTCTCTGTAAAATATCTGTGACAGACATTACCTGTATAAAAAATAAAGGAAAATGATATTTTAAACAATCTATGTTTCAAAAATCATTTACGGTCATCAGGGCAGGACAGTGTGAAGAATAGAGCCGGATATATCGGGGCCCCCGGAAAAGCTGGGCCCTGGACCAGAGCACACTTTGCTGGTGCCTTAAAATGTTTCTGATCAGACATTTACCGAGAGGAAAATCACACAATTCGGAAAGACGGAATACCAGTCACAAAGGCAGAAAGTGGGAACCTGTAAGAGAAAGATAAAGGGGCCGGGATTGTCTGGTAATGGATTAAAGAGGCATGAGGTGGATTTAAGACTATCGGCCTTGTTGTTTGGCGTACCAACATTTAGTAGCGCCGGCGTGCTCTGGCTTCTAAGCAGAGCTACGGGCACTGGCACTCTTTCTGTCACAAATTAAGCACTGTGATGAGTTGTGGGTACAGACATTCTGTCTGTGTTTGGTTTCATTACCTCCTCAACCCTCTTCTCATACCAATACTTACTGTATGAGGTGTTTTAGACTCCCTCAGGCACCACACTATTTATCTAAACCCAATCACAAAGATATCTCACAAAGCAACACATTTCGACAGAGGACGACGAGGCAAAATTAATGATTTGGTTATTTTTCCCTCGTGGTCCTCTGTGAAATCTCCCCCCAACCCAGCCCCACTGCTGTTACCGGCACTGGCCGCTCCTGGAGTTGTGTAATAATAAACATATGTTATTCAGCACCAAGATGCCCTTCTGGGTGAACGTATGCTTTACAGATACACGTTATGTTATCTCCAAGACGTCACCTCCACTCAGGGTCATCACAGCTACCCAAGGTTCCTAGTGATTCTCAGGTTCCCCTTGTGACCTTATAAAGTCTAGAAGCAGGGTGGCACAGTTGTGGGTGACCAGGTGTTCTGTGTAGTGATGCAAACAGGGAATTTAGGAGCCTGGAATCTGTAGGTGGGTAGCTCAGAACTGGTGTATTCTCCATGTGTGGGTTTGTTGTCAGATAAACGTGTTGTAGATACGGCAGCAGAAACGTAGCTAGACTTTAGGCTACCCCTGTCGGCCCCTGCGCTTGCCGCCCCGCGGCAGGCGTATGAATGTGTGGGGGGGTGCTGAAGATTCCTGCGGCCGCGATGGCCACAGGTAAGAGGTGGGGGTGGGGGGGAGGCCGCCGGCCGCAAAACACAGACGCTCGGGGCGGACCGCTCCCCCCTTGCTACGCCACTGTACAGCAGATTCAAATTCCAGGTACACAATGACAAGCAGTGAGTGAAAAGGTTATTATGAAACTGTTACATGTACTTAAACTCAGTGGCGGTTGGTAAGTTTTGGAGGGAGGGGGCAGACGGGACACACATACATACACATAACAGTCACAGCCATGCATTCACACACGCGCATACACACAAACGCATCCATTCACAACACTCTTTACCAAACATTCATACATACATACACGCATGCACGCATCAGACACATCAAACATTAATTTAAAAGAAAACAAAACACGAACTTACCTGCAGCCAGCTCTGCCAGGAGGCTTGGGACTGCTGCCTTCCCTCGTTGGCTGACCTAAGCTCAGCCAATGAGGGGAGGCAGCAGTCCCAACGTCATCACAGAGTGGGATGGGTGTCAGTGAGACTGCTGACCCCACCCTACTCTGTGATGAAGTGTCACTGATTGACACTCGACCCTGGGCGCTTCAGGGCGTAAAACTGAAGCCCCCAGGTGCGAGGTAATCAGTGACGCTACCCCTCGTCACTGAGGGCAGGGCCTCGGGGACCTATGCTGAGCTGAGGACATCACGCCCACTGGAGCTGTGACTTCCTCAGCCCAGCAAAGTTCAGCTCAGGCAGCCAGGAGCCAGCGCTAGATGCGCATGTCTGGCTCCTGGCTGCCTGAACTGAAAGTGAACAGTGTCTGTCAGGCTGACCTTTGTTCAGCCTGACAGACACAGTTCATGAGGGGCGAAAGGTGAAGGGGCATGGCCCGTCAGCCCCAATGGACCCGCCGCCAGTAGCGGTCGGTGGTGGGAGTGCCGCCGGGCGCTGACGTAGGGCGGGGGAGGGGCAGGGTGGGGGGTAGTAAACTATGGATTACGGCCGATTACAGGTAAGTACACAAATAAATAAAACAAATTTCGTTGCGCGCGCTGCATCGCATTTGGCGATGCAGCGCGAGAAACTAAATTTGTTTTATTTATTCATATGTGTACTTACCTGTAATTGGCCATAATCCGTAGTTTACTACCCCCTCACCCTGCCCCTCCCCCGCCCCACGTCAGCGCCCGGCGGCACTCCCACCACCGACCGCTACTGCCCGCCGCGTCTGCTTAAACTTGCATATTCAAGGGACAAACAGTACATCGGTTTTGAGTATTGGTATAAAACTATTAGTTGTGATAAAGGCCCCACTGTTGGAGTCCATTTTGAAATAATCACGTGATGCGGCACTGCTAGAAACGTTACAGTGTGTACATTGAAAATGTACCCAGGGTGGCCTTCGCTTCGGCCATGCATTGCACTTGCAAAATTTGGAATCTCATGGGTGACTTGTGCAGTGCTTGAAGTTTATCCTGAAAGTTGGGAAGAGTGGAAAATACCCCGTTTTTGCTCTCAAACAAAATGAGGCATGACGCCTCTAGCAGTCCTGCCCCTAACACGTGGGGAGAAGTCGAGGGTCCGCTGTCAAATAATGGGTCAAGTTTCTGCCCTGAGACGGACAGGTTAACTGATATGAAATATTTCGTTTGCAAGGTATCTGGAGTTGATTTATTCAAAGGCATGCAGTACAGGGCTGTGTAGAATCAGGAAAAACAGATATTGATATCTGTGGCATATGGGTGTCCAATTTCAGATTTATATAAATGATAATTCATGGCCTTTAAGTTCAAACATCTTTGAGAATTCTAACATATTAAGTTCCTGAGTTATCAAGTTCTCTGTTTTTGTATGGATCCGAATGATCACAGTCGGCTGGTTAATGAAATCTAGCTCTGAAATTGACAAAAATTAAATTATAAATGACTATGAATGTTGTAAACCTTTTTAATTACTTTTTAAGGTTGATACGAGAGTCAAATTACTTAGACAAAGTCACACTTTCAAATACAGAAGCCATAGTGATGGACGTGTCTCTTAGATAGGGAGGAGTTTGGTACATTAACTGAGTTTTTTCACATTTTAAAATAGGGTCAGCAACAAATTCAAAATCAGCAGCTATTCCTGGGTAGGGGATATGTTTTCAGATGTCCATTCCATGAATAGCTTTCATTGCATAAATAGGTGTTCTCCACACTAAAAGTTGGCACCCCAGTTAGAGAAAGGTGTCAACATGCTCCAAACAGAGCATCAACACCAAAACAAACCAGAAAACTTCAACATACCAGGCAAAGTTAGAATCTTCATTTATAAGACTTTACAATATTTGGATTTAGAATTCATTCTTTGAAAGCATTGAAAAGACAATTTAATGCACACCTTTTGAAGCAGATACCTTTCAATTCAAAACGTCCACTGTCAAAACACTAAAATGACATTTCCTGCTATCTTAACGTTTTCTCTTTTGAATATTTTATTCGGTAAACTACTTTTCTGGATATTTGCAACTTGTGTTTTTTGTGTTGATGGGTTCCATTTGATCACAGCAGCTGTTCCCTGGGAAGTGTTCAGTGAAGAGCATTATTACCTTAGATTTGCTGTTATTTATTAGCGAAAGGACCTGTTATGAGAAAGATTTCAATCACCAAAGGCAAATGTTGCAGTTACTCTTGCTAAGTCCATATTTATTTATTTATTTGTTGGATTTGTAGAGCGCATGGCTGCCCGAGGGCTTCCCAGCGCTAAGGAGAGCTGAGCCAACGCCTAATTATTGTGGGAAAAGCCAGGTTTTCAAAATATCCGGAACACATCCTTTATGAATTGATAAACTTCTTTCAAACACTCGCTGACCATATTTTGAAATGAGTTTTTGACAACCTAATTCGATTCAAATAGCCTCTTTTCTATTATGTATAAAATATTGTTACAAAATATAGGAAATCTTTTGGAGTGATAAATTGAAGATTTTCTGTCTAATATTCATTATAGAGAATACATGTATTCTATTTATGAACCCCCTAAACTCTGCTTCGCCTATTGTTTCATAAAGGCTAAAATTAAGTTACTATTCACAATTGTCATTTTAAACACAGAACAACTTTAGTTTATGACATTTTTGGTAATTCCATTCCTCTTTTCACTCACAGATACACAGATTTGTTTTTGACAAAGTTTAGGAAGACTGTAATGTAGTGATTGGTAGTTAAGTTAATGCAAATGTTCAGAAAGTCTCCATTAAATCCTATTGCATTATGGTCTGCCAAAGTTCCCTGGGCTGACAATGTTTTAGAATGTTTTTTAGTCTGTTGAAATGCCTTAATTCACTTATGTCTAAGCCATTAGTTGTTTAATATTGTAATTTAATTTTACATTTCCACTTGAGATTCGCTCAAGACCAATATACGCAGTAGACCTGGCCCTGGAACAACTTTTATGCATCACAATATCTTGTGTAACTTTTTTTTATGTGAATCGTTATTGTTCACAAATGGCTCTTTTGATAAATAAAATGTCCACTTAATATCAATCTAAACTGCACTCCATTTCCAAACCAAATTAAACGGCATTCTGCTTTAAATTAATGTGTTAATCTGAGTCCTTTCAAAATACGTGTCTATTATTTTGTTATGAGTATCCCATAAACCTAATTTATTAACGGTAATGCTTTATACTGACATACTGAGTAGTTATGCGCAAACCAGGTAATTAACTGCTATTAATAAACCATTTATGTACTGAAAGGAAAATCATAATGGCAAGAAATGAGTCCTGAAAGAATCTAGAAAGTGATCCATATTAAATATTTGAATCAGTTCTCTAATAATTTAAGATTGTGGAAAGAGAAAAGCATTCCTTACAAAACATGATAGTTAACTGTATCTCAGGTGAGTTTTACTAGAAGAAGAAAACCTAATACTTTGTTCCATATTCGCCATAATTTATACTGTATAATAATAGCTCCTGTGCTACCTGGTCACTTTAATTTTGCTATTAATTAGAAACACACATCAAAGCACTCATCAGTCACACAGGGAATGCTACCACTGATTGTTGACTTCACGTATCACAGCGCCAGGGTACCCGTAGGGTGTTAGCGCGTTTTATAAATATCGTATACATACATACATACATACATACATACATACATACACTCAAGGTGAAAGTGCAGCTCAATATACAAACTTTATTGAAAATAGTTTCACTTTTAATTTGAGAAAAAACTTTTGTATTGAAAAGACATTCAGTGTTATAAGGAGCTGTCTGAACAAATATATTATGTACCATATAAAATTCAGGGAAGATGCTACATTATACAAATTTGATAATTAAAGGATTCATTGTCGACATTTTGAAACTCATTAGCAAAGTTAAGAAGCACATTTTTGCACTGCTAATTTAAAATTAGCTTTAATAAGGTTTTAATTAACGCTGCAGTAGTCCAGCATCTGTTCAATTTTGGGCACTTACAGAATACATTAGTTAGAGTGGAAGCGTCTTAAAAGCACTTGCTGCAGGATTTACATTGCGTCAGGAACAATTTCTGTAGTTTTCAGCTGTATAATATTAAGGCTTCCAGTTTTTCATTTTTACACAAAAATAAACAGGAAACATTTGTCTCCATAACTGTATTCAGGTTTATAAGGAAAAACACTGATTTGCAGATGTTTTATTTAATAATGTTATTAACAATGTTAATAAAGTTTATAGAAATATATTTAATATTCATTCTGCTACAGTTTACAATTTGTTCAGATTTAGGCGCTTCAATGGAATGAAAGTATAAATGCGCTCAGGCAGAGGTCTGAATCTTCATCTGTCCTTTTGTGTTGTTTTTCATGAATTGGGCCCATTGCGTTGAAGATCTGATATGTATTAGAATTTCACAAGTTCGGTAAACTATTTGTTAAGTCTAAACTAAGTCTTTAACACACACTCATGACCGTACCCCTGAATATTAAGTTGTTGAAAATTGATACAGATGTCTTGATCCTTTTTATAGCCCCTAACCAAGGTAGAAAATGGCTCCAAGTCCAAGAAAAGCATCATAGGAATTTTTAATAACGTTGTGTAAATGACTGAAACCCTACCCCCGGTGGTGTGGACATGTTGTGTGATTTGATGTAAGATGTGGATGACTGACTGACCTGTAACGAGAACTTTCTGCTTTTCAAATGCACCAGGCCTCGACCAGGAAAAGGCAGTCACTACCTGAGCAGCTGATTCACAAAGGGAAGGGACTGGCTACATACAGTCTAGGAAGCTATGAGCCTTGTAGGAGGCCCTGATTTTACTAAGGCCTTCGGCTGGGCTTAAGATGCCTGAATTCTGCCTTTCCTGACTTAGGACAAACTTCCCATTAATGGACCTAATTTAAAGTTTTGCCCGACTTCACATAGATTTAATCCAATACGAAGACTGTTTGAGTCCTAAGGTCTTCACGCTTTTACAGGTCTGTTGGGACGGGAATGTTCCCTGCATGGTAAATTAGCACATATACTACCATGAGCTCCTGTCTGCAGCTCAATCGGGCCTCCTCTCTTTTACTTTGGCCTTGGGGGTCACACTCATCTAGAATGTGCGCAAAGGCCGTGACACGTCTGTGACTGCAAGGCCCATGACCATCCCCAAGCGTGCACATATAGTAGGCAGTAGGGTCAATGGACTGCTGTCCGTACCGTGATACATCGCATAAGTTATGCCGGGTCTGGTGGCTCAGTGGACTAATGCATCCACTGCAGGGGCCTGTTTTCGACCTCATGTTCACACGTT
The DNA here is from genome assembly GCA_963921515.1 of Calotriton arnoldi. NCBI lineage: Eukaryota > Metazoa > Chordata > Amphibia > Caudata > Salamandridae > Calotriton > Calotriton arnoldi. The sequence continues at coordinate 3,751,109 of CAWUFW010000109.1, read as the reverse complement.
TAAATACCGGTGAATCCACTCAGCCTTTCATCCATCGGAGGTCGATAAAATGAGTACCATTGAGTTGGGTAACAATAAACATCTGTTATTCAGCGCCAAGATACCCCGTTCGGGATGAACGTGCGCTTTACAAATACACATGTTATGTTATAAGGCGGTGGTGGCAGTGTACCATGTTTTGTGGATCAAAGTGTGACCAGACCTCTGCGTGTCAATAAAAGTGCAACTACTGACCGCTATTGTGTAACGTTCCACTGTTACACAAGGAATAACGGAACAAGGTTCTGATTTTCATGTGTGTGCCGAGTGTGTCTGTGTGTGTGTGTGTGTGTGTGTGTGCGTGTGTGTGCAGTGCTTTTTAACGTGTATGGCAGTAGGATGCTTGTATTGTATGAGTCTGAGTAATGGGGTCAGTGTGACGTGTTTGGATGCTCCTGTTTTAGAACGGCACAAGATGGAGGATGCGGTATAGCTCCCCCGACAGTGATAGTGCATCGCGTGCATCCCTCTGCCTAGACTGTGGAGACCCAGACAGAGGATGGAAACAGGGCTACCCTTAGAAATTCCATGAGGATCTTGTTAGCAAAGGACTGCAGATTGTTTTTTCCTGGGCACTACCATTTGGTAGTTGGTAGGTGAATAGGGCTCTGGGGTGAGACTGTGGGTTCTATTGTTGAAGGTGAGGTGGTTTCTAGGTCAGGCCCCCCTTTTGTCTGCTTCTCCCTCATACCTGCTTCGTGAAGCTGATGGCAGCCAGGTGCAGAGAACTCACACTTCATTATGTCTTTGTTTTGGGTACCCCTTTTTGTAGCGAGCCCCATTGTGAATGCTGCGAGAAACATCACTTTACACAAAGGATGCAAATGCCATTGTTTAATTAAACGTCAAAAAGGAGAACAACATTTAAAAAAGAACAAACCCAAAACGGTTCTGAAACCTTAATCAGTGGGTCCACGTTCCGTCTGTAAAATGTGTATAAAAGTGGGATCGAAACTAAACCACTTTGTTCCAGTTCCAAGTTCTTCATGACCAAGGTAGGGAGTGCTCCACTGAGTACTTGAAGGACTGCTCTGTGACCAGCGCTGGTATCTGCATGACAGCCGGTCTCTGAGGTGAGGGGCACGTTAAGTCTGCACTTTCTGCTGTCAGAGTTGAGCATCTGCCTAGTGCCTAGAAGCCTGACTGCTGTGGGAGGGTGGAGAGTGCCTGGCCTGAGAGGATGTACGGAAGGTGTATCCCAGCATGTTCTCATAATTAGGAATCCTCAGAAACGGTGGACAACTCTAGAAAATAAATCTAGGAGTGGCCTGTGTGATGTGGGGGTCTCTCCGCCTCTCTATGTGGCTACTGTGGAGGTGTGTACTAAGACTCTAAAAGCACAAGCACCATTGTGTCAGCTGGTAGCCATGCTCTCCTATGAGCTAGTCCAATCGGCCTGGGAGGCTGCAACAACCGCAGACATTACAACTGACAAATTGGCCCGGAGACCACAACTGGCTCTTCTGAGTACCTCCCTGCACTTGGCTGGAATAGCCACAGTTGCAGAAGATGTCACACTGCTACGCAAGAAATGGCTGATCTCTGCCATAGATTCGCGGTTTTAAATGAAGCTGCTGCTGAGGTCCCAGGAGTGAGCAGTGACTGCTGCGAAGGGTGTGAACTTGGACTGCGCACGCTACCCCATGTAACCTGCAAAAAGCAATGACCAGTTAAAGCAGGGCGCAGCCTTCGAGGGACTAAGCATGCGGCAAGGAACCTGCTATGATGGCTTGAGATATTTTCACCTAAGCAAGTACCTGCTCTGAGTTGCACATCTAACCAGTGGGAGTTAAACTGAAGTAATGTGCAACTTTGCGTAACTTGTGTCTATACCCCTGTGTGCCTGAATCTATAGCCTTTAGGGTCTCCCAAGCAGAGAGTGAGTATTGGAAGAGGGGGAGTGTTGCTCACTGGAGATCATAACTATACTCACAATCCCATAATTGCAACTCTAATTGAAGTGAGTAGTGTTTAGTTCTCCTGTGTGCTTAAAGTGCTTTCTTTTTACACAAAAGATGAGCACTGGTTGGACATGCCGCTATTGTGTCTGTTGGTTGATTGTTGAGTTCTGAGCTTGAGCGCCCCCACTCTACCTGCCTCAGAAGCCTGATTCTGCTCACCATCACCACCCTAAGAGTCAGGTGCAGAAGGAGTTGTACTGAACCCAGATTGGAGAGCCATAGGAGGACAAACCCTAGGACACCAGTGGCACATGGCCTCGGCCACCATGGCTGGAGTCCAGTAGCCCCTGTAACCTTGTGGCCCTCGAACGGGGATTGGCAGGCTCACTTCACGCTTTAATTGGTGCTACTCATTCCGTCATGTGTACATCAGGAGATCCAGATGAACAACCATTTACCAAAACAAAGAATTACAACGAACATTTCATGCACACACACTTGAAGTTTTGTGTGTGTGTTTCAGTGCGTAGCGTTAAAGGGTCAGCTACACGCGGAAAGCTGGTGATATGCCATTATATTAAAAAACACACGAGGATGCTTTTAAGAGTACAGTTGTGTATGAACATGACAACTCCTTTACTGACCACACCTATCTACCTGCTGGGTATCAACAGGCGTACTCTCTTCACAAGGCCTGTAAGAGGGATCAGCCTGTTCACACGAGCAGCAAGGTCTGTGAGAGGGATTATCCTGTTCACACTGGCAGCAAGGTCTGTAAGAGGGATCAGCCTGTTCACACGAGCAGCAAGGCCTGTAAGAGGGCTCAGCCTGTTTACACGAGCAGCAAGGCCTGTAAGAGGGATCAGCCTGTTCACACGAGCAGCAAGGCCTGTAAGAGGGATCAGCCTGTTCACACTAGCAGCAAGGGTCTGTAAGAGGGATCAGCCTGTTCACACGAGCAGCAAGGCCTGCGAGAGGGATCAGCCTGTTCACACGAGCAGCAAGGCCTGTAAGAGGGATCAGCCTGTTCACACGAGCAACAAGGCCTGCGAGAGGGATCAGCCTGTTCACACGAGCAGCAAGGCCTGCGAGAGGGATCAGCCTGTTCACACGAGCAGCAAGGCCTGCAAGAGGGATCAGCCTGTTCACACGAGCAGCAAGGCCTGCGAGAGGGATCAGCCTGTTCACACGAGCAGCAAGGCCTGCGAGAGGGATCAGCCTGTTCACACGAGCAACAAGGCCTGCGAGAGGGATCAGCCTGTTCACACGAGCAGCAAGGCCTGCGAGAGGGATCAGCCTGTTCACACGAGCAGCAAGGCCTGCGAGAGGGATCAGCCTGTTCACACGAGCAGCAAGGCCTGCAAGAGGGATCAGCCTGTTCACACGAGCAGCAAGGCCTGTAAGTTGCATCTTTGGTTTCAGCACTAGTTATAACACACAACAGCTCAGTGTTAGGAATAACAACGAACACTTCATGCACACACACTTGAAGTTTTGTGTGTGTGTTTCAGTGCGTAGCGTTAAAGGGTCAGCTACACGCGGAAAGCTGGTGATATGCCATTATATTAAAAAACACACAAGGATGCTTTTAAGAGTACAGTTGTGTATGAACATGACAACTACTTTACTGACCACACCTATCTACCTGCTGGGTATCAACAGGTGTACTCTCTTCACAAGGCCTGTAAGAGGGATCAGCCTGTTCACACGAGCAGCAAGGCCTGCGAGAGGGATCAGCCTGTTCACACGAGCAGCAAGGCCTGCGAGAGAGATCAGCCTGTTCACACGAGCAGCAAGGCCTGTAAGAGAGATCAGCCTGTTCACACGAGCAGCAAGGCCTGCAAGAGGGATCAGCCTGTTCACATGAGCAGCAAGGCCTGTAAGAGGGATCATCCTGTTCACACTAGCAGCAAGGCCTGCAAGAGAGATCAGCCTGTTCACACGAGCAGCAAGGCCTGTGAGACGGATCAGCCTGTTCACACTAGTAGCAAGGCCTGTAAGAGGTATCAGCCTGTTCACACGAGCAGCAAGGCCTGCAAGAGAGATCAGCCTGTTCACACAAGCAGCAAGGCCTGTGAGACGGATCAGCCTGTTCACACAAGCAGCAAGGCCTGTGAGACGGATCAGCCTGTTCACACTAGCAGCAAGGCCTGTAAGAGGTATCAGCCTGTTCACACGAGCAGCAAGGCCTGTAAGAGGAATCAGCCTGTTCACACGAGCAGCAAGGCCTGTAAGAGGGATCAGCCTGTTCACACGAGCAGCAAGGCCTGTAAGAGGAATCAGCCTGTTCACACGAGGAGCAAGGCCTGTAAGAGGGATCAGCCTGTTCACACGAGCAGCAAGGCCTGCAGGAGAGATCAGCCTGTTCACACGAGCAGCAAGGCCTGTGAGACGGATCAGCCTGTTCACACGAGCAGCAAGGCCTGTGAGACGGATCAGCCTGTTCACACTAAAGGCCTGTAAGAGGGATCAGCCTGTTCACACGAGCAGCAAGGCCTGTAAGAGGGATCAGCCTGTTCACACGAGCAGCAAGACCTGTAAGAGGGATCAGCCTGTTCACACGAGCAGCAAGGCCTGTAAAAGGGATCAGCCTGTTCACACGAGCAGCAAGGCCTGTAAGAGGGATCAGCCTGTTCACACGAGCAGCAAGGCTTGAAAAGAAGAATCAGCCTGTTCACACGAGCAGCAAGGCCTGTAAGAGGGATCAGCCTGTTCACACTAGCAGCAAGGCCTGTAAGAGGAATCAGCTTGTTCACACTAGCAGCAAGGCCTGTAAGAGGAATCAGCCTGTTCACACTAGCAGCAAGGCCTGTAAGAGGGATCAGCCTGTTCACATGAGCAGCAAGGCCTGTAAGAGGGATCAGCCTGTTCACACGAGCAGCAAGGCCTGTAAGAGGGATCAGCCTGTTCACACTAGCAGCAAGGGTCTGAAAGAGGGATCAGCCTGTACACACTAGCAGCAAAGCCTGTAAGAGGGATCTGCCTGTTCACACTAGCAGCAAGGCCTGTGAGAGGAATCAGCCTATTCACACTAGCAGCAAGGTCTGTAAGTTGCATCTTTGGTTTCAGCACTAGTTATAACACACAACAACAGCTCAGTGTTAGGAATAACCTTTTAGGTCCTTACGTCCTGATGAATGTCAGTGATATAGGGTGCTAAAAGCTCTTGTAATGTGTTGAGGTGATTGATTGAATGATTGATTTAATCTTGCAATAAGGAGGTTAATGATTGGTTTAATCTTGCAATAAGGAGATTGATTGGTTCAATCTTGAAATGGGGAGATTGATTGATTGGTTTAATCTTGAAATGGGGAGATTGATTGATGGGTTTAACCTTGCAATAATGAGATTGATTGGTTTAACCTTCATACGAGTAGATGTTAATAAAGAAGTCATGACCTCCACTATGCGTGGGGGTGCCTGCATGAAGAGGGAGTCTGTGATCCTAAGATACTCAGGACTGGGTTGAATGCTTTAGGGAACTCACCTATTTATAGGCCCCTCCAAAGAGCTCCTGGTGAGGCCAGCTGGGACCTTGATGAAAAGTGCCACCAGCGTCCTTTTAAATTCGAACCAGTTTGTGAATACAACCCATTCTAGGGGGTAGTACCTGGTCTTTGGACTAGGCAGAGTCCTGGTTCTCAGAAAAAGACCCCAGTGCCTGCTGGTTTCGGAGGCAGGATGGAGGAAGAATGGCCGCAACACTAGCTTCGCCCCTTCAAGCACTGTGTATCCTGCCCTTCCTGTCCTCGTGAGGGGTTTGGCAGAGATACTGCTGTCCCGTAGTAGGGCGCATTGATGTACCACTACAGTGCTGGCTCACATTCTTGCATAATGCTGGCCCTGGCAGGATGGTGGTAATTTTGGTCACACTGTAGACAATGCTACTGTGATGGCATCCCACCTCATCAGTGTTTATTTATTTATTTATGCAATTTATATAGCGCGCAACTACCCTGGAGTGTCTCGGCGCTGTGGAGTTAAAGGTGAGCAGCTGAATTAGATGACTACTGGTTGAAGAGCCAGGTTTTTACTTGTTTCCTAAATGTCAAAAGGGTGGGACTGGTTTTGATATGGAGGGGGAGGGTATTCCACAGTCTAGATGCGGCAACTGTAAATCGTCTATCTCCCCAGGATGTTTTCTTTGTGCGAGGAATAGTCAATAGGTGGGCTGAGGAAGAGCGCAAGGGTCTGTTGGGGGTGTATGGGCAAAGTCCTTTTTTTAGGAACTCCGGTCCAGTGTTGTTGATTGCTTTATATGCGATGCACAATGCCTTAAATTTCGTTCGACTTCTGATAGGTAGCCAGTGAAGCTGACGAACAACTCGAGAGATCGACTTGAGCTTGGAGGTGCCGGATAGAATCCTGGCAGCTGAGTTCTGGACTAGTTGAAATTTGTTGAGGACTCTCTCCTGGGCGTTTAGGAGGAGTCCGTTGCAATAGTCAACTTTTGACATCACCAATGTGCACATGTGAGTCTTACCGGCTCTGGGGGGGAGGAATGGTCTAAGTTTCCTTATCATTTTAAGAGTGTAGAAGGATGAGGTGACTACCGCGTTCGCGTGGTGGATGAACGACAGCTTGTCGTCAAACATTACGCCCAGATTCCTGACCTTAGTGACAGGTCTAGGAAGAGATCCCAACTCGGTTGGCCACCAAGTAGGGGACCAACCAGGGGCCAGGCTGCCAAAGATCATTACCTCCGTTTTATCGGAGTTAAGCTTTAGGCAATTGCTTGCCATCCAAGAGCTGATGGCTAACATTCCCTCCTGAAAACTGGCAGCAACTGCTCCTCCATCTTTGTGTACCGCCAGCACCAGTTGGGTGTCGTCGGCATATGATGTCAATCTCATCCCGTGTGCTTTGATGACCCTGGCCAAGTCCGACACATAGATGTTAAATAAGGTCGGACTCAGGAAGGATCCTTGGGGAACACCACAGGGGAGGGTGAATACTGGGGAGAAGAAGTCGCCGAGTTTAACTGACTGGGTGCGATTGGAGAGGAAGGAGGCTAGAAGGGCTCTGGCCCTATGATTAATGCCGATGGAGGAGACACGGTCGATCAGGGTGGCGTGATCGACCGTGTCAAAGGCACCTGAAAGATCCAATAGTACCAGGACTGCAGCGCCGCCTTGATCTAGGATCATCCTGATTTCGTCAGATGCCTTAATGAGGGACGTCTCGGTACCGTGGCCCTTCCTAAAACCAAATTGGGTGTCATCCAAAAGATTATTGTGGTCGATGAACTGTGATAATTGGATGTTCATTATTTTTTCAAAATTTTTTGAAGGAAATGGGAGACGTGCGATAGGTTTGTAATTTTTAGATTCTGAGGGTTCGAGATTGGATTTTTTTAGCAGGGGTTTGATAATGGCCTTTTTCCAAACTGAAGGGTAGGAGCCTGTGTGGAACATTGAGTTGCAGATGTTGGGAAGGACAGGGCCTATGGAGTCAGGGATACGTTTTAGAACGGAAGGGGGGCATGGGTCGAGGGGGGATCCTGATTTAATGGTGGATATCAGCTTTGTTATCTGCTCGGGTGAAACCTGACTGAATTCGGAGAACACAGTGGTCGAGTCGTTGGTGAAGATGTTGCGTGTAGGATGGTCGGACTTGACCTGGGTTGAGAAGTTGGAGTAGATTTGATTGACCTTGTCTTCGAAGAAGTTAGCAAGGGAGTTGCAAAGTGATTGAGAGGCATCTATGGGTGAGCAGAGCGGTGGGCTGGATAGTTTGGTTACCACCTGGAACAACTGTTTGGTGGAGTTTTGGGCAGATTCTATTTGATTGAGGTAAAATTTGCTTTTCTCTGCGACGATAAGATGTTTATATTTGGCTATCGAGTCCTTATATAGCGTTTTGTCATTGTTGTCGTAGTATTTGCGCCAACGCCTTTCTAAATTTCTGCAGCGTTGTTTCTCCAGTCTAAGCGTCTCTGAGAACCAGGGGGCGGAGGGAGCACTTCGGTTAGTGGAAACATTCTGGAGTGATACTAAGGTGCTAAAGGCATTATGAAGCCAGTCTGAATAATTATTGGAGGCGAGATCGGGGTCTGGTGTGAAGTGGTGTTGAGTGGAGGAGAGGTTTGTTTTTAGAAGATGGGTATCAATATTCCTCCACGCTCGAAACTGTTTGGGAGAGCGGGAGCTGGTGTGTGGGCGGTTGGATTTCCTGGTCTGAATAGTGAACAATACTGCAGAATGGTCTGTCCAGGTCAAGGGTATAACGGTGGATAGGGAGATGTGGCTATTGTTAGTAAAAAGACCGTCAAGTGTGTGACCCGCCCTGTGGGTGGGTTTTATCACTAGCTGTCGTAGGCCAGCTGACAGTAGGTCTGTTGTAAGGGAGGAAGAATCTTTGTCATCGAGAGATTCTAGGTAAAAATTAAAGTCTCCCAGAATGGTATAATCGGGAGCTCCTGCTACTGTCTCTATCAAGCTACCTAAGGCTGTAAGTAAATCAGCTCGGGAGCCAGGTGGGCAGTAGAGGAGGGTTCCTTTGAACGATTGGATACTGGAGAGCATAATCGAAAAGGTCAGTGCTTCGCAGACCGGTGAATCAATTGTTTCTATTTTAGCTGAATATTTGTCTCGATAGATAATCGCTAGGCCACCTCCCTTCTTTATAGGTCTATCCTGTCTGAGTGCGCAATAGCCGATGGGAGTGGCGATGCAGAAGTCAGGTCCAGATGAAGGATCACCCCAAGTTTCTGTTATGAATAGGAGGTCTAGGTTGTGGTTGGTTAGAAGTTCGGAGATTTCAAATTTGTGCTTAGGGAGGGAACGTGCATTTATGAGGGCGGAATGAATGTGTTCAGTGTTTGTGAAGCGGGGGTAGGAGGTGGAGGATGGGGGTGGTGTGGGTAGAACCAGATTGAACGAACAGTTAGGGCAGCGAGTGGATAATTTATTGGTGAATGAGTCCAGGCTGAAATGGGGGCAGTGATGGGTGTTCGTGGTGTAGTTGATGTCCATTAGCTGGGAGCTTGTGTAGGTTAATACCTTATTGCCTGTTGTTGTTGTTGAGGGGCCAGGGGGCATGGCCCTGGGCCCGGCGTGAACAGGCGCAGACAGGCTTGCCTTTCGCGCCCGCTGCGCGCGTCCGCTGCGCGTTGAGAAAGGCATGTGGGTTTTATGGTGCGGTAGGTCAGCTGCTAGACTGCTAACCTCCGTTGTCACCGGAAGTGTGTGGGGGACACTTCCGGAGCTTGCGATCAATCCCTCCACACAAACTGAAACATCAGCGGTGGACCGGGGAACACGCAGGGGGACAGAAGACAGAGTGGTGAGCACAAAGTGATTTAAAATGTTTTTAAAAAGTGCAAGTGGCAGTAAAAACAATTTGGGAGCCCTTTGCCAGGCGGTACCCAGTGTTCGAAGTGGGCGGGATTGGCAGGGCACGGCGTGCCCCTACTTCTTGAATTTCAGAGAGTCCGTTCCCCTACTTTCTTATTTTAAACATGCCTCCTGGACGGCAGAAATCGCCAAGGCCGATTGTTAAAGCTCGGCTTTTGGGGACGGGTGAAACGGGCAGAGAAGGAAAAGGACTCTGTCTTCCTTCGTGCCCAAAGAAGACAAGGACAGTGTCCAGTTCTCCTGCCGCTGGCAACTGCCCCCCCTCCCTCTTTGCTCCCACTCTTCCCTCTCTTTCTGTCTCGCTCCTCCTCATGTAGTGAAAACCGAGACTTCAAGAAACAGGTATTACCTTCTCTTTCCTGCTTTCGTTTATTTGCTCCCCTGTGAAATGGATCCAAAAAAGAAAAACACTTGCTGGAAACGTCGTCTTTTTCTGACATTTTTCAATTTCTAAGTGCAGCCTCGGGGTGGAGAGAAATAAAACATTCAAAATATGAAAACTAACTAAAGCAAGACAGAGTGGTTGCAAGGTGGTCAGATTGATTTATTCACACCTAAGCACATTAGCGCCACTTTACAGTGTTTGCCAGTGAAGCGCTACTTTTGTTTTCTCGTCTCTCTTTGAACAACATTGTTTTCCCTGGGTGGGAAAGTGCACTATTCCTGGAGGTACTGAAATACCTGCTTGATGGGTGACTTGGAAAACAAAATGTGTACAGCGGCTGTGTGTTCACGAATGTGGTCTTTTTAAACCATACTACTTACGTTTTGTAAGGATATAAGCAATGGGTATTAAAGCGGGTCCCTTCTGGGCCCTGTAGTCATGGACTTAACTTTTCAGGCAAAAGAACTCACTAATTTCTGAATAATGAGTGTAAAAAGAAAAAGGTAACCATGTTATTCCTGCTTACATTTCACATGCTTTACTTAATCTTGCATTCCTCATAAGGGTTTCCTTTTTCTAGGATGTTAATTTTTTTAGGCAGCATATTGCTCTTGTCTTGTGCATAATTTGAATTGAGTCATATCCAGGTGTTTATAGCGGGACAGTGCAGTGCAAGTTTCTCTCAGTGGGGCAGTATGGTGTTCAGTGGGGGAGAGGATGTGGCACTATGGTCAGAGCTGCTGAATTTGGAACTGGAGAACCAGGTTCAGCCTTCATGACCAGTCCACCAGACCACTCTCCTGAGGGAGCACATTCCCATGCTAGACCTTAGAAGGCCCCGCAAGATCTTAAAAGCCCTGGTGTCTTAGCACCAGCAGGTGGACCCTAGCGGTGGCAAGTGTAGGTTAACCTTGAAGGCCTGTCCGCCACAATTCATTCTGAAGTTCACCTCCAGTCTTGCAGGCAGGCCTATGAAGCAGCACACCATAGAGTGACAGTGACTCTGTCACTGTGGTCACAGGACCCTTGAGCAGGGTGGCTCTAGGGCAGTGCGACTGCACCAGGCGCTGACCAGCCGCGGTCCGTGCAGGTAACAGCGGTGGGGCAGAGAGGCCGGGTAAGGGGGGATTTCGAGGGATGATGCAGAGGGAAAATTAAATAAATAATTAATTTTCCCTCTGCATCGTCCCTCGAAATCCCCCCTTACCCGGCCCCACCGCCCACCGCTGTTACCTGCATGGACCGTGGCTGGCACTGACTTCAGGTGGGGGCGTCGTATTTGCAAGTATAAAATGGTTTTAAAAGCACTTGCTGCCTCCAACAATTTTCAGCAACAATAAAAATGTCATGATCACTCCAGTGATTAATGTTCTTAGTAGAGAGAGATGGTGTTTTGTGTAGTAGACGTTTTGACTCATGGAAAGGAAGCGCAGAGGGTTAATGTGCCTGCTGCTAAGAACAGGTACCATGCAGATCACAAAGCGCACATAATGTAAATAGGTCAGTGGGTCACTGCTTTTGTCAGAGGGTTGTTACTTGCAGATAATAAGTTAAAATCCTAACATAGAACAGTGAGCTATTAACTGTCATGTAAGAGCTGCATGCAAACTGCAACTTATAAAACTCATATTAAACCTTAAATAAACATGTGTATCCATTGGTTAAATTAAATAACGTAATAAGCTGTAACCGGTTAGTGAAATGGGAAACAAATACTAAAAATTGGGATATTTTGCTCTTTCTGCCAAACCTCTGACTCCGCCCACTGACCCAATCCACGGGTTATTCCCGCCCTCTGATTCTCCGCCCACAGTTCCCCTACTTTTTTCCCCCCACTTCGACCACTGATGGTACCCAGCTCTACCACAATGCTCTCCTTGACGTAATAGCGGCAATGTTTAGCATCATGTGTACGTCAATGCCAAGACGGCAGCCCTGACGTAACAATGGTGGTGATTTTTAGCATCATGTGGGCATCGATGCAATGATGGCATCTCCGGCACAATGATGCCACTGGCATCATGGTAATACAATTTGGCATAACCCAGGGACCCATGGCGCACTGTCTGCTTCTATTGACTCCTGTCCCATTTCATGCCCAGACCGCCACTCCTCAATGCCCCCCTCGTCTATTGAAACACACACTCACTAATCACTCCATGCACTTTCACTCATTCGTCTTAATGTTAAGCCAGAGCTATTGGTTGTGTCAATGTCTGTTCATCTTTCATTCTTATCCATCATCGCGTCTTTCATCTTTAATGCGTTCCTTTCTGTATTCCTTACTACTTCCGCTTGTCCTCTCTCCACCTCTCCCCCCTCATTTCTTCATTATAATTACTTCTACCTCCTTTCTTCCTCCCTCTCCCTTTCCCTTCCCTATCCCGCCCTAATATTTCTCTCTTTCCAGCCCCTCTGTTCGCTTTGTTTCCTTTCCTCGGATTTATCTTTGCTTCATGGTTTCGCGCCTTCCCAGGGTTAAAAGGAGCCACAATTCTAATTGTGACTCCTTTTAACCCCTCTGGGTAGTTCACTTGACCTCTGACACACCAAGACGTCATGAAAACAATGTGAATGCGTGAGCAGTTGGGCAGGAGGCGGCCTGACGTGGCTCATTGTGATTGGGGGGCTCTGGAGTGACAGGCCTGGACATTCCCCAGGCTGGGTCTGCCATGGGGGTGGGGGGCCTCCAGGGCCTAGAAATAGAAGCCTTCAGAGACTTAGTTATGTCAGGTCAGTGAGAACAGATTGAATGCGGCTCAACAACAAGTTATTTAGAGAAACTGTACTAAAAAACTCACATCCGCACATTTATTACAATGTAGAAAAGTCAGATTGCTTATTAATGCCACATTATAAATAAATTGGACTGAGAAAGTGCTTTTCTACCTCCCAGACTGCATTTTATAACTCCTTTACACAGGGGCACAACTCTGCTCACAAGGCTTCTAAAAAATAATTTTATATTATGGCACAAATTAAATCCCTTGCATTCTGGTTTTGGCTAAATACGCATGCAAAACGCCATGCCATTCACCCAACATGCAGATGAGCCGAGTGTAGTATGTTCTCATTGGTGAGGGATTGGAGTGACATCATCAACCACTCGATGCTTTGAATCTGGGAGTCATACACCCCCTCCCCCCCACACACACCCTCAACAAGTATTAACAAGAATATTGTACGCTATTTCCCTTCATATTTGCTATACATATATATAATGTGTTTGATAGAAAGAAAATGGGCTGATGCACGACTGCCTTTTACCCCCGCCCTACTGACCTGTGAGGTCTGTGTTGGCAGCTCTCCCGAAGTCCCGGGGCGTCTTGCTGATCGCGGTGTTTCTGGTCCTTACGCCGTGATACGCTCCATGGAACAAAACCATTCAGACACGGCTTAGGGCAAACCTTATTCAAACCTATTTCTCCTTCTGGGCCTTTCATGAGGAGATGGTCCGTGACGAGGGCGCTGCTTTCCCATCAGCCCCTGGGGCCCGGAGCCTCGGAGACCCACTGTCTGATGTCCACTCTAGTGCAGAGGAGGCTCGGCTGAGCTGTGAGTCATCTGGGGCCTCCTTCACTGACCCCACATGGATCACAGAGGTAATAACACCGCAGCCTAGGAGGATGGTCTGGACTCTGATGGGGGGGGTGGAGGAAATGACCTTTTCTGACTCCTGTTGGGATAGTAAAATATAGCAATTGTCATGGTTCAGTGCAGTGGGCCCCGGTGCCACTGCACCTGCTGCACCAACAGCATGTACGGCCCTCAACAAAGAACGCAGCACTCCATTACAACACGTGACTGTAACGGACGTACTTACCAATGTACTAAAGTCATTCACATGTACATGGAATGAAGACACGTATGTCACGCGCCAGTCTACACAACTGCAGACGAACAGAAGAATGTGTCGTCAACCAAAGGGCGACGACGGGTTCTCAGTGTCAAACACAACAAGATGTCAGGATGGGAGAACATACTCCGAGGAGCAGGGGGGGGGAGGGGGGGCGTTTACCCAAAGGGTCTTACGCTGAAATGAGCCCCCGGGGTTTGCCAGGGCAGTGTGCTTCTTGTGACACCTGCTGGCAGTGTGAGACTCTCGGAGTGAAGCTCCGTTTCTTTCGACCGAGATTTTACGCATGCCACCTTTGGCCAGGGCATGCAGCGTTGGCACACTAGGGACACCGAAGGGAGTCAGCAGAGAGGGCTGCAGTTGTAAAGTAGTCCCTCCTGTATTTCAATGCAAGCACTCGAGTGGAGGTGTAAGGATACACGCAAACAGCTGATAGCATTAGGTGAGAGACCTGTACTCCACAGGGCTGATCCAAGATGTACCGAAAGACGATGGTTGAAGATACCAGTATCTAAAAGGGATGGACTCAAAGCCCACTCTTTGTGTGTTCCTGAGGCCCAGACCTGAAAATAAGGCTCTTCAAACCTTGATGAAATCGAACCTTGTTGCACCTTATGGGCTCCTCGTTGGTACCCCCCCTTCCCCCCCCCTCCCCCCCCCTCCCATAGCTGCCAAGATTTCAGATTGCTTATGTGTGACATTTTCATAATTTCAGTGTAATTATGAGTGACATTCAACGACTATGAGTGACACTTTCTCGAGAGCAAAATCAAACAATAAAGACATGGGAAACATATAAATATCAGAAATCACACCCACTTGAACAACAAGAAACACTAATAAGATCTTAAAACTAGTGCAAAGCACCAGAAATGGAAGGGCTCTGTGGGACCAGACTGTACCAAACAGGATGTTGAAGGCCCCAGCACAGATGGTCTCAGCTGCCTGCTAATAAATTATGATAATTATTCAGTCACGACAGTGACTCGCAGACTGCAAGTGACCAGCTTATACAGTCTATATTTTTACTTTGCGTTCTGATATTTATAGGTATCACATTATAGGTGTAGGAATACAGGTACCAGAATGCAATCTGAAAAGACAGGACTCGGTCATTATGGCAATTTGACAGCTTATAGGTATGTGGCCACAGGAAGGAGAGAAACAAAGGTGAGGGCGTGTAATTGACACTCAAAGCCTCAGTTGTAGGTGTGGGTCAAAGTGTACGAATGTGGCCTAGGAAGCCTGCTGAGCACTGTGGATGCACCTGTCAGCCTATGATGCAGCTGGGAAGAGCACAGGGACAGCTGCACTTATGAAAGGCTCTAAGCATCAGGATATGCTCTGTTTGGCCATGGTACCAGAAGTCAGACTGTCAAGCCCCATCTCCCTGTGCTCCAATTGTATTCTTTCCCTCACAGCCAGTCAGAGGTAGCAGAGATTAGCACAGGGGCATGCACAGAACCGATGACAGGCAGCCCATGTCACTCGATGCGAGCTCTTCTGGTCTCTGGCCCTGTGGTGTTAGAACGCCAAAACTTTTAAATCTAAACACGCTCATGTATGTATCAAGCAGGTTAAAAAGGCGGACACAGGCTTTACAGAGCGATTGTGCGAATGGCATGACACTGTACCTATGCATTATTCATTGTAAATCTTCCATAAACATCACAGGTGTTTCAACGTCTATTCTAGAGCATCACATTGCATATGGGTGTTTACTTAAATAAACTACGTTGCATGTACATAACTGCTTTATTCTATTAACTGTGAAAGTGCCACAACTCAAGTACTGAAATGTCACACATAGGAACACAACACTGCACACAAGGAGTATCGCACATAAAACAACCTAAAACATGGCAAATAACTCCAGTTGTAAAACTGTAACAGGCACGTTCTACGCTCACTTCTCCCTACTACCTTCATGTGTAGTCATAGCAGACGCTCCTCAACAACACCTTGTCAGCTGCCCCAAAAATGAAGTGACTCAGTGAGCTGACTCCGCCGCAGACAGACAGGCACTGGGCAAGCCTCAGCCTCACAGGCAGTCAATGTGAGCCAGCAGCCATGGTGCTGTAGTCTATTAAAAACGAGTCTCATCAACCCCAATAAAAATCATGATTACCCCCGAAAGCTCTCCGCAATACCTGCCCACCCTGCCCAGACGTGGGTCCCTTGCTCACTTTGCCACTGGATTCAAGATAGTCTGGCTGATGAGGGTTTTGAACCCGAAACCGGTCCTAGGATGCTTGATTCCGGTCCAGGGAAGACATGGCTTGGCAGTTCGGGCTGGACTGTTCCCATGAGGCACAGGGTCAGACTGATTTGCATATGGCCATGTCTGAACTGGGGTGGTGGAGTGAGCTAAAGAATGATGATGGATTAAACCCAGATCAGTTGACTGGGGGTGAGTGTTTGATTTGCTCTAACGCTCCGTCCATCATCCCCTTTGGTATTGCTTTGTTCGCCCTAAGTTGGCAGGGTATGCCCAGATGTGGGTCCCTTGCTCACTTTGCCACTGGATTCAAGATAGCCTGGCTGATGAGGGTTTTGAACCCGAAACCGGTCCCAGGATGCTTGTTTCCGGTCCAGGGAAGACATGGCTTGGCAGTTTGGGCTGGACTGTTCCCATGAGGCACAGGGTCAGACTGATTTGCATATGGCCATGTCTGAACTGGGGTGGTGGAGTGAGCTAAAGAATGATGATGGATTAAACCCAGATCAGTTGACTGGGGGTGAGTGTTTGATTTGCTCTAACGCTCCGTCCATCATCCCCTTTGGTATCACCCTGCAGGCAGCGGCACAGATGGGCCGCCTAAATTTAAAATTAAGAGAGTCAACACAGCTGGGCCGCCCCCCCCCCCCCGTTGCATCAAGCCCTGTGGCTTTTGAGATGGGGGTGCATGGCCATGTGTTGGAGTCACTTACTGTTTAATGCACACATATAATGATATTCACACTAAAGTTGAGCAGCCTATGAAACGTAAGCCTTGGCGTAGACAACCCAGAGGGAAGTTTGCGTCACTGCCTACGCGGAGCGGAAATGCCTGCTCGAGAAGCTAAAGCTATTCTTAGTTGTTGCAGGTGTAAGAAACGCGTGTCGGAGACTATAATATGACCAAATTGTCACCTCTGGTTTGTTACAGGCGACTAGGAATGTTTACTCTCCCAGACTAACAGGATTGTTTCAGCTAAAATGATATGTCCAACGCAGTATGAGGGGAACGCTTGCGAGAACCTTGATTGCCTTACGTGAGGCACAGCCAGCACGACCTTAAACCCACTGAAGCATCTACCTCATGGAGCCACCTCGAATAGCCAGAACAACCCATCAGAACAGAGCAGATCTCGGCCTGTTAGTGACAAATGGTTTAAAAGTGACGTTATTGTGAGGAGTAAGGGAGCCGAAACGGCTAAATAGAATGTTGTCTATAGGTTTTCAAAATCGTTGCTCTAGAAGTGATGTAAGGAAACCTCTGCTGGAAAACCTCGTAGCAGCTCCAGACAACTTCCCATGGCTTGTTGCGCAAGTGATCTGTCTCTGCCTGAGTCTACCAGCACCACCTCCTGTTTAAGTGCACCATCGGAACCACCGCCCCGTGTTAAAAGCACATCACCAAACCGCAGGCACCTCGCCCTATACCTCCCATAGAGGGCCAGGTCCATCCAACCATGAACCCTGAAACCTTGGCCCAGGTGCCAATCTGGGCACTTCGCGACCATGTCAGTGCTGAGTAAGTGCTACACTACAATACAACATGCCACCTCTGTTGCCAAGCAGAGCATGGAAAATGCCCCTGTTGTACCAGGTGGGTAAATCTGGAAAAAGAAAGATAACTCCCTAGTAGCATCAGCTGATCTTTTAATCTTCAGATGCAGCTCTAGAGAAACTACTAGATGGAACCTTCAGGAAACCTACGGCTCCGTGGGATTTTGTTGAGAAATTCTAGACTTCATCATTTTGAATGATAAATCGTACTGCATCCAAAATGGATGTATGATTTATTTATTTTATACAATTAGTTCATTGATAAGTGTGGGGTCAAAGTTATTTTTCTACTTCAGAGAGATTAGTGTTTTGAGGTTTAGTGACAGAACTCTGCTTAACATACAGGTATAGACCTCAATTACGCATTCGCAGGCTCAAACTCTCTGCACATCAGTAATCGAGGATGTCTTCAGATAAAGTGGCGTGCCGTTCACGTCTTGTTGAGCGACTCCTTTTTAAACAAACCGTGTGCTTAGAGGCTCCAGGTACCGAATGAAGCCTCTGGAAGGAGCCTTGTGGACCCCTCCACCCCCACGCCTCACGTCATCATGGATTCCTTGAAAGGGACATTTCTCAATCTGACCAGCTGATGCCGATGAGAGATGAAACCCAGCCAAGGCCTTTTCCTCTGAAGCTGATTAGATGTTCCAGGAATGCACTCAGTTTTTGGTGGTTGAATGTTCTAGGTACCATTGCCTGTTGCGTATGATCCATCTTCAGTGAGGGTCAGTTGTATGTTGTCCAGGCTTTGAGAGTGATAGTTTGAATGTTAAACCCCTGGTAAAGACAGATAGATAGTCCACCAGGAATGTCTACTTGTTGGTGAAATGTGGCTGTTTCGCGAATCATCTTTTCATTGTTTCGGTGTTATTTTGGTGTCAGGACTAAAGCTGGGTAGTGTTTCAGACAAAGTTTTACTTTTTGGGTATTAACTTTTCATGCTTCAGGTCTTAACAAGTGTGTTTCAACAGGTGAAAGGTGCTTTATGTGTTGTTGGCAGGCAAATATGGAAAAGTACTTGGTGGGCTGAAAGTTCTTCCTTGTTGATGGGTATGAAACTCTGAGGAATACACAGTCTATTTGTGGAAACATATATTCTAAGGAGTAGAATTCCCCAAAATGTGAATAATGAAGATATTGCAAAGCACATGGGAGTTCCAGGACCCTACAAGCCCACCAAGCTGTGACTCCAATCCACAGGTAAAGGGGAAAACGTCTGACACACGAAAGCAAAAATCGGAGCGCGCACAGACACAATGCAAACGCAGCAAGATGCGCAGAAACAATTTGTCTACGCACATGCACAATGCCTGAACATGTGAGCGCAAAAAGACAGAGAAAATTCAACTGCACGTACATAGATAAGGACAAAATTCCCATGCACAGGCAAACCAAAATCACTCCGACAATTCACGCACAGAATGATGCTCTGGCACGAGCCATGTACACCCACACTCGCTCACTCTCACACATATGCAAGCAATGAATGCTGGAACCCCAGGATCACACATCTCCTCTTGCCATCAGCATTATCCATTCTTTTATCAACATTTTAGTCATGGAAAGTAATGAAAACCTAAAAATTCTAAATCCTATCAGCGTCCATTGTTTGCTACACATTGAAGAAAACAGGTTTACAGCTAACCTCCCCAGAATAAACATGTAATATAAAAGATGCATAACAGGTAACGTGTAATATGGTTATATATATATATATATATATATATATATATATATATATATTGTTAAATGTTGCGTACTTTGCACAAGAGTTCTTATGCACTATTGCAGGTTTTGCACGTCTACTTAAATTGTATATTAATCCCAAGCCACCAGGTATATGATCAATTAGTTCTGCAATATGCACATGCAATGCTGGGTCAGTATATATTTTCTATGTCTATTGGCCCTATGGTCACGTGATGCTCATGTTTTGCACTATAAATTTGGTGGCTTCCCCTGACAGCGTCATGTGATCAAGGCCCTTCTTGGGTCGAAACGCGTCATGACGGTGCGTGGTGCCGATATGGAACAAAATAAATAACCTTTTTGTACGAAGCTATTTTGGGTCCGTGTCCGTTTTTCCTGACGATTTGGATGCTGTTGGACGGAGTTCTTTGTATATATATATATATATATATATATATATATATATATATATATATATATATATATATATATATATATATATATTTATTTATTTGCCAGTTCCAATAGCGAACCCAGCCCGCCGCCCCACTTCCTCTCCCCTCCATGGCCCCAGCAGAGCTCCCCCACCCCGTGATTGATAATTGTCTCTCTCTCTCTCCTCTCCTCCCAAGAGAGAGATGAAAAAGGTTCAACACTGTATTTCTGTATTTATCCCTGGAAGACGCAGCAGGGCAGATCTCTACGGCTACTGGGCCCCGCCTGCCTGCTGCTCTCTGCCACCCCCACCCCAACAACGTGCACCCTTGAAAGAAGCTGAAGGCAAGACTTGTGCCAGCAGGTCTCCCCTCTTCCAAACCTTCTCCCGCACAGATGCCATCTTATCCTCTCGGGGGTACTGACTGCTGTCCTACCCTGTGCCAGACTAGCTCTGTGTTACACTTACTACTCACTCCCTGATACCCCTCTTCCACTCCCCGCCAGTACCATCTGTCAGTTGAAGTACTGTCTTCCACAACAGATCCCACCCTGGCACCCCTCTGCCACCGCGGTGGGCCTCTGCCAGCTCAATCTTCCCTTTGCCACCCTGGCACCCCTCTGCCACCACAGCGGGCCTCTACATCCCTATCTTCCCTTTAACACCCTGGTGCCCCTCTGCAAAAGTCCTTTCCTTTGACTCCCTGGTGCCCCTCCGCAAGACCCATCTTCCCTTTGCCACCCTGGTGCCCCACTGCAAGCCCCAGCATCCATCTACCAATCCCCACTTCCTGTTGGTACCCCTGTCCCAGGATCCATTTGCCACCTCGGTGCCCATCTTTCTTACCTAGTTTCCCTCTGACAGCTCCCACTTCTGTTTGCTGCCAATTTGCCCCACTGTCAGCCCTAGTCTCCCTCAGCCCTCCCTTCTTTGTCGGCCCAGCATGCCTCTGCCACAGGTGGTTCCTGTTTGGTTCCAAATGCTCCAATGAGCAGGTACGCACAAGGACTTTTGCAAACCAACGTTCTGTAGACTCGGGCCTGATTTAAATCTCGGGGGACGGGTTACTCTGTCACAACGGTGACAGATATCTCGTCCGCCGAAATAGAAATCCCATAGGATATCATGTGATTTATATTTCACTGTTGTGACGGAGTAACCCATCTGCCGAGATCTAAATCGGGCCCTCTGTCGGCAGACACACGAGCGAGATGATGCCACATTACATTCACCTAAGGCCTCTAGCTTTGAGTAAGAGGCAGATCATGTAAAGGGATACAGCTATACGAGTAAACACAGTCGTGCATCTTCATAAAACAGAGTTGAGTTCATCTACTCCAGGTAGGAAAGTTACACGTTGGAAGAAGAGCTTTGACACCAGCGGTGCTCAGGAACAAACAGGACAACCGGTTACATGAGCAAGGATCTGTAAACAAACTTGCAACCCCACGTCTACTACGAGGAGTTGGCACAAGCAATGTCTTTCCTGCGAAAGAGTGAATGGAAGAATGAATAACGGAATGAATGAACATAGATGAGAGTTGGGGAAGTTGAGACCGAAGCTTCCTGTCCTGACTTGAGGTAGGGTCTGGGCTGTCTGGTGAAGGGAGTTTGCTGCTCTCCCAGGACATGGGAGGACGAGTTGGTGCAGTTAAGAAGACAGTTAAGGTATAGTTAAGAAGAGAGTTAAAGGTAAAGAAGAGAGATTAAAGAATCCTTTTCTGGAGATAGGTACTTATAGGGAGATTGTCCAGTACTAGATTGACTCCAGGCTCTTCTCTTGTGTGTTACAAAGGGAGTTAGGTGGAATCCTTCTCCATCACTCGTGATTGATGGTGAATCTAGTGTAACCACACCCTTATATCACTGGAAGGCTGTTGAGGTGAGAAGGAGTGATCCAGTGATCCAGCGATTCAGCTGACCAGTGGGTACTGGTCAGCTGGAGCACTGGTGAACCTCCAGGATCCCACCCTGAACCCCGTGAATAGATGACATAATCCGTAGGACTTTGGAGAGCCTACAGGTGGGACTTTCCTTATAGACAACCGGAAATCCTGTGTACCTCGTTGGTATCTTGAAAGAAGTTCCATGGTACTTTAAGTTTACTTTGTGTCCAAGGGGAGGAGGGTGCTAAAGTTAAGGGTACGAATGCGCACCTGAGGGAGTCTCTTTAGGTTCTCGTAGATTTAATTTTCGATGTGGCCAGGGATGGTTTTGAATCGTTGAACACCTTCCAACATCATATCGATGTTGGGTTTATGGCCCAACCCTTATTAGAACATTCTGCCCTGATGGGACGGAATGTTCCAATAGCCTTTGACTCAGGCTTTGGATGGTACAGCCCGCTGCGGTGGGCTATAATGAATATTGACACTTTCGATGACTGTGTCAACAGGAAGTTTGTGGAATGCCAGCTTTTCTGTGGGGTGTGTGCAGGCTAACACAGTCATACATCTGGAATCAAAGAGTACTGACAAATAACATTGTAACTGAATTCAGTTGTGCCGTACACAATGTTGCAAATCCACCAAGCTCACACATGGCGCTTGTAGTGTTGAAGCATACCTTAGTTATGAGGTATGAGTAAATGTTCAACTCATCAACAGATTTGTACACAGGTTTAGAGATCCTTTTATGTAGGGAATTTGTTGACGACTATGTAAAAGATTAGAAAGATGGGTTTTAAATAAGCGGAATGTTTTCTACCCAAGGGAATGGAGTGGACGATGGTGCTTAAACTGTGCTATTACAAAGTACATCGACACCGGCAAAGGAAGTAACACTTTTTATTGCCTGCTATAGTGCCTAGTGGCTGAACCGAGATCAGACACTTGTTCTTAGGAGTCCAGCAGTTCCTGAACGATAACAAAGCATTATTGATTACATATGAGAAGGGCCACTCGAATTATGCAATGTGTGGCTTCTATGATTTTTGTATGATTATAGATTTGCTGCATTTGCCACATAATCCATCATGTGCCTCATAATCTGCAGATTTTAACAACAGCAAACATTGTTTCTAGCTCACACAGTTCAAAAGCTACTAAAAATGCAGCAACACGTATTGCCACACGGTGGAAGTCCCTTTGCAAAGCCGGACTGGTCACCTTTCTGTTGCTTATTGCATTTGGGTGTTAAGCTGATACTAATGAAGTGCAACCAGTGCCCAGACAGTGTTACCAAGTTTAAAAATGACGAAATAATAAAGTAATACTATTACAAAATGTGCAGCATTATTCCACATAGTTTTTTTCTTGCTGAATAATTTACTGAACCATGCCGCATAATTTGGCCCTCTCCTGCTGCATAATTCCAATGGCCCTGCATAGGAGTCTTATTATCATGGGTTTTTAGTTTGCCTCTCCCCCTTTAATGTACGAGCTCAGGTGGATTTATCCTTGAAAGCCTGAAAGGCCATAGAGTGTGAGCCCCGCCCCTGTTATTTACTGCAAGGCCAGATCAATCGAAGGTGATTGATGGATGAACAATATGTATGGAGATTCGCTCTTCGCACAGTTGCCGCTACATTTAATATGTAGCACCTCTAATAGGCTGCACGGAACAAAGAAAAAAATGTATGTTGCATCTACTTTTGGAGTAAAGGTGTGTGAGGGTCTTGTTAGATACTGACCAAGTCGGCTCCCTCTTTAAGAGTCTGGTTTAAAAAGATATGGGTGGGGTCAATGCATATGTGCTTCTTTTTTAGTTTTGTGAGATATGATTTAGCTGCTGACAAACTATATGGTAGTATTTTTTTATAATGTTGTGAATGGGCTAATATATCTCTGCATCCTTTCTAATGTGTGTTGTGGGGGGAGTGATTTAGTTGGTTAGGGGTTGTAACCCAGTAGAAATATGCAGACTGGCCTAACCGGGCCTTCTTCGGCTTCACATAGTTTATTCAAAAATGTCAGAACTTTGTAAATGTACTACACTTGTAAAAATTGAAAAATGATTTTGAAATTGGGTTTTCTTCACCTTTGATGCCTTTTGTTCAGCAGAACTTGACAAGAGATCTTAAATGTTTCTTATGTGATGTATAATCGAGACAGACCAAGCTCTGCCTTGTAGTAACTCTCGATTTTAGGTTCTACCTTGAACCTCACTGTGTCAGTGTTGTCCTACCCCCTACACACGTCGGCTTGAGTTGTGAAGGAACTAAACTATGCTGTATTTTACACAGGCACAATCTCTGGGAATCCCCGTCACACTCCGTTTGCGAAGCCACATGGCCGACACATACACTTGACTGCCAGATGAACGCACTACACAACCCAAAGAACCTTGAGAGCCTCTCACATGAATCTTCTCAACCGCCCTCTATTTGGATTTAAACCCCGAGGCGGCAAATCCTTCTCGGTACTAGGATCCACAGTATGGCACTCCTCCCCAGTCCTATGCTGTCACAGAATCGGAATCCCTTTTCCAAAAAGCACGTAAAGCCCTGGCTCTTCCTGACCTCCAATGCATCCTTTTACTCACTCATCTAGTCATCTGTACCTTCCCTCTTATTTTCCCTCTTATCTGGGTTACTGGATTCAAACTGTAGCGCCAGTATGCTCCATTGCAAGTGTCAGTGCGCTTTATAAGTTTCAAATACATTCATTTGCTACTGGGCCCCAACTGTGGTTGCAGAGGTCGCTGGCCACTGGGGTCCGTCCTACTATGGTTTTACAAACTTGAAAGTACAACAGCCTCCCCGCTGAACACTCATGGTACTGACGGTGAGAAGCCACAGGGTTCTCAGGGAGAAGAACCAACATCACACGCTCACCCCAAGAAACGACACTGGTACCCGACCCAGAAGAGACGCCAGTTCAAGGTGTTGACCCACGCATACAAGACCCTGCACAACGAAGGACCAGCATACATCAACAAATAACTGACCTTCCACCAACCAACCAGACACCTACGATCTGCTTCCCTCTTTCTCGCAGACATCCCCTGGATCTGCAGAACCAACAGCAGAGGACGCTCTTTCTCGCACCTGGTGGCCAAAGCTTGGAACAACCTTACCCTGCACCTCAGGACCCCCCGCCCCCCAACACTTCAGCAATTCAAGAACGAACTCAAGACACGGTTGTTCAATCGAACAACCACCACGTAGCAGCCAGCATCTCCAGCACCTTGAGACCCTCACGGGTGATTGTCATGTTTGATTGTTTGATTAAATGTGTGGGGCAAGAGCTCAGAACTCAATAGTCAACCAATAGACAGAATAATGTAATGTCCAGCCCAGTGCTTGTCTTTTATGTAAAAAGAAAGTACTTTATTATCACAATAGAACTAAACACTCTGTTCAATTTGAATTACGATTACAGGGTTGTGGCTCTAATTACAATTGCCAGTGGACGTTGCGCCCCCTTTCCAGTACTCTCCCCACTCTGGCAGTCCTTCTGGTTATAGTACTGGTTTAGAGGGGGTAGAGGCATGACTTAGGTGCAGAATGTTTCACTTTAAACCCCACTGGTTAAATGAGGAGCGCAGTTCAATGATTCTCAACCAAGGTAATTAGTTCAGTCGTAAAGTCTCAGGTCCTCACACCAGATTTCTCAGCGTGCAATCAATCCGTCGGTCGATTCACAGGCTCAGCCCTGCTTTTACCTGATCAATTGTGTTGCAGATTGTGCTGTGTGGGGGGGTACAGCCACATCCCCACCCTTCACACAGCTGCTCCTCTCTGCAGGGACCGCAGCGTTCGCTTTCATTTGGAACAGAAATCGCAGGACTTAAATAGCAGCAAAATGACTTTGGTAGTTGTAGCCTTCATGGAGAAGTGCAGACAGGAACTCAGGCAAGGCTGTTGTTGTGTCCTGCCCGATTTGTCAGCTAGGATACATTTTCATCTGTTACGGCCTCTCAGACTGCCGGGGCCTCTCTTCTATGGTGTGTGGACCAGCTCACATACCCACACTGGCTGCCAGCTGGCATGAACATACTTGTAAAGTCTTAGGGCCTGATTTAGATCTCGGCGCGGCAGACGTCACAGCGGTGACGGATATCCCGTCCGCAGAAATATAAATCCCATAAGATATAATGGGATTTATATTTCAGAGGACAGGATACCCGTCACCGTTGTGACGGAGTAACCCGTCTGCCACGCCAAGATCTAAATCCGGCCCTAAGTGGAGTTCACAACTGGATATGTCTGGAGAGACTGGGAGAGCCACAGCATAGCATGTCTAGCTACTGACTCTCCTCTCTAGGGCACAACTCCTTTCACTGGGTGTTTTTGTGCTAGGAACATGCTTGACTTCTGCACCCGGATAGATTTTCCTTCTGCAGGACCAGGCACTCTCTTTCTCTCTCTCAGCAGGCAGGCCTCTAGGCAGCAGGCAGACACTCCGCTCCTCCTACAGAAAGTGCAGACTTCAGGTGACATCACCTCACCCTTGGAAGACTGGCAGTCAGGCAGACACCTGCCCTGGTCACACCCCAGTCCTTCAAGTACTCTGCGGAGCATTCCCTTCTCTGGTCATAAACAACTTATTACTGAAACAAAGTGGGGAGGGGGGCTTTGAACCCCACTTCGATACATCTTTTCCAGACAAGTATGTGGAGTCACTGTTTTAGGATTCACAACAAGCTTGGGTTGGTTCCTTTCCACGAGCATGGGTTGGTGCCTTTCCACGAGCATGGGTTGGTTCCTTTCCACGAGCATGGGTTGGTGCCTTTCCACGAGCATGGGTTGGTGCCTTTCCACGAGCATGGGTTGGTTCCTTTCCACGAGCATGGGTTGGTTCCTTTCCACGAGCATGGGTTGGTTCCTTTCCACGAGCATGGGTTGGTTCCTTTCCACGAGCATGGGTTGGTTCCTTTCCACGAGCATGGGTTGGTTCCTTTCCACGAGCATGGGTTGGTTCCTTTCTACGTGTTATTTTCAGACCGCTCTCCAGACAGAGCCTTTATGCAAAGTAATGCCTCTTACAACAGCTAGAAATGGTGCTGGCTCCAAGCAAGAGTATCAAAACAAGCATTTGCAATGCAATAAGTCTCGCATTTACGCGAGTTTAAGCTATTGGCATTGTAAATGACAATGCGTTTTGAGAGCACAATGCCTAGCACAGGATTTGTACTTCCAGTACAAAAGTCTATGTATAAACCAACTGAGAAGGTTAGAATGTTCCCATGCATTGGATGTGTGTTCTGCTGTGATGTGAAATGAACATAATTCCCCTTGTTTCTGCTTGCTTCACGTGGGTGTTCGGCGACGGTTACCTGCCACAGAGAACGAGGCAAACGGGAAAGCAAGATGTCGACAAATAGGGCAATTGTGTAAAACATTTTTTTTTTTAAATAAACAGAACTGCCGTGCTCGTAGAAAACCCAATATCTGAATTAGACTGCGTTCCCCAAGGCGCCAACAAATATAATAATCAGTTTCAACGCCACAAAGTGTCATTAAAAACAATATAAACACAGGTACAAAACGGAAACAAACCACAGCCTGCGAGAGTAAATAGCATAAATTGTGAGAAACTGAAACCTCCGTGTACCGTGAAGGTAAAGATGCAAATACAGATCCTGGCGTTTGTTTATTTGATTGCCTTTTGTGTATTGTTGTATGACGCAGAGACATTTCCTTTCGCTCTTATGAAATGCGGTGGTTTTGCAGTGTTTTGTCAGCTCGTTCTTTTGAAAACACAGATTGCTGGGCTTAAACGGCGGGTGGGTTGTGGAGACCCGGTGACCCTCAGTGGGTAAATGCGCTAGCTGCTGGGCCGATATCTGGAGCGCTAAAGGTCAAAGCGCGTGTTTCGACTCCGCCTTTTAGTGAACATAAACTCATCTCTGCGTTTCAGACAGTTATACCAACAGCAGTGACTAGGCAATTATGTTTCTAAGGTAGCTCGGTGTATTAATGCACCTACCGCAGACGTTTGAATATATACCTTACGTGTCACGGGTTTAAATAGTGACGGGCCCAAGTCAGTATTTAATCTTTTCGATGTGTAATGAAAGCCATTGCGTAGGATAATACTAACCGGTTTTATCAATAAGCGCCAAGAAGCAGTTCAATGTGCACTTTCTAATAGAAATTAAATAATAAATGTAAGTTAACACCAGCGCCAGCTAAACAAAGCGGCGCCTTTCATGGCGCTATAAAACCACACTTTGCACATTGGCCCCTACGCGCCACGAAGAGGGAAACAGCTACCTGGTGAGCGCCCTTTTGCCTGTCTCGCATGAGCCGCCATCTGGCCAGGGTTGACATGGGGCCCCTGCTCTTTTTGCGGCTTCCGGTTATCGCTTCTGTTGGGGGACGAGGGGAAGGGGTGACAGCCTGAACAAGGGCTTAAAATAAATAATAACCGGCGGCTTGCAGGGGAGCCTGTCCGCGCTCTGCCCGAGCTAGCAGCAGACCCTCCTACGTCACACCAAACAAGCATGGAGTAAACAAATAGAAAAAAAATGGCGGGCCACTCCTTTTTTTCTATTTCTTTACTTTTGCAGCAATCGCGGCACCCGCGCTTTACTTTTCACCATGTTAAAGTAAAGCGCGGGTGCCGCGTTTGCTGCAAAAGTAAAGAAATAGAAAAAAATCTATTTCTTTACTTTTTCAACAATCGCGGCACCCGCGCTTTAGCTTAACATGGCTAAAGGTAAAGCACGTGTCCCACCAACGTGAAAAAAAAAGTAAAAGTTACAAAACAATAACATGGCAGCTATTATGAGTATTGAAGCTACCGCAATGTTAAACGACCATACACGAATGGTAAAAAAAAAGTGCTTACCCAGTAATTAAAAGACACCGTGTAACGCCGCAAGTAAACGATCCAGTCCGGGTGGGCGGGGCCAAAAGTGGACAGGGCGGTAACAAGGAGGGACTAAAAAGCCTCACTTACAATCGAAAGCCAGCGTTTAGCATGAACGATGACACAAGCCAATGGAAAGAAGGGGCGGAGCCTACACTCCACTTCTGAAATCTACTCAGTTACAAGAAGCCTCGCAGCGCAAGCGCTAGGCGAGACCTAAACAGGTGACAATGAAGTGTGAGATCTCTGCACCTGGCTGTCAATAGCCTGTCTGGTGGAGTAATCAGAGACAGAAAAAGGGCTGGCCTTGCCTAGAACCTTTCTCACCTGTAACAACATAAACTGCAACCCTACCACCTACCAAATGGCAGTGCTCAAGCAGAACTAATCAGCAGCGCTTTACTAACAAGGACCTCCTACAATTCTAAGGGAACCCACCGCTCCCTCCTCCCTCACTTCAGTGTCTGGGTCTGCACCCTCCAGCCACAGGGATGCAGGACCCTTCCTTTGTGTGGGAAATCTATCCTCCTCTTCCATCGTGTGCCAAGCTAAACCAGGGGCACCCAAAATGAACCCCATTTGGCCCCAGACTCCCACAACAGACAAAGTCCTACTATAGTTCTTGTGATCCACGCTCCCTGCAAATAGACTCACTCAACATGCACATAACAACATAACATAACCTATGCAATGTCAGCTTAAGGTTCTCTGTTATCAAATAAAGTGGAACTTTGCATGAGAGGGATCATGAACACAGAGAAAAAGGTCTGACCGTCTTACAGATTCACAAAGCATTGTACGCTTCCACCACTGCTCTATATGATACGCCTAGGAAATAGACAGCACTGCAATGCCTACTATGAGGCCGTGCCACAAGAGGTCATAGAACAGGCACTTGACCGCACATTACCAGGAAGCACCCTAGGCTTCTGCATACGTTTGATGGGCCAAAATAAAATTCTGGATATCTGTTTTGCAAACAGTCGGGAACTCAGGCTTCTGAATATTTTGCGTCATTTCAGTTTTGCCTATGCTTTCTGTGTATTTTTTGTTCGCAGGAGGCTTGGTTCATTAACAATACCTTGTAGGAATTGTGAGCTTAGATGCATGCCGTAGCTGCATGTGCTGCTCTCGTCTGTTCACTGCATGACTTTGGAAACTGTGAGGGCAACCCACGAGCATGTGACTCTCATGCCCTGACAAGTCCGAGGGCATGCTTTGCGTATAATTTTTATGAAGATGACCTGTTCTCATTCGTAATTCACAGAAAATATGAAATTGTCATAAGGTTTTTGTGAATATCTCCCAGACCTAATCTTGCCCCCACTTCCATTGCATGTGATCAGTTGCAGGCGGTCACTGAGCAGGGGCAAAATCACCTGGCATGCTAACCCTCGGGGGCATGCTTCCATTGGTGCAGTGGCACTAGGGCCCAAAGGCCTGAGGGGCCCACTGAACCTTGATTATTGTGGTAATTTTATTATTTAAACAGCAGCAAGGCACACTGGCTACTACTAACCCAACTACTGTTGGCTGTCAACAAGCAACTCACAACCCACCTCGAACTTCACCATCTTCTAGACAACACTCAATCAGGATTCAGAAAGAGCCATAGCACTCATTGTGGCCACTGACCACATTTGAATAATCCTGGACCAAGGAGAAATAGCGGCCCTCGTCCTGCTAGACCTCTCCACGGCCTCCGACACTGTCTCCCATAACACCCTCATCAGAAGACTCCACAAGACTGCCATACAAGGTTCACTCTCAAATGGATCTGTTCCTTCACCACAGGAAGAACCCAAAGGCTCAGGCTGCCACCCTTAACATCAGAGACCAAGAAACTGATATGCTGAGTCACACAGGGATTGTCCCTCCGCCCCACTCTTTTCAACATATACGTGACACCGCTTGTCAAAATCTTCCGATCACAAGACATCACCGTCCGCTCCTATGCCGATGACACCCAATTTATCTTCTCAGTGACGGACAAGACAACCACCACCAGAACCAACTGCGCGACCATGGTAGTAGACTGGATGTGAACCAACGGCCTTCAACTCAATGCCGACAAGACGGATGTACTAGTCTTTGGCAACAAGACCTCCCAATGGGACTCTAACTGGTGACCGTCGGAGCTATGACCAAAACCCACAGACCATGCAGAAATCTAAGGATCATCCTAGATGACAAGCTCAACATGACGGCACAAGATAACGCAGTGTGCACTTCCTGCTTCCACATCCTACACATGGTGCGAAAGATCTTCAAATGTTTGTCTCAGAACACCAGACGATCCGTCACACAAGCACTCATTACCATCAGGCTGCATACGGCAACACTCTCTACCCTGGAATCTCCAAACAACTCCTACACAGACTCCAAACCATCTAGAACACTGATGCAAGACTCCTACTCGACCTCCCACACCGTGCCCACTTCACAGTGCACCTCATGAAGCTTCACTGGCTCCCCGGAGTTCACCAGCGCAGCCAATTTAAACTTCTGACGCACACATACACGGCCCTACACAACACAGGACCAGAATACCTGAACGGCCGCATACACTTTCAACAGCCCATTAGACACCTACGCTCTGCCGCACTCACACATTCCCCGCATCCAGAAAAGCAAAACTCAAATTCGCTCACTCTTCAACATGTCATGGAACGACCTCCCTCAGCACATCAGAGCCTCCTGTCTTGATTTCTGCATGCCGGCTCTTCATATAAGCACCTTGGTGACCACACCTACACAACACACCTTGCCCAGGTGCCTGGATACCCTCTCGGATGATTAGTGCGCTATAAAAATCAGCATTGTATAACCCTCCCCTCCCCCCGCTCAGAAATGTCTTGGAGTTGCCCTTGTTCCGCTCCCCCACACCGCCCCCACCCCCTCCTCTTAGTCGAGGTGTTGTAGCAGATAACACGCGCCACGCTTCGATTGGTTCATTAGCTGCTGTTACCTCAGACATAAAACACTGTCAATATTCCGCCAACACTCCCAGGTAATCAATGAGCAATAAATATAGCAATTAGACGGCACAGATGGAAGTGAGCCGAGGGATGAAGGTCCCCGCGGAGGCCATTACTGACAGATGAACTCACTCCGCAGCCCATGAATCTCGCGCAGATCGGCTGCGACAGCTGCGGGGGCTCAGCCCGCACATTCACCGGAGCCGCAGGGTTTTATTTTCAGTTTCCTGCATTCACTGCTTGCAGATCTTTCTTCCTTCCGTCTTTATTCTACTAACTCTCTTCCTTCTCTTAGTTGTTTCCTCCCTTTCTCTTTCCCTTCCCTCTGGTTCCTACCTGCATTCTTTTATCGTTTCTCCCTCCCCTTCATCTTGACCCCCTCACTTTTCTTTTAACTCAGCCACCCTTTCTTTATTTCCTTTCACCAATCTTTGTTTCTTTAGCCCACCCTTACTTTTTCCATGTCTGGAGTCTTTCTTTTCATCCTTTCTCCATTCCTCGAGTCTTTCTTTCCTACTTGCACTTCTCCCTTACCTACTTCCTCTTCCTTCTTGCCTCTCTTCCTTCTTGCTTGCCTCTCTTCCTCACTCTTCCCCCTCTCTCACTTCCATCCTTTCGACTTCATTCTTCCTTTCGTCTCGCTCTCCTTCGTCACTTCCGTCCTCCCCCCTTGTTCTCCCCCTCATCTGTAGCTATAGTGCTACAGTGGTCACCGGAAGTGCAACGGTTCGAATCATGACATGTTATTGGGGTGGGCTGTGCCACCCAGACACTATCAATCAATCAATCAATCAATCACAGAATTTGTAAAGCTCGCTACTTACCCGCGAGGGTCTCAAGGCGCTGGGGAGAAAAAAAGGGGGGGGGGGTGCTGCTATTGGTCGAACAACCAGGTCTTGAGTAGCCTCCTGAAGGTCAGCAGGTCTTGAGTCTGTCGTAGGCTTAGTGGAAGGGTGTTCCAGGTCTTGGCGGTGAGGTGGGAGAAGGATCTGCCGCCGGTGGTAGTTCTTCGAATGCGAGGGACGGTGGCAAGGGAGAGGTCGGCGGAGCGGAGTTGGCGGTTGGGGACGTAGAAGAGGAGTCGTCTGTTGAGGTAGGCTGGGCCAGTCTTGTGGAGTGCCTTGTGTGCGTGGATGAGGAGTTTGAAGGAGATTCTCCTGTCGACGGGGAGCCAGTGCAGGTTCCTCAGGTGGGGGTGATGTGGCTGTGGCGTGGTACATCGAGGATCAGGCGTGCGGAGGCGTTTTGTATGCGTTGCAGTCGCTTGATGAGCTTGGCCGGGGCTCCCGCGTAGAGGGCGTTCCCATAGTCAAGTCTGCTACTGACGAGGGCCTAGCTGACTGTTCTTCTTGTGTCTGTCGGGATCCACCTGTAGATCTTGCGAAGCATGCGGAGGGTGTTGAAGCAGGAGGATGAGACTGCGTTGACTTGCCTGGCCATGGAGAGCGTTGAGTCAAGGATGACTCCCAGGTTGCGTGCGTGGTCGGTGGGTGTCGGGGCTGCTCCCAGCGTCGTTGGCCACCAGGAGTCGTCCCAGGCTGAGGGGTTGGAGCCGAGGATGAGGACCTCTGTCTTCTCCATGTTCAGTTTTAGTCGGCTGATCTTCATCCAATCGGCGACGGCCTTCATTCCTTCATGGAGGTTGGATTTGGCGGCGAGGGGGTCCTTGGTGAGGGAGAGGATCAGTTGAGTGTCGTCAGCGTAGGAGATTATGTTGAGGTCGTGCTGTCTGGCGATGCGTGCGAGCGGGGCCATGTAGATGTTGAACAGTGTTGGGCTGAGGGACGATCCCTGGGGTACGCCGCAGATGATCTCGGAGGCTTCGGATCGGAATGGTGGGAGGCGGACTCTCTGGGTTCTGCCGGTGAGGAAGGAGGTGGCCCATTCCAGGGCCTTGTCTCGGATCCCTGCGTCGTGGAGGCGTTCGCGTAGAGTGCGGTGGCAGACAGTGTCGAAGGCGGCGGAGAGGTCCAGCAGGATGAGGGCTGCGGTCTCACCGTTGTCCAGCAGGATCCTGATGTCGTCGGTGGCGGCGATGAGGGCAGTCTCAGTGCTGTGGTTGCTGCGGAACCCCGATTGGGATGGGTCCAGGATGCTGTTTTCTTCGAGGTATCGGGTTAGCTGTTTGTTGACTATCTTCTCGATGACCTTGGCTGGGAACGGAAGCAGGGAGATGGGCCGCACGCAAACACGCCGTCGAGCTCTGGGACCTGCTCGACACATCATCACCAGACGTCGCCTTCCTGACAGAGACCTGGATGAACGACTCCTCCACCCCCGACATCGCCATAGCCATCCCAGACGGCTATAAGATCACCCGCAGAGACCGCGTCAACGCAGTAGGAGGAGGAATCGCCATCGTCCACAAGAACACCATCAGGGTCTCGACCAGCACCGACGACACTCTCAGCACCGCCGAACACATGCACTTCCAGATCCACACGGACCCCAACACCACCCTTAGAGGCACCCTTGTCTACAGACCCCCTGGGCCCCGACCCCAGTTCAGCGACTCCATCGCCGACTTCATCAGCACGCACGCCCTGACCTCTACCGACTACATCCTCCTCGGAGACCTGAACTTTCACCTGGAGAACAACAACGACAGCAACTCCACCACCCTGATCGACAACCTCGCCAACCTCGGTCTGAGCCAGATCGTCACAACACCGACCCCTTCCGCCGGCCACACGCTTGACCCCATCTTCTCCTCAAGCTCCCACATCTCCTTCAGCCACACCACGGAACTCCCCTGGACCGACCACCGCTGCATCCATTTCACCTTCCAGAAACCCACCACACACCACCGCACCCAACAGATCCCACGCCGCTGCTGGAGCAAAGTCACCGAAGACCAACTACGGGCAACCCTCGCTCTCAGCCCTCCCTCCGACCCATCCAACACCGACGACGCCGCCTGCAACCTCAGACGATGGATGGACGACTGTGCCAACACCCTCGCCCCGCTGAAAAAACTCACCTACAGTGACACCACCAAAAGAGCCAGCTGGTTCACCTCGGAACTCCTAGCCTCCAAGCGCACCTGCCGGAAACTAGAGAAGAAATGGCACAGTGATAAGACACCGGACAGCCACGCAGCCCACAAAGACGCCATCCGTAACCACCACCACCTCATCAAGTCCGCCAAGAGAATCTTCTTCAAAGACCGCCTCGACAACAACGCACACAACAGCAAGGAGCTTTTCAACATCGTGAAGGAACTCTCCAACCCCAGCTCCAACACCAACGACATCCCGCCGTCGCAACCCCTGTGCGATTTCCCTCGCCACCTTCTTCCACCGCAAGATCGCCGACATCCACGACAGCTTCAACACCCAGACAGACCCAACTAAGATCGATGCACCAGACCCGCCGCACACCATCGACCACGACCCCCTGCCAGCCTGGGCCAGCGTGAACATTGAGGCACCATCAAGACCATGAGCACAATACACTCCGGCTCCCCGTCAGACCCTTTCCCGCACCACATCTTCAACAAAGCCAGCAGCTCCATCGCACCCCACCTGTGCAACATCATCAATCTCTCCTTCGAGACCGCGACCTTCCCAGAGAGCTGGAAACACGCAGAGATCAACGCCCTACTCAAAAAACCCAAGGCGGACCCGATGATAAATGGTGCCATTTATTGAAAGAAAAAACAAGCTGGCCATTTCTTT
This sequence comes from Calotriton arnoldi, assembly GCA_963921515.1. Classification (NCBI taxonomy): domain Eukaryota; kingdom Metazoa; phylum Chordata; class Amphibia; order Caudata; family Salamandridae; genus Calotriton; species Calotriton arnoldi. The sequence goes on along the minus strand of CAWUFW010000109.1, from coordinate 3,716,265 downwards.
ATCCTTGGCCTTACAAACTATATAGGCAGGCTCATACTTTGTGATTGCTATATCTCCCCCAAGAACAAACCCACCATCTCTTCTTGACCCCTATGCCCCACTTACTTCTGGGTCACACTTTCAACTACGCAGTCCTGTTCTTTTCCCCTGACCTCAGTTCGACTCGCAACATTTTTTAACATGTTGGCCTCGAAGTCAATGACCCAAACACTGATGTGGTTTCTCACAAGGTCACATTTATTACAAAATACAAAAAAAAATGAATCCATCATCGAAGCATTAAGAAGGAATTCAGATATAAGTAAAACACCTTGATATGCTGACAATGTAAAGAGTCCTAAACCAATCACACGGCTCACAGTACTATATACATTATAAACAGGCTCGCAAGGACAGGGCAGCACTGGGGCATAGGGCTTCATTTACACGCCATCCACACACAAGCAAGCGAAACCCCCTGCATCTTGGGGAGCGATCCCTGGCCGCTGCCCAATCCGACATATATCCTGGACCAGTCTCCCTCTTTCTAAGACACCCGGCCCCCCCCCCCCACCAACCATCAGGTTAAGTGTCCTAGCCCTCGAAGCAGCCCCATGCTCTACACCACTACCCCACGTCGCAAACCCTCAAATCCACCCTAGCAAATGAATGGCCAACAACCAATCCAGAATTGGAGGACATGGTTTACTGGGAGACCACCTATCCGGGCACTCAATGCATTTGTAACAAGCCAATGAGCATCTTCCCTTTTCACTCACTTGATCTTCGCGAATCCTGCGTCAGATGCCTTGATTGCAGCACCAATACGAATGGAATGGGAGGAAACATTAGAAGGGTCTATCACCGGTGAACTGAAGATGCTGCAAACAAAGTGTGGGGAGCGCACTGTTTTCATGGATTAGTGGTGCCGTAGAGACAGCCAATGGGCGTAACTCCAAATGTTACCTCCTGCATGACCCAGGACAGCCTTCGGGCCTGGGGCATTGTGGAGACAGAGTAGAATGTCTTCCCTGGATGTCCTGTGCTAGAGCAGGAGAGCCTGGTAACTACTCTGGTAACCACCATCCAGGGTCTTAGTCTGATTTCTCAACCAGCTCACGGGTGGGAAAGACCCCGTCAAAGGTGATCAGATGCTGCCGCAGAATAACTTCTCCTCGTCTGGGGAAAGTGCTCGGTCTCTGCAGCTTTGCCAGTATGGCTTGCTACTTGGAAATGTCTAAAGGGGGCTAGCATCTGTCTTTCTCTCTCATTACCCCGTCAAAGCCCTTAATTTGCTGAATTATCGAGAGTTCCTACTAGATTAGTGGAAAAGCCCAGGGTTGTTAAGTGCGCTCTTGCATAGGAAACCTCTGGCTCTGTGTGCGCAACTCCTCCTGGAACACGGAAACCGATTCTAGGGAAAAGATGTAATCCCTCCTCAGCAAGAAGGCCCTGTAGGCATGAAAATCCTTTTCAAATTCCCTGTAAGTTTTTTTTAGCTTGGGAAGCCGCTACTAACTCTGGCAGAGCGGGGCACCAGGCTTTCACAGCTCTTCCAGGAATTCTATTATCCAGTTGCTGCCTGGAGAGGATGTCTTCTGAATTCCTGCAACTTAGAGCATTCTACCTGGGACATATTTTGCCTGAAACAAAATACTTCCCATCAGACATAACATTTCCAGTCACAGGATGTGCCTCAAAGAAGCCCTATGCCTGTTGGAAGCCTCCACTGCTGCCATGTTGTCAGACCGGAATATTACACTCGTGTTGCCGAGGTCGGCATTCCAAACTGAAGCCACAACTGCTGTGCGAAACAACTGTAAGGATGCGATGATCTGGACCAGCCGGGTCTCAGCCCCATCACTAGGCCTTTCTGATGCACCACTCTGGCCCCAGTATGGTACCAAAACCCACGCTATCTGCTACTTCTGTGAAAAGGCCCAAACACTCAGTAGAAATGGGTGGAGAGACCCCCCCCCTATTTGTTCTGCAAGGCAAATGAAGCTACTATAGCATACATTCCTCCTCTCCCCCTTTTTTTACTAATACCAGCTACAGGGAGTATTAAAGTTTAGTTTCCAGGCAGCCAGGTATTTTTAACTCACTTTATTGCCTCTGACCCTTCTACTCTCACACCAACACATAGAATCACCTCACTAACAAGTGCTCCCACGTCTTCGTCGGTCGCAGCACGCCCCGTCCGGCAGCGGGGCGGGAAGAACCCGATGATGAAGCACGCCACCAAGGGACCTTTTGGTGGGGGAGGGTTATTTTAACATAACATATTGTTTTCCTATACACCTTTAGGAAAACCTATTGTCTTCTAACACTCTCTTTGGAACAAATTCTGGAAGGATGGTTTTTCTATGAATGAAGTGTGGACTTTCTTTGTTTATTCGCAAGTTATAGAGGAGGCTGAGTCCACAGCTTACCGTACCTCTTCACTCCCTCTCTTGTTTGTGGTTACTACCAATGGAGGGTGGTCAGATGTCCTGACGTGGAACGGTGACGTGGAATGTTCAGGAGAATCCTGGCAGCGGCATTCGGAGTCATTTATAGCCAATCCAGGAGTAAGTGAAGTAAGCCAAGATTCAGGGCCTTCTTGCAGTGTAGGCTGGAGGTTATCAGAGCCTGAATTACTGTCTTTCGGGCAGGCACAGGCGGAATCGGTAAGGCTTTTCTGAGTGACCAGAGCAAAGCAAGTGGCGCCATTTTAGAAAATGTGGCTGCAAAAGAAAAGCTTGTTCTCAAACCAGAATCCTAAGTGTTTTACTGCTGAGAAGGGTATGAGGGTCAGGATTTTCTCGAGCTCATCCGGCCACCAGCCCGATGACCAGTTGGCGACAGTAGTGCCAATGAGCAGTCTCCCTGTTTTCTCCCCATTCAGCATAAGACCACTGTTGGACAGCCAGGTAGTCACTGTCGTCATGCATTAATCCAACCCTGCTTGCATGTCTGACACAATATCACACATAGAAACAAAAGGTTGGGTTTCCTCTGTATAGGAGAAAAATGTCAGTCCAAAGGGGCAGGCAAGGTCAGCAAAGGCGGCATATTGATATTAAAGAGAGTCGGGCTAAGAGAGGCCTTGTGAACACCTTGTTTTAGCAGGATCAGGTGAAACCGATATAGGGTAAGGAATACGAACTGCCATTTGTTCGACAGAAAGGACACGATATGCCGACATCTGCCATTTGCTTAGGTAGTATTGGCAACCGACCTTGTCAAGGCTGCCGAAGGGTCCAGGAGGATTAGGGCAGCAGAGCCCTGACTGTTCCAGATGGTTCTGAAGTTATCGGAAACAGATGCCAGGGCCGTGTCTGTGTCGGATGAAGGCCTGAATCCTGATTGGATTGAATCAAGAAGTTCAATGTATTCCAGGTAGTGCAAAAGCTGGTTGTTGATTAATTTCTACATGATTTCTGCTTGAAATGGAAGTCGAGAAATGGGTCGATATTAGGCTGATATATTGGGATCACAGGATGGTTTCTTAAGGCGAGGGGTATGAGATTTTAGGTTTCTTCCACATAGTGGGAACTGTAATGGTTTGTGTAGAAATATTTGACTAATTCATCAAAAAGAGGGAGGGTCAATTTTAAAGGATGCAGCTGTTATAGTAGTATGAGCCACTGAACTAAAAACCTAGAAGAAAATAATCACCCGGGTGTAGAGGTAGGAGCCTTAAGGCGGACTCAATATTGCCTTTGTTCGTAATGCCCCTGGGCCTAACCCCCTAAGTTCGTATAAAACCGGTTCTATTGAAGCCTGCTGATCTGCGGATCGATGACATCATTGACAGACGCTCCCATTAGGGATAAGACATTATGTATTCGGTGGAGCTGCCGGGTTCTGTTTTATCGGGCAACGGCTAAAGGTGAGCAGATAAAACCATGTCCTGGGAGGTCCTTAAACGGGTCGGAAATATGCCCTAGTGTCAATTCTTTTTGGGATCTTTAAGACTACTACCTCAGAATGGGTAACAGGCAACTGGTTTTTGCAGTAACTGTTGGCAACCAAGTTACAATTGCTTTGCTGCTCTGTAATTAGGATACTGATCACCATGGCAACAATTTTTCAACTATGACTAGTATTGGGACATTAGGTAGCCTTTTTGAGCTGCTTTCCCTTTTATTTGGAATTTTTTATATACTCCAACTCTGGATGTTAGAGAAGGCCAAGAATGAGTGCACATGCTTGAGTTTGTACATGTCTGGGCAACGGGTGCACGCTTTCTGATTAAAATACTAACAGATACTCCTCTTACCCCCCCCAAAACTATAAAACCAAACTGTTACCTCCATTTGACCCCACTATGTCAGGATCCTCAACTTTTACACGCCTTAAATCACGAACACACTCTGACCAAGCAGTGCCACCATAGTCCTAATCTGCCTTTAGCATCTTTGAGTGGACCCATGGCCACCATGATCCGGGGCCAAACTTTCGGTGAAAGAATTGAGAGTTTGGGAGGAGTAGGGTCCCACAGGCACCCGAGATCCTCCTTTTGCTCTCCCATGATGAGAAGCTTGGTTTCATCCTCTCCAAGCCTGACCTGAACACTGTCAAGGTCGTCCTGTCCTCTGAGCCAATCAGATGTGGACAGGGCGCTGAGACTCTTCCATCTGCAGCTCAATGTATTGACAAATCCCTGCTTCTAATTAAAATGAGTAAAAGCTGCTGGTAGTGAGAGGCGGGTGTATGGCTGTAGTTCAAAGCCATCGCTCATTACTGTCTGGCCCCTAGAATTCAAGCATTATTATTTTAAAAACAACATTTTGCTTTATTCATTGTAAAGTTCCCTTTTGAGGTCTCGTCTACAGACAGCTTTAGCAGCCTGTTGGCAAAGATAACTGTTGTATCCAGTAGCAGGGTACACCCCTTGTTGGTGACTGAATGGCTTTCTTGAATCGATAATTTCCCTGCTCCTGAATCTATGGCTTTCCTTGATGTCTTGTGTTTGTCCCGCCCATGGAGCATTTTTATCTCACCATTATTTTAACTGGATGAGTTGTTTCCTTTCAGCTCTGACTTGAGGACACTATCTTTTTCCATTTTGTTTATAGGACTTCAAGGAAGCGCATTGCTTTCCTTTCCCCACTTTATTATTAACATTATTTTTTATAAATATTATTGTTATTGTTTTTACTATTTTAACCCCCTTGCGAGGACCCGACAACTGCACACTGCTACTTTGCCACTCACGTGTGCACCTTGTGCACTACTTTTACACCGGCTCAACAGCAGGATACTGCTGCCAGGCTGCTCGCTTTCCCCCCAATAAACGCCATGTCTTCCATGCATACTTCATTTAAAAAAAAAAGAAATTAGGCTCCAAATCGGCCATCCTCCATCTTCAAACAGTTTTGTGAAACAAAATAATGTAAAGATTGCTGCATGCATGTATATGCATCAGACATCTTTTAATTTAAAAAAATACTTTCAAAGTGGGCACCATGCCGACGTGTGTTTGTGCGGCAGTCACCCAATGGGAAAAAAGCATTGCCAAAGCCAATCGGTTTTACAGCAAGACCAGTTGGCTTTACCTATGCTATGCTTCTTTTCTAGCCAAGCTTACCTTTGTTATATTTTTGAGTAATCTATAAACTCGGTTGCCCATTTGTATGTATAAAAATGTATATGAAACTACAGTAGATAAAACCACTTAAATATTCTTTTCACATGATTTTGTGTGAAAACGTCTGGATTGATACATTTGCCTCGGATAGTCAGCTCGTGGTATTTTATCCGTGTATGGACCTGCTCCGCATGTTATCATTCTGGCACACGGCCCCTGTGACCTGGGAAATACCCTAGGTTGGTGGGAGCTGACTGTAGTAGTGGGAGCAGGCCTTTTTACTTGAGCCCCCTGCTGGCAGACTGACGACCAACTTTCCTGGGTAAATGTGTGTAGTATGTTGCGACAGGGCCTTTTGTTCCACCTGATGGTGTGTTGTGCGCATAAGGCGGTCTCCTTTGAGTTGATGTGGGGGGGGGGGGGTCCCAGGGCGGGAGGGGTGCTGTTGCTTCACCTTTCTCTGCACGTACCTGGTACCGCTGGTCTGATCGCCCCTCTTTCTAAAATTCATTGTGAAGCCAGGTGCATACATGCCAACATTTGGGAACATCTATGAAGAAGATTTGGAATAAAAATGGAAGATTTTAGTTTCCACATTAACTCACTTTGGTGTGAGAAGAAGTTCGATGTGGGAGCCAAGAGAAAGAACATTTTCAATTTAAAAATTCGGGAGTCTCCGCCTGAATCAGGCGTGTTAGCAAGTATACTTCAGCCTGCTGTGACTGTTTGACCACAGGGGCTCACTTTCAGTGAGAAGACACACAGAGAGAACAGAGACCCACAGTGAACCAGAGAGCCTCTTCTCAGTGAGGAGACACACACAGATAGAACCAGAGTACCTCACTATCATAGAGTAGATGCATAGGTGACCAGAGCACATCACTCACACACACACAGAGGGAACCAGAGCACCTCAACCTCACAGAAGAAAGAACCAGAGTAAACAAGAACGCATGAACCAGAGCACCTCTCTCTCATAGAGTGGACGCACACTGATGACGAGAGCACCTCACTCTCATACGCAGAGGGAACCAGAGCATCTCACTCTCACAGAGCAGACACACACAGATAGAACCAAAGTGCATCACTCTCACCGAGCAGACACACACAGATAGAACCAGAGTGCATCACTCTCATAGAGCAGACACACGGGTGACCAGGGCGCCTCACTCTCACAGAGCAGACACACACAGATAGAACCAGAGTGCATCACTCTCACAGAGCAGACACACACAGATAGAATCAGAGTGCATCACTCTCATAGAGCAGACACACGAGTAACCAGGGCACCTCATTCTCACACAGAGGTCAGAAGTGCACATCACTCACACACACAGAGGGAACCAGAGCACCTCGCTCTCATAGAGTGTACGCACACTGATGACGAGAGCACCTCACTCTCATACGCAGAGGGAACCAGGGCACCTCACTCTCACAGAGCAGACACACACAGATAGAACCAGAGTGCATCACTCTCACAGAGCAGAAACACACAGATAGAATCAGAGTGCATCACTCTTATAGAGCAGACACACGTTAACCAGGGCACCTCAGTCTCACACAGAGCTCACCAGAGGACATCACTCACACACACAGAGGGAACCAGAGCACCTCGATCTCACAGAAGAAAGAACCAGAGTAAACAAGAACACCGCACACTCACAGAGCAGATAGACACTGATTGAACCAGAGCACCTCGCTCTCATAGAGTAGACGCACACTGATGACGAGAGTACCTCACTCTCATACGCAGAGGGACCCAGAGGGTCTCACTCTCACAGAGCAGACACACACAGATAGAACCAGAGTGCATCACTCTCATAGAGCAGACACACGGGTGACCAGGGCGCCTCACTCTCACAGAGCAGACACACACAGATAGAACCAGAGTGTATCACTCTCACAGAGCAGACACACACAGATAGAACCAGAGTGCATCACTCTCACAGAGCAGACACACATAGATAGAACCAGAGTGCATCACTCTCATAGAGTTGACACACACTGGTGACCCAAGCACATTACTCTCACACGCAGTGAGCCAGGGCGCCTCACTCTCATAAAGCAGACACAGAGATAGAACCAGAGTGCATCACTCTCATAGAGCAGACACACGGGTGACCAGGGCACCTCACTCTCACACACAGGTCACCAGAGCACATCACTCTCGCACACAGAGGGAACCAGACCACCTCAATCTCACAGAAGAAAGAACCAGAGTAAAAGAGAACACCGCACACTCACAGAGCAGACACACACCGATTGAACCAGAGCACCTTGCTCTTATAGAGTGGACGCACACTGATGATGAGAGCACCTCACTCTCATACGCAGAGGGAACCAGAGCGAGTCACTCTCACAGAGCAGACACACATACAGGTCACCAGAGCACATCACTCTTGCACACAGAGAGAACCAGAGCGCCTCAGTCTCAGAGTAGACACACCCTGGTGACCCAAGCACCTTACTCTCTCACGCAGTGAGCCAGGGCACATCACTCTCATAGAGCAGACACACAGGTGACCAGGGCATCTCACTCTCACACACAGGTCACCAAAGCACATCACTCTCGCACACAGAGAGAACCAGAGCGCCTCAGTCTCACAGACAGACGCAGTGAACCAGGGCGCCTCAGTCTTACAGAGCAGACACACACAGATAGATCTAGAGTCCCTCACTCTCATTAGGTAGACGCACACTGGTGACCAGAGAACCTCACTCTCACACACAGAGACAACCAGGATGCTTCACTCTCACAGACATACACAGATAGTACCACAGCACCTCGCTCTCACACACAGCAGGAACCAGGGCGCCTCACTCTCACAGAGCAGACTCACACAGATGGAACCAGAGTTCCTCATTCTTATAGAGTTGACACACACTGGTGATCCAAACACATTACTCTCACACGTAGAGGGAACCAGAGCACCTCACTCTCACAGACACAGATAGAACCAGAGTGCATCACTCTCACACACTGAGGGAACCAGGGCTTCTCACTCTCACAGAGCAGACTCACACAGATGGAACCAGAGTGCCTCACTCTTATAGAGTAGACACCCACTGGTGACCCAAGCACATTACTCTCAAACTCAGTGAACCAGGGCGCCTCTCTCTCATAAAGCAGACACACAGGTGACCAGGGCACCTCACTCTCACACACAGGTCACCAAAGCACATCACTCTCGCACACAGAGAGAACCAGAGCGCCTCAGTCTCATAGAGTAGACACACACTGGTGACCCAAGCACATTCCTCTCCCATGCAGTGAGCCAGGGCACGTCACTCTCATAGAGCAGACACAGGTTACCAGGGCACCTCACTCTCACACACAGTTCACCAAAGCACATCACTCTCGCACACAGAGAGAACCAGAGCGCTTCAGTCTCAGACAGACGCAGTTAACCCGGGCGCCTCAGTCTTACAGAGCAGACACACACAGATAGATCTAGAGTGCCTCACTCTCATAGAGTAGACACACACTGGTGATCCAAACACATTACTCTCACACGTAGAGGGAACCAGAGCATCTCACTCTCACAGACACAGATAGAACCAGAGTGCATCACTCTCACACACAGATGGAACCAGAGTGCCTCACTCTTATAGAGTAGACCCACACTGGTGATCCAAAACATTACTCTCACACGTAGAAGGAACCAGAGCACCTCACTCTCACAGACACAGATAGAACCAGAGTGCATCACTCTCACACACCGAGGGAACCAGGGCGTCTCACTCTCACAGAGCAGACACACACAGATGGAACCAGAGTGCCTCACTCTTATAGAGTAGACACCCACTGGTGACCCAAGCACATTACTCTCACACGCAGTGAACCAGGGCGCCTCTCTCTCATAAAGCAGACAGACATATAGAACCAGAGTGCATCACTCTCATAGAGCAGACGCACAGGTGACCAGGGCACCTCATTCTCACACACAGGTCACCAGAGCACATCACTCTTGCACACAGAGAGAACCAGAGCGCCTCAGTCTCGCAGACAGACACAGTGAACTAGGGCTCCACACTCTCACAGAGCAGACACACACAGATAGAACTAGAGTGCCTCACTCTCATAGAGTAGACACACACTGGTGATCCAAACACATTACTCTCACACGTAGAGGGAACCAGAGCACCTCACTCTCACAGACACAGATAGAACCAGAGTGCATCACTCTCACACACAGATGGAACCAGAGTGCCTCACTCTTATAGAGTAGACACCCACTGGTGACCTAAGCACATTACTCTCACACGCAGTGAACAAGGGCGCCTCTCTCTCATAAAGCAGACACACATATAGAACCAGAGTGCATCACTCTCATACAGCAGACGCACAGGTGACCAGGGCACCTCATTCTCACACACAGGTCACCAGAGCACATCACTCTTGCACACAGAGAGAACCAGAGCGCCTCAGTCTCGCAGACCGACACAGTGAACTAGCGCTCCACACTCTCACAGAGCAGACACACACAGATAGAACTAGAGTGCCTCACTCTCATAGAGTAGACACACACAGGTGATCCAAACACATTACTCTCACACGTAGAAGGAACCAGAGCACCTCACTCTCACAGACACAGATAGAACCAGAGTGCATCACTCTCACAAACAGAGGGAACCAGGGCGTCTCACTCTCACTCTCACAGAGCAGACACACACAGATGGAACCAGAGTGCCTCACTCTTATAGAGTAGACCCACACTGGTGATCCAAACACATTACTCTCACACGTAGAGGGAACCAGAGCATCTCACTCTCACAGACACAGATAGAACCAGAGTGCATCACTCTCACACACAGATGGAACCAGAGTGCCTCACTCTTATAGAGTAGACCCACACTGGTGATCCAAAACATTACTCTCACACGTAGAAGGAACCAGAGCACCTCACTCTCACAGACACAGATAGAACCAGAGTGCATCACTCTCACACACCGAGGGAACCAGGGCGTCTCACTCTCACAGAGCAGACACACACAGATGGAACCAGAGTGCCTCACTCTTATAGAGTAGACACCCACTGGTGACCCAAGCACATTACTCTCACACGCAGTGAACCTGGGCGCCTGTCTCTCATAAAGCAGACACACAGGTGACCAGGGCACCTCACTCTCACACACAGGTCACCAAAGTACATCACTCTTGCACACAGAGAGAACCAGAGCGCCTCAGTCTCATAGAGTAGACACACCCTGGTGACCCAAGCACCTTACTCTCTCACGCAGTGAGCCAGGGCACATCACTCTCATAGAGCAGACACACAGGTGACCAGGGCATCTCACTCTCACACACAGGTCACCAAAGCACATCACTCTCGCACACAGAGAGAACCAGAGCGCCTCAGTCTCGCAGACAGACACAGTGAACTAGGGCTTCTCACTCTCACAGAACAGACTCACACAGATGGAACCAGAGTGCCTCACTCTTATAGAGTAGACACCCACTGGTGACCCAAGCACATTACTCTCAAACTCAGTGAACCAGGGCGCCTCTCTCTCATAAAGCAGACACACAGGTGACCAGGGCACCTCGCTCTCACACACAGCGGAAACAAGGGCGCCTAACTCTCACAGACACACACAGATAGAACCAGAGCGAATCACTCTCACACACAGAGGGAAACAGGGCACCTCACTCTCACAGAGCAGACTCACACAGATGGAACCAGAGTGCCTCACTCTTATAGAGTAGACACCCACTGGTGATCCAAACACATTACTCTCACACGTAGAAGGAACCAGAGCACCTCACTCTCACAGACACAGATAGAACCAGAGTGCATCACTCTCACACACAGAGGGAACCAGGGCGTCTCACTCTCACAGAGCAGACACACACAGATGGAACCAGAGTGCCTCACTCTTATAGAGTAGACACCCACTGGTGACCCAAGCACATTACTCTCACACGCAGTGAACCAGGGCGCCTCTCTCTCATAAAGCAGACACACATATAGAACCAGAGTGCATTACTCTCATACAGCAGTCGTACAGGTGACCAGGGCACCTCATTCTCACACACAGGTCACCAGAGCACATCACTATTGCACACAGAGAGAACCAGAGCGCCTCCGTCTCGCAGACAGACACAGTGAACTAGGGCTCCACACTCTCACAGAGCAGACACACACAGATAGAACTAGAGTGCCTCACTCTCATAGAGTAGACACACACTGGTGATCCAAACACATTACTCTCACACGTAGAGGGAACCAGAGCACCTCACTCTCACAGACAGGGCCGGACTGGCCATGACGGGCACCGGGCGTTTCCCCGGCGGGCCGCTTGGGTGGTGGCCGGTTTTGGGCCCCTGGGTGGCCGTTTTTGTTACCGGGGGTCGGCAATATCGGCCCCCTGTAACAAAATCGGCCGAAACCGGCGCTCGCAAACTGCTGGGCTGCACCTCCCCTCACTCCAGGAGGGGCCGGCCGAGCAGTTTGCCAGGGCCGGTTTCGGTTGCCAGTCCGGCCTGGACACAGATAGAACCAGAGTGCATCACTCTCACACACAGATGGAACCAGAGTGCCTCACTCACACACACAGATGGAACCAGGGCGTCTCACTCTCACAGAGCAGACACACAGATGGAACCAGAGTGCCTCACTCTCACACACAGATGGAACCAGAGTAAGGCTGGGCGTAGTTCGCGAAGTAATGCTTCGCGAAGCTACGCAAAGTGCAGTTCGCACTACGCAAGCTTCGCGTAGCACTACGCGAACTGCGTAGCGCACTGTTCGCAATGATTGCACAGTGCCGGATGCTTGTCCGCACTGTGCAATCATTGAAAACGGCAACTTGCACAGTGCGAGCTGTCTTTTACTGCCGCTCGAGTAGATTTTTACTCGAGCGGCAGCTTTCTCAACGCGGACTGGTAGTTTCTAATCGCGAGCGGTCGCGAGCATACGCGACCACTCGCAATGAGAAACCTGACCTCCCCGCGTTGAGAATCTCGCCGGGAGGTTTATTTTCCACGCTCGCGATCGGCAACTTGATGTTGCTGATCGCGAACGAGGAAAAAGTCTCGCCGGGATGTCATTTTGCTTGCTCGCGGTCGCCAACTTGACGTTGAGGACCGCGAGCAAGCAAAAAATGACCGCGGCACTATGCTACGCTACGCGTGTTTGCACTGTGCTACGTGCAATTCGCGTTGTGCGAAGTAGCGCAAACTTCGCAAACTACGCGAGCGTAGCGTAGCACTTCGCCCAGGGTTAAACCAGAGTGCATCACTCTCACACACAGATGGAACCAGGGCGTCTCACTCTCACAGAGCAGACACACACAGATGGAACCAGAGTGCCTCACTCCTATAGAGTAGACACACACTGGTGATCCAAACACATTACTCTCAATTGTAGAGGGAACCAGAGCACCTCACTCTCACAGACACAGATAGAACCAGAGTGCATCACTCTCACACACAGATAGAACCAGAGTGCATCACTCTCACACACAGAGGGAACCAGAGCGCCTCACTCTCACAGACACAGATAGAACCAGAGTGCATCACTCTCACACACAGATAGAACCAGAGTGCATCACTCTCACACACAGAGGGAACCAGGGCGCCTCACTCTCACAGAGCAGACACACACAGATAGAGCTATAGTGCCTCACTCTCAAAGAGCAGGCGCACGGATGACCAGGGCACCTCATTCTCACACAGGTCACCAGAGCACATTACTCTTGCACACAGAGAGAACCAGAGCGCCTCAGTCTCACAGAGCAGACACACACAGATAGAACCAGAGCATCTTTCTCTCACACACAGAGGGAACCAGGGCACATCACTCTCACACACAGAGGGAACCAGGATGCCTCTCTCTCACAGACACACACACATAGAACCAGAGATCATCACTCTCACACACAGAGGGAACCAGGGCGCCTCACTCTCATAGACACACAGTGAACCAGACCGCCTCAGTCTCAAAGACACACAGTGTATCAGAGTGCCTCATTCTCACATAACAGATATAGAGGTACTTAAAGGGCCTGCTCTCACAGACACACGCACTGAACCAGAGCGCCTCACTCGCAAAGACACTTAGTGAACCAGGGCATCTCACTCTCACAGACATGTACAGTGAACCAGAGAGCCTCGCTCCCACAGACACACCGACATTTAATGCATGGGAAAAGTGGGCTCTGGCCCAGGGCCCCAGCTTTCAGGGGGCCCATTGATAGAGCCAGCTCTGTTCTGCAGAGTCCTGCCCTAATGACCTTGAATATTTCTTAAACAGATTGTTGTAAATACTGTTTTCCTTTCATTGACTTTTAATGTGGGTGATGTGTGAGAGTCCAGTACAGACATTTTGCAGAGAAATGCTGTGTTTATATTTCATGCAACAGCCATAAAAAGTTTGTTTAGATCAAAACAGGGCCTCACATACGAGAAATGGGAGGGTGTGACAGAGATTATTTGTAGTAATATTAGTGAGCTGCTTCAGTGTTACAATACTGAAAACACAGGTCACTATCCCTAATTATTAGATGTAATAACATTTGGAATTTGGATGAGTGTTCCTGCGCTCAGGACGACCTGCCAAAGAGGGCATGAAAGAGCTGGAATTGGATCATAAATTCAAAGCTGTTCTGAACAGAAGCAATCAAAATACGTTTGGCCCAGGGCCCTCAAAATCCTTACTATGTCTCTGTAGACACACATAGTGAACCAGAGCGCCTCACTCTCAAAGACACACATAGTGAACCAGAGCGCCTCACTCTCAAAGACACACGTAGCGAACCAGAGCGCCTCACTCTCAAAGACACACGTAGCGAACCAGAGCGCCTCACTCTCAAAGACACACATAGTGAACCAGAGCGCCTCACTCTCAATGACATACATAGTGAGCCAGAGCGCCTCACTCTGATAGACACACATAGTGAACCAGAGAGCCTCACTCTCAGACACATGTAGTGAACAAGAGCGCCTCACTCTCACAGAGACACACATAGTCAACCAGAGCGCTTCACTCTCAATGACATACATAGTGAGCCAGAGCGCCTCACTCTGATAGACACACATAGTGAACCAGAGAGCCTCACTCTCAGACACATGTAGTGAACAAGAGCGCCTCACTCTCACAGAGACACACATAGTCAACCAGAGCGCTTCACTCTCAATGACATACATAGTGAGCCAGAGTGCCTCACTCTGATAGACACACATAGTGAACCATAGAGCCTCACTCTCAGACACATGTAGTGAACCAGAGCGCCTCACTCTCAAAGACACACGTAGCGAACAGAGCGCTTCACTCTCAGACACATGTAGTGAACCAGGGCACCTCACTCTGATAGACACACATAATGAACCAGAGCGCCTCACTCTCATAGAGACACGTAGTCAACCAGAGCGCCTCACTCTCAAAGACACACAGTGAACCAGAGCGCCTCACTCTCACAGACACATATAGTGAACCAGAGCGCTTAACTCTCAAAGACACATGTAGTGAACCAGCGCACCTCACTCTCATCGACACATGTAGTGAACCAGAGCACCTCACTCTCATCGACACATGTAGTGAACCAGAGCGCCTCACTCTCCCAGACACATATAGTGAACCAGAGCGCCTCACTCTAACAGACACATATAGTGAACCAGAGCGCTTCACTCTCACAGACACATATAGTGAACCAGAGCACCTCCCTCTCAGAGACACATATAGTGAACCAGAGCACCTCACTCTCACAGACACATGTAGTGAACCAGCGCACCTCACTCTCATCGACACATGTAGTTAACCAGAGCGCCTCACTCTAACAGACACATATAGTGAACCAGCGCACCTCACTCTAACAGACACATATAGTGAACCAGAGCGCTTCACTCTCAAAGACCCATGTAGTGAACCAGAGCGCCTCACTCTCACAGACACATATAGTGAACCAGAGCGCCTCCCTCTCACAGACACATATAGTGAACCAGAGCACCTCACTCTCACAGACACATGTAGTGAACCAGCGCACCTCACTCTCATCGACACATGTAGTTAACCAGAGCGCCTCACTCTAACAGACACATATAGTGAACCAGCGCACCTCACTCTCATAGGCACATGTAGTGAACCAGCACACCTCACTCTCATAGACACATGTAGTGAACCAGCGCACCTCACTCTCATAGGCACATGTAGTGAAACAGTGCACCTCACTCTCATAGACACATGTAGTGAACCAGGGCACTTCACTCTCATCGACACATGTAGTGAACCAGAGCAGATCACCGCGCTCACTCTCATAGACACACAGTGAACCAGTGCGCCTCACAGAATAGACACACAGAGGTACTCAGAGGGCCTGCTCGCACACACACACATAGCTAAGATAACCAGAGTACCTCAATCACACACACAGGAGAGTGAGCTTGTTCCAGCGTTCTGAAGGCTCATGGCCCAGAAGCAGACCTCTACGCAGCAGGCGCTAGGACGTGCTGTGTGTGCTGGAAGAGCGTGGCCCTGGCAGAGATGCCCGGACAGATGGTACACAGCAGGGCGGTGTGACAGGGTGGCAGGGTGCCAGGGTCCTTCTGCTCACTGAAGGGATTTCCTGGATTTGCGCAGTGCGTCTGGCACGCTCCGGGTGCCTCCCGTTCGGGCACCCTGCCACGTGCCCTCCTTTCGGTGACAGTGCGACACACTCAGAGCTGTCCTTCCATGCAGAATGTTTACTGTCGCTGTGTGTGCTATTGATAAAAGGACGGGTTTGGTCAGGGGGGGCAGATAATCCCCAGCAGGACGTGTTTGGGGCCCCTGCTAAGGAGAATAATGTAAATATTAATAAACCAGGACCTGCAAGACTTCCAGGCACTTTAGAAGTGGCACCGGGTCCTGTGACTGCCGGTTGGAATCCAAGTGCAGAATCTGCAGCGCCTGGATTCGCATTTGTGTTGTTTTTTCTTTACTACCTGAAACGTTGCTGACTCCCAGTTGGGTCGGAAATGTCCCTTTCACGCTGCAGGCATGTTCCCGTGCCCTGAACGCCCAACTGCATGTGTATCTGGTGTCCTGACGCTTCTTCTGGCCCTAGTGACATGATGATTAAGTGTTTGCACAGACGCCCAGTCCTATCTCTGACTATGCAAGGTCCTGATCGGAGCTGTGTCTGCCTGGTCTGGTCTGCATCGACAGGGGTTATCGCATCGACCTGATCGGAGCTGTGTCTGCCTGGCCCGGTCAGGTCTGCATCCTCAAGGGTTATCGCATCGACCTGATCGGAGCTGTATCTGCCTGCATCAGCCCGGACAGAATCAACACTTAAACCCCAACAGACCTGCAGCAGCCTGGCCAGAAACCTTCCTTTTGGTGCCAGGTCCACTGCGATGTGGGACGCAGCCGGGCTGTCGCATGTACAGAGAGTTGCTCAAGCCAGGCCTAACCTGACGCCCCAGGACTGTCTTTGTTCCCTTTAACACCCCCTAGCAGGAATGTGGTGGGCCCATCCGATCCGCGTGCACCTGCTATACCACCAGGGACAAGAACTGAAAGAAACCATGAACTGAGTGCACATTTGACTTGTGGGAGACATTCAGACTTCAGGTGAGCCTGATCTATGATCTTACCTGACTACAGGGGGGGGCAAGCTGTCAAGGACCCCTGCGTGGCACCAGCTCAAGGGAACTCTGCGAGTGTGGCACCAGAAGAAGGAATCATACCCAGGTTTGACACATCGCACATGCCCTGTATACTAATTGTTTATTTGGTACAGCTGTATGAATGGAAACTACTCTCACTGAGCTGGACACTGAAGTTATTGTGTCTGTTCGTTGATTGTTGAGTGTTGAACACGGCGACCTCATGCTATCTCTGCAGAAGCCTATCACTGATCGCTCTTGCTATCCTGAGTCAAGTGCGGCATGGGTTTTACTTGACTCAGTGTGCAGAGCCATAGTATTACGGGCCCAGGACACCAGTGGTAAACGACCTCAACCGCCGCGTTGAGGCCTTGTAGCTGCTGTTCGCCTCGGCACGCCCCAGACCCCTGTATGAGGTCTAACACCCTCTACACCCAACAACCTATAACCATCCGTGTTGGGACCTAAGCTTACGTTAAACCGATGCATGGTAGAGAAAGGTTTAATGACCAGGACTCTACAGAGCACTGGTGACTTGGAGGAATATGTGCAAGGGAAAAGCAACAGGTCTTGAAGAGCGTTAGTGCAAACATGTCAATAGAACCGATTCAGACCCAATGATTTTGAAGCAAAAATGGCTTTGTTTTCACTGCCTCCCACTAAAAATTGCCTCTGCTTCAATATAACTCTATGGTAAAAATACATTCTCCTATTTTTCTCCGAAATCTCCCACTTTGCAGTGCATGTCAGTGGATGTGTGCTTGGTCTTCATACTTATCCCAGTGATGCTGTGTGTGGTTGACCTGTGCTGATGAACGTTCATACACAGGAAGGCACAGAAGAGGGCATTGGCAAGAAGACCTACAGGTGGGCATGGCACCCTGTGGTTACATTAATTTGCGGGTGTTTGGCACACATCAGGCCAGGGGAGCAGCCATGAGAGAATGTGCCCTCCCAGCCACGGCCCGTGCAGTAATCACAATTTTCCCTCGTCATCGTCCGTCGAAATCCCCCTCCCCACCGGTTCCCACCGCTCTTACCTGCACGGGCCGCGCTGTGCCCTCCTCTCCCTTTATTGTCCAAGTTCAGGAGAGGAAGGTGAAGGAGATGTGCAGTAAACCTAGGAAGAGGCCACATGGACAAAGCTGCGTTCCCATCAGTGCTGCGCCACCTCCAGGGTTATCCTCAGCTTACATTGTTTCATGTGTGAGTAGTGTCGGATAAGTCAATGCAGATATTAAGATGCTGCCCACCACGACTACCCTGCGGCTCTGTGAGAACACTTTCAAGTGGAAGGGCTGCCTCTGTGGGACCCCCCACTGAGCCGGAGATGCTCATCTTCTCAGAATCTTCCTGAGCTGGCCAGGCCGACTCACCGCTGCCAGTGCCGCGTGCTGTCTCCCCTGCCCCTCCCCCATCTCCTTTCAATGTACGGTAATTCAGATGTGCCCAGAATCCCCCTGACCAGGTAGTGAGGATCAGAGCACTGGCTCCAGAGCTCCTGTGAATATGATTTGGATGAAGTCCTGTGTAAATGCTTCCAGGCTCTTATTGGGTGAATGAATTCATTTTTTTAAAACTTTGATCAATTACACCCATTCCTGTAGATTTCACACAGGGGCGGACTGCTAACCCAGAGCAGCCCTGGCAATTTTGTAGTTCCCCCCCCCCACCTCCTTCCCCCTCCGCCCCCAGAGAGGTGAGTACAGGGGGTGCAAGTGTGAAGCCCTGCTGCTTTTGTTACTGGAGGCCGATACTGCAGCAGTGCTCCAAAACTGGCCCTCAGTAACAAAGAAACGGCCCCCACAGCTACAAAACAGGTCCCCACCCTTCCAGCCTTCCGGCAAAAGGTCCAATGCCTGCTACGACCAGTCCAGCCCTGGTTTCATATCGGTCTGCCCTGAATCTTTAGAAGGTGAAAGGCCTAAATTCCTCACTCTTGGTAGCTCTATATCTGGATATGGTAAGGTAAAGCGCTATTTGATGGAGCTGTGTTAACCCGGTGACGTAACAAAACTTGAGGGGGCTGTCCTGCAAAATACTTGGCCGGGGCCCCCCATGCTCCAGACGAGTCAGGACCTCTCAGGCCAGGGGCCCGCTGCCTGTGCACAGTGCCAAAAGGGGCCCCTCTGGAACTCCAGGCCCCCGTGCTGCTGGGGCTGCGGGCGCTATTGTAACGCCACTGTGTCAACCACCTAAGGGTTTTGTTGCTCCTCAGTTGGACCTGTGCAACAAATCACAACACAAATTAAAATATAAACAGTAAAGCACATTAGACTTTACAGTGGACACGAGACAAGAATTTAAAATGAAACCATGAAGGGTTGTTTGTGGTTTCAGTCATTTCGGAAGGTAAACAGATGGGTCGAATCAGTCAGTCATTCAGATGGAAGAGTAAGATGATGCTCAGACTAAAATGCAGTTAATAAAATACCAGAACAAGCTATAGCTTCGCTCAAATCATATAAGTCATAAACCAGAGGTCAGACAAACATAGTGTCGCCTCCTAAATGTCAAAGAGTGAGCCCTTCGCCCCAGGAATGGGCTTCTTTTATAACGCAAACTATGATAAAATCCGTCCATGGATATTAGAATCACACGAACAGGACCAGTCGTGTTACAGGGAGCCCAATACAGTGTCTGAAATCCCATTATGCAGCGCTATCCATCCCACAGATTCACAGGCTGCAGCTCCCCTCCCTGGAGCGCTTCAGGCACCTCTACAGTTAGTACAAATATCGCTACATTCATACAAGGACGAGTTCCACATGGGAATCATCCTGTAGACCCCATAGGTGAGGCCTTGAAACAATTCATTATCAGTGGAAGAGTGAGATACAGAGCTCCAAAGAAAGAAAACACTAGTCTGTACCTGGGAAACTGGCTGACATCTCAGAGCAGTGTTTATAAAGTTGCTACTAAGTATATTGTCTATGTGAGTGACATAGAAATGGAAAGATGACCGTGTACTGACAGATTCTTCCACTTTGAAATCCAGGCCTACATTAACTAATGTTAACATGAATTAAATGTACTCAATGTGTGTGTTATTTATCGAGTTTGTGTACTGTGAAGAGTATAAAACTCTTCACAGTAAGGAATTCTTGTACAGTCCGGCACGTCTGGGGCTCAACAATATAATTATCTTAATGGCAATTCCATTATGTTAATTCCACTATCTTGCCCTGACTGTGCAGGAAAGCCAGGTCCCCTGGGGGCTGGGGGGGCTGTGCCGCGCCTGCCTGAGAGGGTGCTAGGATGCCCCTGCACACATTCTTTTTCAAGAGCACTGTCAGGGGTCCAAGCTATGTATGTGCCTTTTTGCAATTATTATAAAACCAAATACACCGCTCGGCCCCTCACACTGCGCCTAGAAGCTGCAGTGCTAGGCTTTCTTTGTTCCCTCCTGTGGACCTGCACAGCAGCCCTGACTCTGCTCTGCACGTGGAAGAAGCACGTGACTCTTGCACGTTTCCAAACTCACTTGATCACGCCCACCCCCTACTTGTCACCATGTCATTGAGGAAAGCCTACTGGCGTAACACTTGGAAGAGCTGTGTTGTACTTCATGTATGTCACTAGGTGTAGGGGAAGTGAGGCGTCATGCCTGTGCATTGAGATAGACTCTCTCCATAGTATGTAAAAGGCAACTTTCATGCAACAGGGCTGTGCTTGCAAAATTGCACACCTCGCGGTGCACCCTAAGCTCAGGGACTCCCTGATACAGAACACAAACAATCCCTCACTCGCCATAAGTTTCCACCCTCTTGAACCCCCCGGCCGCCCACTTTTCTGAACTCCTGCGTAACACAGGCTGTCATACTCTCAGACCACACCCAGTACCTCTCCGCCTTCCATTCTTCTCTGGGTTTACGTGATCTCACATCACCTGGAGCTTACGAAGTCAAGGAATCCTGATTCAGGTGGAAACGAGGAAAGTACCGCCCATTCCGAGTCAAGTATTGTTCTGTCACAGGTTTCTCTTTCTCAGCGCCGGGACACTCCAGGGAGTAGCCGTGCGCTTTATAAGTGCCCAGTAACATTAACAAGTATTCGAAGGCGATGAAACTTGAAATGATACAGTAATAACACACCTAGTAGACACAGAGCTAAACTCCTTTGATAGACAAGCCGAGGCCCTCAGTGAGAATTATCAGTAAGACTATATTTACCACTAGGCTAGGAGTCCACAGAGGCATCAAAAACCACACATGGTCAAAAAGAATTCTGTTTCTGTCATGAATAACTCTCCATTTCACATCACAACACTAACTCAAGTCCTGTGGTCCTTAGCAAGTAATATAAACATTTCTGATTCATATATTTTGCACTAGCTTTTGACATAAACTTGCTGTCTTTTATATCTGATTTGTAAGCATTTTTAATTAAACCACTGGTTTTATTAGGCTTAGAGCCAGTGCGCACCTTGATCGTAACTCCACTCAACACGCAAAAGCGATGACGCTCCATGCCGGGAAAGTGACCACAGCGGTCACTATTTTGGGTTTTTATAAACAGCCCCCTTGGCCTCAGTAGACACGAGATCGTGCGGGAACAGCGCTCTGGTAATCAAGCAGGCTACCCAGGAGGAGGCGTGAGCATCACCATTCTATGTACATGTCTGCCTACCAGAACTGAGAGTCCCTGACCTTCTACTTCTCTCAGCCTAGAACATCTCCCCTTTTATTCATCCCAAACCTCATCTTACTACTATGATCTCCCAAATAACACTTTCTAGACTCTTCCCTCGTCCATCCCTCCATTATGCTATTCGATCCAACTAACAGACTCACATGT
This sequence comes from Calotriton arnoldi, assembly GCA_963921515.1. Lineage (NCBI taxonomy): Eukaryota > Metazoa > Chordata > Amphibia > Caudata > Salamandridae > Calotriton > Calotriton arnoldi. The sequence goes on along the minus strand of CAWUFW010000109.1, from coordinate 3,694,327 downwards.
CCACTGCTCAAATTAACTCATATTTCCCTATACAAATCCTTTTGGGGCTCCGGAGTAGCGTGCTACTCGCCAGAAAGCGATTCTACGCCTCAGGGGTAGTGAGTGATATATATGTATGTGTGTATATATATATATATATATATATATATATATATATATATTTACAATACGTAACAAACGTAGCTTACCTTCCAGCCAGCCGTAAGGTTCACAAGTCAGCTTAGACTTTGTGAGTGTCTACAAAAGACACATACTTAGATTTACAAGCACACTTCATGTTCTGTTTGCAGTGACAACTCTTGTAGTGTTGCGCATGTTGGTTGGTAATGCAGCCAGCACCAGGAGTAATTTCACTCGGACACAGTGATATGAGTTTTGAAGGCAAGTGCAGACACGAGCAAAGTGTTTGGGTAAACATGACTAATTTGTCCTTTGGTTGGATTCTACAGGGAAATGGCCAAGGTTCAAGACGCTCCCGTAGATGGCTGGCATATAGGCTTTCACTTCTTATTTCTTGAACACTACATCACACAAAGATTAAGGAATACGATGAGGGCAAGGAGTAGGGGTTTCTTTGGTTCTGAAGAATGCCCCTTGACTGACAGGCCAGGCCAGGAAGGGCAGAAACATGTTGACCAACACTTTAGTGAGAAGGAAGGATGCCGAAATAAAAACCCTATCACTTTAAACTACGTTTTTAACCTTGTATCAGAGGTATAGCAAAAATGACAAGTATTTTCCCACCTAATGCAGTTTTAACCTACACAGACCCTAGAAACAAACAAAGTTCAAATACACAAGTAGCATGTCAGAAAGCACTCATACATAAATAACCGCTAAAAATAAAAATAGAAAAAAGATTTAACGGTGTGCCCACTTAACAGCAAGATTCATTGCGGGTGAGAAGAGACTCCGATGATGAAGCATGACACCTACTTTGAGTGAAGCTTCAATGTCCTATTCTCTGAATTTACAGCCCAAAGCATTTGTTCAGTAATAGAAAAGCAACTGGTCTTCCACAACACTCCTGTATGTATTCTGCCTGATTCACAAAGCCATTTGCACCTGCAAAAGTTGAATTTACTTGCACAATATGTTATATTATGTTATGTTACCTTGATTTGTAGAGTGCATGGCTACCGAAATACAGGCTTCCCAGCGCTAGCAGAGATAGTAACGACGAGGTGATGTAGTGACTAACTGAACAGATGTGTCTTCAATTGCTTTCTAAAACTCATGAGATTGCAGTTTGCTCTCATATGTATGGGGAGCGAGTTCCAGAGCTTGGATGCCAAGTATGCAAAGGACAATACGCATGAATTATAATTAGGGCTCCCGGTTTTATGGTATTTATTTTTTGCCCATTTCCGTCTGTATTTATCCATATTTATTTTTTGGGCATTTTTTCTGTATTTATCCACATTTATTTTTGCCACAAGCAAAAGACGACGCTACATCTAGTATTTTTCCACATTTATTTAAATTGCCAATGCATACATATTGGTCAACACTATACATTCATCTGAAAACTTTGCCATTTGCAGAACGTCCCAAATATGCTTAAAAGTGCTATCACAAGCCATTTGTCTCAGAGCCTTGCAGTTTCTGTCATCTGCAGAGTGCCACATCCTCTCCCCCACTGAACACCATACTGCCCCACTGAGAGAAACTCACACTGCCTTCAGCTGCAACCCAATTGTGCCCCGCTATAAACACCTGGAAACAATTCAATTCAAATTATGCACTAGACTACAGTAATATGCTGCCTGAAAAAAATAACATACTGGAAAAAAGCAAACACTCATAGGGAACACAACTTAAAGCTTTTACACTCATTATTCAGAAATCAATGAGCGTTTTGCTTGAAAAGCTAACATGAAAAGAAAAGTAGCTCTTCACTGGCAAACTCTGTAAGGTGCCGCTAATGTGTTTGAGTGTAAATAACACCAATCTGGCCACTTTGTGTTAGCTGTGGACGGCCCTGTAATAGACGAGTGAGGCTACTGTTCATACCCACAGTGGGGAGGGCACAGACCGAGGCACAGGCAGGTGTTGTTAATACTTTTACTCAGATACACTCACTGACGGCCCATGGCCTGTGGCGAGCTGCTGCCCTCCTCCTCAGTTATGCAACCTCCAATGGGACCTTCCCCTGCTTGTCTCTGACACCAGCGACCTTTCCACCCTAACCTGTTGGGCTACTACTACCTGCACAACAAACGCGCTCTTCAGATAACAGAGGCTGCAAGTGCCCCCTCAGTGCCAAACAGTGTTTAATTTAATAGGCTTTGCCGTCCCACGGGGTGCTGGCATTCGATTCCTGCTTTTGCCGCCCCAAAACTGCATACGCCACTGACTCCAGCCCCCACCCCCTTCCCCGAGGGCACCTACTTTTGTTTTGAAATGGCTGCATACGCTGCAATTAGGCAGGTCTGGGGTCAGACCGTCAGCCTCTTGGCCACTCTGGGCGGCTTCTTTCTATTCCTGGAGGAGTGAAAGAACAAAGCCTCGTTACCAAGTAAATGGTCTTTCAAAGACCTGTGAAGTACTCGGGTGCGGCTGTGTGTGCGCCCGGGAAGGCTGACACCTCTTAACCCTCTAAGGAGGGGGAGACACCAGATGGTTGGGGGTGTGATTCTATTGATGCCAATGAAGACCTCACTCGAGGGGCAGAGCTGAGCCCCCAGAAATGGCTGAGGCATCAATAAAAGCGTTTGTTACTGTAGGCAGGTCTGCTGGTGCACGGCAGCGCGGCAAAATGTACTAGTATTTTCCCGTTTTTATATATAAATACAGATAAAGGAAAACTAGTTTTCCGTCTGTATTTATATGTAAAAATCCGTTTAAACGGAAAACCGGGAGCCCTAATTATAATGTAAATTCATTTGTGGAATTTAAAAAAAACGAGTAAAATTATTTATTCACATGTTATCACTCTTGTGAAATGTAATACTATGCTGGGTAAATTCCTTTCTGTGGGTTTTAGTGAGCCTTCCAGAGCAGGGGTGACATGGAATATTTGGGAACACCTGCAAATTCATGAGTTTATATATAATCCCAAACTTCATGATCAGTGCTTAATTTGAGCTGGAGGTTTCTAGTGTTTGTCACCAGCGCTTAATTGGCAACATATGCACTTATGACCGTCTGCCACATGGTGGCACTGTCCTTTTTGCTTTAGAGAAGAGAGAGCACAGCAACAAATGTGTACTGATTCAATATACATTAAAATGACAAATACCTGCTGCCGTAGCCATTCTTATAGTTTTGGGGGCCTGGAATAGTGTAAATTGTCACACTTGCAAGAGTGTGTTGGCCACTAGCTGTGTAGGTACTGTCATTGGCAGCACTGGCAGTGCAATAGGTGGTACAAGTTGCAGTGGCCTCCTGAGAGGGCCTGGCACTTCTTTTTTTTGCACAGTAAGCTCTGGCCCCAATCCTTTGCACCCTGGGAAAGACCGAGATTTCTAGAGCGGGATTTGGTCACTTTCCTGGCTGCTTCCTGGATGGGAATGTGAAGGAACCCGCTGACACCATCAGAAGTGGTGGAGGCAGCGGATAGGAGGAGGGGTATCACCATGGTAACACTATTTACCCTGGGGAGGGGGGGACATAAGCCTACAACTGGACTAATGCAGAGGCATTTTGGCATGCGCAGTCGCACACTACATAAATTAAGAGTGCAGAACTGCCTCTATAAAGACATAATTGAAGATTAAACAAACTTTTTCCAGGATTGCTCCTTTAAACCCACGAATGTCACCAGGAAACCTGCCCCTGTCCCAGGTTTACCCGAGTAGCGCTAGAAATCTTTGTGAATTCTAACAATGTGTAAATCTATGTCCAGGCCTGGTGTTTAATCAGGATTTACATGTTTTCTGCAAGAGTCAGGTCTGTAGCTGTCTTCTTCTATTGGGAAGTCACAGTTTATTGCTTTTTCCGTTCCAGTTACCATGAGTTACTGGAGTGGAAACGATGAATTATGAAATATTAACCAGCTGTGTTAATTCCTCTTTCGGATTCTTTCGATGTGTTATTAACTTATGGAGTCGGAATTCCTGAAACGGAAAGAACTTTCACCAGGCGTAGCTGGCAGTCAGGTTGGCAGGGTGTGGCCAGGAGCTTACTTTTTGTTAGTGCAGCTGGTGCAGTGGCACCATGACCCACTGCAGAACAATTAAGAGTGACTTTAACTCCTTAAACCGAAGGCATGGGGCCCCTTTTCGTTTCTTCTGTTAGAGTCCCTGCGACACTTGCTCTGCCGCCGCTTTCAGTTGCCCGATTCTCCTAAGAAAGACTCCCCCCCCCAACCCCCCCCGACCCCCTTCCATTCCTCTTGGGGCCTGAAGGGAGCCAGCGGCGGCTCTTCCCTTACTGCCCCCTGGGCCTTCATCTTCTGCCCCGGGTGACCATCACTTTTGACCTCTAAGGCTTTTGAAAAGATTGGGAACTTTATTAGGGTTCAGTGTTTTGAAGAAGCTTCGCACTCCTTAAAGACCTTAGCATTTCCGGTTAGCAAAATAATAACAGTACATATTTTATAAAAGTACACATCTTCAACAAAGAACACATTTTGTCTGTAACAGGTTAGTGCAGGGCCGGTCCTAGGACTTTTGGGGCCCCGGGCGAAAAAGAAGTGAGGCCCCTCTAATTTGCATGTGACATCACAGAAAGTGACATCACGGGACTTCTAATCTTCTTTGGTATCGCCAAGGGACATCAGTCACATGGATAAAAAGATAAACACCCAAATGAAACCGGTCCGTCTATTTTAAAGCTGTATTAAGTGGATTGTCACATTGAACGGAAAAGCCGGGCACAGGTCTCACAAAGACGGACTCCCTTACTCAATGTGAACTGAGTGTTTCCAGTTTAGTGCACGATAAAAGGTCCAGAGCACTGCAGAATCTTACTTGAATGGCATCACTATGGTAATAATTATGCAACTGGATATAGCGAAATAAAGTTGAGTTTGAATACATGTACCTTTTCATTAGAAAGCTTTATAAATCACAGGTTAGAACAAGCAGAGTTCTGTAGAAACAAAGCAAAGCATGTAGTCACGAGCACCATGTATCCATGTGAGGCTGCATCATAGAAGGGTTAAAGTCACCCCTGTACTGAAAAGGCTGTTGAAAATGTGAGATTTTACAATTCCCAAACTTATACATGATTTGATTTATTCCTTTCATTTGGATATTGTACTGCTGCATTTATGATAGAAAAATGAAAACTCAAGTTCCAGAATGCAAGAAAATAACTGCAAAACTGCTTACATGTGATTTAAATAAGCAACTTTAGGCCTCCTCTTGTGGAAGTCTGTGCTGGTTACAGGTTTCACATAAATCCCTTGCACTGTGACTGGGAAAAAGTTTGATGACGCCCTTATTCTGGAACCATTAGTGAAGCCACTTGTGAGGCTAAGGCAGTGGACAGCCTTGGTGTGAGTGTGTTCACGCAAGTGTGTGTGTTTGTTTCACTAGTATAGTTATTTATTTTGGACACCTTGCCTTTTGCTACAAGCACAATATACACCTCAAGCACAGCTCGTGGCACTATAAGGCTTTCCTTAGAACCCCATACTTAAAACAAAACATGCTATAATCTACAATTACTAGTGTAACATTCAAGTAGATGTTGGGTGGCATTCAAAATGTCATGCATATGATGTAGATATGCCATAAGTAAACATAGGGCAAATACAGAAATGTCACACATAGGCACAGGATAGCCAGAAAATTAAATTAAAATACCCCCACTTTGTACCAAAGCCTTTTTGGCACCAAGTAAGCCATTGCAACCCTCCCTAGAAGAACTCTTGTCTCTTCCATCTAAGCATCTATACATTCATGCTTTCATCCTCCCATCCACCTACTGATATCCACCATTTCCCCTTTGCATTCTCTCATCTATTCATTCTTTCATCAATCATTCAGTCTTTCACCATTCTGTATGCCTGTCCATCCCAATGTTCCCATCCATATCCAAACCTAGCCATCAATAATTTCACTCATCCATCCCTCCATCCACCCTTTCACTCATCCATCCACCCATCTTTTCGATCATCCATCAATCTCACTGCTCATCCATTCAGCCACACTTTCAATCCATCCTTTCCCTCATCCATTCATTTATCTATCGACTCATCCGTCCATCCATTTATACTTTCACTCACTCATCCATCCATCCTTTCTTTCATCTCTCCACCCTCACTTTTACTCATCTGTTCATTCTTACACCCCTCCTTTTTACTCATCCGTTCATGCTTTCACACATTTACCTATCCTTTCGCTCATCCTTCCATCCTTTCATTCCATCATTCCACCCTTTCACTCCATCCATCCTTGTAGCCACCATTTTGCTTATCCATCCATCCACTCATCTATTTTTTCATTCATCCATCCACCCTTTCACTCCATCCATCCATCATCCCTTTCACACTTCCATCCACCCACTCTTCCACCCATCCAATGAGCAGGGGGTTCACGTGTCATGCATGATGGATAGTGCCAGAATGTGAGGTGATTGTGACATGGCGCTGTGGTTCCTTTCTTCGCACTTTTATATAGCACAAACTCAGCCCAAAGTCTTTGGAGCGCTTTACAAAAGTACCAATCCCATTACAAAAGGTCAGGGTTTTTTAGGCATTGGGAGGTTTAATGATTTGTCCAGAATCTCAGGATTTTGAGCTAATGCCAGGACCTGTACCTGGTTCCCCACTTCCACTAAACTACTCCATGTGCTGCGAGGACCAGATGAGGGAGTTTTATCCCCTGGGCTTCACAGCACTGAGGCCAAGGAGAGGGGTGCCCCCTGCCCTGGGCCACACAGCACTGGTTAACAGCAGCAAGGCCCAGGGAAAGGAACCCCATACCTGGACCCTGCAGCCTGATGCAGCGCTTCAAGGCCCAGGTGACTGAGCTGTGCTAAATCCTGCCCTGCCATATCAGTCTTTTCTGGGTGCTTCCTCTTTCCCCAACCCACCTCTCCTCACCTAATAATGTCCAACTGGTCATTATTCCCAGCAAAACATGACATGTTTTTTTAAAAGTTGTCTAATGTTAAAAACCTTACCCGCAAAACTTGGAATAAATTTTGCACAGTATTCCGCCATTCCCAAAAAAGATCGTACTTCATCTTTACTAGTGGGAGACGGAAGACCTGCAATAGTGTCAATTAAAGCTGGTTTTGGTTTAACACCTTCTCCACTTATAATGTGGCCTAAATATGACACATTTCTTTCTGCAAATTTGCATTTACTCAATTCAATTGTCAAACCTTTCTTGTTTAAGATTTCTAAGACATTCTGTAACCTCTCATCATGCTGATCCCTTTCATTCCCAAAAATCAAAATATCGTCTTGGAAGAATAACACCCCTTTTACTTTGCCAAATAAATTATGCATCAGCCTTTGAAATACGGCCGCGGCTGAGGCCAAACCAAATGGCATGCGTTTGTACTGGAAGCACCCACATGGTGTAATAAAAGCTGTGAATCTCCTGGACTCTTCTGCTAAAAGTATCTGGTGATATGCATTTGAAAGGTCTATAGTTGAGAACCAAGAAGCACCTTTAAGGGATGAAACCATTTCTGTGATTTTGGGCAAGGGAAAACGGTCAATAAGTATATTGTTATTTACATAACGTAAGTCAACACACAAACGGATCTTCCCGTTGCTCCGTCGTGCTACTACGACCGGAGAAATCCAGTCCGAGCTCTCCACTGGTTCTATAACATCCATGCTTCTCAATCGCTCTAGTTCTTTTGAAACGTCCTCTCGTATCATCATAGGTACCATCCTCATTTTATGTATTTTAGGTTTAGCATCTTGTTTCAGAACGATCTTATGTTCAAAACCGTCCAATGCACCTAACTGTTCTTTAAAAACATTTGGAAATTTCTTTTCCATTTCTTTGCCCATAGAGATACCTTCATCCATCAATAGAACTTGGTCTACACTGTTTGGGTCTAAAATAATATGTAAATTTCCTTGGTCATGCCAGCCTAGCACTGATGGTCCATTCTTTGCTACATATAACTTTCCTCTTGCACGTCTACCCTTGAATGCAAAAGATAACCATCTGTAGCCAATAACGTCAATCTTTTCACCTGTAAAACTTTCTGGATTAATGTCAGGAGGTGATAAAAGTTCTCCTATTTTTGGTATGGCATTATCTCTCCAGATTCCTTCATTTACGATGGTAAAGGGTGAACCAGAATCTGCATACATTTTTACTCTAACTCCACCAATGGACATATTGCACTCTGGTTTCCCTCTACAGTTCTCATCGACAATATTGAGTACTAATCTTTTCTTTTCAGTAAGATTTAAAACACTCCCATGTTCATCTTTGTTTTCTTCTTCTTCACTACTATTTGAACTTCTATTATCATGAACGCATTTGACTTTAACGTTCTTTCTCCGGCAGAACTTTGAAAAGTGACCTATTAATCCACAGATCATGCACTTTTGTCTGATGGCAGGACAAGTTTTGCTGAAGGCTAAATGGTCCTTACTGCCACATCGATAGCATTTCCAATCAGATTTATTATTTTTCCAATCAGTGTTATATGATTTCCTTTTTGCTCAGCTTTTTTACTATTAACCTTGCAAACACATGAATTCTCTTTTTCAGGATGTTGTAACTCTGTTGCGCATCTTCCCGACATTTCTGCTTTCCTTACTATGTTGACAACTTCTTCTAGAGGTGAGTCACCATTAATCCACAGTCGATCTTGAATCGTGCTATTATTACTGTGCATAACTAATTGATCCCTAATAAAGTCATCATGGTTAGTTCCGAATTTACAATCAATGGCTAATTTTTTTAATTCTGCAATATAATCATCAACAGCTTCTCCTTTGAGTTGTTTACGTTGGAAAAATTTATATCTTGTGATACCAATGCACACTTTGGGTGTGAAGTATTTGTCAAGATCTTGTAAGGCTATTAAAAATGCATTTGCGTCACCTGCAATAGTGCTTTTCGGCATTCTATTATAAGTTTTCAGCCCTATGGGTCCTAAGGAAAGTAAAAGAATTCTTTTTTTCTGGTCTGCAGACATTTTTTTATCTTCATCTATTGCTGCAATGTAATTTTCAAAGTATTCTTTCCACTCAGACCAATTCATTGATGGTTCACGACCAGAAATCCAAAAATTGTGAGGTGGATTAATCGTGAAATTCTGCTGTGCCATTGTATCTCTTCCCCTTTTTTTTTTTTTTTTTTTTTGCAGGAAAAAAAAAAAACAATAAAAAAAAAAAACTTTCACATAAAAATACGTTAATTAGTTAAAATATACGTATTCACATAGGTAATAGACTTTCCCACCTGTTTCCTGTTGAAAAGCGATCCCTAAAGAGGTTGTTCGCTCTTAAGCGTGTAAAGTTCGCTCTCACTCGACTCGAAACTGACTTCACGCTTTCACTCGACTTGAAACTGACTCTTAAGTTGTAAAATGGCCTCCGTTGTGGGTCACGCTGCGTGACCTCGTTAATTACGTCGCGTACGCACGTAGAGGGACGCTCTTTCTAGTGCGCACAATCACCCACTCACGTCACTGCCTACAGCGAGACTGCAGGGAGCGCGAGCGCCGATAGAATCTTGCGCTACATCCAAAAGATGCCGGATCCCTCAACGGTTTCAGAGTTGCAGCGGATCGGAAATCCCACGCTGAATAACCACAATAAATAATCCTTCGGTAAGAAGGTTTTATCTTTTTCTTGAGTTTCCGTCGTTGACAGCTTCCCGCAGTGCTCAAATCTTTTATTTCTCTATTAACGGTTTTAGAGACTGTAGTCCAAAATTGTATCCTCCGCGAAGAATTCCCGAAATTCTTGTAGTCCAAGGTTGGGTTGATGTCCTCCAGCTCGTCGCCACAAATTGTAGTATAAATCAATCAGGAGAAGGTAGCAGTAAAGTATCCTTTATTTCTCCTACAGGAAACAGGTGTGTCTCTTCCAGCAGCAGCAACAGTACTGGCTGGAATACTCACATCACCTGGAAACATCCCCTACATCCTATCTCTAGGGTAACCAACAATACATTCCAAAACAAGCTTATTCAATTAAAGACACATATACAACATGGTCCTTGGAACAAAGGGGTCCTTGGCAACGCAAAACAGAAAAGGCAGGCAAGGCTTCAGGGCAGGTTGTTAAGTGAGGTGCTGCCCGGCTCCTAACACCCTGCTCCTGAGGTTGCGAGCCAACACATTTGTTGGCTTTACTGCTGCCCACGTCCCCACCCACTGTTTTCCTTTCCTCACCCCTGCACCCACAGAAATGCCACCATGCCCTTGGATGAGGGAGGTCAAGACACCTCCCTTGAAAAATACATTTGTGATGTGATCGGAAGGAGGGCTGACTGATAGTGCGGCATTTCACACAGAAGCCGGGCCCCATGTTTTCAACCTGAGAAAAGGGCCCTGGGCAGCTGCCCACATTGCCATGCTTAGAGCCGGCCCTGCCCAGACTCTTCCCTTCTCTCACTGATTCAGCCTGTCGCATGCGCTGCTCCTCTTCTCCCAAGCTTCTTGCTCTTTGTTGCTGTTCTGCCCCCATTATCTTTGTCTGCCACCTCTCTGCTGTACTTTTACTCAATCATCTCTCACACCCACCTCTTATCTTAGCTCTTTCCTTTGTCGTATTCCCTTTATATGCACTGCACCTCCATTCTCTGTGCTTCTTTCACCCTCTTTCTTTATCTTAGGGGAACAAGGTTGCCACAAGCCGGTGTACTATCCCTAAAGCCCGTATTTTTAACCCTTACCTGTATATACTTCAAACAACAGGTATAAATAGAAAGTACTTTTAAATATGCTATAGAGATGCATGAACAGTACCTGACTAATAGTTAAAGTAAAGAAAGGCAGAAAAGCCATGTTACAATTGAATACATACTATTATTTTAGAGTCCAATTTGGTCTAACGTCTAAGCCTTTGCAGACTCCTAAAAAACAACAAATGGCCGGTATTTTAGTCTTTGAAAGCATGCAACCCTAAGGGGAGCACTGTTCATTGTGATGCGTTTCTGTCTTTAATGGTGAGCCCAGCAGGACACCCTGCTTTTCATTCATGCAGGGTTTACTTCACACAAAAGGTCACTTTACATTCCCATCTAATCGCTGTTATGCAGATGCAGCGATTAGATTACTGAAGGCCTTTCAACCAATGACTGCGAGGCCCAGGGAAGGGAGCCCCCTCCCTTGGTCCTCACAGGATTGCAGCACCGTCATAAGAGGGTCTCTTAAAAGGCACTGTGCGAGGCCCCTCTTGCAAGTTAACAGGCGCGAGGCCCTGGGCAGCTGCCCACACTGCCCATGCCTAGCGTCGGCCCTGGGTTAGTGTATGTACTTTTAGGGCTCAGAGGCACTAAACTCTTCCTTTACTTTTGAATGTAAGTCTTGCCCTGCCTCGTGCTTGTCTGCTGGGTACAGGTGCATTTTTCACTTGTCGTGAGCCCCTAAGTACTGTGGGCCACTGGACCTGTCTTCTAACTTTAAGTTTATTGTAGCAGGACCTTTATACTGAGCGTATGGAATCGAAATCAGTTGAAAAGGGACCCCCGGGTGTATTAAAAGTAAGGGGGTTGTCATGACCACAATTTGTTGACCATTGAGATGGGGTGGGAGGTCACACTTTAAAGCAAGTCCCCAGAGTGGCCAGTTTTCCACATGCTCATTTTATTAATGAATGTAGTAAAGATACCGTGACGTGGAGGAGGACAGGGCGGGGTGATGGGCTGGCACGCTCTGCGTAGTCAAGACATCGCAGGTCCCTGTTCAGCCAATCAGGAGCCCTAACGCTTGCCTGCAGGAGTGAACTCTACAGCAATTACAACGTACATGTATGTGCTCGTGCGCCACCACGTTGGCAGTGACTGGCAGGAAGCTTGGTGCTCTGCACCAGGGGAATTCAGGCGTGCAGGAGGTAGGTGAGGGCTGGGAGGTTGCCAGGCAACGGGATGCAGAGAAGCTTCAGTCTGGTCCCTAATATTAGCTTTAGAGTAAAAAGGAGGAGTGGGCTTCTAATGAAGCACCGTGAAGACTGCGGAGGAGCGAACCTGGAGATATATATACATGAGCGACAGGAGGCGACCCAGGGCACGCGTTGGGTACAGGCGGTTTGTACAGACACACGGTTGAGCACAGGAGGGCTGTATGGATAGACTATGAAGTATAAGAGGGCTGTATGGACAGAGTGTTGAATACAGGATGTCTGTATTGGCCGATCAGTACAGGAGGTCTTTATGGACAGAGTGAGTACAGGAGGTCTGTAGTCCTAGAATGTTGAGGACAGGAGCTCTGAATTGACATAGTGTAAAGTACAGTAGGTCTTTATGGACAGGCTGTTGAGCGCAGACGCTCTGCATTGACCGAGTGTGGAGTACCGGAGTTCTTAATGAACAGGCTGTTGCGTTGAGGACAGGAGTCCTTTCTGAACAGGCTCTTGAGCACAGGCAGTCTGCATTGCAGACCGTCTGTACTCAACAGCCTGACCATAGACAGTCTGCATTGACCCAGTGTTGAGTAAAGGAGACCTTTATGGCCAGGCTGTTCAGTACAGACAGTCTGCACTGAGCGAGTGTTGAGTATAGGAGGTCTTTATGGTCAGGCTGTTGAGTACAGACAGTCTGCATTGATCAAGTGTTAACCACAGGAGACCTTTATGGTCAGGCTGTTGAGTACAGACGGTCTGCATTGACAGAGTGCTGAGTATAGGAGGTCTTTATGGTCAGGCTGTTGCATACAAGAGGTCTTTATGGATAGCATGAGTACAATGAATTTGTACAGGACAGACCGTTCAGTACATGATATGGTCTTGGACTGCCAGTTGTGCACAGGTAGTGGGTCTGGGCAAGCCATATGGTACATGAGATGGTCATGGACTGGCAGTAGTGTACAGGAGGTGGCACTGGTCAGACTGTTGGGTACGATAGAAATTCAGCGACAGGCAGTAGTGTATAGTAAGTGGCCTCAGACAGATGGCAGGGTACATTGGTGATCCTTAACAGACTGTAGGGTCCAGGAGGTCATGAACAGACTTATGAGCACAATGTATTTGTTCTGGACAGATGGGGTGCAAGAGGTGCCCCTGTAAGGACTGTGGGTCCACTGTACCACCCTCTTCCCCCACCCACTCTCTGTACTCCTGCCGTCTCGTCCTCTGCACTGCAATTGAGCCCCACTGTATCAATCTGCCTGTGCCTTCTGCACCTCCTTGCCTCTCTGCATTTGCCGGGTGTGCCCTGCCACTTCTTGGGTGGATGTGCCCCACTGCAACACTCGGCCTGTCAGCCACACTGCCACAAGGGTTCACTGGTGCCCACAACACAAGCTGCAGCAATTTTCTCAGTTGTGTCTAAGTATTATCTGCTGCTTTTCTTGTTGTTCAGTAAGTGAGTGCAGTGGGGTGTGGTGAAGTGAGGTAGGGTTCGGTGGTGTTGTGTGTCTGGCTGCCTGTTGCTTATTCCGGATCGGTTCTAAAGGTTGCAACGTTGCTTCATATGAGCAACCTATTGTGTGTCTGGTACCAAAGCTTAGAAAAAAAATGTCACTACCTAAAAGGAAATAGTTGTCCTTGCCAGTGCTTGTTTGGCCGCCAGGGGTATGAGATTGCGCTGTTTGTATGCACTACCACACCACGCCACTAGGTGCAGCACGCCTTGCCTCATGTAGGGAGCCACCCTTACCCACAGCTGCCGAACACTGGATCACAGATTGTAAAATGGAATCTGGGGAGAGGAGTTGGCCTAACGGCTAGGGCGTCCGACCTCGAATCTGGGGAACTGGGTTCGAGTCTCGGCAATGACGCTGAACATCCTGTGATTCTGGGCAAATCACTTAATCTCCCCGTGCCTAACAAAAATGAATGTGTGTCCTAATGTAACGTAACTGGTGCTATGTAAAGCGCTCTGATACCCGATTCGGGTCAAGTTCGCGCTATATAAAACTCTGCAAAAAAAATAAAAATCTTGATAATAGCTCCCCCTTAAACCTTCAACAAGGTACCTAGCCATAATTGGAACCACCCTAAAGAACTTATCAGCCTCTAAGAACGTCTGTACTAATACAATAGCATTGTTTTCCCAATTAAACTCCACATTGAGCTGGACAAACTACGACTGAAGGATGTTGGTCACACAGAGGGCCCGCTGCCCTCGCCCCCAGATCCCACCCTCTTCTGTTTCACATAGCCTCCTTTTTAGGTTTCGCCTGCACAGCACTTGCACTTGAGAAATCTATTGTTTTTAATATAAACTTAAAAGTGACTTACATCCCTCCCCCTCTCTTTCCTGGCTTCTCATTGGTTCCTGTGCATGCCACTTACCTTTCCTCCATTTCTATTGGCTGTAGCATATTTTCCTGCATTTACCAATGCTAGTTCCTCGTCTGCTTCTCTTATCAGTTTCCCGCCACCTAAATACTGTTTAGAAACAAATAACAGGAGGGCACCCCTAAACCCAGTTAAGACGTGAGTAGATAATATGTTTAGCAAACAACACTGTCTCAACAGGTATTATTAGAGGGCAATTTCACTTTAAAGAAAGCATGCACATAAGAGTTGCAAAGGGAGGGAGACAAAATTACTTATAGCAATTAAATGCAAGAATTAGTCTGTATTGAACAGAAATAGCACAAATAAGGAAGGACAAAATGGCAGCACTCGTTATATTAAATGTATATGTAACCTGTACAGACTTGTGCACATTAGTGCTCATGAAAAATAAAGTGAACGGCGCAAGTGACAAGTGAAAAAATATATACAGCGATAAAAAGGCACAAGGAAAAGACATAGACACGATTGTCAATATATACAGAGGCCTCTTGGTGGTTACCATGCATTAGTACATATTTTAGGAGTACAGTTAGTTTCATAGAACCACGAAGGTAGTGCCAAGAATTGCGCTGAAGGGTCAACAGCATTTTGACCTGTACAAAATTCAGGTCACGAGGAACGGGGTAGTAGAATGATACCCGAGGAGGGATTGGAGAGGGGTCAAGCAGAGCGTACAAGCGGAGACTGATAGACACACATAATGCTCTTTAATGATTATAATCCCAGTGTTGTAAGAAACGTGGGAACCCAAGGTGAGACAGAGGACTCATCGAATAAAGCGTAGTAACCAGGAGCAGATTAGTTTGAGTGAGGGCACGTCAGGTCAGATAAATCAAGTTAGCTATGGATGAGGCTTGGAGTAGCGGCGTCGTAAGCAAGGTAAGCAATTCCGATAACTGTGGAAAAAAGGGGGTGGGGGGGGTGAGTATTTAATGGAAGAGGCCTGGGGAGTGATTGTGTCAATAGGCAGCACGAGGGGGTGTATGGGAACTTACTTGTAGGCGTGGAAAGCGCTGGTGAAAGAGAAGCAGAGGTCTGGTAAAATGTTTTCAGATCCTTGAGGAACCGCAGGCAAACCGGCGTGTGTCCAGAGTGGTGAAAGAGGGACGGAGGCTCAGAGAGAACAAGCATTGGCATAGCCAATAGGTCTCGCCTTTGGGATCTTATAAGTATTTAGCCATGCAGCACATTATCCTGGGTGCTACAACATCTACAGTTACTTCATCTGCCACTGGTGAACGGCCATGCTGTAGCTAGGAGCAGTGCAGCCTGTGGGCCCTGAGCATGATAACAATGCCGTTAATATGTCCTTAACCCGTTAAGTGCGCCCGTCGGCCAACGTCCGTCGTGAGCACTACCTCGCTAGTGCTGCGCACGTCCGTTGGCCGACGCGGCACCGCCCACTCAATAGAACTCCCGCACCGCGGCGGAATTTGCGCCGCGGTTAAGGAGTTAAACGTTCCGTTCAATGATAGTACTGGTCACATTTCATTACTGTTTCTGTTCTGGCTTCCTCTGAATAAGTCCAGCTGGTCGTATTAACAACAATGCATGTGCATAACTTAAAGGAGGACGTCCTTTGTTTTGTATTTCATGGGTCAACCCGAAGAAAGAGTTCATGCACTTCGAAAGGAAAGGGGGCGAGCACAGTGCTAGGTGTGTAACAGACTTTGTTTATACGTTTTTACGAAGCACTGGCAAGTATACCACCCCAGCTCTCTCAGTAATGAAGTTTATTTGTGGAATGTCATGTGTTGGTTGGCTGTTCTGGCAGACAATGGCTGTGTGAGAATTCTATAGCACCATGGGATATTGAATTCAATTATGGCACACTAACCGTACCAGTTAAAGGATGTAAAATCATAACAGTGCATTGATTAAATGCTTTTTAACTGTAATGGGCACATTACTTTATAAAGGCGTGTTTCAAGCTGAAACACTTTGTTTTGCAGTAAGTAAAACAAGTGCCCTGCAACAAAGTGTAGTTTGATGAAATTATTCTTTTGGATGGGGGCACATCCTGCTTGTTAGAGGTGGGCGGGGGGCACAGCAGTGCTGGGAGACGAGAGGCGAGCTATGGAAAAACTCTGGCGGTTTAGCAAGCTTTCATAACCTCTGGCAGGCAAGGAGAGATGAGACAGAGTCAGTCACACGTTGGACTCCACCTGTCACGCAACTATCCCTGCCCCAGCCCTACTTGCTTCTGGGACCCACCGGCCTGCCGTGAAATCTCCAGATTTCCATGCAGGCTAGTAGCACTCTGGCACCAGCGCAATCCCAGGAGAGAGCCAGGGTGCCCGGGGAGCACAGCCCACGTCCCTGAGCCAGGAGGGGAGGTTCCGCTCTGTGGTAGCAAGCGGAGGGAAGGGGGAGGAGAGAACTTCAAGCGCAGACATCAAAGGCTCTCTGCACAGCTGATGAGCAGATCTTTCCTTTTGTTCATATTTTATACACATGACAAAAAATGTGTATTAACTCCTTGTCTCTCGGACGAAGACGGGTAAGAGGCTGTGCATGTGCAAGGGTTCTAAACCTAGAAAACGGCATGCCGGGGAGCAACGCGTTTTTTCGATTCGATGGGGAATGCACTAATATGCACAATATGCAGAGCTTCTAAGCGCTTTGGGTATAATGAATACTCAAGAAAGGAGCCCCAAATCGGCCTCTAAGGCATACCCCCAGACAACAATTGAGGCTTTCGCAAGCGTGGCTGCGCGAAGCAGAGCAAAAAAAAGCTTTTGAAATCTGACACTGAACATATGGCACACTGCGCGCCGCTGCTCGTAACCGCAAGGTCTAGGCGTCAACATTTTAAGAAAAAGGTGGCCAATTGCGTGCTTTCATTTTTGAAAGCGACATGCAAAGGCCAATGAAATGTCACTACTTCGAGCACGAGCTTGCTCGAAGTCCAGAGTGATTCCAAGAAGCCGATTACTAGAGCAGCGCATGCACGCTGCGCTAGGCTCGACCTAAAAAGCAGAGCCAACCTTGTGACGTCATGGCAGTGCGCGAGCGCGATGACGTCGGCCAAGAAGGAAAAAACGGAAGTCAGAAAAAGGAGGAAGGACAAGGAGGACAGACTAAGCAGTGGAGCCTGGTTTTGGCAAAGTAGAGAGAGACAAGGAAGGGGCAGCAGCCTGTCATCTATGATATTAACAAAATAATTCATACAAGTATTACAAAATATTTTAAGAACAAAGGAATCCTCATGAAGTAATTACATACATGATTTCAAGATAACAATTATTGTTAATTATACCAATGATCGGGCATGATAAATGGACCATGGGTAATATTGTACTGTTACTCATGGCCAATCAATCAATCACAGAATTTGTAGAGCGCACTACTTACCCGCGAGGGTCTCAAGGCGCTGGGGAGAGGGAAGGGGGGGGTGCTGCTACTGGTCGAACAGCCAGGTCTTGAGTAGCCTCCTGAAGGTCAGCAGGTCTTGGGTCTGTCGTAGGCTTAGTGGAAGGGTGTTCCAGGTCTTGGCGGCGAGGTGTGAGAAGGATCTGCCACCGGTGGTTGTTCTTCGAATGCGAGGGACGGTGGCGAGGGAGAGGTTGGCGGAGCGGAGCTGGCGGTTGGGGACGTAGAAGAAGAGTCGTCTGTTGAGGTAGGCTGGGCCAGTTTTGTGGAGTGCCTTGTGTGCGTGGGTGAGGAGTTTGAAGGTGATCCTCCTGTCGACGGGGAGCCAGTGCAGGTTCCTCAAGTGGGGGGTGATGTGGCTGTGGCGTAGTACGTCGAGGATCAGGCGTGCGGAGGCGTTTTGTATGCGTTGCAGTCGCTTGATGAGCTTGGCCGGGGCTCCCGCGTAGAGGGCGTTCCCATAGTCAAGTCTGCTACTGACGAGGGCCTGGGTGACTGTTCTTCTTGTGTCTGTTGGGATCCACCTGTAGATCTTGCGAAGCATGCGGAGGGTGTTGAAGCAGGAGGAGGAGACTGCGTTGACTTGCTTGGCCATGGAGAGCGTTGAGTCGAGGATGACTCCCAGGTTGCGTGCGTTGTCGGTGGGTGTCGGGGCTGCTCCCAGCGTCGTTGGCCACCAGGAGTCGTCCCAGGCTGAGGGGTTGGAGCCAAGATAAATCAATGATCTCAAACAGGCATTATGAATTGACATGTATTGTTGAAGTGTATTTCTCATAGAAGATGTCTGTGGGCAATATGGTGCAGTAAGTGAGAGAAGTTTTTGGGGAACACAGCAAAAACATGAACACTTATTGTAGCAAATTTAAATACATGATTTCAAGTAACAATTCAAGAAATGATACTGTGAAAAGAGAAATCAAATTGAACAACACACAAACGTGTCCAAATAGATGCTTCAGAATAATTGCCTCAGGAACAAATGGTACATTTAATGAGAGGACGATCCAAGTGGTCAGATAAGACAACCTATCCACAAAACAAATACTTTAGAAGGGAGTCATATGTACATTGAGGCCATTGCATACATGCGTTACATGTACAGTAGGAAAGAGCAAGCTAGGGACGGATCTAGATGTATACCCGAACCAGGGGACTGTGGGACTAAGGGTGGCTTTTACATAAACCCAGGTCTGAGAACATATCGTGAGAAAGTCACTGATGTATTAAATGTTTGTGGTATTATTCCATTCATCGAGGGTGTTGAGTCCTTGTTCCACTGAATTACAGCGAGCGATCCATCTTTATTCACATCTGTTTAGAAGTTGGTGCAGGTTGCCACCCCTAAGGGGTAGGGTCTGTTGGTCAATAACTTGCCATGTGAAATCGGTTTCACTGTGGCCGTTCTTAAGGAAGTGTGTAACAAGGGGGGCGTTCTGTACTTTGCACCAGATTCGGGTTTTGTGTTGGATGATTCGATCTTTGATCATCTGTGTGGTTTGTCCTATGTATATAAGATTGCAAGGGCATCGTATAGCATAGACCACGTTGCTGGAACAGCAATAAGTGAAATTCTTGAGCTGATACGAATGTTCATTCACTTTAAAGTCTTTGGTGTTGGACGTCAAAGGACAGACTACAGATCTCTGGCATTTATAATGTCCCAGAACAGGTAGCAGACCCCAAACAGATGTAATTCGGTTGGCATTGTCTTGTTTCTTGGCCATGTAATGGCATGTACCAGATGATCCGCCAAGTTTTAGCCTTTTCTGTAAGAGAATAATGGTGGTTCTTTGAAAGTCTCTAGAATTCATAATGTGTTCCAATTTCTTTTTATGATCTTGCTCTCTTTGTTGCTGGAAGGGCTGAAGGTAGCGACAAAGGGGATATGTTTATTTACTCGCTTCTCCTTAGGCATGAGTAAAGTTTCTCTGTGGTTGTACCAAGCACGTTTGCGTGCTCAGGTTACCTAACTTCTGGGATAGCCTAAATACTGTTAACATCCGCTTTGGCGGAACTATATTTTCATAAAGGTTTGCTTTTTACTGTTACAGCATGTTTATATTACAATTTATCACCCAGAGAGATCAAGTGATTTGCATAAAATCACAGGATGTTGTGCGGCGCCATCGAGACTCGAACTGGGATCCCCAGCTCTCGAGACAACAGCTCTGGCCACGGCACCACATCCTCTCCACTTCCCTTCTTATTTGTTAGAGAGCTCTTTCCTTCTCCTGTACGATGATTGATGAAAGCAGCTCTTTATTCGTTACATAGGCGAAATCGATGCATTACCGATGCTTGTTGGAAATGATTCTACTACTGAGTATCGAGAAGAGGATTATCGGGGTACAAGAATATAGAGGACGGAATATCGAGGGGCAAGCTATCAAACTCTAAGTGCATATAGGGAAGTGTAGATTAATATTTCTAGCTCCACATCTATGTACCTTGAAGATATATGCACCACGTAGGTACATACATGTGGAGTTAGGACTAGAAAATTGAAACTTACCTGTCTGTTCTATTTTCAATATTTTGTCCTCCGTATTCTGGCTTCGATATTTAGTATGCACGCCGTTGGGAACTCCCTATAATCCTTCTTGCCAGGGAAAAAATGTAATAACAAAAGGTGATTGAGGGAATTCTCAATTTAACCCCATCACCTTGTAATTATGCTGGGATACATTCTATTCCAGTTTGTTTATTCTCTATGCCACCACAGACATTGACAACAATACACACATCAACCATAGCCCCATCCCAAAAACAGCCCAGCTTGAACATCTAGGTCATGTGACCTCTGAGGAGTCCCACAAACTACCCCTGTTTGCATACGGCCGGTGGCTCTCTGTAGTGATACAGTGAACAAAGAAACAATGGTATGGAATGCCACCCAGACCTACCAGGGGGTTAGGTAGAACTCAAACCTTCCATGCATCACATTTGTTGGTTTTCTCAGGGAGCATTCCTTGGTGACAGTCTAGTGCCCCCGGGGTGCCCAGATGGCACTAGTCCCGCTCACAGTGTCACCAACAATGAGGCTGCACTTCACTGATGAGGCCCCATGAGGTGAACTCTCTTGTTGTTGTTTATAGACTAATACAATGTTAGCATTTCACAATTGGCTCTAAACCAGCCAATCTGAGTGCAGGTGCATTAGACTCCATCGCGCATTCCTGGGCAAGGAAATGACATTTGCAGTCTGTTTGGGAGATGGCTATAACCGTTAAGCTGGTCAGCACAGCAGCAGCACTGCCACAATGTGTCCTCTCTGCGGTTGGACCCTGCCTGCACACACATGTCCAATCAATACCTTGGTTCAAGTGGGGCCGGGTCACTGATTGCCAAATTGCAACATACGCATCAGTGGCAGCTGGTGACATTTGAAAGTGCTGAGGCGTAAATGTTTGGTATGACTTTTATGTAGTGAGCGACGTGGCAAGCTTAATGGATAAACTTGGGGTCCGGGCTGGATCCTCCTCCAGAGAATTGTTTTTTTTAAAATATTGGCAAATGGTGCAAAGCAACTTAATTTAGTGATAAAGCAAGGCCTATAAAGCAGTGGGAACGTACAGTTTTGAAATAAACACTTAAAAAACAGCCCTATATCTTACTGTAATATGTTCAACAGTTACTGTAATGTGCAAATTATACAATACGACAACTTCAGCCTTTTAAAGTGTGTGCTTGCCCAGTGACTTGCACTGCATGCGGCATCAACTTTGGAAGAAAATGCTCTAACCAGGCTTCGGGAAGGGCCCACAGCTGCTGATTGCAATCACTCATAAAGAAATATGTGAAGACAGATCTTTAAGGGATGAAAAATGTTTGGACTCTCTAAAGGGAACACGTAAAATACATTTCTGTGATTCCCATATTGTCCTACCCGACTGGGATTTTCGTTTCTCTCGGAGATGTAATTGCATCCAGATATATAACACAACTGACCTACACCTAAAACCTGTCAGTACAATTGACTTTGTCAGTAGTTGTTAGCTGTTTAACATAAATGAGTAACAACAAGGATTTGTTATAAATAATTAACCTTCATAATGTTTCAATTCTGAAATTTCAATGGTGTTGAGGCCTGTGGAAGCAGTTTTGGCCTTCAGTTGTGTGCGTTATGTTAGATATATTCGTCCTTTTTCTCTGCACATCTCATCCATCTGCACATCTTCAACTTCACCTCTTTCCTCTTCAGCACCCTCTTTTCACTCTTCCCGGAATGAACTTCCTTGTATCTCCCTCACTTCCCCACTTCTAAACATACACTGCACTCACTCACATTTAAGCAATTTATTTACTTTTGCTTTTCCCTGTAAATATTTTGCCATCTGTGCACCCCGTCCACACCCATTTTCACAAAATTGCAACTACATCTGGAATGCATGACTATTGTTCTGTGTGCTCTGCAGAGAGGCCAGCGTCAGAGCTCTCAATCAAAGCCCCTCATAAACACCTGCAAGTATGCCTGGAATAAAAATACAGAAAGAAACACAACATGATTAAATAGCTAACGCTTGAGGAAGGCAAGATTAAGTAGAACTTGAAATAAGAGAGGAATTAAATCGCTGACATGCATTGCCTTAACGTTTTGAACAGTCATTGTTCTTAAATCAATTCATGTTTTTGGCATTAATGTTAAGTGCATGAAGATCGGGGCAGTTTTTATGTCATACATCAGATAACTGTCTGCTGTAAGCACATATCTCTTGCTTTGCGCTTGATTCGTATATTTGGATCAACTTCACAAGGGAACAAGAGCCGTGGCCTGCTCGTCTTTTGTGTCCATTTCGCGAGGGAACAAATACAGCAGCTTCACTTCTTACCGGGTCAGCGACGTGCAGCCAGGGCCTGGGGTGTCACAGTGGGGGAGGTTAGTGTGGCGAGGGGTCTCAAAACAATATACATAACTGAAGATTAGCATTCTAACACTTACCATCATGGAGAACAAGGCCCCAAAACAAGTGTGCTTACATCCACTCGTAAGTGTGATGAATCAGAAAGGGTGGTATCTATGCCTGTGAATGACGGACGGCTGCTCTCACGCAGGGACAGAGACACCAGAGCCCCAAACCATGACGCTGACAGCGTCACGGACCAATCGGGGATACTGCCATAGACCACAATGGCAATGGTTCATTATGAAGGGCTTTAGAACAGTAAGCCCTGCGTCCAGCGTTACAGTTCAGAAAGTTGATTACTGCCTGGATTCCGTCTCCTGTTTCACAGGGAGGCGGGGCAGGCAGCCTGGGGCAGACAGCCTGGACTTAAATAAATCGATTTGTTTAGACATACAATCGTATCTCTAAATAAATTGATCTATTTATATTTGTTCAAGTATGTGGCGCAGCTACAGAGCCCTAATTGAGAATGAGCCCCTGATATGCATTGCTTTTGTTGGTCCTTGACATGTCACTCAATGATGTTTGTGTGGCCAGTGAAACAGAAAGGGGACTGACTGAGTGCATCCAGGCCTTTTGTCTCTGATTCACCACTCCCAGACAGCTTTTAAACCATATTGCTTACATGATGGCCCTTGAAATCTGTTTGTGAAGAGACCTTAAACCAGAGTACAAAACCTACACAACATCCCATGTACGATACAGCTTTAAAGGAATGAATAGGTTCTGCTGACGTCACCAACTGATATTGCTTTTGCAACTGTTATGCTGCTCATTTTTGCATAGCGTACAGCAGTAGGCAGTATTCCGACTTTTAAAGATGGGTGTGGGTTATCTGGAGCTGGCCTATTTACACTATTTTACTGTCAACACACACCCCTCTATAGAGCCCTTATGTCTAGGTTTGCTCAACTTAGATACATCCAATATGAGACGTCCCAAATACTTCTAACCAGGGTGCAAGTCGGGGGTACACGGTGTCCAACCACTCTTTTCACATAGTGGACACCGTCACCACTGCCAAGAAGTTGGGCCCCGCAGAAATATGCTGAACTTGTCCAGGGTCATTTTTTGACACCGGTACACGTTCAGCAACACCTACACATTGTCTGCTTTCCTTCTGAGCAGCAACTTGCAGTCAGCAAGGGGGGGTTCATTATTTTGAATTCCAGCTGAACCCAAACAAATGATGTCCTTTTGTTCAAGTATCCTGGCTGGGAGCTATCGGGAGCCTCACACCTAGATGCAATGGAGGGGAAACAAAGGCACTCATCTTGTTATTACTGGGGCCACAGGAATTATGCGATTGTGCGGCACCGCATGTTTCGCATAATTATAGATTTGCTGCATTTGCGACATAATCCATTTACTCCTGCATAATCTGTAGATTTTACCCACCCAAATATTTTGTTTCTAGCTCAAATGGTTCAAATGTTACTAAAAACGCAGTTACACATGTTGCTGCCCAGTGGAACGCCCTTTGCAAAGGTGAACTATACACCTTTCTGTTGCTTATTGCTATGTTTTGGTGTTAAACTGGTACTATTGAGGTTCGATCAATGCCCAGACAGTGTTAACCAGTGTAAAAATGACAAAATAATGGAGTAATATTATCTTCAGGG
Organism: Calotriton arnoldi; assembly: GCA_963921515.1. Classification (NCBI taxonomy): domain Eukaryota; kingdom Metazoa; phylum Chordata; class Amphibia; order Caudata; family Salamandridae; genus Calotriton; species Calotriton arnoldi. The sequence goes on along the minus strand of CAWUFW010000109.1, from coordinate 3,670,088 downwards.
CCACTAGAATTTAGGCCTGGGCGGTAAATTCCGTTCCGCTCGCGGAATTTTCGAAATGTTGGCAGTTCCGCGGAGAACGTGGAATTGCCGAAAAGGGCGCGATCCGCGGCGTAGCGGAATTTTTTCCTTGTTCGCGCTTTCAAAATGCGTGGTCGCGCGCTCGGTGGCGACTTACCCTGCGTTCGCCGACGAGTTTTCCTATCCGTTCGCGCGATCCCGCGAGAGTGTGTGATCGCGAACACGTCAGTCGGACGTGCCATCGGACATCAGCGTACGTGAACAGGAAACGCGCATCGCGAGCGGGCGGGACAAGTGAAACAAGATGGCTGCGCCAATTGGCGAACGCATGGGCAAGTTCGCAAGATATTTCCCCCACGAGCACGCAAACAGCGTCCCCGAACTGGAAAAACGCATCGCGAACGGGCGGAACAAGCAATTCCGCATGCTCGCGGAATTCTGCGTGCTCGCGGAGATTTTTTACCGTTTCGCTGAATTTTGCGTAACGCGACTACGCAAATTCCGCCCACCCTTACTAGAATTATGCGATTGTGTGGGTGTATGTTTTTCACATAATTATAGATTTGCCACATAATCCAACATCTGTTGCATAATCTGCTGATTTTAATGATAAAAATAGTTTCTAGCTCAAACGGTTCAAAAGTTACTAAAAATGCAGCAACACGTGTTGCTGTGCAGTGGAAGACCATTTGCAAAGGTTGACTGGTTACTTTTCTGTTGCTTATTGCTATACTTGGTGTAGGAAGGTGGAATCTGACTATATGGTTGCCCCCACTTTTTTTTATGGTGTTTTGCTGGTTTATGACTTAGTTGGACTGGGATCCTGCTATTCAGGGCTCCAGTCTATCTGCTTTCTCTGTAAAAAGGTTTCTATGTGCCTTAGGCACATCTCTGATTGGAATCTGGAGTGCCCTTATAAGTCCCTAGTATATGGTATACTATGTACCAAGGGCATAGGTACCTCAGAGGCCTACCAGGGGCTGCAGCATGTATTGTGCCACCCCTGGAAGGCCATCCAAACTGACACCACAGGTCTGCTACTTCAGCCTGGGTAACGTGGTGCATGCACCCCTTACTGTGATATAGGTTACCTATATCACTAAATACATACACACATATAAACCTATAAGTCACTCCTAAGGCAGGCCTTATCAATCCTAAAGGCAGAGTGCATGGTTCCTATGTGAGAGGGTGCCCTGCATGAGCAGGGCCCCTCTGCAGCGTTCGGAGACCCTTCTCTGATGCTGTTTGTAGTGCAGCCTGACCATATACTCTTAAGCGCATTATAACCTCGCGTTAAATGCTAACTTTGGAATGGCTGCACCTAAACATGTCGTGTTTGGTGTCAAACATCTTGGAATACTACCCCCCACCAATTCTGGCGGCGGGGTAGCATTCCACCCTTCTAGAGGGAGAGACATGTTAATCCTGGCCTGGCCGGTAACTTCTTTCTAAAGCCTGGCATCACAAAATGGATGCTACTGCCACAGACACAAGTCTGGCCTCCTGCTTCTGGACGAAACTCCGGCAGGGGAGGCCTGGACAATAGGTTTCCTGTCCCAGGGAGGTGTGACCACCTCCCCAGACAGGATAATGTGTATTGGGGCTGGGCGGGAGCACTTTCTGGTGCTTTGAAGTCCTGCACTGGGGGCACACTTGGTGTCCCTATGCATACCCCAGTTCAAACCGGATCAGGGCTTGCAGCCCCTGCTTTGGCGCGAACTGGACTTAGGGAAAGGGGTGTAGCCACCCCTCTGCCCTGACCCACCCATAGGTGGGGCCACAGAGTAGTCCAACCCCTATCCTTAGTATAAGTATAGGAACCCAGTCCTTAGGACTTTAGATTATCCCTGGACGAAACTCTGAAACAGAATCCTGGACCTTCGACGCTCTACTCACGATTAGAGGACAGAAGAATCTCCCTTGGGGTCAAGGAGTGACTCCCTGCTTGGCAGGCACCAAAGAAGCATCTGTCCGGTTCGCATTTCTGAAGCTCCCGTCGGACGCCGAAGTCATCGCATCACCAGAGGTGGATTCTCAGACTTCCCCGAGGCTACCCTGAGTCTCCAGCAAAGCTGAGGCCCGTGGCTATCGTGGGTGACTTGAGACCGTGACCCCTGGACACCGAGCACATTTGCAAGTGCATCCTCTTCTGGGTCTCCCAAGAAGTCGTGCTTTGGGCTCCGAGTAGCCCTAGCCTCCAGCACCACCTGCACTGAAGATCACTGGCCCCCACTCCATGAGTGTCCTGTAAGCCAGATCCACGTGCGGTGTCACGAGGCTCCTTCGTGGTCGCTAGCCCGTTGGCTAGTAGCCCTTAACGAAGGCCAATCCTTTTCTTACTTGGCATCCTGGTTGCTCCAGGCCTGCCCTCACTTACCCTCGCTGGGTGAGTTCCACAGACCTTGCTGGTCTGCACCATCGACGATCTACATCTTCACCGAGACTTGTCGTTGCCAAGGCTTGTTGGGTCCAATCCGGTCGCCGACACCTCAGCACTCGACAGACATCGTGAACCAGCCCGAATCCTGCTCCTGGTCGCCGACAACGCCTCCTGGACCTCGTGGCTGAAGAGTCAAGACGACCGTCAACGCACCTGAAGCACTAGACATCGGTGGGCATCTGTCCATCGCCTTCCTGGTCACTGGCTAGTGACCCAGACTCTGTCCCCTCTGCTTTCAGGTTCTTCAGAACTCCGATCCACTCTTGGATCCACCCGGACACTTTTCTCTTGGCCGCCAGCAGCACTTTGCAGCAGATCGCCATTCGAATCGACGACGAAACCAGACCCCGAAAGGCACCTATGCACCCGGCTTCCCTGGGTGAGGTAACACGAGTACTCCGGTGCTCCCGTGGGTAGAGACTCTTCAAAGTCCTAGATCTCAAAGGGTTTTGTCCTAGTCCTCTTTTAAGTGTCCCTTTTCTTTAATTTCCCGATCACGACTTTCTCCATAGAAGTCAACGGCGTATCGCGGTTGTGTATTTACACTGCACGCGTCCCCCGTGGGTCCCCTGTGTCACTACCTTGGGTGGTTCCTTGTGGTCCAAGCACTTCTAGAGGCTCTAGGCCTAGTGTCTAGTTCAGTCGTGGTTCTTATACCACTTTATTGGTATATGGTTTGGTACGCCCCTAGGGCCCAAACGTGTATTTGTGCTATTACTGTGTTTAAATAACTTCTAACTTATGTACTTCGAACTCTAGCCTCATAAAGAGACTAGAGGGGTGTGTTTAGCAATAAATACATATATTTTGAATATATACCTGGTGTGGTGCTCTTTCATTTGATCACTCAAGAGATTATAGACTGGTAAAACAAGCTGCTTTACATTCCTTCAAGACTTAGCCTGAAGGCTGCTCTCCATAGCTACCACTAGGATAGCTTTCAATAAGGTTGTCTTTAACCTATCTCCAATAAGGGGTTGTTTGGACTGGTGCAAGGTGCCCACTATAATTAGTGGACAGCATATACCAGGGCAACTTCTCACACTTGGGTGTTAAATTTGTAATAATGAGGTACAGCCAATGCCCAAACAGTGTTAACAAGTGTAAAAAATGACAAAATAATGAAGTGATACTATCACAAAATTTGTAGCATTTCGTCACATAAATTTGACATTTCCTGCCGCATAATTTACCCAATAATATTCACAACGGGGATCTAAAGGGATGGGTCTAACCAGAAACGTACAAATCCCTCTATATCATACAACTTACAAAGAAATACACCTGGTATTCCAACACAAACAGGACCGGGCACTAATACAAACCCAGATATTGCCCTGTGTGTTTGACAAATGCATTTATGACGGAACTGCTAGGAAAGCAATCCGTTTAGGATGAGAACCCTCACTCACCCCAGGGTGGCCTGCTTCATCACAGGGTTCCCTCCTCACACCAGGACTGCAAAGTCCATGGTATGGGCTACGACTCACCAAATGGGGAGGAGCAGAGGTGTTTTTGATGAGCGATGGAATAAGGTCAGTGAGGGACATAGTGCAAATAAGTGAAGTATATGGTGGTGAATAAAACTACCTCCAGGTGGGCAAATAAACTGTATTCCATGGACCACTAGGATAGGTTTAAAAAGAGGACCGGGCTTTTGTAAAAATATATGTAGAGTCGTAGCCCACACCATGGACTTTGCAGTCCTGGTGTGAGGAGGGACCTCTATGATGAAGCATGTCACCCTCAGTTGAGTGAGGGTTCTCTTCCTAAACTGATTGCTTTCCTAGCAGTTCCATCATACATGCATTTGTCAAACACACAGGTCAATATCTGGCTTTATGTTAGTCTCTGCTCCTGTTTTTGTTGGAATACCAGGCGTACTTCTTTGTGAGTTGCATCAATTACTCAACCCTGCCTCATAATTTGGCCCTCCCTTGACGCATAATTCCAGTGGCCCTAACTATCGTGAATTGTACTGCAGCACGCCACCTAATTTGACCCTTCCTGACCCATAATTTAGCTCTCCCCGCCGCATAACTTTGCCCTCTCCTGCTGCATAATTCCAGTGGCCCTGGTTATTACTTCACAAGTACTTAAGAGAGGCATGGTTTTGACTTTGTTCAGTCCCTGTATATAAGACATATGCATGCACAGTAATTATGTCAGATGTGTTAGTCTGTCCCAGTATTTACACAAATAACAATTTGCCACGATTTCATTTTATTTCTTTTATAGCGCAACTCATCCCAATCCAGGGTGTCAGAGCACTTTGCATCACACATACATATTATACATTGATAATAAATCAGATGTGTGTAAATCAATGTGCAGGAAGTGTTACATAAGGCAGGGAGGGTTACTGTGCTATATTAGAAGGACTACAATTCATGAACTGCAAGTAACAAAAGGATATCTGTGTTAAAAGCCGTAACCCATTTACCCATCTCCATAACTTAAAATCTGTCATCTGCTTGTCACATGATGTGCGTTGCAGGAGACGTATTAACCCTCCATGCTACTTCGATTCAAAATTAGGACTAGTCGAAACACAGATCTCTCCAGCAAAGGTGTTTCCCTCTAGAGTTCTTTTACCATTATTATTATTCCCTGAGATTTACTGGGCTCACAAAGATCTCTGCAGCAGGTGCCTTAACCCATAAGATATTTTAAATGCAGACTTTGCAACCAATTAAGCAGGACAGATTTACTGCCATGTTTCTCATTGTTGACAATTTCTTTGTGGCAAACTTTTAAAAAGTAAATGTATAAGTTGAGGCCCAGATTTTGCATAGGGGTTGCGTCACATTTTGTGCACATCTGACGCAAAATCTAATTTGTTAAATATTGTTATGCACTCAAATGTACTCATGATAGACCTGCTAAACATATGTGTGAGATCTTGAGATCTGATGTCACTTCTTGGTATGTCACTTCCTGTGAGGTCAGGTTTGTGATGCTACGTACGAAGTCACATATTGTGTTATCAAGCAACATGTCACCCACATACTGCCTAACTTGGTTAGTCCCCCACTTCTTTTTTTAGGACTTGTGCCCTGCTTATAACCATATGAAATGAAATGAAATTTGTACTTGTAAAGCGCACCCATACCCCCAAAGGGGTGTCCATATGTATACAAACACACACATACACTCACACAGACAACCCATACACACACAGCCACACTTACAGTCGCACTACCTCATGGCCTCAGTCACTATGACCCACTTAACCTCTCTCTCTCACACACACGCGAATAGACAGAACATCCCACAAACATCCAGCAAAGCTTCAATATGCGCGTTGCACGTCACCAGTACTTGCCCTATTATGCATTATGCACAAAGACCTGAAAGAATATCTCACATAAATAGCGCAAATAAAAGACAGCAAAATAAATCCAAGATGATTCTAATCACAATCAAAGGGCTTGTTAAAGTCCCCTCAGATGCGCAACCAATTGTTTGACCTGCTTCGGGTAATTGCTTCAGCATTCAACAAGCTGCTTTCAACCTACTTAGCTACGTAATTACGTATTTTTAGAGCTGCTACCTTTTCAGATCAGACAGGAGACCCATTGGTACTGATGTGTGTTCCGGGCCGGGCCGGACCGGCCGTAGCGGGCACTGTGCGTTTCCCCGGTAGGCTGGAAGGGTGGGGGCCAGTTTTGCAGCTGCAATATCATCCCCAGTAACAAAAGCAGTAGTGCACCCTCCTCCTCCCCCCCCCTCCCAGCCCACCGGCGGGGGGCTGATCTGACAAAATTGCCAGGGCTGCTTTGGGTTCCCAGTCCGGCCCTGGTGTGTTCATCTTCTAATGAATCTTTCTTCGGGTCACAGAGGACACGCACGTCCTTGGAGCAATGTACTATTCAAATCTGGATGCATCTTTGTTCGGGTCTCAAACAACAGTTGTCCCAGTGCAACAGATGTTGCGTACAAGTTTGGATATATCTGTGTTTGGGTGAGGGACAGAACAGTTGTCCCACTATGACAGGTGTTGCGTACAAGTCTGGATATATCTGTGTTTAGGTAATTGAGAGAACACAGTGGCAGCTGGCAGGGAAAAGGGGTGGGGGGGTGAAAAAAACAAAGTATAAAAAAAAACACTTACCTCTTCAGCTGGCCAAGTCTCTCCTCCGCCTCCTTTCCGACGGGTCCCGGATTGGAAGCAGGTAGCACACGGGCTCCCCTAAGCCAATCACAACGCTGCAATACAGCGTTGGGATTGGTCTGAGCTCTGTGGTTAGGCGCTTAGACGGAGGCTATAAGCCTATGCTTGTTCCCCACTAGGCTGTAATGCACAGCCTGGTGGGGAACATACAAAGTGCACATAACTATTTGGCTGGCTCAAGACGGCCGGCCAAACAGTCATTCGGACTTAGAGTGTGTCCACCGCTCCCCCCGCCCTGGTGACCCCAGCCCGCTCCGCTCTAACCTAGCACAATTGCTAAGAAAAATAAAATAATAACGATGATATTATCATTTTATTTTTCCTTTTTTCACTTCTCTCCCAGCAGTGAGGCAGCTGTCCTACTGTGACCGATGTTGTGTCAAGACTGGATAAATCTTTTTTTGGGTAAGGGAGAGAACAGCTGTCCCACTGTGACAGGTGTTGCGTACGAGTCTGGATAAATCTTTTTTTGGGTAAGAGAGAGAACTGTCCCACTATGACAGATGTTGCGTACGAGTCTGGATATATCTGTGTTTGGGTAAGAGAGAGAACAGCTGTCCCACTGCGACAGATGTTGTGTACAAATCTGGATAAATCTTTTTTTGGGTAAGGGAGAGAACAGCTGTCCCACTGTGACAGATGTTGCGTACAAGTCTGGATAAATCTTTTTTTGGGTAAGAGAGAGAATTGTCCCACTGTGACAGGTGTTGCGTATGAGTCTGGATATATCTGTGTTTGGGTAAGGGAGAGAACAGATGTCCCACTGTGACAGGTGTTGCATACGAGTCTGGATATATCTGTGTTTGGGTAAGGGAGAGAATAGCTGTCCCACTGCGACAGATGTTGCGTACGAGTCTGGATATATCTGAGTTTGGGTATGGGAGAGGACAGCTGTCCCACTGCGACAGATGTTGTGTACGAGTCTGGATATATCTGTGGTTGGGTAAGGGAGAGAACAGATGTCCCACTTAACCCTGGGCGTAGTTCGCGAAGTAGCGCTATGCGAAGTGCACTTCGCGCTATGCGTAGCACTACGCGAACTGCGTAGTGCGCTGTTCGCGATGATTGCACAGTCCTGGATTCTTGTCCGCACTGTGCAATCATTGAAAACGGCATCTTGCACAGTGCGAGCTGTCTTTTACTGCCGCTCGAGTAGATTTTTACTCGAGCGGCAGCTTTCTCAACGCAGACTGGTAGTTTCTCATCGCGAGCGGTCACGAGCATACACGACCACTCGCAATGAGAAACCTGACCTCCCCGCGTTGAGAATCTCGCCGGGAGGTTTATTTTCCAAGCTCGCGATCGGCAACTTGATGTTGCTGATCGCGAACGAGGAAAAAGTCTTGCCGGGATGTCATTTTGTTTGCTCGCAGTCGCCAACTTGACGTTGAGGACCGCGAGCAAGCAAAAAATGACCGCTGCACTACGCTACGCTACGCGTGTTTGCACTGTGCTACGTGCAATTCGCGTAGTGCGAAGTAGCGCAAACTTCGCAAACTACGCGAGCATAGCGTAGTGCTTTGCCCAGGGTTAGTCCCACTGTGACAGGTGTTGCATACGAGTCTGGATATATCTGTGTTTGGGTAAGGGAGAGAACAGATGTCCCACTGCGACAGATGTTGTGTACAAGTCTGGATAAATCTTTTTTGGGTAAGGAAGAGAACAGATGTCCCCCTGCGACAGATGTTGCGTATGATTCTGGATATATCTGTGTTTGGGTAAGGGAGAGAACAGATGTCCCACTGCGACAGATGTTGTGTGCGAGTCTGGATATATCTGAGTTTGGGTAAGGGAGAGAACAGCTGTCCCCCTGCGACAGATGTTGTGTACGAGTCTGGATATATCTGAATGTGGGTAAGGGAGAGAACAGCTGTCCCACTGTGACAGATGTTGCGTATGAATCGTGACACATCTGTATTTGGGTAAGAGAGAGAGCAGCTGTCCCACTGTGACAGATGTTGCATACGAGTCTGGATATATCTGTGTTTGGGTATGGGAGAGGACAGCTGTCCCACTGCGACAGATGTTGCATATGAGTCTGGATATATCTGAATGTGGGTAAGGGAGAGATCAGCTGTCCCACTGCGACAGGTGTTGCGTACGAGTCTGGATATATCTGTATGTGGGTAAGGGAGATAGCAACTGTCCCACTGTGACAGATGTTGCGTATGAATCGTGACACATCTGTATTTGGGTAAGAGAGAGAGTAGCTGTCCCACTGTGACAGATGTTGCGTACGAGTCTGGATAAATCTGTGTTTGGATAAGATTAAACACCTATCCCGCTGGCAGTGTTCTTATGTTTGAGCCTGGATATATATATTTTTTGGGATAACATTAAACGCATACCCCGCTGGCAGTGTTGTTATGAATGAGTCTGGATTAATCTTTGTTTGGGTCAGAGTTCGACGGAGCCTGGATTAATCTTTGGGTAACTTTAAATACCTATTCCCCTGGCACTGTTATGTTTGAGCCTGGATGAACTATTCCGCGGGCAGTGCTGTTATGACTGAGCCTGGGCACATCTTTGTTCGGATAACATGAAACGCATATTGCACTGGGAGTGTTGTTCTGATTGAGAATGGATAAGTCCTTCCTTGGGTCTCAAAGAACAGCTACTCCACTCGGATAGACGACGTGAACGAGTCTGCATAAATCTGTTTGGGTAACAGAGAAAACAGGTGCCCCACTGGGAGAGATATTGGATACCGGTCTGGATAAATCTTTGTTTGGGCCACATTCAAATCAAATCAATAAAAGCTTTTTCGATTTTTTTTTGCAAGAAAATCATAAAGGCACATACAAATTCTTTCTGGCATGTTCAAAAATTTCATATTAAAATAATTTTTCTGCATTTAATTACATTTTTTTTAAAGAATGTTATTGACCTCATAAAATGTTTATTGTCTAGAAATTGCAAAAATAAAAATGCAGGACGACATTGTCTCAGGCCCAATAACCTTAAAATAGGTAAAATCCATCTCCTTATTTGTGTTCCATCAAATTTACAGAATAAAAATGCGTGTATTGTCGATTGTTGAGACATATCGTCGCATGGGCAGTTACTCAATGTTTTAGACCAATCATTTATAGTGGGAAAACGTATTAATTGATGGAAAATCCCAAGTCTAAAACGGGTCAGTACAAATCTATCATGTCCACCTGGAGTAATTTTAAGGTACGGCTGAATACCGTAAGTATTCAGTATCCATTGGTTGGACTGTACCCATGGTCTTAATATTTCTACAGAAAATCTATGTGAACCAGATGCATCATACAATATCTTTTAAAATCCCTTCTGTTAACGGAAATTATGGAGCCAGGGTCTTCATAATATTCTGGGTGTCCAAGATCATTCATAAAATCTTTTATGTATTTTAGCCATGAGATATTAAATGCCTGCTGTAGCTTGAGGCTGTCTTTTATACTCTCGCAATTAAAAGTAGATTTTGTAGAAGTCCAAATCCTGTGCCACAGGAGGACTGGTTGGATTTTTATTAAGTCCGAAATGTAAGGTATCCCCAGTTCTGAATGACATATATATGTAGAGGTGCTGCCTGGCACAGCCAGCAAGAATCTTAAAAAGGTGTTCTCAACCAGCTGTATGGGGTTAGGATCACAATAGCCCCTACACCTGCACCATATATAGCAGTGGTAACACATTTTGCCTGATATATATGTAACAACTCGACAGGGGGTCTTCTACCCAATTTTCTTGCAAAATTAGCTAGGGCAGCCGTGGCTTTCATGAGTAATGGCTTCCTAGCTTTAACTGCCTGGGACCATGTCCCCTTCTGATCAAATAGAATACCTAGATAGGGGAATGTCTTGGTGAATTTCCCCTTTTTATTATCTATGTATATATCCCTGCATTTTGTGCTACCTCTCCCGCACTTCATAATAAAGGTTTTTGAAGTGTTGATTCTGAGACCCAGATTTTTCATGTGCCTGGTGTAATTTGTCACCAATCTTTGGTACTATACCCCCCGCCACCTTTACCCAAAAATGTAACAGCGATATTGGCCGGTAACACGCAGGATTCTGGCAGTCACCTTTCTTAAATATCGGCACCAATATTGATTCAGACCATGTCTCTGTAAAACCAGAGGAGCAGCAAGCTGCAATTACCTGAGTTAAATCGGGGGCCCCATAGACCTAGATTTGATTTTTTTTAAAACATACGCTGCTGGCAGTGTTGTTATGATTGAGCCTGGGTAAACTATTCCGCTGGCAGTGTTATGGTTAAGCCTTAATGAATCTTCGTTTGGGTCACAGTAAACCCATACCCTGCTGGCAGTGTTGTTATGATTGAGTCTGGATTAATCTTCGTTTGGGTCACAGTACACCCACACCCTGCTGGCAGTGTTGTTATGATTGAGTCTGGATAAATCCTCGCTTGGTTCACAGTAAACCCATACCCTGCTGGCAGTGTTGTTATGATTGAGTCTGGATAAATCTTCGTTTGGGTCACAGTACATCCATACTCTGCTGGCAGTGTTGTTATGATTGAGTCTGGATAAATCTTCGTTTGGGTCACAGTACATCCATACTCTGCTGGCAGTGTTGTTATGATTGAGTCTGGATAAATCCTCGCTTGGGTCACAGTACACCCATACCCTGCTGGCAGTGTTATGATTGAGTCTGGATAAATCTTCGTTTGGGTCACAGTACACCCATACTCTGCTGGCAGTGTTATGATTGAGTCTGGATTAATCCTCGTTTTGGTCTCAGTACACCCATACCCTGCTGGCAGTGTTGTGATTGAGTCTGGATAAATCCTCGTTTGGGTCACAGTAAACCCATACCCTGCTGGCAGTGTTGTTATGATTGAGTCTGGGTAAGTCTTTGTGTTACAGTAAACTCATACCCTGCTGGCAGTGTTGTTATGATTGAGTCTGGGTAAGTCTTTGTGTTACAGTAAACTCATACCCTGCTGGTAGTGTTGTTATGATTGAGTCTGGGTAAGTCTTTGTGTTACAGTAAACTCATACCCTGCTGGCAGTGTTGTTATGATTGAGTCTGGATAGATCCTCGTTTGGGTCACAGTACACCCATACCCTGCTGGCAGTGTTGTTATGATTGAGTCTGGATAAATCCTCGTTTGGGTCACAGTACACCCACACCCTGCTGGCAGTGTTGTTATAATTGAGTCTGGATTAATCTTCGTTTGGGTCACAGTAAACCCACACCCTGCTGGCAGTGTTGTTATGATTGAGTCTGGATAAATCTTCGTTTGGGTCACAGTAAAGCCATACCCTGCTGGCAGTGTTGTTATAATTGAGTCTGGGTAAGTCTTTGTGTTACAGTAAACCCATACCCTGCTGGCAGTGTTGTTATGATTGAGTCTGGATAAATCCTCGTTTGGGTCACAGTACACCCATACCCTGCTGGCAGTGTTATGATTGAGTCTGGATAAATCCTCGTTTGGGTCACAGTAAACCCATACCCTGCTGGCAGTGTTATGATTGAGTCTGGATAAATCCTCGCTTGGGTCACAGTACACCCACACCCTGCTGGCAGTGTTGTTATGATTGAGTCTGGATTAATCTTCGTTTGGGTCACAGTAAACCCATACCCTGCTGGCAGTGTTGTTATGATTGAGTCTGGATTAATCTTCGTTTGGTTCACAGTAAACCCATACCTGCTGGCAGTGTTGTTATGATTGAGTCTGGATTAATCTTCGTGTGGGTCACAGTACATCCATACCCTGCTGGCAGTGTTGTTATGATTGAGTCTGGATAAATCCTCGTTTGGGTCACAGTAAACCCACACCCTGCTGGCAGTGTTGTTATGATTGAGTCTGGATTAATCTTTGTTTAGGTCACAGTACACCCATACCCTGCTGGCAGTGTTGTTATGATTGAGTCTGGGTAAGTCTTTGTGTTACAGTAAACCCATACCCTGCTGGCAGTGTTGTTATAATTGAGTCTGGATAAATCCTTGTTTGGGTCACAGTACACCCATACCCTGCTGGCAGTGTTATGATTGAGTCTGGATAAATCCTCGCTTGGGTCATAGTACACCCACACCCTGCTGGCAGTGTTATGATTGAGTCTGGATAAATCCTCGCTTGGGTCACAGTACACCCACACCCTGCTGGCAGTGTTGTTATGATTGAGTCTGGATTAATCTTCGTTTGGGTCACAGTAAACCCATACCCTGCTGGCAGTGTGGTTATGATTGAGTCTGGATTAATCTTCGTTAGGTTCACAGTAAACCCATACCTGCTGGCAGTGTTGTTATGATTGAGTCTGGATTAATCTTCGTGTGGGTCACAGTACATCCATACCCTGCTGGCAGTGTTGTTATGATTGAGTCTGGATAAATCCTCGTTTGGGTCACAGTACACCCATACCCTGCTGGCAGTGTTGTTATGATTGAGTCTGGATAAATCCTCGTTTGGGTCATAGTACACCCATACCCTGCTGGCAGTGTTGTTATGATTGAGTCTGGATAAATCCTCGCTTGGGTCACAGTAAACCCATACCCTGCTGGCAGTGTTGTTATAATTGAGTCTGGATTAATCTTTGTTTGGGTCACAGTACACCCACACCCTGCTGGCAGTGTTGTTATGATTGAGTCTGGATAAATCTTCGTTTGGGTCACAGTAAACCCACCCCTGTTGGCAGTGTTGTTATGATTGAGTCTGGACTAATCTTCGTTTGGGTCACAGTAAACCCATACCCTGCTGACCGTGTTGTTATGATTGAGTCTGGATAAATCCTCGTTTGGGTCACAGTACACCCATACCCTGCTGGCAGTGTTGTTATGATTGAGTCTGGATAAACCCTCACTTGGGTCACAGTGCACCCATACCCTGCTGGCAGTCTCGTTATGATTGAGTCTGGATTAATCTTCGTTTGGGTCACAGTAGACCCATACCCTGCTGGCAGTGTTGTTATGATTGAGTCTGGATAGATCCTCGTTTGGGTCACAGTAAACCCATACCCTGATGGCAGTGTTAAGATTGAGTCTGGATAAATCTTCGTTTGGGTCACAGTACACCCATACCCTGCTGGCAGTGTTATGATTGAGTCTGGATAAATCTTCGTTTGGGTCACAGTAAACCCATACCCTGCTGGCAGTGTTGTTATAATTGAGTCTGGATTAATCTTCGTTTGGGTCACAGTAAACCCATACCCTGCTGGCAGTGTTATGATTGAGTCTGGATTAATCTTCGTTTTGGTCTCAGTACACCCATACCCTGCTGGCAGTGTTGTTATGATTGAGTCTGGATAAATCCTCGCTTGGTTCACAGTAAACCCAAACCTGCTGGCAGTGTTATGATTGAGTCTGGATAAATCTTCGTGTGGGTCACAGTACATCCATACCCTGCTGGCAGTGTTGTTATGATTGAGTCTGGGTAAGTGTTTGTGTTACAGTAAACCCATACCCTGCTGGCAGTGTTGTTATGATTGAGTCTGGATAAATCCTCGCTTGGGTCACAGTAAACCCATACCCTGCTGGCAGTGTTGTTATGATTGAGTCTGGATAAATCCTCGCTTGGGTCACAGTAAACCCATACCCTGCTGGCAGTGTTGTTATGATTGAGTCTGGATAAATCTTCGTTTGGGTCACAGTACACCCATACCCTGCTGGCAGTGTTATGATTGAGTCTGGATTAATCTTCGTTTGGGTCACAGTAAACCCATACCCTGCTGGCAGTGTTGTTATGATTGAGTCTGGATAAATCCTCGTTTGCGTCACAGCACACCCATAACCTGCTGGCAGTGTTATGATTGAGTCTGGATAAATCTTCGTTTGGGTCACAGTAAACCCATACCCTGCTGGCAGTGTTGTTATGATTGAGTCTGGATTAATCTTCGTTTGGGTCACAGTAAACCCATACCCTGCTGGCAGTGTTGTTATGATTGAGTCTGGATTAATCTTCGTTTGGGTCACCGTAAACCCATACCCTGCTGGCAGTGTTGTTATGATTGAGTCTGGATAAATCCTCGTTTGCATCACAGCACACCCATACCCTGCTGGCAGTGTTATGATTGAGTCTGGATAAATCGTCGCTTGGGTCACAGTACACCCATACCCTGCTGGCAGTGTTATGATTGAGTCTGGATAAATCTTCGTTTGGGTCACAGTAAACCCATACCCTGCTGGCAGTGTTGTTATGATTGAGTCTGGATTAATCTTCGTTTGGGTCACAGTACACCCATACCCTGCTGGCAGTGTTATGATTGAGTCTGGATTAATCTTCGTTTGGGTCACAGTAAACCCATACCCTGCTGGCAGTGTAGTTATGATTGAGTCTGGATAAATCCTTGTTTGCGTCACAGCACACCCATACCCTGCTGGCAGTGTTATGATTGAGTCTGGATAAATCCTCGCTTGGGTCACAGTACACCCACACCCTGCTGGCAGTGTTGTTATGATTGAGTCTGGATTGATCTTCGTTTGGGTCACAGTAAACCCATACCCTGCTGGCAGTGTTGTTATGATTGAGTCTGGATTAATCTTCGTTTGGTTCACAGTAAACCCATACCTGCTGGCAGTGTTGTTATGATTGAGTCTGGATTAATCTTCGTGTGGGTCACAGTACATCCATACCCTGCTGGCAGTGTTGTTATGATTGAGTCTGGATAAATCCTCATTTGGGTCACAGTACACCCATACCCTGCTGGCAGTGTTATGATTGAGTCTGGATTAATCTTTGTTTGGGTCACAGTACACCCATACCCTGCTGGCAGTGTTGTTATAATTGAGTCTGGATAAATCCTCGTTTGGGTCACAGTACACCCATACCCTGCTGGCAGTGTTATGATTGAGTCTGGATAAATCATCGCTTGGGTCACAGTACACCCACACCCTGCTGGCAGTGTTATGATTGAGTCTGGATAAATCCTCGCTTGGGTCACAGTACACCCACACCCTGCTGGCAGTGTTGTTATGATTGAGTCTGGATTAATCTTCGTTTGGGTCACAGTAAGCCCATACCTGCTGGCAGTGTTGTTATGATTGATTCTGGATTAATCTTCGTGTGGGTCACAGTACACCCATACCCTGCTGGCAGTGTTGTTATGATTGAGTCTGGATAAATCCTCGTTTGGGTCACAGTACACCCACACCCTGCTGGCAGTGTTGTTATAATTGAGTCTGGATTAATCTTCGTTTGGGTCACAGTACACCCACACCCTGCTGGCAGTGTTGTTATGATTGAGTCTGGATAAATCTTCGTGTGGGTCACAGTACACCCATACCCTCCTGGCAGTGTTGTTATGATTGAGTCTGGATAAATCTTCGTGTGGGTCACAGTACATCCATACCCTGCTGGCAGTGTTGTTATGATTGAGTCTGGGTAAGTCTTTGTGTTACAGTAAACCCATACCCTGCTGGCAGTGTTGTTATGATTGAGTCTGGATAAATCCTCGCTTGGGTCACAGTAAACCCATACCCTGCTGGCAGTGTTGTTATGATTGAGTCTGGATAAATCCTCGCTTGGGTCACAGTAAACCCATACCCTGCTGGCAGTGTTGTTATGATTGAGTCTGGATAAATCTTCGTTTGGGTCACAGTACACCCATACCCTGCTGGCAGTGTTATGATTGAGTCTGGATTAATCTTCGTTTGGGTCACAGTAAACCCATACCCTGCTGGCAGTGTTGTTATGATTGAGTCTGGATAAATCCTCGTTTGCGTCACAGCACACCCATACCCTGCTGGCAGTGTTATGATTGAGTCTGGATAAATCTTCGTTTGGGTCACAGTAAACCCATACCCTGCTGGCAGTGTTGTTATGATTGAGTCTGGATTAATCTTCGTTTGGGTCACAGTAAACCCATACCCTGCTGGCAGTGTTGTTATGATTGAGTCTGGATTAATCTTCGTTTGGGTCACAGTAAACCCATACCCTGCTGGCAGTGTTGTTATGATTGAGTCTGGATAAATCCTCGTTTGCGTCACAGCACACCCATACCCTGCTGGCAGTGTTATGATTGAGTCTGGATAAATCGTCGCTTGGGTCACAGTACACCCATACCCTGCTGGCAGTGTTATGATTGAGTCTGGATAAATCTTTGTTTGGGTCACAGTAAACCCATACCCTGCTGGCAGTGTTGTTATGATTGAGTCTGGATTAATCTTCGTTTGGGTCACAGTACACCCATACCCTGCTGGCAGTGTTATGATTGAGTCTGGATTAATCTTCGTTTGGGTCACAGTAAACCCATACCCTGCTGGCAGTGTTGTTATGATTGAGTCTGGATAAATCCTCGTTTGCGTCACAGCACACCCATACCCTGCTGGCAGTGTTATGATTGAGTCTGGATAAATCTTCGTTTGGGTCACAGTAAACCCATACCCTGCTGGCAGTGTTGTTATGATTGAGTCTGGATTAATCTTTGTTTGGGTCACAGTAAACCCATACCCTGCTGGCAGTGTTGTTATGATTGAGTCTGGATTAATCTTCGTTTGGGTCACAGTAAACCCATACCCTGCTGGCAGTGTTGTTATGATTGAGTCTGGATTAATCTTCGTTTGGGTCACAGTAAACCTATACCCTGCTGGCAGTGTTATGATTGAGTCTGGATAAATCCTCGTTTGCGTCTCAGCACACCCATACCCTGCTGGCAGTGTTATGATTGAGTCTGGATAAATCGTCGCTTGGGTCACAGTACACCCATACCCTGCTGGCAGTGTTATGATTGAGTCTGGATAAATCTTCGTTTGGGTCACAGTAAACCCATACCCTGCTGGCAGTGTTGTTATGATTGAGTCTGGATAAATCCTCGTTTGCGTCACAGCACACCCATACCTGCTGGCAGTGTTATGATTGAGTCTGGATAAATTTTTGTTTGGGTCACAGTAAATCCATACCCTGCTGGCAGTGTTATGATTGAGTCTGGATAAATCGTCGCTTGGGTCACAGTACACCCATACCCTGCTGGCAGTGTTGTTATGATTGAGTCTGGATAAATCTTCGTTTGGGTCACAGTAAACCCATACCCTGCTGGCAGTGTTGTTATGATTGAGTCTGGATAAATCCTCGTTTGCGTCAAAGCACACCCATACCCTGCTGGCAGTGTTGTTATGATTGAGTCTGGATAAATCTTCGTTTTGGTCTCAGTACACCCATACCCTGCTGGCAGTGTTATGATTGAGTCTGGATAAATCTTCGTTTGGGTCACAGTAAACCCATACCCTGCTGGCAGTGTTGTTATGATTGAGTCTGGATAAATCTTCGTTTGGGTCACAGTACACCCATACCCTGCTGGCAGTGTTGTTATGATTGAGTCTGGATAAATCTTCGTTTGGGTCACAGTACACCCATACCCTGCTGGCAATGTTGTTATGATTGAGTCTGGATAAATCCTCGTTTGGGTCACAGTACACCCATACCCTGCTGGCAGTGTTATGATTGAGTCTGGATAAATCTTCGCTTGGGTCACAGTAAACCCATACCCTGCTGGCAGTGTTGTTATGATTGAGTCTGGATAAATTTTCGTTTGGGTCACAGTAAACCCATACCCTGCTGGCAGTGTTGTTATGATTGAGTCTGGATAAATCTTCGTTTTGGTCTCAGTACACCCATACCCTGCTGGCAGTGTTATGATTGAGTCTGGATAAATCCTCGCTTGGTTCACAGTAAACCCATACCTGCTGGCAGTGTTGTTATGATTGAGTCTGGGTAAGTCTTTGTGTTACAGTAAACCCATACCCTGCTGGCAGTGTTGTTATGATTGAGTCTGGATAGATCCTCGTTTGGGTCACAGTAAACCCATACCCTGCTGGCAGTGTTGTTATGATTGAGTCTGGGTAAGTCTTTGTGTTACAGTAAACTCATACCCTGCTGGCAGTGTTGTTATGATTGAGTCTGGATAAATCCTCGCTTGGGTCACAGTAAACCCATACCCTGCTGGCAGTGTTGTTATGATTGAGTCTGGATAAATCCTCGCTTGGTTCACAGTAAACCCATACCTGCTGGCAGTGTTATGATTGAGTCTGGATAAATCTTCGCTTGGGTCACAGTAAACCCATACCCTGCTGGCAGTGTTGTTATGATTGAGTCTGGATAAATCCTCGCTTGGGTCACAGTAAACCCATACCTGCTGGCAGTGTTGTTATGATTGAGTCTGGGTAAGTCTTTGTGTTACAGTAAACCCATACCCTGCTGGCAGTGTTGTTATGATTGAGTCTGGATAAATCCTCGTTTGCGTCAAAGCACACCCATACCCTGCTGGCAGTGTTATGATTGAGTCTGGATAAATCTTCGTTTGGGTCACAGTAAACCCATACCCTGCTGGCAGTGTTATGATTGAGTCTGGATAAATCTTCGTTTGTGTCACAGTAAATCCATACCCTGCTGGCAGTGTTATGATTGAGTCTGGATAAATCCTCGTTTGGGTCACAGTACACCCATACCCTGCTGGCAGTGTTGTTATGATTGAGTCTGGATAAATCCTCGCTTGGGTCACAGTGTACCCATACCCTGCTGGCAGTGTTGTTATGATTGAGTCTGGGTAAGTCTTTGTGTTACAGTAAACCCATACCTGCTGGCAGTGTTGTTATAATTGAGTCTGGATAAATCTTCGTTTTGGTCTCAGTACACCCATACCCTGCTGGCAGTGTTATGATTGAGTCTGGATAAATCCTCGCTTGGTTCACAGTAAACCCATACCTGCTGGCAGTGTTGTTATGATTGAGTCTGGATAAATCCTCGCTTGGTTCACAGTAAACCCATACCTGCTGGCAGTGTTGTTATGATTTAGTCTGGATAAATCTTTGCTTGGGTCACAGTAAACCCATACCCTGCTGGCAGTGTTGTTATGATTGAGTCTGGATAAATCCTCGCTTGGTTCACAGTAAACCCATACCTGCTGGCAGTGTTGTTATGATTGAGTCTGGATAAATCCTCGCTTGGGTCACAGTAAACCCATACCTGCTGGCAGTGTTGTTATGATTGAGTCTGGATAAATCCTCGCTTGGGTCACAGTACACCCACACCCTGCTGGCAGTGTTATGATTGAGTCTGGATAAATCCTCGCTTGGGTCACAGTACACCCATACCCTGCTGGCAGTGTTGTTATGATTGAGTCTGGATAAATCTTCGTTTGGGTCACAGTACACCCACACCCTGCTGGCAGTGTTATGATTAAGTCTGGATTAATCTTCGTTTGGGTCACAGTAAACCCATACCCTGCTGGCAGTGTTATGATTGAGTCTGGATAAATCGTCGCTTGGGTCACAGTACACCCACACCCTGCTGGCAGTGTTATGATTGAGTCTGGATAAATCTTCGTTTGGGTCACAGTAAACCCATACCCTGCTGGCAGTGTTGTTATGATTGAGTCTGGATAAATCTTCGCTTGGGTCACAGTAAACCCATACCCTGCTGGCAGTGTTGTTATGATTGAGTCTGGATAAATCCTCGTTTGCGTCACAGCACACCCATACCTGCTGGCAGTGTTGTTATGATTGAGTCTGGATAAATCCTCGTTTGCGTCAAAGCACACCCATACCCGGCTGGCAGTGTTATAATTGAGTCTGGATAAATCCTCGCTTGGGTCACAGTACACCCACACTCTGCTGGCAGTGTTATGATTGAGTCTGGATAAATCTTCGTTTGCGTCACAGCACACCCATACCCTGCTGGCAGTGTTGTTATGATTGAGTCTGGATAAATCCTCGTTTGGGTCACAGTGCACCCATACCCTGCTGGCAGTGATGTTATGATTGAGTCTGGGTAAGTCTTTGTGTTACAGTACACCCATACCCTGCTGGCAGTGTTGTTATAATTGAGTCTGGATAAATCCTCGCTTGGGTCACAGTAAACCCATACCCTGCTGGCAGTGTTATGATTGAGTCTGGATAAATCTTCGTTTGCGTCACAGCACACCCATACCCTGCTGGCAGTGTTGTTATGATTGAGTCTGGATAAATCCTCGTTTGGGTCACAGTAAACCCATACCCTGCTGACAGTCTCGTTATGATTGAGTCTGGATAAATCCTCGTTTGGGTCACAGTAAACCCATACCCTGCTGGCAGTGTTGTTATGATTGAGTCTGGATAAATCTTCGTTTGCGTCACAGCACACCCATACCCTGCTGGCAGTGTTGTTATGATTGAGTCTGGATAAATCCTCGTTTGGGTCACAGTAAACCCATACCCTGCTGACAGTCTCGTTATGATTGAGTCTGGATTAATCTTCGTGTGGGTCACAGTACATCCACACCCTGCTGGCAGTGTTGTTATGATTGAGTCTGGATAAACCCTCACTTGGGTCACAGTGCACCCATACCCTGCTGGCAGTCTCGTTATGATTGAGTCTGGATTAATCTTCGTTTGGGTCACAGTACACCCATACCCTGCTGGCAGTGTTGTTATGATTGAGTCTGGATAAATCCTCGCTTGGGTCACAGTGCACCCATACCCTGCTGGCAGTGTTGTTATGATTGAGTCTGGATTAATCTTTGTTTGGGTCACAGTAAACCCACCCCTGCTGGCAGTGTTGTTATGATTGAGTCTGGATAAATCTTCGTTTGGGTCACAGTAAACCCACCCCTGCTGGCAGTGTTGTTATGATTGAGTCTGGATAAATCTTCGTTTGGGTCACAGTAAACCCATACCCTGCTGGCAGTGTTGTTATGATTGAGTCTGGATAACTCGTCGCTTGGGTCACAGTACACCCATACCCTGCTGGCAGTGTTGTTATGATTGAGTCTGGATAAATCTTTGTTACAGGGAGAACTCCATTGGAATCAATGCTGTGCCTGAGTCTCATTAAATCCCAGTTCATGTCACAAAGATCACCCACCTCATTGGACATGTTGCTGCGCTCTGTGTGGCTAAACCTTTATTCGAGACACCTAATGATGTCACTGATTTGGAGTCTTCTGAAATACAGTACAATAAAACTGAGATGACTTGCTCACCCCGGGCCTGATTCATAGAACTAACTCACGTCAAAAACGTAAAGTTAGTACTTTTCGGTATTCACAGAATACACTTACCACAACTAACTTTATGTCCGCTCTCGGGCCGGAGATTCCGGCCCGGTGGCGGAGATTCCGGCCCTGTGGCGGAATTTCCGCCTCCGGGCCGGAATCTCCACCTCCGGGCCGGAATACCCGCATTTAGGCCATTTCATGGCACTTGCAATGCTCAAACGGCCTAAATGCGGGTATTCCGGCCCAAAGGCGGAAATTCCGACACAGGCCGGAATCTCCGCCACCGGGCCGGAATCTCCGACCCGAGAGCGGACATAAAGTTAGTTGTGGTAAGTGTATTCTGTGAATACCGAAAAGTACTAACTTTACGTTTTTGACGTGAGTTAGTTCTGTGAATCAGGCCCCATGGCTCTGGCAATGCAAGCTCAGCCTACGCAGGGTCACTGGCTAGTCACAGAATCGTGGCCTATCGTGACTGTGGGCCACCTGATCTGCGCAAGAACTAATACCCTTGCAGCATCCTGTTCCAAGCAGCAGACTCAAACTCAGTTGTGATCAAATGCAGAACGTGTTTGTGCAAAGCACGTTCACAATCAGACACCTGGCTGCCTGCGCTAAACGGGGCCTGCAGGCAAAATAGGTTTGCAGTTTTCTTTTGTTTCGCAACATTTTGTTGAAAGATTTTCCATAAGATACAGAGTGGTAAACTAGAAGCCAGAAGGACAGAAAGTGCACGTAACACATCAATCATGCTGGTGGCTAACGAGCATAAGCAATCAAAGCTGTAGACGTCACCACATATGAGCTTGAATCATACCGTGAAGTGATCGAACAGCAAATCTAAATATTTAGAACAGCTGTAAAAACTATAGTGTGCAGGTGAACCTGTAGCATATTATCAAGTACAAACAAAGCACGGTCATAATAACCACTCCGAAAAATAAATAGAGGAGAAAAGAGGTAGAAGAGAAGGACAGAGAGACAAGCCAGGACGGAGAAAAGGCCTAGAACATGGACGCGCAAGTGATCCCAAGAGAGAGAAAGTGAAAGTAAACAACTCAATCGAGTCATTTAACTTGCACTGTGAGAGGGTGGCAGCGATAGTGTGGTAAAGGGGTCGAGAGAGCTCCTCAGTTTGTGATACTCTGGGCTTCCCGGGTACCTTTTGTGCGTCATGAGTGCTCCTGAGAAAAGTGACCCAGGCCCACCTAGGATGGAAGAAACTTGATGAAAATCTTCTCATTCAAGGAGGGAAACCTTCATGGCTATTGTCAGTAATAGGTCCAAGGAGGGGCAACTCTGATTCTGAAGGCAAAGGGGTACCGGCAGGGGCCAAGGGCCTGAGATTATGGTGTCGGGACGCAGATAAATGCTTGTCGGGAAAAATGTACACAGTTGAGTCCGGAAATCCTTCCAATAGGCAGATAACAGTTCACAATCAAAAAGCACATGTTCTAGGTCGTCACAAACTTTCTTACAGGACGAACAAGTCTCAGAATCCGGCAGGTGTAATTTAAAGAGTTTGGGGGGGGATCCAGTAAAGATGGGGGGCGGTGAAAGGTTTGTTTGAGTTAGAGATGGTATTAGCTTGTTACTTAGCAAATGAGAACACATCCTCGATCAAGTTTGAGGATCTGGAGAGACCAAATTACAAGCATGAAAATAGGTGTTCTGTTTAAATTGAACCAGAAGGGGATAGTTTCAGATAGATATTTGTAACAATTTATATATTTTCGAAGCTGTATGCCCTGATTGGATACATGCAGACAGGAAGGTTATTAGGGCTGGAGGCCGCAATGAGCCCAGTTTAGAAATTTGGGATTTTAAGTTTATAATTTGTAGAAATCCAAGTCACAGAGAGCGAATTTGTGTTGAAGAGATGCAAATGAGAGTGGTTCAGAGTCTCTATAAAGGTCACATATCAGGTTGATCCCTTTGGACACCCAATGATGACGCATCTCAGCCAAGAATGGCGAAGCAAGCTTTTTATTATTCTATAAAAAAATATGAGAAGAATTGGAAAAATCTCCCATCAAACGTTTGTCGACCAGATTTAGGGCATTCAGAGACTGGAGCATGATCTGACAAGAATGTGCAAAGAGGGTTTGGAGATTGTAAAAAACACCGTCAAAGAATAGAGGCAGCAAAGGGCTTCTCACTGCTTAACCAAGGGGACACCATGGGGAGCGAATAAGCCAGCGGGCACCCTGAGCAGCCAAGAAGGCTGTTTGGAAATCTGACCAATTTAGCAACTTACAGCCACCTTCATTAAAGGCCAATCTCAACTTCTCATGGTACATTCTAGGTTTTTATTACTCCATAAGAATTCTGATATGATTTTATCAAGGGAGACGAACGCTTGGAATGGTCCGAAAGGAAGCATGCTAAACAGAAAATTCACCAGAGGGGTAATCATGATTTTCAAGGATTCCAGTCTGCCCCACCATGAAATATATTTAGGGGGGCAGGCAGAAAATAAATCTTTGATCTTATGGATTGTCTTTTTTAATTTCAAGCCAGGGCATCTGATAGATCACTAATAAACCAAATACCCACCTATTTTTGGTAGTTCGACTGCCAGGAAAGTCCCGAACGCTCCGCACAGGAAGAAAGACAGTGGATATATCCAGAATAATTGGTATGGGCGCATCAGGATCCTCTGAAAAAATCAAAATATTGTCTGCGTATGCTGCTGTTTTAAAGCAGATATTGTTGAAGCTGAAACCTTTGATAGCAGTCGAGCCATTCAGCATACAAATTTGCGGGTCTATGGCTGAAAGAAAAAGATGGGGGGCAATGGACAGCCCTGTGTACTACCCTGCTGTAAACTGAAGGGAGAAGATGTGGCGCTTTTTATTTTGATCCTGGCTGTCGACAAGGCATTCAAAATAACCGTACAAGAGAAGCGGGATCCTATTTTGTTTCGATTCAGAATCGCTTCCAGGTAAGGTCAAGAGACCTTAGCAAATGCCTTTTCAGCATCTAATGCCAATGCGCCAGTAGGAGGTAAATTCAGAAGCGATACTTTTTCAATAATGTGACCGAATGTGTGCACAGTATCAGCCGCTTATCTGCCGTTGATGAATCCAGACCCAGGCGGATGAATCAATTTAGTAATGAGAGGTTCTAATCCTTTAGCCACAATTTTGGCATATATCTGGGCTTTTGTATTAATTAATGAGATCGGTCTGAAATTTTAATCAGACGTGAGATCTTTTCCATCTTTTGGGATAACCACAATTGTTGCTTCCGCCGCAGAATTGGAAAATTCACGAAAAGAAGCAAAGTGATTGTGCAGTGTCTAGAACCGGGAAATCAGTATATGGGTGAAGTCTTATAAAAGATGTTGGGTAGGCCGTGGAGCCTTACCTTTCGAAATATGTTTAATTGCCTCAGTAATCTCATCTTTGCTGATTGGTTTTTGAAGCTGGAGTTTATCTGCTTCTGGAAGCGTCAGGAGAGGGAGTGAGTTTAGGAATTCCTCACAGGATTCCAAAGATGGTTGGTGTGAAGGTGTGTACAGAGATGAGTAAAAATCCCCTAAACATTTCTAAGATGTCGGAGGTTTTGAGAGAGCCAGAGGAGTCTTTTATTGAAGTTATAAGATTGACATTACTTTTAAATAGGAGACTAGGCACTCGCCTGCTTTGTTCCAGTAAAAAAAGCTTTTTCCTCTTCCGGGCTGGGACCCAGAGATGGGCTTGTTTGCTGACAATCGAGTTATATTTCCACTTAAGATTCCTGAGCGAGGCCACAACCATTGGTTCATTAGTTGGTCTAATTGATATTTCTTTCTCTTTGATATCTTTAGTAAAGGAATCTAAGGAGGCCTTTATGATCTTGATTTTGCGATGAGACTAATAATCTCCGCTCTAATCGTACACTTCCTTGCATCCCATCCCAAAGAAATACTAGAGAGGGACTAGAGTGCGAATTGATTCATTTAAACTCATTCAGATCTTTGTTCAGACCTTGAACATCACCAGCCTGTTCCAAAATCTCAGAGTTCATCCACCAACACTTATTCTTTGGTTGTATGGGTGGAATCTGTAAATAAACAGTGATTTGTTGCGTGGTCGAAATGACGATTAGTTCTATTGTTGGGTCAAGCGAGGTTTGCAGCAGGGATGAATCGACCAAGATGCTTGAGAAGCCATTATGTGGAGGTGAAAAGAAAGTGAAATCACTGCCTGATGAATTATGCATTCTCCAAACATCGGACAGGTCATGCGCTGGGCACAAGTTGCGCATATGTTTGTGAGCACGAGGGTGTGGTTGAACACATGCCGATTGTCTATCCAGGGTTCGATCCATTGGCAAGTTTAAATCACCACCCAATATAATACGGCAGTCGGAGGGTAGGAGAGCTAACCTGGCTGAGCGAGACCACCAAAACTGAGGGGTGTCAGAGGTGGGCGTGTATATATTTACAGCATGCACCTCTGTTGAGCCACATTGAGTGAGGGACCAGCCATCTGCCCTCATCATCCTGTTCAGCAGAAATGGTGGATAAATCTGAGGAACAGGAAAGTAATGTTATCAGAGCATTTCTTTTTGCCGAGGCAGCAGAGCACATTAAATCACGAACCCAACCATGTTGCATAGAAAGGGCCTCTTTATATCCTATTTTAGTTTCCTGTGGTCCAATCAGATCGTGCCCCAAAATCAAGGATTTTCTTCTGTTTCACTGGATGATTTAGCCCCTTGGCGTTAAGAGATATTACTTTCAATGAGTTTGTAAGGGATGGGAACACACTCGAAACCTATGAAAAATGGAGCAGACAGTGCAGGGAGAACATGTACTAAAAGAAAACCATACAGTTAAGTAAGACCACCACATGACTCAAAAAGAGAGCTCTGGGCAAAGGACAGGAAAAGGCAGTAGCCAAGAGCAAGCACAACTGCCATAGCCGTGTGTAGCATGAAAAGGGAGAAGGAAGAAAATGAAAGAAAACAAAACATTCTGAACATCCCACGCCGCAGCCACATCACCGGCCACCTGAGAGACCTCCACTGGCTACAAAAGAATTACCGTAAAGCTCCTCACGCACGCCTACAAAGCTCTCTACAACACTGGACCTGCATACCTCAACCATCACCTCTCCTTCTACACTCCCACCAGACATCTCCGCTCCGCCCAACTGACCCTGGCCACCATCCCATGGATCTGCAAGACCACGGCTGGAGGAAGATCCTTCCCCCTACCTCGTTGAGAAGACCTGGAACTCCCTGCCTCTGCACCTCAGGCAATCATCATCGCTGCCACTATACAGGAAGGACCTCAAGACCTAGCTCTTCGGCTAAACCACAGATCCTGCCTCCTCACCCCGCCCCCCCACTTGAGACCATCACGGGTGAGTAGTTGTGCTATACAAGAATCCTGATTGATTGAAAACCCACCCCATGTAACAAGAGTGGGAAAGCTCCTGGGAGGCACTCGAGGCGAAGCAAAAAACCAAGCACTAGGTGGCATAGCGACGAGGATGATCAAGAATCCTTCACATCGCCTAGACCAACAGCGATAGAAAGGAATCCTGTTGACAGGAAATCTGAGTGAGCAGAATGAAGAACCCTGAAAGTATGTGTGTGTCAAACAAAAAAAACACAAACACTAAATGCATGGCAGCAAAGCGGCTGTGAAAAGGCAAGAGGTGGAAAATTGAGATGACAATACAGCCACCCATGCCGCTGACCGGAGAAGACAGGACATTTTTGCATGGTGCACTAATATTGCTAAAAATGTCAATCTAGAAGGGGGGACCCCCAATTGACAAATATAAGAGACAATGGCAACACAGATGGCAAATAGAAAGACAAATAGCGTGGGGCATAGCAAAATAAAATAATGAAACATGGCAACCTTGCACCTGTAAGAAAAACAGTGTTACAGCCAGAAATACAGAAAGCCAATTATACACTCAACCACAGTGGCGGCTCCTCTGTTATGGCAGAGGAGCGTAGCCCTACTGAAAAATAAAATGATAAAAAAACAGTTTATTATCATTGTATTTTTCTTCTGATCCAATTGCCATCCTTAGGGCGCAGCCATTTTGACGGAGCATCACTCAACTGCAGGAATGAGGAGCGGTGGGGGCACTATAAGTGTGCATGTCGGTTTGGCCGGCCGTCTTAGGGCGGCCAAACTGACATGCAGACTTACATACATTTCTCCAACCCAGGTGTATAGCACAGCCGGGTGGAGAAATGGCACAGGCTCTCTGTGCCTGGGCAAGCATTAAGGCAACCCGTTCAGGCCAATCAAGGCCCTGCTGTTGTGCTGGTATTACCAGCAGCGTCGTGATTGGTCCCTGGGAGCCTGTATAGTGTACCCAGCATCAGGAGAGGAGCACTGAGTCGGTGGGCGCCGCAGCGGCAGGTAAGTGTTTAATTTATTATTTGTCCCTCACCCCCCCCCCCCACTGGCCCTGGCATTCACGTTGCCCCACCACTTTGACGTTAAAGCAGCCGCCACAGCTCAACCGCATAAAAATGCTAACAAGAGGCATAAAAGGCCAGAACATCGAAGTCAAGCGGGGCCTGCAGCCACTTCTATCAGCGATTCTAGTTTGTTCTCCAGAATTGATTGAAGATCAGCTGTCTCAGTAAAGACAATGGTTTTCCCCTGGTATACCGTTTTAAACTTAGAGGGCCCACAAAGGATAATTGAATTGAGTTCTCTCTGAGAGACTTCCTGAGGGCTAGAAAATCTTTCCGGCATTGCACTGTGTGTCCAGCATAATCTTGGGAGATCAATAGCCTTCATCCTTTCCAAGAAAAAGTTTAGATCCTCCTCATATGAGAGAGGATTAGTTCAGTATGTTGATGACGCAGAGGTTTGAAAATCAGGGGTCTTAGGGAGCAAGCATTTTTATGTCGAATGGTGGGGATCCTGTGGACACGTACGAGCTCAAAGTCATTGGGGAAAGCGTGTCTTGCAAGACGAGCAACATAGCGGGGGCGCGCTGAGCTCCGGACCCGATCCCGAAAATGGATTTGCAGTTTTACTTCCACGTGACCCTCTAGGGGCCTTTTAAACGAAACTTTACCTTTCAAAAAGCTCATAATCTCCTTGTGGGGGCTACAGTGTTTTTGTGCAGGACTTCTGGTGCCAAGGCAGAACTTCCTGCAGCTGTCAGAAAAAGCATGTGAGGTCACGTGTCAGCCACCGTGGCTCTAGATGCCTCCACAGGAAGTCCACGTTTGAACCCAGGAAGCCACAAATAAAAAATTTAAAAATGGTGGAAACTAGGCTGAAAGCAAACAGAGAAAAAAAAAAATAACCACTATTGATGCTAAAGTCTGTCTTTTTTAATAACTTTTAAGTGCAATTACATTCTTTGTTGTTTTTTTTTCCTCTGGTGAAAATATTTTCTCAGTAGAGAAACCCCTTCTCATACATCATACTAATTTTGGGGCTGTTCCAGGCCTCGCTCCACTCTGCAAATGGATTTACTACTTCCTTTATAATAAATCTCAGACCATTTCCGGGTGGAAATTTGTTGTAAAAAAGGAAATTAATATCCACAAACATGTGAATGGGGACAGTGCTTAATTTGTAAAATAATAAGTGCCAGGGCCCTGACCAGGAGGCCACTGCAGCTTGCACCACCCTTCGCGCCTGTCATCGCTGCCAAAACAACTACCACCAATGTCTCTCGTCTGCAAGTGCGACAGTTCAGATTATTCCAGGTCCCCATAGCTAAAGGATAGGCTGGGGAGTCGAGCATTAGTAATTATTAATGTATATTGTATTCATCAAACAACTGTTGCTCTTCTCATCTCTAAATTAGATGAGCAGCGCCATCATGTGGCAGACTGTCCTAAGTGCAGTGTTGACAATTAAGTGCCGGTGCCGAGCACCAGAAACCAATTAAGTGCTGGTGCTGATCACCGGAAACAACCGGCTCAAATTAAGCACTGAGTTGGAAGGAGGGGGAAGTGTTCCCAATCTGTCTGGCATCCCCACCCACAAATGCCCACGCCCTGCTCCTGTCATGGGATTACCTTATGCACAGTGGTCGAAGTGAGCAGGATCGGCAGGGCACGGCGTTCCCCAACTTTTTCAATTTAATAGAATCTGTTCCCCTACCTTTTTATTTTAAAAGTACGTCCCAGGATGGCAGAAATAGCTAAGGCCAATAGGTACAGCGTGGCGTTCGGGGACGGCGGGGTGGGCAGAGAATGAAAATGACTCTGTTTCTTCCTTCTTGCCAAGAGAAGACAAGGACAGTCAGGGGCGGCTCCTCCATTAGGGCGGAGGAGCTTCGCCCCACTGCATTCTCGTAATGCGAGAAGCAGAAACGTAAAATGGTAAAACCATTTTATGTTTCTGCTTCTCGCACTGCGAGAAAGCAGAAGGGTTTGGTTGAGGGCGGGCGGGTGGGCGGGTCTGCTCGAAAGCAGGGGAGGAGTGGTTTGCCCAATGCTGTGGGCCCTGACAGTTTGGTGGGCCCTCTGAGGCCAACCAAACCAGTCATGCGCACTCTCCCTTTTCTCTATGTAGGCTGCTAGCAGCCTACATAGAGAAAATAGCCTCCCCATAGACGTACGGCTGGGCGCCGTCCCCACCAATCACAACGCTGCAATTGGCTTAGTGGAGGGGAGGGAGGCTGCCTGTGGCTGCTTCCTATTCAGGAGAGCAGCAGGAAAACGCAGGACCCGGCCAGTAGCTGAGGCGGCACGGGACCCGGGAAGGTAAGTTTTATTTTATTTTAATTAAACCCGTCACAACTCACCCGTGAACCCGCGCAACCCCCCCACCCGGAGTCATGCGGGCTGCGACTGAGGACAGTGTCAACTTCTGCTGTCAGCTGCCCCCCTCTCTTTCTTCCTCTTCCTCCCTTTCTTTTTGTCTCTGTCTTGCTCCTCCTCACTTTGAATGAAAACTGTGACTACAAGAAACAGCTCTTACCCTCTCTTTCTTCGTCATTCGTTCTCCTGTGAAATGGATCCAAAAAAGAAAAACACTTTTTCTGAAAATGTCTTCTTTTCCGACATTATTCTATTCCAAAGTGCAGCCTTGGGATGGAGAGAAAAAAAGGTTCAAAATACGAGCAATAATGAAACAACTACATAAAGCAAGACAGAGGAATTGTCAAGTGGCCAGATTGGTTTTATTCACACCCAAGCACATTAGCGCCAATTTACAGAGTTTGCTTGTTTTCCCGGGTGGGGAAGTGCACCATTCCTGGTGCATGGCAATACCTGGTTGATGCGTGGAGTGGAAAACATTTAATGTGATCCTAGTCAGCTGTTTTCCTTTTTTTAGTTTATAAAATGTGTACCGTGGCTCTGTGTTCAGGGATGTGGTCTTTTTAAACCATACTGCTCATGTTTTGTAAGGATATAAGCAATGGACATTGAAACGGGTCCCTTCTGGGCCCTGTAGTCATGTCCTTAACATTTCAGGCAAAAACACTCATTAATTTCTGAATAATGAGTGTAAAAACGTTAAGGTAATCATGTTGTTCCTGCTTACATTTCACCTGCTTTACTTAATCTTATATTCCATATGAGTGTTTGATTTTTCCAGGATATTATTTTTTTCTTTTTCAGGCAGCATATGACTCTTGTCTAATGCATAATTTGAATCGATCTGTGGCAAGTGTGGGTCAACCTTGAAGGCCTGGCGTCTTAGCACCCGCAGGTTGACCCTAGCAGTGCCAAGTGTGAGTTAACCTTGAATGCTTGTCCACCACAATCCATACTGAAGTTCACCTCCAGTCTTGCGGGCAGGCCATTGAAGCTGCACACTCTAGAGCGACAGTGACTCTGTCACTGAGGTCACCGGACCTTTGAGGCCAGTCCGCCTCACCCATTGGTACCTCCATTGGCCTTGTTTCAGCAGTATTAGTGCAACTCACCAAGGATCCGCAATGCAGGATTTGCAAACTTCACGGTCTCTCTGCTTCATGCACAGGCACTTTTAACATGTGCTGCCTGCCTTGGGGCCACGGGAATTATGCTGCAATGGAGGACAAAATTATGTCTCAGTGATAACTAAATTATGCAGTAAACAAAAGGCTGCAGCGTAATGCGGTACATTTTCTATTACTTTATTATTTTGACATTTTTACACATACTAACAGTCTCTGCAAAGATTTTGCCTCATTAGTACCAGGGTAATATGCAAATGCAGTAGTGAAAAAGGTGACCAGTCAACCTTTGCAAAGGGCCCTCCACTTCACAGCTACACAAGTCACTTTTTAAAAAACTTTTGATCCGTTTGAGCTACAAAATCTTTTTAGTTAAAATCATCAGATTATGCAGTAGATGATGCATTATGTGGCAAATATGGCTGAGCCATATTTATGTGGAAAACCTTTACAAACTAGGATATTTTGCCATTCGTGTTTGAACTGCTCTTGTGAAAGGATGTATGACGATATCACGCATGCATTACATCGCATGCCATTAGATCGCGGTTTTAACAACGCAAGTCGTTACAACGACTCGCGTTGGAGGGCGCTGGACTTAGGAGTAGTTTAATTTACTATTCCAACTCCAGCCTACGTACAGTAGGGAAGGTGTTGGATAGTTAATTAAACTACTCCTTGTCCTATAGCGCCCTCCAGTGCAAGGCGTTGTAACGACTTGCGTTGTAAAAACCGCGATCTAATGGCATGCGATTTAATGCATGCGTTCTAAAGGTTGTTTCCCTTGTGGAAAAAGTGCTGATGACAGAACTGCATGGCTCGGAGACAAATGGCTTGTGATTCCACTCTTAAGTGTAATTCCGGACATTCTGTGATTGGAAACATATCCCAAATGTGAATGTATTTCTATGTCAATAACTCATATTAAACCTTAAATAAACATGTGTATCCACTGGTTGAATTAAATTACCTAATAAGCTGCAACTTTTCAGTGAAAAGCCAAATACTACAAATTGGGACGTGTTGCTGTTTCTGGGCACACCTCTGACTCCGCCCACTGACCCAATCCTCCGGCTAATCCCGCCCTCTGATTCTCCGGCCACAGTTCCCCTACTTTTTTTCCCCCACTTCGACCACTGCTTATGCACAATATTATGCCATCATGACATAATATTACACACGAGTAAACGGCTGTGTGAGTGTAAAGTCACAGTTTGTGAGCACTTGCAGTTGTAAATCAAGCCATTTGAAGGTGTAAGTTGAACTTTGACATGCACATGGGTTCGAGAATCGTGCCCATGGAGGGAAAAGAAGTCGAATGGTGTGAGGCACTATATCATTAACGGACACTCCTAGTACCTGTTAGCAGTCTCGGTTTCAGGCCCGGTAGTGTATGATTCTGACCTCTCCACCCCCAGCTTTACGTTGCTGAATTGGTTCAGAGACACTGACAGCCATTGGAAGAGATAACAGAACCTCACAGCAGGGCTGTAATGAAGTTTTAAAAGCACATTACCTGTATTTCTGAGCTAGGTTGTATAAACATGACTGCAATCACCACAGTTCTAGTGGTCTCAATTAGTACTACTCAGTAAAGGCTGTAACACAGGTATGATTCAAAGGGCTGCTGTACTTTTAATGTCAAAGTACTAGTTAACAGTCCCAGCTGAGAGGTCAAGAATTGAATGGGCATAGTCCGAGATATCAGATGTGAGAGGGGAGTTCAATTCTGAGCTTGCAGTGTCTAAAGATTGCACTGTAGTGTGGAACATGGCACTGTAATGCTCTGAAGCCAGCACTTTCCATCACTTTCCATATATCCGATACATGAGTGGCTGACACTACCTACCTCACCCGAATTAAGAAGCAATGTCGGATCCAGAAAGCCCCAGTTTTCTGTACGGCAGAGTTCTTTGTTCATCTAGAGGGGCTGGGATAGCCACTCACAAGTCAGGTAGGTGATCCTTACCTTTGCTTGACACTCTTCCAGCCTACAGCCTTTCTGTGGTCACTAGTCTGTTGTGAAAAGTAGCCTGGTGGGTTTATGTACCGGTTGCAGAAATCTTTTAGTTTACAGAAGCCAGGCTCTGGTCATGGGAGGATATGTTGCTAGGTTACTCTGCCTGTTGCAGGGGTCCACACACACACTATGAATTTCAGTGGAACGAATCTCAAATGACCCAACATTACTTCCCACGTCACAGATGGGCGCAGTCTAGTTTTCAAAAATGTTTTAATAAGTAGATAACGCTTCTAGAGCTCATATGCTGAGATTTCACCAGAGTCAGAGTACTGTGGCCGCTGGCATCAAGGCAACCAGGGCTTAAAGGAAGAGGATTATAAAAAATGTTTAAATAAATGTATGCACACCGCTGAATAACTTTTGATGCTTTTAATTTTCTGTGATCTAAGGATTATGAAATATGGAACCAAATCTCCTGTGCTTTTCGAAGTACATTCGTTGCATCTTTTGAAATTCTGATTTTGATCTTTTTATGTTTGTTACAGATACATTTCTATTGCGATGCCCATTGTATTCGATGCACTCACGTTCTAATAATGTGTGCACATTTATGCACATGTGCACCACGTGGTGTAGCCGATCAGATCTGTAAATGACCCGTGATGTGCTGCAATGGCCACTTCCCCACCTCCCTCAATGAAGACCCGCCTTATCGAGCCATAAGTACACCATCATAGAGAGCTGCCTTCAGGCATTAATGGCTACTATACGAAGGGCCATATGAAGTTTTAATAATGCCCTTCTAATTGGGCACCTTGCATGAGGTACTCAATTTCTCCGGTTTGTCCCACTGAGGCGTCCTTAAAACCCACCGACTCCACACAGCCTGATGCCCCATCCTGATGCCCCATCCTGCTGAGGTCCGATGCCCCATCCTGCTGAGGTCCGATGCCCCATCCTGCTGAGGTCCGATGCCCCATCCTGCTGAGGTCCGATGCCCCATCCTGCTGAGGTCCGATGCCCCATCCTGCTGAGGTCCGATGCCCCATCCTGCTGAGGTCCGATGCCCCATCCTGCTGAGGTCCGATGCCCCATCCTGCTGAGGTCCGGTGCCCCATCCTGCTGAGGTCCGGTGCCCCATCCTGCTGAGGTCCGGTGCCCCATCCTGCTGAGGTCCGGTGCCCCATCCTGCTGAGGTCCGGTGCCCCATCCTGCTGAGGTCCGGTGCCCCATCCTGCTGAGGTCCGGTGCCCCATCCTGCTGAGGTCCGGTGCCCCATCCTGCTGAGGTCCGGTGCCCCATCCTGCTGAGGTCCGGTGCCCCATCCTGCTGAGGTCCGGTGCCCCATCCTGCTGAGGTCCGGTGCCCCATCCTGCTGAGGTCCGGTGCCCCATCCTGCTGAGGTCCGGTGCCCCATCCTGCTGAGGTCCGGTGCCCCATCCTGCTGAGGTCCGGTGCCCCATCCTGCTCAGGTCCGGTGCTCCATCCTGCTCAGGTCCGGTGCCCCATCCTGCTCAGGTCCGGTGCCCCATCCTGCTCAGGTCCGGTGCCCCATCCTGCTGAGGTCCGATGCCCCATCCTGCTGAGGTCCGATGCCCCATCCTGCTGAGGTCCGATGCCCCATCCTGCTGAGGTCCGGTGCCCCATCCTGCTGAGGTCCGGTGCCCCATCCTGCTGAGGTCCGGTGCCCCATCCTGCTGAGGTCCGGTGCCCCATCCTGCTGAGGTCCGGTGCCCCATCCTGCTGAGGTCCGGTGCCCCATCCTGCTGAGGTCCGGTGCCCCATCCTGCTGAGGTCCGGTGCCCCATCCTGCTGAGGTCCGATGCCCCATCCTGCTGAGGTCCGATGCCCCATCCTGCTGAGGTCCGATGCCCCATCCTGCTGAGGTCCGATGCCCCATCCTGCTGAGGTCCGATGCCCCATCCTGCTGAGGTCCGATGCCCCATCCTGCTGAGGTCCGGTGCCCCATCCTGCTGAGGTCCGGTGCCCCATCCTGCTGAGGTCCGGTGCCCCATCCTGCTGAGGTCCGGTGCCCTATCCTGCTGAGATCCGATGCCCCATCCTGCTGAGGTCTGATGCCACTTCGCACAGACCTCGTTTTGCCACCGTCAGATACAAAAGGTGATCAGTGGTGGGTATAAATGCATGAATAAGATTCCCAAAAGGACCTACATTTGGATAAGACACTGAACGGAGTTCTCAAAATAGCTACATTCTCAGCTGCACAACGATGTTCTACCAGCCCTTATCAGCCCCTCGAGAAAAGGTTTCTGTATTTTGAGTGAACAGCACAAGCACAACTCAGCAGGGTCCTTTGTCAGTATCTCTACGCAGGGCCGAGCGGAGTCCTTTGTCAGTATCTCCCTACAAGGCCGAGCGGGGTCCTTTGTCAGTATCTCCCTTCAGGGCCGAGCGGGGTCCTTTGTTAGTATCTCTCCGCAGGGTTGAGCGGTGTCCTTTGTCAGTATCTCCCTTCAGGGCCGAGCGGGTCCTTTGTCAGTATCTCCCTTCAGGGCTGAGCAGGGTCCTTTGTCAGTATCTCTCCGCAGGGCTGAGCGGGGTCCTTTGTCAGTATCTCTCCGCAGGGCTGAGCGGGGTCCTTTGTCAGTATCTCTCTGCAGAGTCCTTTGTCAGTATCTGTCTGCAGGGCTGAGCGGGGTCCTCTGTCAGTATCTCTCCGCAGGGCTGAGCGGGGTCCTTTGTCAGTATCTCCCTTCAGGGCTGAGCGGGGTCCTCTGTCAGTATCCCTCCGCAGTGCTGAGCGGGGTCCTTTGTCAGTATCTCCCTTCAGGGCCTAGTGGGGTCCTTTGTCAGTATCTCTACGCAGGGATCAGCGGGGTCGTTTGTCAGTATCTGTCTGCAGGACTGAGAGGGGTCCTTTGTCAGTATCTGCCTGCAGGGCCGAGCCGGGTCCTTTGTCAGTATCTCCCTTCAGGGCTGAGCGGGGTCCTTTGTCAGTATCTCTCCGCAGGGCTGAGTGGGGTCCTTTGTCAGTATCTCTCTTCAGGGCTGAGCAGGATCCTTTGTCAGTATCTCTCTGCAGGACTGAGCGGGGTCCTTTGTCAGTATCTCTACGCAGGGCTGAGCGGGGTCCTTTGTCAGTATCTCTCTGCAGGGTCCTTTGTTAGTATCTCTCTTCAGGGCTGAGCAGGATCCTTTGTCAGTATCTCTCTGCAGGACTGAGCAGGGTCCTTTGTCAGTATCTCTACGCAGGGCTAAGCGGAGTCCTTTGTCAGTATCTCTCTTCAGGGCTGAGCGTGGTCCTTTGTCAATATCTGTCTGCAAGACTGAGCGGGGTCCTTTGTCAGTATCTCTCCGCAGGGCTGAGCGGGGTCCTTTGTCAGTATCTCTCTGCAGGGTCCTTTGTTAGTATCTCTCTGCAGGGCTGAGCGGGGTCCTTTGTGAGTATCTCTCTGCAGGGTCCTTTGTGAGTATCTCCCTTCAGGGCTGAGCGGGGTCCTTTGTCAGTATCTCCCTTCAGGGCTGAGCGGTGTCCTTTGTCAGTATCTCCCCGCAGGGCTGAGCGGGGTCCTTTGTCAGTATCTGTCTGCAAGACTGAGCGGGGTCCTTTGTCATTATATCTTCGCAGGGCTGAGCAGGGTCCTTTTTTCAGCATCTCTCAGCAGGGCTGAGCGGGATCCTTTGCCAGTATCTCTCTTCGGGGCTGAGCGGGGTCCTTTGTCAGTATCTCTCTTCGGGGCTGAGCAGGGTCCTTTGTCAGTATCTGTCTGCAGGGCTGAGCGGGGTTCTTTGTCAGTATCTCCCTTCAGGGCTGAGCGGGGTCCTTTGTCAGCATCTCTCCGCAGGGTTCAGCGGGGTCCTTTGTCAGTATCTCCCTTCAGGGCTGAGTGGAGTCCTTTGTCAGTATCTCTCTTCAGGGCTGAGCGGGGTCCTTTGTCAGTATCTCTTCGCAGGGCTGAGCGGGGTCCTTTGCCAGTATCTCCCTTCAGGGCTGAGCGGGGTCCTTTGTCAGTATCTCTCCGCAGGGCTGAGCGGGGTCCTTTGTCAGTATCTCTCTGCAGGGTCCTTTGTTAGTATCTCTCTACAGGGTTGAGTGGGGTCCTTTGTCAGTATCTCCCTTCAGGGCTGAGCGGGGTCCTTTGTCAGTATCTCCCTTCAGGGCTGAGCGGGGTCCTTTGTCAGTATCTCTCCGCAGGGCTGAGCGGGGTCCTTTGTCAGTATCTCTCTGCAGGGTCCTTTTTTAGTATCTCTACGCAGGGCCGAGCAGGGTCCTTTGTTAGTATCTCTACGCAGGGCCGAGCGGGGTCCTTTGTCAGTATCTGTCAGCAGGGCTGAGCGGGATCCTTTGTCAGTATCTGTCAGCAGGGCTGAGCGGGATCCTTTGTCAGTATCTCTCCGCAGGGCTGAGCGGGGTCCTTTGTCAGTATCTCCCTTCAGGGCCGAGCGGGGTCCTCTGTCAGTATCTCTACGCAGGGCCGAGCGGGGTCCTTTGTCAGTATCTCCCTACAGGGCCGAGCGGGGTCCTTTGTCAGTATCTCTCTGCAGGGCAGAGCTGGATCCTTTGTCAGTATCTCTCTTCGGGGCAGAGCGGTGTCCTTTGTCAGTACCTGCCTGCAAGACTGAGCGGTGTCCTTTGTCAGTATCTCCCTTCAGGGCTGAGCGGGGTCCTTTGTCAGTATCTCTCCGCAGGGCCGAGCGGGGTCCTTTGTCAGTATCTCTCTGCAGGACTGAGCGGGGTCCTTTGTCAGTATCTTTCTGCAGAGTCCTTTGTCAGTATCTCTCTGCAGGACTGAGTGGGGTTCTTTGTCAGTATCTCCCTTCAGGGCCGAGCCGGGTCCTTTGTCAGTTTCTCCCTTCAGGGCTGAGTGGGGTTCTTTGTCAGTATCTCTCTGCAGAGTCCTTTGTCAGTATCTCCCTTCAGGGCCGAGCGGGGTCCTTTATCAGTATCTCCCTTCAGGGCTGAGCGGGGTCCTTTGTCATTATATCTTCGCAGGGCTGAGTGGGGTCCTTTGTCAGTATCTCTCTGCAGGGCAGAGCTGGATCCTTTGTCAGTATCTCTCTTCGGGGCAGAGCGGTGTCCTTTGTCAGTACCTGCCTGCAAGACTGAGCGGTGTCCTTTGTCAGTATCTCCCTTCAGGGCTGAGCGGGGTCCTTTGTCAGTATCTCTCCGCAGGGCCGAGCGGGGTCCTTTGTAAGTATCTCTCTGCAGGACTGAGCGGGGTCCTTTGTCAGTATCTCTCTGCAGAGTCCTTTGTCAGTATCTCTCTGCAGGACTGAGCGGGGTTCTTTGTCAGTATCTCCCTTCAGGGCCGAGCGGGGTCCTTTGTCAGTATCTCCCTTCAGGGCTGAGTGGGGTTCTTTGTCAGTATCTCTCTGCAGAGTCCTTTGTCAGTATCTCCCTTCAGGGCCGAGCGGGGTCCTTTATCAGTATCTCCCTTCAGGGCTGAGCGGGGTCCTTTGTCAGTATCTCTCCGCAGGGCTGAGTGGGGTTCTTTGTCAGTATCTCTCTGCAGAGTCCTTTGTCAGTATCTCTCTGCAGGGCTGAGCGGGGTTCTTTGTCAGTATCTCTCTGCAGAGTCCTTGTCAGTATCTCTCTGCAGGACTGAGCGGGGACCTTTGTCAGTATCTGCCTGCAGGACTGAGCGGGGTCCTTTGTCAGTATCTCCCTTCAGGGCTGAGCGGGGTCCTTTGTCAGTATCTCTCTGCAGGGTCCTTTGTCAGTATCTCTCTGCAGGGCTGAGCGGGGTTCTTTGTCAGTATCTCTCTGCAGGACTGAGCGGGGTCCTTTGTCAGTATCTCCCTTCAGGGCTGAGCGGGGTCCTTTGTCAGTATCTCTCCGCAGGGCTGAGTGGGGTCCTTTGTCAGTATCTCTCTGCAGAGTCCTTTGTCAGTATCTCTCTGCAGGGCTGAGCGGGGTTCTTTGTCAGTATCTCTCTGCAGAGTCCTTTGTCAGTATCTGCCTGCAGGACTGAGCGGGGTCCTTTGTCAGTATCTCTCCGCAGGGCTGAGCGGGCTCCTCTGTCAGTATCTGTCAGCAGGGCTGAGGAGGGTCATTTTTCAGTATCTCTTCACAGTGCTAAGCGGGGTCCATAGTCAGTATCTGTGCTACTCTCTAGAACAATGAAGTGTTGCAGGGTTGGCTGTATCTCAGTGCTGAGCACCTCTCTAGAATGATGAGGTATTGTAGGTCTGAATCTAGCTCTGTGCTGAGCAGCTCTGTAGAATGATGTGTTGTAGGGTTGACTAGAGCTCTGTGTTTAGCACCTCTCTAGAATGATGAGGGGCCAGATGTACGACCAATTTTAGCATGCGCAAAAGAGTTAGCGACCCGTTTGCGCATGGTCAAATTGGCATGGCCATATACTAACACAATTTTGCGAGTCGCAAATGAATTGCGACTCACAAAAAAGTGTTTAGAGACTCGCTATTAGGAAGGGGCGTTCCCTTCCAAATAGCGACTCTCTAACCCATGTACTAATGTTTTGCAATCGCAATTGCTGTAACAAAACACTCGCAATTACCACCTACTTCAAGTAGATGGTAATGCATTCGCAAATGGCAAGGGGTCCCCAGGGGACCCCTCCCCCTTTGCAAATGCATACGAAAATATTTTTTAAGGGCAGGCAGTGGTCCCAGGGACCACTTCCTGCCCTTAAAAAATGAAACGAAAACGTTTCATTTTTATTTTTTTAAATGCATCCCGTTTTCCTTTAAGGAAACTGGGCTGCATTTAAAAAAAAAAAAAAGCTGCTTTATTTAAAAGCAGTCCCAGACATGGTGGTCTGCTGAGGCCAGTAGGCCACCATCCCTGGGAGGGCCAGCCATTCCCAATGGGATCGCAAAATGCGAGTGCCTCATTAATATTAATGAGCCTCGCATTTTGCGACCCCATTGGGAATCGCAATCAGTGTCTCTGACACTGTTGTACATACTAAATTGCAACTTGCAATTTGCGACTCGCAAACGAGCGCAAATTGCGAGTTGCAATTTAGTATGGTCGTACATCTGGCCCAAGGTGTTGTAGGACTGAATCTGGCTCTGTGCTCAGCACCTCTCTAGAATGATGGGGTGTTGTAGGTCTGAATCTAGCTCTGTGCTGAGCAGCTCTGTAGAATGATGTGTTGTTGGGTTGGCTAGAGCTCTCTGCTCTGCACCTCTTTAGAATGAGGAGGTGTTGTAGGGCTGAATCTAGCTCTGTACTGAGCGCCTCTCTAGAATGATGAGGTGCTGTAGGGCTGAATCTGGCTCTTTGCTGAGCACCTCTCTAAAAAGAGGAGGTGTTGTAGGGCTGAATCTAGCTCTGTACTGAGCGCTTCTCTAGAATGAGGAGGTGTTGTAGGGCTGAATCTAGCTCTGTACTGAGCGCCTCTCTAGAATGATAAGGTGCTGTAGGGCTGAAACTGGCTCTTTGCTGAGCACCTCTGTAGAATGAGGTGTTCCATGGTTGAATGTAGCTCTGTACTGAGCACCTCTCTAGAATGAGGAGGTGTTGTAGGGCTGAATCTAGCTCTGTACTGAGCGCCTCTCTAGAATGATAAGGTGCTGTAGGGCTGAAACTGGCTCTTTGCTGAGCACCTCTCTAGAATGAGGAGGTGTTCCATGGTTGACTGTAGCTCTGTACTGAGCACCTCTCTAGAATGAGGAGGTGTTGTAGGGCTGAATCTAGCTAGCTCTGTACTGAGCACCTCTCTAGAATGATAAGGTGCTGTAGGGCTGAATCTGGCTCTTTGCTGAGCACCTCTCTAGAATGAGGAGGTGTTGTAAGGCTGAATCTAGCTCTGTACTGAGCGCTTCTCTAGAATGAGGAGGTGTTGTAGGGCTGAATCTAGCTCTGTACTGAGCGCCTCTCTAGAATGATAAGGTGCTGTAGGGCTGAAACTGGCTCTTTGCTGAGCACCTCTCTAGAATGAGGAGGTGTTCCATGGTTGACTGTAGCTCTGTACTGAGCACCTCTCTAGAATGAGGAGGTGTTGTAGGGCTGAATCTAGCTCTGTTCTGAGCGCCTCTCTAGAATGAAGTTTTGTAGGGTTGGCTAGAACTCTGTGCTCAGCACCTCTCTAGAATGATGAGGTGTTGTAGGGTTGGCTATAGCTCTCTGCTCAGCACCTCTCTAGAAAGATGAGGTGTTGTAGGGCTGAATCGAACTCTCTGCTGAGCACCTCTTTTCTTTCCATTGATGCACCTGAAATACTTGAGTCTCCTCGACAAAATGGAGTGCCGGTGACATCTGATGAGCCATATTGAACCTTTCCTGGATAAAGAGATGCTCTAGAGTAGTACAAAATGCTGCAGCTAAATTGGTCTGCAACAAGGGCAGACTAAGCTCAGCTACCGAATGCCTGAAACAACTTCACTGGCTGCCTGTGCGCCAAAGAGCACGATTCAAGCTCCTGGGGCACACCTTTAAGGCACTGCACCGCATCGGTCCTAAAATTCTCCAAGGTAAAATCCGATTCTACACCCCCCCCAGATGCTTACGGTCACAACATCTGGCGCTCTCAGAATCAAAAAGGATCAAAAAGGTCAAAGCCGGGGGACGCACCTTCTCGCACCTCGCGGCCTTACACTGGAATGGGCTGCCAGTTGAACTGCGGCTAATCAATGATTATAACACCTTCAGGAAAAAATTAAAAACACATTTATTTCCCGCCTAAGCAGCTCCATAGTACTTTCTGTCCATCTTCTCAGCACCAGGTTTCGCCTCCTCCGCGCCGTGAAATCCCTTGGGATGAATATCGCGCTATACAAATAATAATAATAATAGAGTTCAGTCTTTCCTTGAGAGCCACCACCTTCCTTGACTCTACATAGGTGGGTTTGTTGCTACCAGTAGCATGTTGCGTACTATGGAGGCCTGGGTGGAGTTTGTGGAGTT
This sequence comes from Calotriton arnoldi, assembly GCA_963921515.1. Classification (NCBI taxonomy): domain Eukaryota; kingdom Metazoa; phylum Chordata; class Amphibia; order Caudata; family Salamandridae; genus Calotriton; species Calotriton arnoldi. The sequence goes on along the minus strand of CAWUFW010000109.1, from coordinate 3,627,883 downwards.
CTACTCTGCAGAACTCTGCGAAGTGCCTGAAAAACTTTGCCGTTCTCCGCGGAGTTCCGGCAGCGGCGGAGTCTGTTAAGTTGTGCTGCTTGCACTGATTTTTAGTGCAGTTTGTGCCGTGTTGTAAAATCAGCACGAACGGCACAATGCGTCATGCCAGTGGGCGCTGCTTCTTTCTGCCGCATGAGTAGACATTCTAAGCGAGTGGGAAATTTCTCAATGCAAGCAGACTCGACCTGCTGCCACCGCCTGCGTTGAGTAATCCCGCCAGGAGGAGTTCTAGCGCGCAATTTTTTCTTGCGAGCGCTCACCAACTTAAAGTTGGTGAGCCGCTCTATACAACAAAACTCTGCTCCACGTCACTTTGCCGAGATTTGCAGAACACCGTGCGGAGTGGGCAAAACTCTGCAAACTCCACCGGCGGAGCGGAATTCTTTGCCCAACCCTAGTTCTATGTGCCTGGACTCAGGGAAGTAAGTAAACACATAGTACTCCTGCTTCACCCGATACATGATGTATGATACTTTTTCCTGCAGTATCGCATAAGCGTCCTCTTCAAATCCAGCCATGATACAGTACAGGAGTGCATGACATGTCCTATGCATTATATGTTCATAATAAAGGTGACCTGTACTATGCATTATATGCTCATAATAAAGGGCAGAGTGCGAGAGAAGGCATGAGGCACTAAAATAAAAAAGAGGATTAAAGCGAGAGAGCGCTATAGAAGTGACGCCTAGAGTAAGAAGAAAGGAGGGTGTTAGAAAAAGGTGTGTGTGTCATAGAGGGGCACATGAAAACAGAAGAGAATATGAAAAAAGCACCAACAATCAACAAACTCTCAACATAGTGTACTATTTATATATAATCAAATATTAGGGAGAGAATCCCTCCAGCTGATCTCTTTATGGCGCGTCATTACTGGGGTTCAAGCCCACCCCCACCCTAAACATATACTTCTGGCCTACTCACCGCCAAGCCCACAAGCGGTATTATGGATAAAAGATTAGTCGTGTGACGAGCAGCGGTGGCACTTGGACTGGCCGACAACTGCCGTCTTCCGGGGGTGGTGGTGGGTGGTCAGGTGGAGGGGGGTCTCGCCTTCACCCACTGTGTGCCCCTCATGGATACCCAGCAGCAAAATATAAAAGTCGGGCCTGAGGCATCACTTGAGGATGTAGTTTTTGAGGTAGGTCGAGTGCACTCTGTCAGAAGGGAAGGCATATCACGCTAACCCCTTCCCCCCACCCCCCTTTCCCCGCCCCTACTACTCCCCCACCTTCACCTGCAGAATTCTGGCCCTGAAGACTAAAGATGGAAAGTGTTAGCATCTCTGCTCTAAATGTTTAAAGTGCGGCGAGGCTGTGAGGATGGCGCGGGCTGCAATTACCCGGCTCCCGCTCCTCGATAATTGATGCGGTTTTGCAGCCGCTTCGGCTGGGATTCGAGGGCACTTTGATTTCTCTGAACTTGTATTTTCATCTCTGCAGATAATAACCATGTGTAGCACCCCGCACCCCGCTCTCAGCCATAAGCTTTAAGTATAGGGTACGTTCGGGGCCGCGCAGAGCCCCAGCACTGCCTTTTACAGATGTAACCTGAACGCTACGGAGAGCGCAAAGGGACAGTTTAATGACCGTGTTCATGAAATGTGACATAGCAATAGTTATGTAGCGCCTAATGGCAGTCAAAGGCATGTCACTTAATTCCAGGTTGTAGTAATACCCAGGGATAACTAACGCTCTATCAGTGCCCAGTGAAATGGGGACTAACATTGAACCTGAGGTTACTCTTTCGTGCACCCCTGCATTTACCAGGGACAGATCCTCGGAGTATTACTGGGAAGATGTGTTCAGAGTCAAACTGCACCATGGGACCTGTAAGTACGGTCTCTGAGCCCATCGGGAATTATGGGGCATTCATGGAAGGGCCCCATCTCCTAGCTTGGACCTGGTGGAAAGGACCTAGGAGTCGCCCAGCGTCATAGCGTGCGCGGTATCACTGCCTGTAGGTAGCAGTACTTCCTCACTCGTATTACCGCCTTTGGTGGAAACGTCTAAATGGATATATCCAATCAAGCACAGTGATGGAGAAGACAGAGGTCTGAGGTTGAGCAGACAGTGCTGGTGAGGCAGATGGAGAGCAGAAGGAGGTTCCACTGCCCCAGGCCTTGTGTGGAGTGTGTGCATGTGTGGAGGGTTTGTGGCCTCGTGTGGAGCACGCGTGGCCGTGGGCCTTGCGTGCATTGCGCGAGGCCGTGGACTTGTGTGGAGCACGCGAGGCTGTGGGCCGTGTATAGCAGACACGTGGACATGGTACTTGTGTGAAGTACTCGTGGACATGGGCCTTGCGTGTAAAGTACCCATGGACATGGGTCCTGCATGCAGTACGGATGGCTGTGGACATTGGCCTTGTGTGGGGATGGAACATGGGTCTTGTGTGGAGTACACGTGGACATGGGTCCTGCATGCAGTGCGGATGGCTGTGGACATTGGCCTTGTGTGGGGATGGAACATGGGTCTTGTGTGGAGTACACGTGGACATGAGTCCTGCATGCAATGTGGATGGCTGTAAACCTGGGCCTTGTGTGGAGTACGCATGGACATGGGTCCTGCATGCAGTGCGGATGGCTGTGGACATTGTCCTTGCGTGGAGTACACGTGGACATGGGCCCTGCATGCAGGGCGGATGGCTGTTGACATGGGCCTTGTGTGGAGTACGCGTGGACATGGGTCCTGCATGCAATGCTGATGGCTGTAAGCATGGGCCTTGTGTGGAGTATGCGTGGACATGGGCCTTGTGTGGAGTACGGATGGATGGCTGTGGACAAGGGCCTTGCGTGGAGTACGCGTGGACATGGGTCCTTCATGCAGTGCTGATGGCTGTAAACATGGGCCTTGTGTGGAGTATGCGTGGACATGGGCCTTGTGTGGGGTACGGATGGCTGTGGACAAGGGCCTTGCATGGAGTACGCGTGGATATGGGCCCTGCATGGAGTGCGCGTACTCGTGGACATGAGCCTTGTGTGGCGTGCTCATGACCATGGGCCTTGTGTGAACTGCACGTGGCCTCCCAGTTGGTAGTAGCCTGGGAAGCCGATGCTGTCCTAGCCTACCCTTTGACCCCTGGTCACGAGGATTATGACAGTAGTAGAAGTAAGAGAAAGCAAACATTACTCTAAGAGTCTTGTTTACTTTCTGTACTTCCCACCCCTTCTGCTTTCCTTGCCTTTAAGAGCCTTACACAGGAGATTGTTAGGAGTTAAGGGTGGGTCATAAAAAGGTCAACTGTATAATGACTTTGAGGGTCAAAGGTTAAGTAGTGGACCTCTTGATAGCCCTGGCTTTTTATTGAATTGACGTCCATGCCTAAGGCCAGAGGATCGAGGGAGCTTCAGGTGTATGAATAAAATAAACATGTTATTATACGTCATCTCGACGAGGGTCCAGGGTAACCCTTGCCGGTGAGGAAGCTGTAGTGAGGTTCAAGTGTAGGTCTGGCCTGCACACACCACCGGAGTGCACAAGGAGGCTTTCACCAGACCCTGCGGGGCTGACTCAGCCTCGAGCAGGCTGTGAGCACAGAACAAAAGATGACAGTTTCCCAACACAACAGTGGTGTGGTACTAGGAAAACTCCAGGTGTCTGGGAGTGCACATGGAGCACTGTGCAGTGCCTCTTGCAGTGTCTGACCTTGTGCCAAGGTGCATAGGCTCTGCCAGGTTGAAATGCATTGTAGGAAGACTTGATGATCACACACGCAGCGGAGACCGTGGGATCCATGGTAGAGGTCGTGATCACTTGACGATTGAACGGGTTATTCAGAAACGGATCTGGGAGCTGTGATCCTGGGGCCAGTGCTTACTGTAGCATCTAAAGTCACTGGATCCTTGACAGGTGTCTCTTTGGTCCTGAGCGCACCCACTGATGCTCCGAGAGGTGGCCATGGTCAGTGGATTTATCTTCCTCTCTTCAGATCCGAAGAAACAGACAACCGAAGGTTGTCCAAGTGAGAGCAGGAAAGGTTGGAACTCCTTAGAGAAACAGAAGGTCCGTTCCAGAAAGATTTCAATATTTGATGACGTCTATGCGACGTTCATTGGGTCTTACCCGATGTCGCCAGGTGTGTGGTAGGCCTACCAGTGAGAGTACAGAAGAACAGTGTTAGGAAGGACCTCACATTCTGACCACCGATGTGTTGGACACCAGAAAGCGACATAGATTGTGTCAATCCTGAACACCTGAATGCCACTTGAAAAATATGAACTTTATTTGCAGGCCAAAACTTTGTACTGATATGCGACTAAATTGGAATTTTCAACACTTATACCTGCTTGATAATTTGAGAACACAGGATAGATAGCACTTTTGGGGCTGTGATGACTTTGTTAATCGGCTGTTTTGAGTTTATCGCTGCTGAAGGAAGTGTTGATGAGATCTGGCAATTTCAGCTCGATTCGCAGCACAGTTTGTACATTTTTTCCTGGTTGCCGAGCACAGGCAGGTAAGGGCTGCTCCCCAGAGAGATGGCATGACAGCAAGTGTGAAATGGGATTCACAACATCATTTGTAGACACTGCAGGAACCACTTGTTTGTATTTGACCAGAATCCTTCTGATTTTGGTTCAGTTCATCCATCCAGAGAACAAGCATCCGTGTATCATTTGTGGACTGGAGACATTCTCCTGTGGTCAGAGGGGTTTCCAGCTCACATGGAACTTCATGTAGTTTTAGGCCCTGAGAAAATGCTTTTCTGATCAGAGGAAGACACTGTTCCCATTGAACCATATGTACCCTGTAAGCCTCGAGAAAGTTCTCCTGCAGGCAGAGGGATCCCCTGCTCCTATACACTCTTCTCTACCTTTTATGGCCCAAAAAGTTTCCCTTTGATCACGCGGAGCACTGAAACCCACAAAATGCATGTACAACGCAGGTCATGGACAGTTATGAGGTCAGAGAGAGAGAGAGTACCAGCCCCAATCAAATGTACTTTCGTTTCTGCAAATGAAGAGAGCTCTGCGGTGTCCAATGGATCACTTCACTTCACACCATCTTAGATGACATCTGTGCCTGGGTGAAGCTTGCAGAGGTCAGAGTTCATTTGCCCCTCAGGCAGTACCTGCAGGGGGCGTCTGGTCCATAATATCCTGGTTTTCTATGTGAGACTGGATAAGGCTCTGCTGTAGTCTCTTCCCCTCATCCGCACGTCACACAGTTCCGTTGTCACCTACTCCAGAGCAGCCTGGACGCCATCCAGAAGTGAAGAAATCCTTCCTGTGGTTGGAACAGACGCTTACCCTGTAGACTCCTGTGCGCCATCTAGGTCGGAGAAAACTGCTGTGTTCGAGGTACCACCTTCTACGAGGAATCTGGGGGTAATGTTTGACTCGAAGCTCTCCTTTACTGACCACATTAATAAGCTCATCTCTTCCTGTTAGTAACCTTCAGAGCACTATGCACAGCGCATAGAGCGCTCCACCATACAGGCCCGGCATATCTCAAGAGAAAATTCTCTTGGTATTCACCAACAAGATGTTTTCGATCGTCAGCTTCTAAAACTGTGATGGTGCCCAAAATCCGCAAGGTATCCTGGGGTGGCAGAACTTTGTCTGCTCCACTTGTCAGCTCTGGAATCAGCTGCCCTGGCACCTTAGATGTCAGCCAAACCTGATGAGTTTTAGAAAACACCTTAAAACCTGGCTTTTTTTGTCACTCCTCTGGTCATCGACTCCAGTGCCTAAATCTTCCTAGTAAGTAAGTAAAAAAATGTAAGTCCGTTTTTATATAGCGCAGCTACTCACCCTTACGGGTCTCAAGGCGCTGGGGGCCGTAGTGGAAATTAAGTGAGCTATTGCCCAGAGTCACATGGTGCTGAGCTGAGCTGCCGCCGGAGATCGAACCGTGAACCCTGTGCTCCGAAGTCAGCTGCCCTGGCCGCTGCACCACACCTCTCCACCTAGGAAACCTCAACTTCCTAGAAGACTAGACAGCCCCAATTTAGTCACACTCCTCGAAAGCCTCTAAAACCCTGGACTCACACAAAATGTTACAAGCTCCACTCATTCCGCTGGACGCATACTGGATCCAGTCTTTACCTCTTTCAACAACATCATTATCAAGACACCCACATCCATCACCTGGACCGTCCACTTCACAATCAACTTTCCTCACACGGAAGAACTACCACAACAAGGCACAGCCCGCCGATGCTGGAACAACATAACAGAGATGGATTGGGTTTCTGTCCCCCACAAGAAGACACAGGTTGCTTATCAAGATACATCGATTACTTCAACAACTAGATCACAACCTGAACTGATACCCTGGCCCCTAGTAAGTGAAACCAACTAACAAGAATACAAACGCAGGCCAGCTGGTACACGGAGGAACTCAGACCAAAAGGCACTGCAAGCAACTAGAATGGAGGTGGAGAGCAAGCCAGAAAGAATCCGACAAGGACATGCTCAAATCCGCCCTGAGGAGCTACCTCCAGCAGATACGGGAAACCAAGGGAAAGTCCTTAGCTGAATGCATCAACACCAGAAGCAAAGAAATCATCAAGGACTTCACCTCACCCGCAGCAACCACCAGCAGTATCACCCCAACACAGGAACTGTGTAGCGACCTCTCTGACTTTTTCTGAAGCAAAATCATACCGATATATGACAACTTTGACTCCCAACCGGACTCTAGCATCCTTGTAACAAGTCTACAGTATTCGGACAGAGGAAACACCCTAATCACACGGAACACCATCACCGCAAAGAAAACGCCAACAATTCTGAAAACCATCCACTCCTGGCCCTGGTCAGACCCTTACCTGCACCAAGCCTTTGACAAAGGGTCACCCCTAATCAGCAAAGCTCTCGCCCTCATTCTCAACACCTTCATTGACACAGCCACCTTCCTGGAAGCTTGGAATCATGCAGCCACAACGACCTCCTGAAAAAGCTATCAACAGACCCACCAAAACTCGCGAACTGCCGACCTATCTCCCTCCTACTATACCCAGCCGAGGTCCAAGGAAAAGCATAACAGTGGGCGTCTTGCTGACCACCTTCCCAACCACCAGCTCCTCGATGCCACACAATCAGGATTATGACCAAACCACAGCATTGCAGCAACAGACGACATCTGGATGTTCGTTGACAGAGGAGAAACCGCAGCCTTCATCCTACTCAACCTCTCTGTGGCCTTCAACACAGTCTCCCACCCCACCCTGATCAAATGACTGCATGAGACTGACATCCAAGAAATCACCCCCCAATGGACCTGCGCATTTCTCATCAGAAACTCTGATGAGAAATGCGCAGGTCCATTGCAGGTCCATTGCATGGTGTGTGGTCCAGACACCATAAACATGCCGCCTTTCTCCTCAGAAGCCCGGGTACCTATTAGCTTAATCCTGCAGGAATCATCCATCAGACTGACTCTCTCCATCATCTTTATGACTTCACTAGCTGATGTCATCCGAGCGCACATCGACATAGTCACCTACACCGACAACACACAACTGATACTGTCCCACTCAAACGAAACACCCAGTGCAAGGCAAAATTGAAACTCCTGCATGGCCAGAGTGGCCACCTGGATGAAGTCCAGCTGCATCAAGCTGAACACGGACAAGACCAAATTAGTGATCTTAGAAAAGGATGCCTTCTAGTGACACTCCGCCTGGTGGCCTACAGGCCTCGGACCCACTCTCTCTCCCAGCCCACAAGCAGGAAACTTCAAAAACATCAATAGCAAGGTGGACATGTCCTGCTTCTTGCTTCTATAACCTGAGAATGCTGATAAAAATATACAAGTGGCTACCAAACAACACCAGGAAGACAGTCACCCAAGCCCACATCAATAGCAGACTGGTCTACGGAAATGCCCTGTATACAGGCATCACCAAATACACAACAAAATTACAGACCATCTAGAACACAGCAGCCAGACTCATCCTCAACCTCCCATGCTGGACTCGCATCACCCCACCCCTGAGGGAACTCCACTGGCTCCACTTTGGTGTAACAAAAGCCTCAAGCTCTGGGGGCCCCTATGGCACTGGCAGGTCCCTGGCCTGAGAGCTCCGGACTGGGTCTGGAGCATGGGGGGCCACATGCATGTACTTTGCAGGGGGGCCCCCTCAAGTTTTGTTACTCCATTGTGGCTCCAGATACACAAGCGTGCACAGTTTAAGCTTCTCACCCACACATACGGAGCACTCACAACAAAGCCCCAGCTTACCTCAACAGCCGTGTACAGTTCCACCAACCCTCCAGGCACATCCACTCAGCCAAACTCTCACTAGCACACATCCCACGCACAAACTAAAGCAGGTCAGGAGGTCAGACCTTCTCATAGGACGAACTCCCACACCACATCAGAGCCTCAGAGCCTCCTCCTCACTTTTTGACTTCCACAAGAAGCTGAAGACCTGGCTCCTCGAGTAATCCCCTCGAGGCTAGCCTCACACACCTACGTAACACCAGGATACCCTCATGGGTCATAGTGCGCTTTAAAAATACACATAACAGAATCTCCTGATTTGCTGTGTCAAGCTGCTGTAAGGACGAGACCAGTCAGGGTCCATGTGTTCCGGATGGAAGTTATGTTTTGAATAATGTCCCATATCCTGGGACCAGCCCCACCTCAGTGACTCTCAATGAGCGGAGTCTGGGTGTGGAGTAAACTGGCTGCAAACATGGTGCTGGGGAGTGTAGTGCAAAGGGTGTTGGCGATTCGCCTGTGGGCTGAGGGGAGACAGCTCAGCGTGATGCATGGCAGTCAGCGTTTAGTCATAACATAATATAACATGTATGTGTAAAGCGCATGTTCACCCAGAAGGGGATCTTGGCGCTGAATAACAGATGTTTATTGTTACCCAACTCAATGGTACTCATTTTATCGACTTCAGAAGGATGAGGGGGTGGAGTTTAGGGAGAGGTGGGTTTTGTTTCATAGAGCTCTTATCACGCCAGCTACGTCCGACAGATAGAGAAGAGAGTGTTTTCTTCATCCTTTATACACACAGAGCATCAGCTGCCCCGTCCTTCGCATGCAGAGCACGGGTACTTTAGCCCTACGCTGCAGCTATTACTCACGCCATGCACAGACTGAACGAACACCATGTCGGCCAGACGACCGTGTTACTCATTAGCATAATTAAATACACATCACAGATAAGGAGTTGTCAGTCGCAGACGCAAGCACAATTAATTAACTCACTCCAGCTTTTATTTTCTGGCTGTAAATGGAAAACGTGTGAACTCATCAGACTCTCTACCAGCAACATGCCACCTCCCGAGCCTGTAGGAAAGCAATGTGATGTCACCTCCGTGCCCATAGTAAAGTATTGTGGCTCTGTGTCCACAGTAAATATTTAATGTCTCCTATCTACACTAAACTATTCTGTCTACTGCAACTTCCAGAAAATAATAATTTGTTTATCTTTATATCGTTTTGGTCAGTGCTTAATTTGTAAATAAATAAGTGCCAGGGCCCTCGTCAGATTCATCACCAATTGCCCTTGCCAGAGCAGCCAATGATAGTACCAACACAACTACTAACCATCATACACCCTCAAGTGTGACAATTTCGTTTTTTCCAGGCCCCCAAAGCTATAAGAATGGCGTGGGCACCAGTTATAAGTTATTTTCAATGTATATTTAATTAAAAACTCCTGTTGTTCTGATCACTCAATTAGACACACAGTGCCACCATGTGGTAGAGTGTCATAAGTGCCTGTGTTGATTCTTAAGAGCCGGTGCCAAGCACCGGAAACCACCAACTCAAATTAAGTACTGGTTTTGGCTATTTGTGGTGCAGGAGCCTGCTTGTAATTGTACCCGGGTGCTGCTCGTAGGAGGTGGCAGAAAGGCCCTCAGTAAGAGTTGAGGCTGTGTAATCTTTAAAGGTTAAATAAACAGCACAAAGATTAGAGTAAGTTCTATCCAGAGGCTGTCCTCAGGGTACAGCTTGGCAGCACGTACAGTTTCAGCTCTGTGCACTGAGTGGCATTGCATCCTACTTGCATAAAGTGTGAGGTGAATGAAAGATACTTGAAAGACTCAATAGGTGTAAAAGCTGGGGTGACAAGCACTCATTAGAAACTTCACCTAGCTAGCATGGTGCCCTGTTTGATGTTAACTGACAGCATCGTTGTCGTCCCTCACCTAAATGTGTGGAGATTAGGGGTCACGGTCTGGTAGCCCATCTTGAGAAGAGCAGGGGCCGGATTTAGATCTTGGCAGATGGGTTGCTCCGTCACAACGGTGATGGATATCCCGTCCGCCAAAATATAAATTCCATTATATCCTGTGGGATTTATATTTCAGCAGACGGGTATCATTCACCGTTGTGGCGGAGGAACCCATCCACCAAGATCTTGGCCGGATGTCTTTTCGCGGTGGGCCAACAAACAGATTTGCTGCTGCGGAAAAGCTCTAAGCAGGAGAAACCTGTTTATTCAGCCCTGTGAAGTCGAGCCCTGGTCAGATTACTGTGGTTGGATGGTCCTGATCCTCCCGTGGTCTGGAAGTCCAAAAATGTTTTATGTTCCAACTGTGCAGCGTTGTTAGAAAAGGTCCAGTTTGACACTGCCAAGGGCACCAGAACCTCAGAAACAGCATTTGGGATTCAAGCCTCACTCCAGCAGAGGCCACCAGCAGGGTCCATCCAGGTCCAGTTGCTACTTGTCAGCTGGGCCCTTCAGGGAACAGGCCTTTTGCAGCTTTTTGTGTCCCCGAAATGGCAGAGGAGGTTAGCCAACTGACCTATAGAGCAAACTTCTTTGTCCTGGGTACAAGAAGGAGAAAGTCCAGCCGTTTAGGTTGGTCTTGCCTTTCCCATGCAGCTACAGACATATTTTCTTTGCCAGTGCTCGTTTTCTTTGGCATAGGTAAGTAAGCCAAAACCCATTCATAGATGGCCACCAGTACGTGCATGTCCACTCATGGGAGGTCATATCTGGATGTTTTTGCCCTAATGCATTCAATAATGGCCAACCGTGTGTGCGCATGCATGTACCGCTGGCCATCTTTGAATAGTTATAATGAAAAATACAATTCGAAAATGGCCGATGCTAATGTTAGCTTTACTAATGCAATAATACAAGCATTGGCAAAGCCAATATAGGTGGTTGGGGGCGGTGTCAACTGGCAGGGAGTAGAAGCAGAGGAGGTCACTGGAGGTGAAGGGAGCACTCGATGAGTGGGAGCTGTGAAGTCAGGTGAAATAGCGCGTGGGTATATGAGAGGGTGTGAATTGGGGGAGAGAGCATGGTGAGAGCAGAGAGAGCAGTGTATAGCAGAATCACAGGGAAAACCACCTGAGAAAGTATTCCCTCATGCACTGGAATTAGGGTGACCAGGCGTCCCGGATTTGCCAGGATGGTCCCCGTTTTTCACCAGCTGTCCGGGCAGATTTCAAGAAATTTAGCTCATGTCCTGGTTTTTGGAGAGGGTCGACTAAAAACGGGGGGAGGTGGTTTTTTATGTTTTACAAAGCAGGGATAGTTAGCAGTTGTTCCAAGAAAGCAATTTAATTCACAGGCAAGCTACTGGGTTTAAAAATTGCATCTTATGTATGTTCTTACTGCCTGTTTTGTAATTCTCTGCTGAGGAGCGCTGTCATTCTGTGCGCTCGCTTGACGTAAAATTATAGTCCTTCTTCTATTTTTGTGAAATGTCCCGGTTTTTTGCTTTAAAATTCTGGTCACCCTAACTGGAATGCAAGGACCCCCCAGAAGGTGTAAGGACACAGACACAGCCAATAGAATGAGGAGGCGGAGCCAAAAGCCTGTGCGCTGATCTGGCATGGGATTGACAATATCACAAGACCATGGCTAGAAAGAGGAAGAACACAAACAGCCAATGGCTTGAAGTGGGCGGACCCAAACTCCACTATAAGTATATGTTACAGTATTAGTTACAGTAGGTCTGTTGAGGACAGGATGTAAAAATGAGCAGAGCCACGACCACGCCTCACAATGATAGAAAATAAGAGCTGCGTGCTTTGGATCCTCCGATAGATTGTTTCTGGTTTGTCCACTTCTCTGAACATAGGAAGCTTGTTCTGAATCCGGTTATCATTGAACATCGCTCATCGCAGCCTTCTTTCTTCTAACTGGTCTTATCTGGTGGCCATGTTGGACGTGTGAGGCAACGGCACAGGAAGTGTCTCCTCAGTCAACCCTGAGAGAGTCACAAGATGCGCAATGATGTTAAACAGTTAAAGATGAACTGTTTGTAGGGATTTGTACCTGCTGTTCTTGCTTTACTATTCCAGAGCACATAGTCATCCAAAAGCCATTTCTGGAACCAGCGAGCTACATATCTGTGACATTTAACTTTCCATGCCAGGGGTGTTTTCATAGTGCGACGCATGTCACATGGTAGTTACCTAAACTGAACAGACTGCGGTGTATAATCCTAATTCCTTCCTTTACACTTGTATAAAAACTTTGATTTTCGAACTTTGCTCAGTTAAGTTCAATCGCGGCCGGCATGACTCGCTAGTGGGGGGGAGGGGTGGGGTTGCGTGGGGGGGTTAATTTAAAAAAAAATTAATTTAAACTTCCCTTTGCCTCTGGTCCCCTGTTGTGTCTCCTCCCTTATCCTAAGGCCTTACAGGAAGCAGGCAGCCTCCCTCTCCTCCCCTAAGCCAATCACAATGCTGCAATGGCAGTGTTATGATTGGCTAGGACGACGACCCCACAGGCATCTATGGGGAGGCCATTTTTTCTATGTAGGCTGCATGCAGTCTACATAGAGAAAATGCAGAGTGTGCATGACTGGTTTGGTCGGCCCTGGGGCCACTCCTCCCCTCCCTGGAGCAGGAACGATACCACCCACCTGCCCCCAACCAGCCATACCCTTATGTTTTCTCGCAGTGCGAGAAGCAGAAACATAAAATGTTATTTAAAATACCATTTTATGTTTCTGCTTCTCGCACTCCGAGAAGCAGTGGGGCGACGTTCCTCCGCCCACGTGGAGGAGCCGCCCCTGAAGTTGTCCTGTAATGGCGGCGTTGAAGACATTCCAGAATCTGGTTCCCCCTGCGCTGAGAGCGTCCTACGCCCTCTTCTCTTTTGTTGGGGTTTCTGGCAGAGGGTTTGTGTGTTGGCTATTATCAGATTCTTGTAAAGAATGCGTTGAGGCAGCTTCTGCACAGAGCCAGGACTCTTTGAATTTGACCAAGAACCATATTCATGTGTTTAAGGCTGGTCCGTCGCCTTTCTTCCACCCCAGTGCCAGCCTGGCCTACCCTGTCGCTGGAAAATCCAGTGTAGTTGGCCTATCAGTGGTCGCGTCATGCCATGACCAGCTCTTTGATTGATTCAGCTCAGTGATTGGTAGGGAGCAGTGGCAGGGTGTGTGCCGTGTGGACAATTGAACCTCCACTCATCCAATCAGAAGGAGCTTGTAGCTCTGCATACATTCGGTTTAGAGTATGACCAAATATACTCTTTCACTGTCCCTACAGCTCTGGTTTCCCACTCCAGAATATTTAGGCCCACCTTGTGAAGTAAACCACTGAGGATGTACCACGACACAGCACAATACTGCACAAAATAACATATTGTGAAAAAACACAACAACATATAACGGAAGATGCAGCGTTTCGGAGCGCGTCTGGAGCATGCTGAAGCGTTACGCTCTTCATCCTTCCAATGTCGGTCAATAAACTGAGCACTAGTGGCTGTTAAAGTTGGGTCCCTTAGAAAGCCTCGCCAGGGCATGGAGCTGCACTCGAATATCTGTAATAATAAACAGTAGTACACAGTGATAGTAAAATGTTTTGAAAGGGCTCTCCTGGCACGGGGCGGGCACTGCCCGGCCTCTGCCAGGTTTCTGACGCACATGAGGACCTCTGCCAGTGTCCCTGTGTCTGGACAGCCTCTGAGCCAACCTTGGTTCTTACAGACCTTCTTCTCTGGGGTCTGGGAAAGGAACAGGATGTCTCTGGGAACCCCAGGGACGGTTGTGGGTTAGGCACAGAGCCCCGGCAGTGGCACTGCTCACATGGGCTGCCCCATCCCGAGGCCTCTCTGCGCAGCTCTGTCCTGTTTAGTGACACCATTTTACTGGTGGAAAATACCCGATGTAAAGAATCGTCCATTGATGCAAATAAAATCATGAAAACAGAGAAAATATCCATGAAATATCAACACAGCTGAACATGAGGCGACGGACATATTCAGCATCAACTTAAGGAGATTCTGAAAAACACTGAACTCCGCATTCTAACCCACGAGAGGGAAGGCGCACCCTGTGCACTGCTGCACGCACACAATCCTGAGTGTGCGTGCATCTTATGATAAGATGTGTCCGGTGCACCCATCATCCATGGTGTACAGCCGTTATCCTGCTGCTCAGTCTGTGCCACACTAGGAGACTGCTGAAAAGACCTCTCTCTCTGCGACAAGAACCTCCGGCCCCTCAGAACAGTTTGTGTGTTACGGATGTGTGCACTCTGTTTGTGTAGAGTGTGCTGGGAAGCTGTAGACTGCGTGGGGTGTCATGAGACGGTCGAGTACATCACGTGGGGGTACACACATACATTTCACGTCCTTAGACAGGGGGAGAATACGTAATTTGTCCAGAATCACACAAAGTTGAGATTAATTCATTTGTCCAGAATCACACGATGTTCAATCAAGGTTCGAGGCTGGGATTCTAACCTGGGTCTCCAGGTTCCAAGTCGGGCAGCTCTTGGTGCTAGGCCACATCTCCGCTATAGTTCTGATTTCGGTGCTCCACCACCCTTAAGATTCAAGGCAGGAGACATTAAAACATCTGAACAAAGTTTGAGGTCTTTCGATATCCTGCCTGCCCTCTTGGGAAAACAGCTGCTTTTGAAAGACTGATTATCATTTCAGCTTGCTTAGAGCACTTCCGGTCAGTCCACCAGGAGACAGACTAGATCAGAGAAATGAACCACATACCAGGAATCACGCATTGATGTTGTGGGATAAGCAATGGTATATTACGGTGATAGAATGTTCTATAAATGGCACCGCCCATGAAGCGTTATAGACTGGTGTGGGAACTTTCTAAGGGAGTGCGTGAGGCAAGCAGCCAGCTCCAGGCAGAACATCCAGAAAGGTGTTGGGTCCAGTCAGAGTATATATAATATATACTTGAATATGAAAATAGTGACAAACCAACTCTCGCTGACCAGCCAGATCAGACCACCTCCTCCTGCTCTGTCACCCTCAACCTCTTCAGAAAAATCTTCAGCTGGCTCCCGCTCAACATCCGCAGAACTGTCACACAGCCCTAGTCTCCAAGAAGCTGGACTACGGGAACACGGTCTATGTCGGTATCACACACATGATGGGGCTGGGCTCCCTCTTCTGGTTATGCTCTGGAACCCCTGGTTGACAGAACGTTGGTACCTGCTTGGAAGGGTAGAGGGGAGAAGGAATTTATCAGATTTCCCAGTCTCAATAATTCATGACTCCGGAAAATAGACTCCAGGTTCTAAGTTGGTTAGTTTATAATAAGGCCAAAAATAACTGGACATACAGGCTCCTCAAGATGAGGGTGTAGAAATACATCGGAACTAATACAAAGCCAAACCTACGGGCAAAGTTCAATCTCTGAAGCATACAAAGAATGACAAGTTCCAAAATCAGAACGCAGGCAATGAATGCCCCAACGTCAAGATTAGTCCTCAATGGAGGTTCATAAGTAAAAAGCATTTGTCTGTCCCTACCCTACCACTAACGGGATATCCCTACTTAGCATTCCCCAGGCAAGTTCAGGAAAAGGTGTCAGCGCGTGAAGCCTGCCTAAGAAGTGCACTCACGTTGTATGGGTCAAATAGCGAAAGCTACGGAGCTCGTTCTAAGATGCTTCTTCTCTCTCCATCGAATCTCCTCTCCTAACTCAACCCCAGGGCCGGACTGGGAACTGAAAGCAGCCCTGGCAAATTTTTCCAGACCAGCCCCCACCTGGCATGTAGCGAGCGAGCGCAGCGAGAGAGCCTGACCACTACTAGGGGGATTTGGGGGGGTTTTCCCCCCACGAAAATTTTGGAAAGAGACAGACCAAAATGGTGCATTTTACAGCACATTTTTCATTACATATTTAATTGTATTAACTTTCAAAGCACAGCAAATAGTAGATGACCTTAAAGAGCACCAGGTTACCCAGTCATATGTACCCATAGACATTCTTACATAGAGCACCAAAAATAGACACGAGTAGTGAATCAGAGAGAACAAAGTATAAGTGAGACCAGCCCCCATATCGTGTGTAGCGAACAAGCGCAGTGAGCAACCACTACTAGGGGGAGTTTGGGGGATTCTCCCCCCAAGAAAATTTTGGAGACCGAAAGGCCAAAACAATGCATTTTTCAACACATTTTTTATTACATATTTAATTGTATTAACTTTTAAAGCATAGTAAATGATGACCTTATGGAGCACCAGGATACCCAGTCACAAATTACAGACATTGCTACAGAGAACACCAAAAAATGAAATGTTGAGCACGAAACATGAATTTAAATATAACCGAGCACATAACATAAGCACCCAGGCCAGAAAGCATGGAAACGTCACACATAAGCACCCAGGCAGCCAGAAAGCACAGAAATGTCATACATAAGCAGCCAGGCCAGAAAGCATGGAAACGTCACACATAAGCACCCAGGCAGCCAGAAAGCATGACAATTTCACAAAAAAAGGTGGCCAGGCCAGAAGGCATGGAAATGTCATACATAAGCATCCAGGCCAGAAAGCATGAAAACGTCACAGGTAGCCAGAAAGCATGGAAATGTCACACATGGCACTCTGGCCAAAAAGCATGAACATTTCACACAAAGGCACCCAGGCCAGTGGCACTGGAACACTTTTCAGAGTGTGGATGCTGCCATCAATGCTACATCACTGAAGTCATGGGATTGTGAAAAATTCAAGAATCACACAAAGAGCAAGGGTAGCAATTGAGCCTTGCCTATTCCAGGACATATAAAACTTAAAAGTATATGCCAAACTATTTAAATACACTGCACTCTGCATACTGCACCATGCCTTGTGGACAGTTAAGGAAGGGCTTGCGCTAGTGGTGACATACTGGAGACATATGTATTAAAAGGGAATATTTTTAGGCCTGGCAAAAGGTTCCCTTTGCCAGGTCAAAATGGCAGTTTTACACCTGCACACACAGACTGCAATGGCAGGCCTTGACACATGTTTAAATAGGCTACTTAAGTGGGTGGCACAATAAGTGTTGCAGGCCCACTAGCAGCATTTAATTTACAGTCCCTGGGTACATGTAGAACCAAATTTCTAGGGACTTACAAGTAAATTACATTTTCCAATTGGGTGTAAGCCAATTTTACCATGTTTAAAGGAAAGAGCGCAAGCACTTTAGCACTGGTTAGCGGTGGTAAAGTGCACAGAGCCTAAGAGCCAACAAAAATGGCTTAAAAAACAGGAGGAGTGAAGGCAAAAAATGTTTAGGGGTGACCCCACAAAGAGCGGAAGGTCCAATGTTACTGATGTGTGTTGCTATTTATTTTTGTTTAGTTTAAGGGCATCAAACCCCTCTCCCACTCCTGAGGATCGTATACAACTTTCCTCCAAGGCTAAATAAAAAGAGCCATTCTGTAGAGCCAGACATTGTGGCCTGATTCTGTGCCTGAAAAACCCTTTACTCGTGGAAGGGGTTCGCATGAGCACACAAGGAGGATCTGAGTGCCACCTCCTGCCCGTTAAAATAGGAACATAGAATATTCAAAACCCATCATTTGTATGCTAATAATGTCCTAATTGCCCTACTGTAATGCACAAGCAGTCATTAGCAGAACTCGAGCAGGGCTGGGCAGGCCAGGCCGGGATTCTTCACTGTTTGGCCACGCTGCATGACAGGACTCTGCGTGTTATGTGAGGGCTAGATGGGATGGGATGGTGCGTGTAACCTACACAGGGCCAGGCCACAGCTGTATAAAGCCCAGGGCTGGAGATGATCGGTGGCAACCCTAAGTGCCTCAAAGCCATTCCATTTTTGTGAGCCTAGAAACATAAACACCACATTCGCTTTTAATGCTGGGTAGTTTTTCTTAAAGTTTGGAAATACGCATACTCTGTGAGATCTTGCCCCATTTTTTACAAATTTGCTTGAATTTAAAGCATGCACCATGCTTTGCATATTTGAACATTTGAATTTACATCTAGGAACATAATAATAGCACATGCTCCCCTGAGAAAAAAATAAAACAGTCTCCAATTACTTTACATTTACCCCTACGATGACTACCCAGTGCAAGGGTTATCACTGTAACGTAATGATCATGTGGAAACATGGATTTTGAACTTCCGTGAACACCCCCAATCCTTTCTGCGGAGATAAATCCTGAAGTGTAAGTGTGGGGATTTTGGTTTGCTCTTGATTGCTGTTTTGAGACCCAGTCTGAGGCTGGACCCTTTATTAAGATGAAAGCCACAGAAAAAACAGGAAATAGTCCATTTAGTAGGCCCGCCACATAACAAACACATTCAGGTCCAATCAGTCCAAGCCCACCAACCAACTGAATCAAACTTACCAGCAACTTGAAAGAACTCGATGATAACATGAAGAATCTACATGCCAGAACTTGTGGTAGAAAGTTAGCAACAATAGCACAAATGAATGGAATAATGAAAAGATATAACGCTCTTTCTTCGCTGAGGCAAATAGGAGTATATCCCTTTGCAATTTTGAAATTTTGTTTGGCCTGGAGCAGTTAAATCTATTGAACAAGCCCCTTCAATAAGAAAGCCTGGACAATTTCCACTGCCGAATGTTTGGAGGTGCACTTTTGATTCCGACAGGGTATTCATTTTGTACAATATTGAACAGCCTTTTGTCATCACCTGCCAAGCTTAAAAGTGATTTCTAATGTTTACGCCTTAAAGCACTTAGGTATACGGAGAGTGCAAGTTCTTACTTTTTAGTTGTCGATCATGGGTTCACAGATGTTGCTTATTGCTGGCACCTTCTCTCCCTTTTGACTGGGAACACTTTCTGTGGTAAAGGCATTTTTGCTACTCGTGTTGCTGTTGCCAAAAGAAGGTTTTGACTTGCTATTTTGGGGCAGATGAGGACGACCTGTCGATTAAAGTTTGGCATGCTCTCTCAATTCCAAGCCTACAAACGTAAGTATGTGCTTCTATCGTCACACTGACCTGTGACCTCATCGACTGCAAGGAACCTAAATAGGGTAGTTTTGTCATTCCCAAGGCCTGAAAAAACAAGATGTTTATGCTGGGCATCTAATTACATGCCCGGGTCCCTCTGCCATGGATCGCCTCATCAGGATACATAACAAGGGCAGCCCCCCCTCCTGTAGCACCATCCATCCCGTCGCATGTGAAGAACCTACAATTTTAATTTAAGGACACTTACTTTATACAGAGGAGGACGGCTCAGGCCTATGCACTTGACTTAGCACTCTACTGCTTGCTGGCAGCTTCTACTCTTGCGGTGCCTCCGTGCCTGGGATGCGTGTAACAGGACCAAGAGTCGACGTGCGCACTAATATGCAGGCGGGCAAACTTGGGGAGGGGGCGCAGATCATTGGTCAGACTCGCGCGTCCGACCAATGATCTGCACCCCTTCCCCAAGTTCGCCCGCCTGCCTCCCGTGGCTGCGGCCGCGCCCTAAGGGGATGATTAGTCTCTGGCCAGGTGACGTGACGGTCACTTCCTACATGAAGGCGGGTGATGGCCGGGCCTGGTAACGAGTTGTGACGGCGTGCGTGGCGCCGAAAGTGTACACGGCCTGCGCGCACCCTGCGCACAAGCACTAATGTAAATTCACCCGTCCACAGTGCACAGTAAGCACCACCACTGCCATTTGTGAGATCACCTGCACCTCACCAATGGTGCTTTTTCCCTGCACGGAGGTCAGAGTGCAGAGAGACTGACTCTGTCATGGACGGACCGGCGGTGGCCTTCTGATTTTGTTACTGGGTGCCGATTTTGCAAAAAAATCGGCCCCAGCAACACTCCATCCGGCCTACCGGGGGATTGCCCGGTGCCCGGAATCTCCAGTCCGGCCCTGCTCAACCCCCGGGGCATTGTCCCTAATTTCAACACCAAAATCCTAGGACGCACCCATCATCACATCACACGATCATTCCGTCCAGCTGGACACCTCCTCGTAGGTAACTTTCCAGGAGGCTTCGATCCTCCCGGCCTCTGGCTCGATGACCTTGATTCCCAGGCCTTCTCCAGTGTGAAAGAACATCATCCCACATTATCAGCAACACTTGTTCAATGTGTCCTCGCCTCCTTAAGCCTAACTCCTAAAACAAAAGCGTTATTCTAACGAACGAGGATGAATTTCTCCACCTGCTACAGAAACATGAGAAAGAAAAAGATTCTACATACACATGAATATTACGAACAACCCCTTTCTGAGAGCCAGGGAAAGGTGCAAAAGGCCTACTGAAAATCGGCTAACATAAGAATCACCATGGTACTTCATTAAACATGCATATGCATGAACATCCATATTGTATACATTTAAATCAATAGATTACATGACAGTAAACTAATTCTCATTAGTCATTTATAAACGAGCATTAGAATTTTCTCTATTTAGAACACTATTTCCAAGTTATTTTCCCCACATTGCACGAAGTATCTCTATCACTTCACTTTTACACATTATTGCATTTCACATTCTAATAGCCAAATGTAAACACGACAAAAGAATAAATGCGGGTGCAACCTACTCGTGATTATAATTCACCCCTGCAAATCAAAGAGCGCAATCACGCTCTATCACACATCTCACCAAGACACTCCGGATCATTCAAAACCTTGCAGCCAAGCTCACACTCAAACTCCCCCTTGCACCCACATCTCCACACACCTGAAAGACTCCCTACCCATCCACCTCCGCCTGACCCAAGACCACCTCTCCTTCAGGAAGCAACTCAAGACCTGGCTGTTCGAACAGTAGCGGACCCCCCTCCCCCTAGCGCCTTGAGACCCTCCGGGTGAGTAGCGCGCTATACAAATGCTTGATTGATTGATTGATTGATTGACTAGATCCCCCAGTTCACAAAGGCCCAATCTTCAAACTCCTCACTCACACAAAGATAGCCTAGGCCCCACTTACCTCCCCAGCCAACTCAAATTCCACACCGTAACCTCTGCTCAGCGGCCTGGATGGTTCCACGTCCCCTGCATCCGAGGAAACAGACCCGGTGGGATGCCTTCTCGTGTCTGGATCCCAAATTCCATACCCGAGCCAGAAATCTCCACTCCAACGGCCTCATACACGCCCACATCCTGATGAACCAGAGCTGGGGGGCATGCCTTCTCGTATCTGGCTCCCAAATTCTATACCCGAGCCAGAAATCTCCACTCCAACGGCTCATACACGCCCACATCCTGAAGAACCAGAGCTGGGGGGCATGCCTTCTCGTATCTGGCTCCCGAATTCTATACCATAAACCTCGCCCGGCCTCATACTCGCCCATGTTCCCTGCATCGGAAGAACCAGAGCCGGTGGGCATGCCTCCTCGTGTCTGGCTCCCAAGCCTGGATCAACTTTCCCCCACCCATCTGAGCCACCAGCTCACTTCTTGAATTCCACAAGAAACTGAAAACCTGGCTATTCCTGTAACTTCCATCCAGGGCTGCATCCTCCTTCCTTAGGTGCCAAGATACCCTCTCGGGTGAGATGCGCGCCACACATATAAACATAGCATAGCAAAACATAACTAAACCTAATCAAACCTAAACAAAACACTAGCTCAGCAGGTTGCGTACCTGCTGCTAAGTTCTGTGCAACCTGTAAATCACTTGATTCAGAGTTGAAGAAGGGGATACTGTGGACGCGTTTTACAGCTCTTCGAAGCGCTATATGAGAATATAATTATATTTAATATTAGAACGTGTGTCTCCAGCTTCGAGGGTGAGTGGCGGCAGGTGTTCAGAGTAACAACCAGGTAGACTAGGCGAGGACTGGAGGAGAGGGCAGAAGAAGGGCATTTCTGCAGCTCCGCCACGCCCCTGCTCGCTGCAGTGTTATGGTCATGAAGACGGAATGACATGGGTAGGGCTCCTTCAGTGAGTGTGGGCAGGCTCGGACATGTGCTTGGAGGCCGCGAGGTGGAGGAGAGCTCAAAAGGAGCTATAGAGAGAGTGGCTGGGACCAGCTACCGTCACCGGACACTGAGCTCCCCTCTCACACAATAGGGCTTTGGGGGAGGCGGCCGACCAACGGCCTGCCTCCCGGGGGTTTTGGGCCGGGGTGCAGCCGGAGCCCAATTGGGCTTGTTGGGCTGCACTTGGGCTGGTTTTGGGCTGGGGGAGTACATAACCGGCCATTTCGTGTAGCCAGCCACCATTTCGGTGGTGGTGACACGACAGCCGGTCCTGGGGCAGCTAGGGCAGGAAAATTTTGTTTTGTAGACTTTGGGGGCATTAGCGGTTTGGTGGATAGGCTGGGCGGCGGAGCGCTTCGCGGATTTTAAGCGAGCTGCTCGTGTGCTGTTTGCGTGTTTGAGGCAGTTTACGGAGTTCCCGATGGCAGATGATCCGCGGGTGACGGAGGCTTTGCGCTTCTTGGCAGCAGCGGGCCGCACAGACATGCTGTGGCCCGCGAGGGAGGTGAGGCCGCGGGCTCGGAGACGGCGCGATACCGGGGCTGGGGGCGCAGCCGCATTGCTAAGACCGCCGCACGGTATAAAGCGGCACGTGGGGGGGGCCGGGTCACTGCGCCGCGGCCCGCTAACTAAAACCGATGGTTTAACACTAAAACCGAGTGCTCACGTTGTAACAGAAGAAGTGTCGGTGGCTGATGCTCTTCTCAGAAGCCAGAGGCCTGCGCTCGTAAATGTCAGCGCTGGTTGGGAGACTTAGAGGTGGGGAGGTTTCCATCGCCCTTCGGGCAAGCAAGGAAAATGCTCGGCTACTTAGTTTGGTGAGACAATACACTCATAATTTGGGTCCAGAGAGCCCGCTGAAGCCAGGACCCTGGTGCTACTGCACCTGCTGTACTAGTGTTAGATAAGCCTCTGGGGAACCATCTCCGGGGAGAACCACCCGCGGCCCGCTCGAAATCAGGCGGGGGGGTAGGAGGCAAACGGGGGCCCCGCGACAGGTTGGGTAGCGGGGAGGGGGCGAGGGAGGTACCGGGCGATTCCGGTAAATAGCAGAACAGCGGGGTCTGCGGTGGGGACCGATGCCGTCCCTGGCGATTGGGGGTGGGCTGGAACAGGGGGGGGACTGGGTGGGGGTGTTGGGGAGTGTTTCCGCAGGTCAGCCGGGCTTGGGAAGACCACGCGGGCGAGAGGGTGGTGGATTTCGTTGGAGTGGATCGACGGGGAGGAGGAGAGCATGGGGGGTATAGGAGACGGGGGTTAGGGCGTTTCTGTCGGGGGGCTGGACTGGGGTTAAGGGGGTACTCCGGCGCTGCGGGGGGCCATTCGTCCGGGGCGGGTAGCGGGCAAACTGGGGTGCAGGTATTCGGGGATTGGAAGGTTAGGGGTCAGGACTAACCCCGGCATGTCGGACTCCACTTTTCTTTGGCAGGTGCAGTACTCGGGTGAGTTGCATGCGGCTCCACCCTACCGAGCGGATGGGCCGGCTCTGCTTCATGCGGGCGGCCGGGCTCCAACGAGGGACGGGCAAGAGGTGGTGCACAGATGGGGGGACGAACAGTTTCCGGTGCCACAACCCCGGTGGGTCGATGCGGCCTCAAGGGAGCAGGCACAAGTTTTGTGGAGTTCAACGTGGGACCAAAAGGGGCAAGCGCGCAGGGCAGCGGCAAGGGAGCGTTGATTTAGGGGAGCGACTACGCTTGCAGGGAGCAAGCGGGTTTGAGCAGGCTGGAGTCCATGGAGGACGGCCTATTGCCCATCCGCACAGGCGGGGAACGAGCAAGTTTGTGCAGGCTGGAGTCCGCGGAGGACGGCCCGTTGCTATTGGATTATGATGCTGAGAGCGTTGAGGAAGAGGAAATACTAGGAGACGAGGAAGGGCAGGCTGAAGGGAGGGGGGATGTCACTAATGACGTGTTCAGTCTTTTACAGAAAGGTCCGGAGTGCCGGAACAAGGTGGATAGCGTGGTGGCCCCCCCCGTCACAACTGGTTAGGCAGCGGGATCCGGTCAGGACGCCGACCTTGACGCCAGGTAAGGCACAAGAGCAGAACAGAGGGTCCAGTGGTAACTGACAGGGGCGCTGGGGACTGGAGGGACACAGGACACAGCGAGGAGGAGGGTGGACGGGAGGATGACAAGTGAGGAACTGCGGGGCAAGGTTGGTGGGTACGGATGTGCGGGGGGATGGGGTGAGGTGCACTTGAGGATGGGCGCGTATGTCAAAGATACAGGTGTGGGGACGGAGTCGCCGGGCAAGGTAAGAGCGAAAGGGCTGCTGCACCCAGCCCCCCAGAGGGGCAGGCGGTGGGAAACCAGGGAGTGCTAGCTGCGGGAGGAAAGGAGGCCGCAGGGGTGTCCAAGGAGGAGGGGAAGGGGAGTCACGATATCACAGTGAAGAAGTTGCCATATAGGGGGATTACTAAGCCCTTGGGGGGCCCGCCTTACGTTGGCCACCAAAGAGAAAATCTGGAAGGGCGAATACGGGGACATGCTGAAGCTGCGGCACAGGGTGCTTACGGCGCAAAAAGGGTCCAAAGGGGAAGAGTTGGGGCTTGCTAAAAGGCCGCGGGTGCCCGTGACCAGCGGGAATTGGTCGGCGGCCTTTCTGATTTTCGCGTGAGGTTTCTGTGGGAAGTACCCCGTCGGGTCCGTCGCATTGTTTAAATACATGGACGTGATTAGACAGGCGCAAGTCACGTACGGAGGGATGCGTGGCCGCTTTACGACAAGGAGTTTCGGGCGCAGTTGGCCTGGGTTCCAGAGGCTAAGTGGGGGAGATAGATTCTGACCTTTACCAACAGGGAAAGTTCGGGAAGGCTTTATACACGGCTAGCGGGCTCCTCCTGGCACCGCGCCCCCTTTCGGAACTGCCCCACCCGCGGGGGTGGGGTATACGGGGAACAGCACTAAGGGCCCACTGGGAGCGTGCTGGGGATTTCAACAAGGGCTCGTGCGCCAGACAATACTGCAAGTTTCGGCACGAATGCCCGAAGTGGGCAGGGAACACCCCGTGGTGTAATGCTGGGGGGCAGGAGTCAGTGGGCAAGGGCAGCAGTCCAACCAGGCATCGCAGCATGCAGCAGGGGGTATGGGGGTAGGGGGGACAAGGGACTGTGGGCAAAGGCTCATACGCCCATTAAACTGGACTGTCTGGGGGAGTTTCTGGAGTCATATCCACGGACCGAAGACGCAGAACTTGTACGGCGGGGTTTTCAGGAGGGTTTCGGGCGGGGCTACGAGGGACCGCGGGCCGCTAGGTGGGCCGAGAATTTGACATCTGCAAAGACTGGATCGTGATATCCAGTAGGGCGGGCAAAGTTGTTCAAAGAAGTGCAGGAGGGGCGTATGGCAGGTCCTTTCAGGAGCAGGCCCATTCCGGACCTGATTAATTCCCCAATTGGCGTGGTAACGAAGAAGGAACAGGGGCAATACAGGTTGATACAACACCTGTCATGTCCGGAAGGGGCGTGAGTTAATGACTTCATAGTGGCTGAGCTGTCGTCCGTGTCATACTCCTCGGTAGATATCGCACGACCTATGGTTGCCACAGTAGGTGGCGAAGTGTGACATAAAGCCGGCAGGTAGATTACTCCCAGTACACCCGGAGGAGGATCAGCTGTGGGGCATTCAGTTCGAGGGGTCCATTTTCGTGGATTAGGCATTGCCAATGGGCTGTTGCATATATTGGGCATTCTTTGAGCGAGTTACTACCTTCCTGCAGTGGGTTGTCTCATGGCACACTGGTAAAGAGACGGTGACACACTAACTGGATGACTTTTTCCTGGTGGGACTGCCCGGTTCTGCGGACTGTCACAGCAGCTGGCAAGTTTTAAAGAGCTCATGGGCTACCGGGGTGTGCCCCTGGCGCTAGAGAAGACACAAGGTCCCAGTACAGGGTTGTCATTCTTGGCGTGGTACCGGTTTCTGGGGCAATGGAAGCCCGTTTGCCAATGGACAAAAAATGGCACATGCTGATGTGGATTGACGGTCGGCTAGCCAAAAAGGAGGTGACAGTCAGGGAGGTACAGGTCTGGCTAGGACACCTCAATTTTGCGTGCCAGGTAGTGCGAGCAGGTCAAACATTTTGCAGGAGTTTGGGGATGTCTTTGGCGGGTATGACACTGCCTCACCATCATGTGCGCCTGTCGGCCGGCACTAAAGAGGCGCACCTTCTGAAACATTTCAACGGCATCCATATGGCAACCCCAGAAGGATGGGAATGGGATGTCACGATCTCCTCGGATGCGCAGGGGCAGGAGGCTTTGGGCTATACTGGCAAGGAAGGTGGGGTGTAGAAGAATGGCCACCACACTGGAAGAATGGGGGAGGAGTATTGCCTTTCTAGAGCTCTTTCCATTGGTAGTGGCCGTGACAGTCTGGGTGCCGCAGTTCAAAAAAAAAAAAAAAAAAAAAAAAAAGGGTTTTCTTTAAAGTGGAATATGTCCGTCGTTCAGGTGGTGAACAGACAATCAGCCAGGGACGCACAAGTTCTTACGTTGTTGCGGGTTTTTGTGCTGAGATGTTTGGAGCATGATACCTTGTTTCTGGCCAGACATGTGCCGGTAGTGGACAATGACATTGCGGACGCGTTGTCTCGTTCATAGTGGCAGAGGTTCCATGGGCTAGTCACGGAGGCGGACAAGGGGCAGGTCTCAGCAGAGAAGGCCATTGTCGGTCGGAATACTGGCCGGCCGGATACGGTTTATGCTGCGAATATGCCGCAATGCGGAAGAAGTGATTGTCTTCCACGCTAATGTCTTTGCGGTACTTCGGGGCTTTTCGGGTTTTGGAGCTGCTGGGTGCGAAGGGGGGCACAAGGGGCGCAGTGGGGGACGTGGACCTGCGGGTCGACGCGGTGGCAGTGCGGCTCAAGTGATCCAAAACGGACCAGTGGGGAGTGGGGAAGTGGGTGGTCATGGAACCGGTGGAGGACAAGGCAGTGTGTCTGGCGGCATGGGGGGATCATGGCCAGGGGGTTGGTGCGGGGGTGACAAAGAGGTTTTCCAGCGCAAGGAGGGCGACAGGGTGCTGGCACCTCAGCTGCTTTGTGTCTTGAGGCGAGCCCTCCAATGCATGGGGGAGGATCCTCGACAGTTGGGAATGCATTCATTCTGCATAGGGGCAGCCACAGACGCAGCTAAGAGAGGTTGGGGGAGGCAGGAGATTATGCGCTAAGGGCGTTGAAGTCCGATTGCTTCAGGACGTATATTCGGTTGAGAGGCTTTGGAGAGGGGGACGCATAATGTTCATTTCCTTCCTCATATATGTGTCTTTTCAGGTACGGTGGTGGGGACTGCTGCGGCGGAATTATCCATCGACATTGTACGACACTCTTTGGTCAAATGGGCGGAACATTCTGAGTTGACAAAGGGGAAGGTTTGAATCTCGGATTAGATTCTCAGTGGTTTCAGTGTTCTTGGAACGGGAAAGGGAGTATGAGGTGGCAAGAGTTGTTTACAACGTTGAATAGGGAGATCAGTGGTGGGATTTTGTCCAGATGTGTTGATTCTCTATGTGGGGGAGAATGACCTGGTTCAGTGTAAAGGTTTGGCCCTGGTAAAACAGGTGAAGAGGGACCTTTTGGAGTTAAGCGGCAGTGGTCAGGTTGTTAGGTCATTGGTTGGAGTTCATACCCAGAAGGCAGTGGAGAGGGGCAGAGAGGCCAGCAGTGATAGATAAGGCCAGGAGAAAGGTCAACCGGGACGTGCGAGTATTTGTGACAGGGAAGGCATTGGGAGAGTGGAACATCCGGAGCTGAGGTATGCTGCGGTCCATTTTCAGAGAAGATGGGGTGCATTTGTCCCGTTTATGGTTTTGAGTTGTCTATAATACAGATTAAGGAGGTTCTGGATAGGGCTTGGGACATACGCAGGTATCCGAAACAACGGGGTCCCTAGTTGGGGGGGTCAGAAAAGTCTGGGGGCCAGAATTTTCTGAGTGGCGTTTTTCTGGGTAATAGTTGGTAGATTTGTTTACAGTTACAGTTTATTGGTTGAAAAATTTCACTCCGGGAGCACGCAGGAAGGGGAAGTAGCATAGGAAGGTTACATAGATAGTTATGTAAGAAAATGATAAGGAGTTACAAGTTTAACGGGGCAGCAAGGAGGACAGATTTGGGGTTTATAAATGGTTGCAAAGGGGAAAACTTTAGGGGAGGGGTGGGGGGTAAGGCAGGAGGAAAATATTTAGTGAGGTTTAGTTTTGTACGGCACAGGCCAAGGAATTTGTTTGTAAGATGCACCTGTCTTCAATAAAGCGGCCTTTTTCACACTTAACAAGCTGTTTGTTGGTCTGTGCTGCACCCCTTTTGTGGCCCAATAGGGCTTTGGGGAGGCGGCCGACCAACGGGAGGCCTGCCTCCCCGGGGGTTTTGGGCCGGGGGTGCAGCCGGAGCCCAATTGGGCTTGTTGGGCTGCACTTGGGCTGGTTTTGGGCTGGGGGAGTACATAACCGGCCATTTCGTGTAGCCAGCCACCATTTCGGTGGTGGTGACACGACAGCCGGTCCTGGGGCAGCTAGGGCAGGAAAATTTTGTCCCGCCCGCCCTCCACAAAATTTTTCTAAGGATATAGGTCGGGTTGGGTTTTTAGTGAGAGGTCCATGGGGAAAGATGTTTTTCTTCGGGTTCAGGTTGGTTTGTTGGGAACAGGTGCATCGGGTGGGGAAGAATGTACATATTGGTTGTCGCTTGAAGCAGGTGCTGGTGTTGTGTTTGGGTGTTTTATTGGGTGGCGTTTTTTCTGGGTAATAGTTGGTAGATTTGTTTACAGTTACAGTTTATTGGTTGGAAAATTTCACTCCGGGAGCACGCAGGAAGGGGAAGTAGCATAGGAAGGTTACATAGATAGTTATGTAAGAAAATGATAAGGAGTTACAAGTTTAACGGGGCAGCAAGGAGGACAGATTTGGGGTTTATAAATGGTTGCAAAGGGGAAAACTTTAGGGGAGGGGGTGGGGGGTAAGGCAGGAGGAAAATATTTAGTGAGGTTTAGTTTTGTACGGCACAGGCCAAGGAATTTGTTTGTAAGATGCACCTGTCTTCAATAAAGCGGCCTTTTTCACACTTAACAAGCTGTTTGTTGGTCTGTGCTGCACCCCCTTTTGTGGCCCAACTCCCCCAACCGAGTGAGGGAGATGGTACTGGACGTGTGCCCTTACCAGTCAGAGATGTCCCTCCAAGCCCGGGCACGTGTCTCGGGTGGACGGAGTCCCCCCACTATATTTAGAGAGGGGACTCCGTTCCCCTTACTGGAGGTGTGCCTTGTGCCTCAGCACAGCAGCTGCTTGCATTAACAGAAAGTTAGACTATTAAAAAAAATGCACCAGCGCGTTTCGTTGTAGTCTCTAAATGCAGTTTAAAATGTCATCTCTAGTTCCACACGTTTGCATAAAAATAGTGTCCCTTTCAGCCATTTCTGGACTGTACTACAGGTTGATATCTGGAAAACATATATATGATTTATAAAAAAAAGTCAAACAAACCAAAAACATTGCTTTATATTTTGCATGGTTATGTTAACTTATTTTCGTAAAATAGGCGCCTTGCGTTGTAAGTGAGGAATGAGATTACTTTTTGTGGCGTCACTTCCTGTGAATTAGTCACCACACTATTTTTGTGAGGGCTTGCGGCCTCCTCCAAGCTTCTCCTTCACGAAATGGGGAAACATTATTTCTGACCAGTCATTTAGCGCTCCTGGCAATCTTCATTGCTCCTTGGCGCTTAAGTGTTACCTGCTATTGTAAATTGTATCCCACTTCCATAGAGCTCCCCTTCAAGAAACGGGTAGGTGATGCCGAGAATGAAACAATGAACTCCGGGCTGCTCGCAGATCTTGGCCGCAGGCGCACTGACCCGGCCACCGAACTACCCGACTCCTTGAATAACCCTTTCCATCGCAGTCTCGCCGAGGCCTCTTTCCCAAAGTTTGCTGTCTGCAGACTTTGCCGTTCTGCCCTCCAGGGAAACAGAGGCCCCGCTTCCTGTATTGGTCAGAAAGACTAATTTAATTATGAAGTGTGCACGATAAAAAGCCATTTAATTCACTCAGAAAAAGCGTGGTGAATAATGATAGAGGCATGACGAGTATTTCTCTTCTCTCTTTCCAGGCCCTCTCGACAGGCATGAGCTGTGGAGCCCCGGAGCTGAGCAGAGTGGATCCTGGACTGCAGGTCAGAGACGCCTCTTCCGTTATTGAGTACATGGGGGAACGGGGTGCAGGCCGAGCAGATCACTCACTCGGAGCAGGCAGTGAAAGGGGCTCGGTCAGTGCAGGCAGCGCTGTGAAGTTACTCGGAGCAGGCAGTGAATGGGGCTGTCAGTGCAGGCAGCGCCGTCCAGTCACTCGGAGCAGGCAGTGAAGGGGGCTCAGTTAGTATAGGCAGCATAGTCCAGTCACTCGGAGCAGGCAGTCTAGGGGGCTGGCCGAGCAGACCACTCACTCGGAGCAGGCAGTGGGGTTACGGTCAGTGCAGGCAGCGCAGTCCAGTCACTTGGAGCAGGCAGTGAAGGGGGCTCGGTCAGTGCAGGCAGCGCAGTCCAGTCACTCGGAGCAGGCAGCGAAGGAGACTCGGTGCAGGCAGCGCAGTCCAGTCACTCGGAGAAGGCAGCGGGAGGGGCTCGGTCAGTGCAGGCCGCGCAGTCCAGTCACTCGGAGAAGGCAGTGAAAGGGGCTTGGTCGGTGCAGGCCGCGCCAGTCCAGTCACTCGGAGCAGGCAGTGTCGGGGGCTGTCAGTGCAGGCAGCGCAATCCAGTCACTCGGAGCAAGCAGCGAAGGAGACTCGGTGCAGGCAGCGAAGGAGACTCGGTGCAGGCCGCGCAGTCCAGTCACTTGGAGCAGGCAGTGAAAGGGGCTCGGTCAGTGCAGGCAGCGCAGTCCAGTCACTCGGAGCAGGCAGTGAAAGGGGCTCGGTCAGTGCAGGCAGCGCAGTCCAGTCACTCGGAGCAGGCAGGGAAAGGGGCTCGGTCAGTGCAGGCAGCGCAGTCCAGTCACTCGAAGCAGGCAGTGGAAGGGGCTCGGTCAGTGTAGGCCGCGCAGACCACTCACTCGGAGCAGGCAGTGGGGGTTCGGTCAGTGCAGGCAGCGCAGTCTCAAGTCACTCGGAGCAGGCAGTGGAGGGGGCTCGGTCAGTGTAGGCCGCGCAGTCCAGTCACTCGGAGCAGCCAGCGAAGGAGACTCGGTGCAGGCAGCGCAGTCCAGTCACTTGGAGAAGGCAGCGGGAGGGGCTCGGTCAGTGCAGGCCGCGCAGTCCAGTCACTCGGAGAAGGCAGTGAAAGGGGCTTGGTCGGTGCAGGCCGCGCAGTCCAGTCACTCGGAGCAGGCAGTGTCGGGGGCTGTCAGTGCAGGCAGCGCAATCCAGTCACTCGGAGCAAGCAGCGAAGGAGACTCGGCGCAGGCAGCGAAGGAGACTCGGTGCAGGCCGCGCAGTCCAGTCACTTGGAGCAGGCAGTGAAAGGGGCTCGGTCAGTGCAGGCAGCGCAGTCCAGTCACTCGGAGCAGGCAGTGAAAGGGGCTCGGTCAGTGCAGGCAGCGCAGTCCAGTCACTCGGAGCAGGCAGGGAAAGGGGCTCGGTCAGTGCAGGCAGCGCAGTCCAGTCACTCGAAGCAGGCAGTGGAAGGGGCTCGGTCAGTGTAGGCCGCGCAGACCACTCACTCGGAGCAGGCAGTGGGGGTTCGGTCAGTGCAGGCAGCGCAGTCTCAAGTCACTCGGAGCAGGCAGTGGAGGGGGCTCGGTCAGTGTAGGCCGCGCAGTCCAGTCACTCGGAGCAGCCAGCGAAGGAGACTCGGTGCAGGCAGCGCAGTCCAGTCACTTGGAAAAGGCAGCGGGAGGGGCTCGGTCAGTGCAGGCCGCGCAGTCCAGTCACTCGGAGCAGGCAGTGTAGGGGGCTGTCAGTGCAGGCAGCGCAGTCCAGTCACTCGGAGCAGGCAGCGAAGGAGACTCGGTGCAGGCAGGGCAGTACAGTCACTCGGAGAAGGCTGTGGAGGGGGCTGTCAGTGCAGGCAGCGCAGTACAGTCACTCGAAAGCAGGCAGTGAAGGGGGCTCGGTCAGTGCAGGCAGCGCAGTCCAGTCACTCGGAGAAAGTAGTGTAGGGGTGGCTATCAGTGCAGCACAGTCACTCGGAGCAGGCAGTGAAGGAGGCTCGGTCAGTGTAGGCAGCGCAGTCCAGTCACTCGGAGAAAGCAGTGTAGGGGTGGCTCTCGGTGCAGGCAGTGCAGCCCAGTCACTCGGAGCAGGCAGTGAAGGAGGCTCGGTCAGTGCAGGCCGCGCAGTACAGTCACTCGGAGCAGGCAGTGAAGGGGGCTTGGTTAGTGCAGACAGCATAGTCCAGTCACTCGGAGCAGGCAGTGTAGGGGGCTGTCAGTTCAGGCAGTGCAGTCCAGTCACTCGGAGCAGGCAGTGTATGGGGGGCTGTCAGTGCAGGCAGCGCAGTCCAGTCACTCGGAGCAGGCAGTGTAGGAGGGGCTGTCAGTGCAGGCAGCGCAGTCCAGTCACTCGGAGCAGGCAGTGTAGGAGGGGCTGTCAGTGCAGGCAGCGCAGTCCAGTCACTCGGAGCAGGCAGTGTATGGGGGGCCGTCAGTGCAGGCAGCGCAGTCCAGTCACTCGGAGCAGGAAGTGTAGGGGGGGCTGTCAGTGCAGGCAGCGCAGTCCAGTCACTCGGAGCAGGCAGTGTATGGGGGGCTGTCAGTGCAGGCAGCGCAGTCCAGTCACTCGGAGCAGGGAGTGTAGGGGGGGCTGTCAGTGCAGGCAGCGCAGTCCAGTCACTCGGAGCAGGCAGTGTAGGGGGGGCTGTCAGTGCAGGCAGCGCAGTCCAGTCACTCGGAGCAGGCAGTGTATGGGGGGCTGTCAGTGCAGGCAGCGCAGTCCAGTCACTCGGAGCAGGCAGTGTATGGGGGCTGTCAGTGCAGGCAGCGCAGTCCAGTCACTCGGAGCAGGGAGTGTAGGGGGGCTGTCAGTGCAGGCAGCGCAGTCCAGTCACTCGGAGCAGGCAGTGTATGGGGGCTGTCAGTGCAGGCATTCTGCAGCACACATAGAAAGAGGAAAACGCCTCTTAGGATTGTTTTTGTGCAGGAAGGCCCACCTTCCTGCACAAAAACTATCCTGCATTCAACGTAAAGTGCAAGGGTGCCCACGTCGGCACTAGGCTGCCAAAAAATGTCAGCACAGAGAGAAAGGACACAAATGCACTGTATTGCTTAAATGCGGTGCATTCCTGCCCTTGCACATGGCGTATGGCAGCGCAGCAAGGAGGTTCCTTGCTGCGCTGCTTTTCACCGTTCAAGAGAAATAGAGAGCATAAAGCTGCTCTGTGTTTCTCTGTGCAGGCGGCAACCCACCTGCACTTTTAAGGGGGGATTAGAGATCTCCTTACAGACGGGTGCAGTGAGTAACTGCACCCGCCTGCAAGGAGATCTCTGAGGGGGTCCATGGGACCCCCTTTCATCGCTTTAGAGGGCTACATTTAGAAGACCCACTGAAAGTGTGCTGCCTTTTTGTGGCGCACTTTCAGTGCGCCTTCTAAAGGTATTCTTGCCTCTGTGCCCACGTCGGTAATATGGCACGGGTGCAGAGGCAAAGTGATTTCCTCATTTGCATGGGGCCAAGCTCCCATGCAAATTAGGGAACTTACTGTAATGATAGAGCTGACGCTACATATGCGCCAGTGCTCTCCATATTACAGAAGGGGCCGCACAAGCATCTACGGCCCCTCCTATAATACCAAAGTACCGAAGGGGGGTGCAGAAAGCGGGCGCAAACGCCTGTTGCGCTCCCGGGACACTTCGGTAATACGGCCCCAGATGTACAGAATGTACAGCCGTTACTTGAGAGAGCTGAGCTGTCTCACCGGTTCCCCTGACTTCACAAGTGTTTACTTTAGACAGAAGGGAGTGGCTTTCATAATGTAGCGCCTCGGGTTTCAAACAGCAGCGTGATCTCACACATTTTAAATCCCGCCTCGGAGTTACATGTCCACTCTCTACCCCACACTGCCCGTTCTCTGATGAATGCTTAATCGGTTATTTTCAGTGTTTACTTCACATGAGTTATTTTAATTACTTATATTAGTTTGATGTGTGCAGCACATGTAGTTTCAGGTCACCGCATTAGGTCTAAGCCTCAGTCACTCTCTTTTCCTTTTTGCTTCATGTTCTCCTCCTATGTTTCCCACTCATGTACTCTCCTCTGTGGCCCTCCACTCGCTTCGCCTGCCTCCCCCCTGTCTCTACACTGCTGCAAAAGGAGGGTTTCCTTGGAATGTTTAGGCCAATGAATGGGACATGTTTTGTGAGGTGCTTGCAATGGAAGACCGTCCTGGAGGTGGTGGCCGGGAACCATGGCCCGCCGCTTGCTTCAAGTAAAAGGGAGCTATTTTTAAAGCATTGGTGTCCTGCACATCTAAGAACTGTGTTGTATGAATGAAAAGTGTACAGTTAAAAACTAAGAGCTGCTGGGCCTGGAGGAAAGAAGTGAGGGGGATGTTCTGAAGCTATCAACTCACAAAACATACAAGTGAATCTCCATTTTTTTTTTACTGAGAGGAAGGATATCTTGGATAAAGAATTCTCCTACCTGGCCATATTACTCAAGTGCCCCAGGAGCACAACGGGCATTTGTGCCTGCTTTCTGTGCCCCCGGGGCACTCTGGTATTACAATAGGGGCCACAAATGCTGTGCAGCCTATTCTGTTATACATATAGTGCCAGTGCTATCATTAGAGGGCGGTCTCTAACTTACATGGGAGCGTGGCCCCAGGCAAATGAGGCAATCACTTTGCACCTGCGCTGTATTACCGATGTGGGCACAGAGGCAAACATGCCTTTAGAAGGTGCACTGAAAGTGTGCCACAAAAAGGTGGCACACTTTCAGTGGGTCTTCTAAATGCAGCCTTCTAAAGGGATGAAAGGGGGTCCTATGGACCCTCCAGACATCCCCGTGCATGCGGGTGCAGTCACTCACTGCACCCATTTGCTAGGGGGTCTCTAATGAAATGGAAACAAAATGTGAAACAAAGTACTCTGCTCTGAAGAAGGTGGCTAGAGTTTAAAATTCTACCTTGTTGGTGGAGGGAGGAGTAAGTCTGATGCTCCAGGCAAAACTGAAGAAGACAACTCGCTTCCTGAAGGGAGGATGTCATGTGGAAAGGAGAGGTGGCAAAATAGGAACCTTGGGTTGCAGCATAGAGTTTTGACAAAGAAGTATGAAGATGCATATTTTTATATGTGCTAACCAGGACAGAGTATGGTGGTTCTCGCGTTCCGTTAGTGCATCCTTGCTGCAACATGTGTAGCACGGGCGGGAGTAGTGCATGCTTCATTACATGTGTGACCTAGGCATGTGCAACTGACATCCATCCACGACCTCTTCCTTGCATTCCTCAACCTCAAAATATTCTCATTCTGCGATCCTGCGTCAAAGAATCCAACCATTGAAGGAAGTGGCCCGTTTAGGGTCACCCGGGTCACTCATGACCACCTCTCAGCCTTCCATACCAAATGAAGAGTCGGTCAGACAGTAGAGAATACAAACCAATATATGTTTATTCAGATACGCTCGAGCGGAGCCCGGTCGGCCCAGTCTCTTAGGAGTACTGCAGAGAGGGACTGACTTCAGCAAGTATAACGATACATTATGTACATTTCAGAACCAATGAAGGCACGCCCACAATGGAATT
Source organism: Calotriton arnoldi (assembly GCA_963921515.1). Lineage (NCBI taxonomy): Eukaryota > Metazoa > Chordata > Amphibia > Caudata > Salamandridae > Calotriton > Calotriton arnoldi. The sequence continues at coordinate 3,592,115 of CAWUFW010000109.1, read as the reverse complement.
TTCCAAGTAGATGCAGCTAAACAAAGAAGTACAGAAGGCTAGGTTTCGATTCTGAGGCCGGGCACACATTATCTCCTACTCAAGGTCGCTCTGTCTGTGCCCGCCACTAGACTAGTGGGAGAACGACTCTATCTAGTGAGAAAGGTATGCGCTAATAAGAACAGTGTATTCATTAGCAAAACAAGGCCCAACCTTGGAGAAACAAAACTTACCACAACCCGTTCCTCGAAAAGGCGAGGAGCAGTTTCGAGCATGATTCAAAATGGCGGCCAAACATAAAATGGTGCAGCAAATGCTAACTTACATAGAATAATGCACAAGCAAAGTTAACGGACACATTTCTATTCCCACACCGTGGATGTCTGAACTTTATTGATGTTTAAATCCTCAAATACCGAATGCCTTCTGGTACCTCCTAAACCTCAGTAAACTCCACCCATCCCTCCTGGCTGACCTCAGACTTGATGCTTTTTTTCAGACCTATAGCATGTGGTCGTTTCATTCTATAGGACAGCGTTTCCCTCTCCACTCATGTAACCAAATGCACTTCCAGCAGTAGCGGCCCGTGGTGGGAGTGCTGCTGGGCGGTGACGTGGGGGAGGGGCAGGGTGGGGGGGTAGTAAAGTACAGAATACAGCCGTATACAGGTAAGTAGACCTATAAATAAATAAAACGAATTTCGGTGCGCGCTCTGCATCGCATTTGGCGATGCAGCGCGCACAACGAAATTTGTTTTATTTATTTATATGTCTACTTACCTGTATATGGCCGTATTCCGTACTTTACTACCCTGCCCCTCCCACGTCACCGCCCGGCAGCACTCCCACCACGGGCCGCTACTGACTTCCAGCACTCAATATGAACAACAAAGGACCCTCTGCTCCAACAACGACTGAAGTCAGCAGCTCACGTGCTACTGGTCTTGTGACTGGACTCAAGGAACTTCCTCCTCACAGGCTCACCTCAACAAGCACTTCCCTTTTAAACACAGTGTTTTACTCTACTAGGAAACCACTGCAGACCTGGCTTTTCTCCAGGTAGGGTCCCTTTCTTCCTCCCTCTGCTTTTGAGCTGTTGTTTCAGTCTGTTTCTTGCAATTAACTAGCGCTGCGAAGCCCCGTTGCTGGGGCATCTATGCGCTTTACAAATTTCATAACATAACTCTGTCTACGTCTTTCATCTCAAAGATAATTCATCGACATAACGCCTGAATTAAGACTTTCAATGCCTGCCCATAGGGTCAAGGTTAGAATGTAATGTATGCTGACCGACCATCAATGCATCCACCTGAAGAATCCCCCATGCCAACAAGTCTGTGGACCAGAGGGTTGAGAGGTTCAGGGAGCAAAGGTTCTCTCCTCACCAAAGTTCAAAACAGGCTTAGCCAAAAGAAACCTTCTCAGGCCCACATGCTGTGGGACTCCCTCCCCATCTGAGGATTACCACAAACTTTCTCTCTTTTTGAAAAGCCCTAAATCCTCACTTATTCCACCTGTACCGCAATTAAATTCCACAGGATGGGCCAGAAGAAATGAGCACACCAGTAATTAATATAACAAACTCCCCTATACATATGTATCCTTGTCATCTTCATAAGCATGTTATCATAGTCTAACCTGATAGATGTATGTAACTGCTCTTGTTCTTTGTATAGCGCTGTGATACCTCTCCGTGCAGTCAGCACTGTATAAAACGGTTTAATAAATATACTAAATATTAGCTTATAAACAAGTTTTTAATATACAAAAGATAAAGCGATTGGTGTTCCGAATGCTGAGGGTAGCCTGGTTCCTAGTACTCCAAAAGCCAGATGTACGACCCACCAATTTGCGACTCGCAAATTGCGTCGCATTTGCGACTTGCAATTTGCGACTCGCAAATTGGGATGTACAACAGTGTCTCAGACACTGTTTGCGATTCCTAATGGGGTCGCAAATTGCATGCCTCATTAATATCAATGAGGCAGGCGCAATTTGTGACCCAATTAGGAATGGCTAGCCCTCACAGGAATGGTGGCCTGCTGGGGTCAGCAGACCACCATGTCTGGGACTGCTTTTAAATAAAGCAGTTGTTTTTTTAAATGCTGCCCGTTTTCCTTAAAGGAAAACGGGATGCATTAAAAAAAAAAAGAAAAATGAAACTTTTCAGTTTCATTTTTTGAGGGCATTGAAAAATATTTTTTGACCCATTCACAAAAGGGAAGGGGTCCCCTGAGGACCCCTTCACCTTTGCGAATGGTTTACCACCTACTTGAAATAGGTGGTAAATTGCAAGTGTTTTGCGACCGCAATTGCGATCGCAAAACATTCACACATACAAATGCGAGTCACTATTAGGAAGGGACGCCCTTGGCACGCCCCTTCCTAATATCGAGTCGCAAACCTCATTTGGCGAATCGGGAAAATTTCCTGATTCACAAAATTAGGTTTGTACATGGCCATGCCCTAAATTGCGGTCGCAAACCGGCCGATTGCGCGTTTGTGACCGCAATTTAGGGTCGTACATCTGGCCCTCAGGGTAGTCAAATATCAAAAGCTATATTGTTGTTATTACCCAACTCAGTAGGATCCTCGTTATCGACCCTGAACCGATAAAAATCTGAGTTGGCCCTATCGAGCATGACATCTGTGACCTTCTAGTTGGTTGTACAAGTATCCCTCTAACCCAGGGGTCTTCAAACTGTGGGGCGCGACCCCCAGGGGGGCCGTGGAGCGATGCAAAGGGGGTCGCGCCTTCCCAGTCACACTTCTGCCGAGGCCCAAGGGCTTCAGCCCCCTCTTCCCCCGTCCTGCGTCTCAGCCCGGGCTGCTGCAGTGCAACTCGAGCTGCTGGGGGCTCAGCTGGGCAGTATCTGGAGTCTTATCTCTGGCACGCCCGAGTTTTTCACAGGTCTTTAAAGACCATTTGCATATTTACATGCCTTTGTAAACTGGTTACAGAGGCTTAGTTTTTTTCCTGGTTCCAGTACCCCTGGGCCCCCACTCTGCCTATTCCTTACATTTGTATTTTACCTTTACTGCTGCAGTGTGAGAATGCATTTCATGAAAAGGAATATAAAGTAGGGTTGCCAAAAGAAAAATTCCTGCCGTGTTTTGTTTAAAGAGCCCGCAAAGACCTCCTCTTGACACTAAATAGACTTATAAATAAAAAGTATGTGTGCATTCCTTATGTGACTTTTCTGTCTTTGTTCTCTTTAATTATCAGTCATGGATCATTGAGGCAGCCCTAGAACACAATTAAAAGTGCTTTCTATTTATATTTGCTGTTCGAAGTATGCACAGATAAGTGCTTAAAATACAGCTTTAGGTGACTGCTTATTTTTGTACCGACTGGGCCATCAAAATAATCTGCTGGCAACCCTAACCATAGGACTGGAAGTTTGTTGCAGGATCAGCACATTATTTATTTCCTCGATCCCCGATTAATGCCATAATAGCAATAGTTTAACTTAGATCTTAAACCCTACGCCGCCGTCCATAACATGCTGAGTTACTTCAAGTGTCTGGGAATGCACTCTGCATTCAGACAACTCACTCGTCATTCTCGCCCTTCACTTTCACGCTCACCCTGCATTCACAGCGATCACAATGCACTCACACCATTCACCCGCTCACCCTGCACTCACAGTGATCACTCTGCACTCACAATGCACTTGCGCTGTTCATCCTATACCTCACCCTGCAGCCACACGAGTACACTACTCATCCTGCACTCATGTGACACTTCACTCACCTGTCCCCCTCACTGCTCAATATGCAACTCACTCAAACAAGCCCATCAGTAATCATACACTCATTCATCCCATTCTGAACTTGCATCCGCACCTAAATTCATAAGCCACCTCACTCACCCTGCAGTCACTCCTCTTACCCTACTCTCACACTGTTGCATCGCTCACCGTGCACTCACATGGGCACTCTTATCACCCACACAGTGCAGAGGGTTAACGTTCCTGCTACAAAGAATATGTACCATGCAGATCACAGAAATGAGTGTGAGTAAACTATGAGTAAGGCTATAAAAAAATGAAATGTTTGTCAGAAAGGTGCTATAGAGAGATTAGGTGAATTGTTGGTGAGTGGCAGTGAAGGAATTCATGGAGAAGGAGGAAACGGGGGTGGGGCACCAAAAAAGAAGGTTGCACCGTGTGCGACCAGTGTTAGGACCAGCCCTGGCTGGGAGTGTTAAAGGTGAAGTGAGAGGTTGAATGGGGAGAGTTCAGAAGTTGTAAAAGGGGTGAAATAAAATGGCCTGCAAAGTGAGAGAGGGATCCGGGGGTTAGGAGAGGACAGAGGGATGGAAGGGAGGGGGTGAGAGGAAAGCTGCATGGGTAAACTGCTTAACTCTGCACAAAACCGCCAGGGTTTTAAGGGACCCCTGCTTCTCCCGGCCAGGGCCAAGTGAGCTTCTAATGTGGCAGCACGTATTCCTGCGGAGTGGAAGGCCCTTCACAAAGGTTGACTAGAAATCTTTCTGATGTTAATTGCTGTATTTTGGTTATACACTGGTACTGATGGGGTGAAATCTTTCCTCAGTGTTACTGTGTACGCGGCATCACATAACATCATTTACATTTTCTTCCCACACAATTTAGTCAAGCCGGTCACGTAATTTGGTCCTCACCTGCCTCATAATTCCAGTAGCCCTGCCTACAGGTTTAGAAATGTTTGTCAGGAGGGGGTCCTTACGCCTCAAAATGTTGACAGGGGGGTCTCGGCATCCAAAAGTTTGAAGACCTCTGCTCTAACCTATATGTGGGAGCCAAATGTATCTGCGGGTAGAATGGCTGCGGAAGTTAGAAGTCCACCAGCGACCTATGTGCGTCAAGCAAGCCTCGGGTTACAATACTAGTGAAACAACTAAAAGGGCACTTTTTAAGACGCATATGTCTATATCTGGTGCACGCAGTGGCTCACACTAGTGTAACATGGTTCACAATTCAAACATGCCTGAATACTGCATGTCACGCACTGCAATCCTAGAAAGATAGCCCAGCAGGTTCTGGTTTTGTTGCTGAGATTCGTGTGTAATTTACCGATCTCAAGCCATTCATTACAGTGCACACATTTTAACACTTGGAGGGCTTACTCGAACTTTCATTCTTTTTATTTCAGTACAGCTGCTAGTAAGGTGGATAACAAACAGTGTGATGTACAGAAACCTGGGTCTGGGTAAGTGGCCGGCATGGATAGGACACACGTGTATAAGCTGGAGCATACCAACTATACATAAAGAAAGAGGGGGGAGAATGCCTCAGGTCCCCCCTCCACTCCCTGCAAGGTAGGCCGTGCCATCGTCCCTTCCGACAGCACACATTTCTTTCCAGAGTTAATAATATCGTTTCAGTGTCAAACAGTACCTCAAGCTCGCAGGAGCTGCTGCTAGCAGGGTGGCGAGGGCCCCCACCCCCAGGACCAGGAGACCTTGGGGCCCCACACCACAGGGGCTGCGGGGCCTTCTATTAAACCCAGGGCTTTAAGTGGGCCGGGTCCTGCCGGTGCTGAGCACTGGTAGTTTTCTAAAGGGGGCCTCGAAACGGGTCTCTATCGGGCTCTGTTTTGTGCCCTGGCACAGGCGGTCCGTTTTTTTCGGACTGCAGTGACAGCAGGCACATCGATGTGCCCGTGCTCACACTTCTCACTAGTGAAGAAGTTACGGCGGCATGACGTCATGCCAGGTGAGCGTTGTAGGGGAAGGGAAATCCTTTGAAGAGTCATTTTCTCTCTGGATTTCCCTTCTCTTTTTGAAACTCATGAGCAGCAACATTGTCGTGGTGTCACCAGGGCTTTAAGTGGAAGCTTTTTCAATATTGTATATAAGCCATAGTTGCTGCTTATTTATCTTATGCAACTAACAACCATTGACAAAGCCAATAGTCCTGACTTGTTGTAGGAATGATGTTACTTGTTGTATCATATATCTGGATGCAATGACAGAAACGGCAAAATACAAGTCGGCAGGACACTATACTAAGCACAGAGTTTCAGCTTATGTGTTTTTGAGCCACGCCCTTAATTACATTGACCACGCTCCTTTGAGAGACCCCCCAGTTTTTTCATCCCATTTAAAGCCCTGGTTAAACCCCTGAAGCGCAGGTATTCAATCTGCTGGCAGCTCAGTCGGTGCTGCCGCCACTGAATGCACCATCAGTGCACAAAGCTGTGAAGTCTGCAGGATGAGTAAAGCACCTGCAGGTTGTGCAGTCAGTGCCAGGGGCGTAACGCAGCCTCCTTTAGGGGCCTCCAACTCAGCCCAAGGCCAATGAACCTGTGAGAGATCGGGGACTCAGTGGCCCCTCTTCACATCCGTAGGGGGCCCCATCAATGCACGTTCTGCCACTGGTAAGAGCAGGCAGCTCCGCGGAAGTGTCGCGATCAGCTCAGGCAACAGGGGAAGTGCAGTCCACTCTCACAGCAGGCAGGTCAGTCCTAGCAGTCATGCAGGGCAGGCAGCTTGTATGAATGCAGTCAGCATTGTAGGTGCATGCACAGCAGGAGGCATGGGTGTCTGCTCCAAAGGATTGAGTTTATTCTATGCCTGCTCAGATCCTCCCTCCCACCCCCCTTTACTTCGAAGGAAGACATGAGTGATTGACTACCTTCGTTCAGCTCCCTTCTCACCCAAACATTCAACAAAGACCCCCCAATGCAGGTCAAAGGTCAGGACCCCCCAGGGCTGGCCCGTAGTTCATGTCTGACCTACATAAGTTTACAGTTAGGGTCACACAGGCTGAGTGCCGCTGGTGCAGCGCCTACTCACGTGAGGTAAGGAACATACACAGGCAACCTTTAGCAGCCTACAGACAAGAGGGGAGGGGGCTTGCTGTAAAATGTAGGTACTTCTCCGGTTGGGTTGCCGAAGCCTCTAACTCAACCAGAGAGTTGTTGAAAGTGGTTCCAAATCTCGCAGCTCCTCAGGATAAGCAAATTTGGCAGAAAGTTAGATCTTGGTCCAGGAAGAAAGAGTGCTTTTTAGGTCGAGCCTTGAGTAGCGCGCAAGCGCTGCTAGGCGAAGACTTTAAGTAAGGGGGTTTCAGAAGCAGTCCAAACGCTCGTGCGTCGTGGCTGGCCTTTTTGGGATGGTTACGCGCGGCAGATATGTGTTTCCAATTATCGTGCCCAGACGCGGGCGCGATAATTGTAAACGCATGCCGGCAAAAGGCCATGACGCACGAGCGTCTGGTCAGCTGAGCAGGCTGCCGCGCTCGCTCGCCTCGCCCCCCTCTTGTTAGAACTGCCGGTGCTGAGTACAGAGTGCAGGCAAGCGTGGTAAAACTAGCGAACACCGCTAACTTTAAACCAAGAGGCTTTCCTCGTATTCCAAATGCTCGGGTACATGGCGCAAAGTTGGTTTTCAAACAATACAGCGAACGTGAAGCTTGGCTCGCGCTACACGCAAGCGAGATGACAGTCCATTTCTTTACGTATAAAGTGCAGGCAAGCGTGGTGGAACTAGCGAACACCGCTAACTTTAAACCAAGAGGCTTACCTTATATTTTAAATGCTCGGGTGCATGGCGCAAAGACGTTTTTCAAACAACACAGCAAGCTCGTGACACATGCGAGTGAGATGAAAGTCGATTTCAGCATACATGGAGCAACTGAGCAATGTCTTTTGCATTCAGAGGAGAACAAGCGGCGCACCAATTATGTTTAGTGCTACCAGCAACAACATCTACCAAATGATTGTGCCTCACCAGTAATAACAGATTCAAACAAGGCTTTATTTGTCCCTTCATCCAGGGACTATCTGAGACTGAAACATTGTGCGCCCTCCCACCCAAAAAGGCTCAAAATACAAGGTACTTTGTAAATATACGCCTTCAGAAGCGAAAACAACACTAATGGACACAGTGGGCTGACCAAGTTTTCCTATGCCCCCTTCTTTCTTTCAGCCTTCCAAACACAAGAGCGTCTTCGATCATAAGTGATATCACACAAAACAAGCATTGGCATAGCCAATAGGTCTCGCCTTTGGGACCTTATAAGTGTTTAGCCATGCAACAGTTGATGTTGTTGCATCAAGGATATTGTGCTGCATAACTAAATACTTATAAGGTCCCAAAAGCGAGACCTATTGGCTATGCCAATGCTTGTTGTAAATCTGTTCAGTAGTTTTGGAGTTATTAAAGTCAAAAGATTTATGTATATCTAGAGACGTGGAGAAGCCATGGATCCTCAGCGGATTTGCAGATCCATGTGCCAACAGCAATGCCGTGATTGGCTGGCCGCAAACTGAGAGGAAGGTTGCGGCAGCCATTTTGTGCATCGAGACACGGTTCGGGGGGGTGGGGTGGGGGGGAATAAAATGTAAAAGTGATAAAAGGGGTCAGAGTGTGTATGTGTATGTATGTGTGTATATGTGTATATATATATATATATATATATATATATATATATATATATATATATATATATATGTAACAAATAACGGTGTAATATGGCCTGTATTACGATCAAGGGGGTTCTGGTTACATTTACAAACCACAAAGCGGTAGGCAAAGGCTGGGTGGTTAGTAAATGACATCTGAACCCCAAGACGGCAATATAGGGTCATGTCACTTGTAATGCATTTTTTATATTATGTGATTTATTAGTTGATTTCAGTAATCTTTAGACATCTTTAAAGCAGTTGAGCACCATCCGTTTAGTATTCATTGTCTGCTGACATAAAGGACAGATAAAAAAAGAAAATAAAGTGCAATGTGGGAGGGCATACATTTTTGATGGCAGGGTTCTGTATTCACAGTGTTTATTTTAACGCACTGTGGCCCTGATTACAGGTGTAGGTGCTATGTAGCGGTACCAGGGCGTGCGTTATTTATCCGGTGCGAAAAATAGCACCTATTACGAGTCTTTGGGAAATAACGTGCAGACTTTGGCATTTAACGCACTAAAATCCACATGATATGGAAATACCATATGTTTTCCCCGTGTTAAATTTCAGCAGTTTTGACCTGCTGAAATGTACCGAGCCTTGAGGTATTTACTGCATCCGATAATTATCAGTTTACACATGGGTCGGACGCACGACCACATGATAATTAGGCCCTTTGTCGACTAATTGGTAGATGCTTGCATCAAACATGGGCCTGAAAGGGTGAGCTTGTCACGTGTGCTAATTAATGTGCTAAGAGCAGCACTGTCATGGAAGCATTTTTTTTAAATTTTTTTTTTTTACCAGCGCTGAAAGTAAGACGAAATGCTTTTTTGCATTTTTATTTATTTAGAGAAGATATATATCATGCAAATGAATTAGACAATGTGTATTACAGAAATAATGTACAGTTAGACCCCTTTACTGTGAAATACGAGGTTTAAAACCACTGGCAAACAGTCATTAAGAATATAAAAATGTGATTTACAAAAGGTAAAATAGCTTCTAAATATTATTTCCATGTTTCCATTTGGGATATTATCTAGTTTATTGTTGCTTTTGTATAGCGCTCACACATTTAGGAAGCCTCTTCGGAGAACTATTGAAAACAGAATATGATCACAGACCTCTGAGATCCCAGCATGTTGCTTAAGTATATCTTGTAACTCCTATGTTTACATGCCTGTATAATATATATTGCAAAGTTGTTTCCTCTGCTTTAAATGCAGAAGAGGATTCGATAAGGCTTAAGTGACATAATTGCACATGGCCAATACCACTTGTGTCCTGATTTTAGGGGTCGAGGGAGGGCCGTTGATGTCAGGGGCTGCTCTTCCATTGGAGCGGAGGAGCATCGCCCCTCTTAAATTACCCCCAAAGCCCCAGAGATGAAAAATAAAATGGTAAATCATTACCATTTTGTTTGTCATCTCCAGTCCCGAACAGAGCTGAAGGACAGGGCGAGGCCTGCTGAGTGACAGCACCAGGGAGGAGGGTGGGCTGTAGGTGCACTGTTTAAAGCGCGCATGTCTTTTTGGCTGGCCGTCTTGCGATGGCAAGCCACACATGCGCACTTTAAACATCTTTAACCTAGCTGATTAAAGACACCGGGGTTCGAGCAAGTGAAGGCCCCTACAGAGCTGTGGAGCTCCGAGTGAGGTTAGTGTTTAATTGAATTTTTAGGTCTCGCCTGAGCCAGCGCGCATGCGTTGCTCTGCGAGACATTTAGTAAGCGGGTTTTGAAAGTGCTCCCAAGGGCTTTTGCCGGCCACCAGCTTGCGGTTACGCGCACAAGCGCGCGCGCCTCGCTCTGCCTCTCCAATCAGTGCTGCGCATGCATCCCTCGCGTGCTTAGCACAGAGCACGTCATCGCGATCACTTTCGCTTTCACCGCGATCGCTTTCGCGTCTTTTTGCTGCTTGTTTAATCTTGGAGCACTTCACATGAGTGCTCGTGTTTTCACTCTCTCCTTCTCCCACCAACCCCATCCCTATTGCATCTTTCCGTCCGCAGCTTGTGCTGTAATGTGTGTCTCTCTTTATCCCCCTCCTCACCCGTCACTCGTGCTTCTATTTCTTTATTCTCCCCACGGGCTGTTTCTGGACAGGAAACCGAAGACTAAGTTAGTGTCGTTTTTTAATGGCTGTAGATTCTTAAAATTTATTAAGGGGCATCCCTGCAGACAAGCCGATGCACGTTTAATATAAACATGCTGCAGAAGAAGAGCAAAAGAAACATCTCTGGCTTGCTGAGTAAATACAGATGACTCAGAGAGCCGTCTTAAATCACCATGCCCCTCTCCCCCCCAGCAGAGCCCCTTCAAACTTCAAAGCGGTGTTAAATCCAACTGCCTGAAGCATGAGTCATCTCAAGACTTAAGCATTCTTGCAGGGGAGGCAAAAACAGCTGCTGGGTGCCATTCACACTGTCTACATAAATACACTCCACACCATGCCACATAATTCCACTCGTTATATCCAAAAGGGGAACTGAGAGCTGGGTTATGAGGTCCTGCACACTTGCTCCCAAAAGAGACTAGTGTTTAAAGAAGATATGCAGTTCCTATGAACTGCATACCTTCTTTAAACACATAATTCCACTCAACATATTTTCACTCAATCCCACACAGTTCCATGCCACACAATTCAACCCCACACAATTCCATTCCACACCACATATTTCCACACCAAACCACATAATCCCACTCCACAACACACAATTCCACTAAACACAACATACATCCAATAACTTCCTGCTGTAACTTAAGTATTGTTAAAAACTACTTTTTTCCAAAATTACCCAGAAGCCGCTATGTTATGGGCTATGTCATGGACATCGTCCATGAGTGCTTTCTGATTTTGGGGTCCTCCCCTTTATAATGGAATCATGCAGCAGCTCTAGCCTTTCCATAGTTGCTGATCTAGATATTATTACTTTTTGCCCACGTGCCTCAAGGTGTCAGGGGAGTCGGTGGAAAGTGGATTTCTAGTTTTTACTGCGTCACGGTAGGTGCGCAGATGGGCGGCTCTTTAGGGCATAATTAGGTGCCTGACAAAATGTCTCATTAGCACACAGCCTAGTGCTGATGAGCAATTTGTCATCTGGTAATCATTCCAGCAGAGATCAGAGCTGGGAGATTTGTTTGTAACCCGGCGGCTGCTGGTTGGCATCCTAGAACAGTGGCACACATAGGCCTGCCTGCGTTTCACTTTTGGTAGAAGTGTTCCTAAAGCATCCTTTAAGTGTTACAAAATTGCCACAGCATGTATACTCCTTTCCTTTCACCAATGTGTTTTTATGGATTCTGAATAAAAAAAAAATAGAAAGTAACTGCTAAAATTGGTGCCGATTAAATTTAATTGAAGTCCAAGACACTGTAGTGTAACTTAAAATGATGACCCCCTACAAAATCTTGTTAAGGCCCTCTAAAACAAGCATTGGCATAGCCAATAGGTCTCACCTTTGGTACCTTATAAGTATTTAGTTATGCAGCACAATATCCTTGGTGCAACAACATCAACTGTTGCATGGCTAAACACTTATAAGGTCCCAAAGGCGAGACCTATTGGCTATGCCAATGCTTGTTTTATTTGCACTCGCGCGTTCCTGCCCGCCCTCCCCGTAGATGCCAGCTGCCACTGGTTGATGTGTTGTTGGTTGGCACATACAATCTGAATAAATAAATGGTTTGTTCAAGGGGGCGGGGGTAGTGAGAGGAGGTGGGTAGGTTTATCATCCTCAGTTTTTTTCCATGGACCACCCAGCATGCGAGTCAGGGCCTCCCGTGGGACTTGCTCCACCTCGGGCTGTGATGTTGAGGGCCCTAGGCCCACATGCTTATACAAGGACTGACACAGACACGGTATCTCTAGTCATTCGACTGGCCACAAGCACGTGCACCCGGGCCCTTTTATTAACAGGCTCACGTCACTTGTGACGCCTGTGAGGGATGCGTGTGGGGGTGCAAGTGTGCCCACTCCCATAGGGGAGTGGCTGTAAACTCTATGCCTGTCGAGACACTAGAACGTGTCTCGCAGGACATAACATTCCTCCAAAATTTTAATAAACAAAAGCTCTAGAGTTCAACCTGTGGGGATGAACAGTAACAAACATACACCACAGGGTCCATCAGTTTCTCGGGTCCGGCATCAGGAAGACGGCGGATAAGGGCTGGTGAATTCAACTGTGGCAGGACACTCTCAGCAGGTATTCATCATTTAACCTGATCAGTTCAGGACACAAACTCTTGCTTGAAGATGTCATCTGCGCACTAGGAACGTGCCGGTGTAAGCATGTCCTTTAGTCCCACGTAACTTCCGTCCGCTGACCTGGATGATGGTTTGTGGTGTGTAACAATAGTTCATTTACTGGGTGCATCAAGATCATGGTGGGAGTCCATGGTGAAAGTTCACTGGATTATTTCAGGATTGCCTGAAGTCTCTCTTAGGCTGTCTTGCTGTGTCCGGTCACCTGTCGGTGGGGCAATGTCTCTTCCAGCTCTCCCACCTGGGGAGGCCCTTCGTCAGGCTTGCCACGGGACGGCTGGTAGGCTGCGATTGGGGCTGCGTATGTGCCGGCTGGAGGCAGCTGCGAACCGCCAAGGAGCCAGGAGCCAGTCTCTCGCACAAACCTCAAGGGTGTATGGGTCTTGGTCAGGACATGCTCTCGCTGCCGCAGTTCAGGTGCAGACCAGGTTAGCAGGTAGCCTCTGAGTCTTCTTGTTGGCTAGCTTGGCAATAGTGTAGGACTCCACTCCATGTGTATTCAAGATGGTATCGATAGACGCACTTGATGAGGAGTGGCATGGTGGCATTGCCAGCCGTGTGGTGAATCTGGACAATAGCGGGTGATGACTTGCCTTGATGGCTGCAGGCGTATGTTCTGGAGTCGATCACCTGAGGCAGGGAGCGGCCAGGTACCTCCATGTTCCCTGGAGAGGCACTTACATTCATGTCCTTGGACTTCTTGGGCCGTTGGGGACTTTGATGACGGAGGAGTGATGAACACGCTGAGAAACGTGAGGCATGAGACTCGGTTCGCGCAGGCTGTGCGGCTTACCCTCGGACTCCCGCTGTGCGGCTGCCAGTTCCTTCTCGGGTTATCCCCCTCTTCCCTTGCTGTCGCTGTGTCAGGACTCACTCCTGTTGTAGCTTGGGTTTTCTTCATCGTCCGGCCCTGCCACTCACGACTTCCCCTTCTGACCTCAGTTGGCTGTCCGATTCTTGGTGTGTACCCTCCAGTCACACTTCCACGTGTCTTGCTGAGTGCGGTGTCATGCACATGGCACTGATGACGTAGCTGCCATTGGGCCTGGACGACAGGTGGCGATGGTCCGCTAGGAGAGGAGGTTTCTGGATGGACGTTGTAGCCACATGACTGCCTCTTCTGATTCTTCTCTCGCACCCCTGGCTTTCGCGGTCTGGGGCAGGGATGCCGTTCGACTCCAACTGCCGACACTCGGGGCTGGACGGTCTCACTGTGAAGCGATGGGAGCAACGCGGTTTGCGCTTGCTGTGGCTTACGTGTGGTTCTCCCTTGGTGCTGTCGCCAGGGCCGTCGGTCCGCCTTGGTGGCTGTATGGTGTCCTTGGCTTGTGGTGCTACGAGTCCTCGTGCTTCTCCTCTCGTTGTCTTTGACACACCTGTGTTTGTCCAGCTCTTCTGGGTGACACGATTTCTTCTGCTTCTTCTCCGGGTGCAATTACATGCACCATGTTCTAACAAGGCCAACGGGGCCGTTGAACTTCAATGGTCTCTGGACCACTCAGGCGAAACTTCAGTCGCTCTTCTCGGCTGCATGGCGAGCAGCCACTCATCTTGGGTGCTCCTCCTTCAGGCAGCTTCTTGACGCTCCTACTCCGGGTGTTCCCTCTCCAGGGAATGGCTTCCACGGGCAGTAGGGAACTAATGTAGTGGTTGGCCACTCGAAGTGTGCGACTCTCCTCTCGTCAGCCTTGGGTCACTGACGACTCCTGCTTGAGGCAGTGTGAGGGAGGACACTGTGCTGCGTTTGGCCCCCTCCGGGCTCCGTTGCTGCTGTGGAGATGTGTAGGATCTCCCTGCTGATTCCAGCAGCGCTTCTTTCTTTTGGAGAGGTCTCTTTTCCTCCTGGGCGTGCGCCTGTGCTGGCGCGTTTCTGGGTGCATGCGGCGCGCACCTCGGACTGCGCGCTCTTCTTTGCTAGGGTGCCCTCTTCTGGCACTGGCTGTGCCTGCTCTCTCTCCTTGCGGTGATGGTCGTTCACCGCCAGGGGTGTGTGGCGCACCTTTCTCACTTGCTGTGGCGTAAGACAGGCACTGAGGTTGCGCTCTCCATCAGTCTTTCCTGAGGCTCCCTATGGGGTTTAACAGACTCACCCCTCCACTGCGACAGACCTGAGTTGGTCCCCCGTCAGGCAGTGCTGGGGCTACTATTCAGTGTCTGCTGGCGCCTTGTGTGCTCACTTGCCTCTAGTAGTGGTGTGCGTTTGCATATTGGGGGCGTGCTGCGCTGTCTTCTTTTCCAAGGATGTTGCTTATCCACCTGCGACCTCTTTTCTCTGGCCAGCATACATGCAGTGCTAGACCTTTACATAGACTTGCTTCTGTGGCGGAGTGCTGGTGGCGCTTGACACTGTGCATAGACATTTTCCTGGGGTGACTGCCGGCAATCAGGCTTGGTTGAGGTGCTGTCCTTGTAACCAGGGCTATTGTTAGAGGCAGAGTCTCCTGCTGGGGACATCACAGGGTGCAGTCAGTGTTTGCAGTGTATTTTATTCAGCGGGTGCAGTACCGCTAATCGGCCACACGATGGCAGTGTTGCCTTAATCCTACGCCACGGCAGCTTTGTTCATGCTGCGGCCTTCGTGCCGGCGTCTACAGCGCTGTCCGATGGCCTCTGGGGAGATCCTTCTAGTTGCCGCCACTCCTTAGTCTCACTGTCTGCGAGCGGACTGCAACGAACCTTCACCCCCTGGCAAGGCTCGTTTGATGGGAGCTTGTCCCTTACGGGCGGCCTCTCTGCTCCTTTGCTGCAGTCAATGCAGGCCAGGTGCCGCTTACTCCTTCACCCCGGGCTGTGCGGGGCCTCGCACCTGTTAGCGCGGCCTCTCCTCCAGTCCCTCTTTTCCCCCTTTTGCGGGGACACTACAGCCCGCAACAGGTTCGCTTCGGGGACCGCACTCACCTCCTCGGCGTGGCACCTTCTCTTATAGCTGCCACCCGGGACACATACACACCGCCGGACTCCGCAGGAGGAGGACTTCCCCTTCACCGCGGTGAGTGTGTCTTTCTTTTCTCATTGGGGGCAAAGCAGTCGTGCCACGTTCACTTTCGGGGTTGTTGAGGGTTTCTTCAGTTTATTTTCCCGCAGAGCTGGCCGCACACCGTCACTCGCTGTACTCCGCTCCTCGCGGCAGCAGTCATTCACCCGCCCTGCAGCCCTCGTGCGCCTTGGCCCATTCACTTGTAGGCCTTCTGGGCTAAGGTTGCACCTTTTGTGGTCCGATCGGCCTCGGACTGTGTCTTCCTTGCTCCACCCGCCCGCAGCAGCCTCACTCAGTTCTCACGCTGCGCGGGGGCGGGGTGGGGTCAATGCTGCTCCTGGAGACTGGCTATTTCTTCCCGGGCCCCGATGTCCCGCAGTCAAGGCTCACCTTCTGCATGGCATGTCGCCGCGACCGATGCGGGTAGGCTCCGCTCGCTCTTGGTTCAGCCTATGGGCTCGCCTCATGCTCGGCGGGTTGGCGCTGTCGATGCGGGTGGGCTCCGCTTCAGCTCCTCACTCGGGTCTCAGTAGGCTGGTGGCCGGGGCATGCCACCGGCTCCCGGACACGCCACGTGGTCGCCGTTCTCACAGGGGCTTACTCCATGCCGGACAGCACGGCAGCAGGCTCTTCAATGCGGGGTGGGCTCCCGCTTCAGATGGAGCCTCGACAAGTTGGTGGCCTGGGTCCCGCCACCGGCTCCTCTCGTCCTCGCAGGGCACCAGGCGCGTCTTGCACCGACTCGCAGGGGGTGCCCTCTACACGGACAGCATTCCCCCCCTCAACCACGTGTAGAAGGGCGGCTGCACACACGCGGGCAAGACCCGCTCGTCACCAATGTGATGTTGAGGGCCCTAGGCCCACATGCTTATACAAGGACTGACACAGACACGGTATCTCTAGTCATTCAACTGGCCACGAGCACGTGCACCCCGGGCCCTTTTATTGACAGGCTCACGTCACTCGTGACGCCTGTGAGGGATGCGTGTGGGGGTGCAAGTGTGCCCACTCCCATAGGGGAGTGGCTGTAAACTCTATGCCTGTCGAGACACCAGAACGTATCTCGCAGGACATAACACGGGCCTCGATGAAGCTGCTCGTATGACCTGGGCGCTTCCAAAAATTCGGTGAACCAGGCTCCAAGTAAGGCTGTTTCTGAATGAGAAAGATACTGTCGACATCTAAAAACCCTGAAATGACTCTAAGGCAGACTAGGTCTGTGCATGTGCAGGGTCCTGTTTCCCAGCGGACGTTAATAAAAATAGCAACAGAAAAGTTAGGGAGGAAGCAGAAATTAAAAGCAAGTTCGAAGTAACTTTTGAAAACGCTGAGCTTACAATATATTTTGTTCCATTGGAATATTCATTTCACAATTAGATCCCTCTCACAAGAATGTTTCTACCTCGACTTTGTGGTACAGAACTGAATTACTGTTTTGTAACTAGAATTTGTGACTATTGGCCATTTTCTCTGTCGAGAGGTGTACATTTACTTCCTTTCTGGGAAATAATATAAATGGTTTGGGAAATTATACATAAAACAAAGTGTGAAGTGCAAAGGTGTACTGTCAGGAACATGTTCTGGAAAGACCCTTAGGCGTGACAGAAAGTGAGGCACGTGTCACAATTATGCCTCACATGTCACAATTATGCCTCACACATCCATACTAGATTTTCAAAGACCCCATTTCACCAGGAGGAAAATATCCACTCTCAATTGGCCATGGACAGCCCGCATGGCGCACTGCTGTTGACACCGACACTCAGCATCCTTCTCAAGCAGTTTGTCAGGGCATCTCGGCCATTCTGGTCTGTCATCCAAACTAAGGACATGGTCCCTTTTGGACACTACGACTTTCAAATCTATTCTTCTATCTATTATGTCAGGTTCCCCTCTGGATCCCCTAGCTCGCAGCATGCTAAGGTCATTTGATTCTAGCCTGTTACTCATGATAACGGATCTTCTTAATATCTCTCTACGTGAGGGGTTCGTCCCCCAGAAGTGAAAACATGCCATGGTCCTTCCACTCCTGAAAAAAGTCAACTTGGACACAGCCAATTTGTCCAACTTCCACCCAATCTCTCTGCTATCCATTTTCTCCAAAATCCTGGAGAAACATTTTAATATTCTGCGCCCCTCGTTTGAGGAATCTCAGAATTTTCTCCATCCACCTGAGTCTGGTTTTAGGACTGGACATTGTACTGAATCCACCCTTTCTGAATCCACCCTTTTTGGGTGTAACTGAGCTCTTGAGGCAGCGCCTGGATGAAGGCGGAACAGCCGCGCTCATTTTGTTTGACATCATTGGGGCCTTTGACACTGTCTCACTCCATTTTAGTGGAAAGGTTGATGGCACTCGGCCTTAAAGGCCCAGCTTTGGATTGGCTTAGCCTGTTTCTAAAAGACTGTTTCTTTCAAGTCTTTTATTCCAGTGGCAGGTCCGAGACACAAGCTTTAACCTCTGGAGTCCCTCAGGGTTCTGTGCTGAACCCGATACTGTTTAACATCTATGTCCGCCCTCTGGCCGATGAAGCGGAGAGTAGTGGCCTGACCCTTTTTAGGTCTCGGCCTGCACCAGCGCTTGCGCTGGTCTGGCCGAGAGTTTTAGTAAGCGGGTTTTGGAAGTGCAAACACTGGCTTTCGGCTGGCGACCAGCTTGCGTTCACGATGGGCGTGCACGCGCGCAGCTGCCATCTGGGTTTCCTATCTCTTCCTCATTTCCTCGTCATGGCTCATTAACTCTCTGGACTCTGATGTTTCAATCGCAGCAGCAGCTCACATTACCAACTGACGGCCCTGGACTACAGTCACATGAAAAACAACAGCGATTAGCATTGAAATGCAAGCTTTTTTTTGTCTAGTTAGAAATATTGCTTCGGTGGGTTGATTTCACCTTATATCGCTATTTGTTTTATATTGGGAGTCACAGCCTAATTACCAGTATTTTTGTCTCACTCTGTTTTTTTAAAAATATTTATTCGCACAAAGCTATATTTAAGGTTACTTTTTCCGCGTCACTTCTTCACTCTATTTAAACTCCACACCCCCACTCTTAGTCTCTCTCCTTCTCTCTCTCTCTCCCCTCTCTAATTCTCTCTCTACTTAATTAACTCTCCTCTCTATCTTTTTTAGCCTTTCATTCTCTCTCACCCCTTTATCTGTTTCTCTTTCAAACTCCTTCATTCACTCTCTCTCCCCTTCTTTCTCTCTCTCTATCCCGCTCCACTCTTTATTCTATGTACACCCTTTCTCTCTCTTTCTCTCTCACCACCCTCTCTAATTGGGCATTATATCTTCACTCTATCTCTCACTCGGCAACACCACAGCATCACTCAGCGCAACCACAGCATCAATCAGAGCCAGCACAGCATCAATCAGAGCCAGCACAGCATCACTCAGCACCAACACATCTCTCAACGCCATCACAGCATCACTCAGTGCAACCACAGCATCACTCAGTGCAACCACAGCATCACTCAGTGCAACCACAGCATCACTCAGCACAACCACAGCATCACTTAGCGCCACAACAGCATCACTCAGCGCCACCACAGCATTACTCAGCAGCACAACAACATCACACCGCGCCACCACAGCATCACTCAGCACCACCATAGCTTCACTCAGCGACACCACATCATCACTCAGGGCCAACACTGCATCACTCAGCACCACCACAGGATGACTCAGCATCACCACAGGATGACTCAGCACCACCACAGGATGACTCAGCACCACCACAGGATGACTCAGCACCACCACAGGATGACTCGGCACCACCACAGGATGACTCAACACCACCACAGGATCGCTCAGAACCACCACAGCATCGCTCAGCACCACCACAGCATCACTCAGCGCCACCACAGCACCACTCAGCTTCACAACAGCATCACTCAGCGCCACCACAGCATCACTCAGCGCCACCACAGCATCACTCAGCGCCACCACAGCATCACTCAGCGCCACCACAGCATCACTCAGCGCCACCACAGCATCACTCAGGGCCACCACAGCATCACTCAGGGCCACCACAGCATCACTCAGGGCCACCACAGCATCACTCAGGGCCACCACAGCATCACTCAGGGCCACCACAGCATCACTCAGGGCCACCACAGCATCACTCAGGGCCACCACAGCATCACTCAGGGCCACCACAGCATCACTCAGGGCCACCACAGCATCACTCAGGGCCACCACAGCATCACTCAGGGTCACCACAGCATCACTCAGGGTCACCACAGCATCACTCAGGGTCACAACAGCATCACTCAGGGTCACAACAGCATCACTCAGGGTAACCACAGCATCACTCAGGGTCACCACAGCATCACTCAGGGCACCACAGCATCGCTCAGGGCACCACAGCATCGCTCAGGGCACCACAGCATCGCTCAGCACCACCACAGCATCGCTCAGCACCACCACAGCATCGCTCAGCACCACCACAGCATCGCTCAGCACCGCCACAGCATCGCACTCAGCGCCGCCACAGCATCGCACTCAGCGCCGCCACAGCATCGCACTCAGCGCCGCCACAGCATCGCTCAGCACCGCCACTGCATCGCTCAGCGCCGCCACAGCATCGCTCAGCGCCGCCACAGCATCGCTCAGCGCCGCCACAGCATCGCTCAGCGCCGCCACAGCATCGCTCAGCGCCGCAACAGCATCGCTCAGCGCCGCCACAGCATCGCTCAGCGCCGCAACAGCATCGCTCAGCGCCGCCACAGCATCGCTCAGCGCCGCCACAGCATCGCTCAGCGCCGCCACAGCATCGCTCAGCGCCGCCACAGCATCGCTCAGCGCCGCCACAGCATCGCTCAGCGCCGCCACAGCATCGCTCAGCGCCGCCACAGCATCGCTCAGCGCCGCCACAGCATCGCTCAGCGCCGCCACAGCATCGCTCAGCGCCGCCACAGCATCCCTCAGCGCCTTCACAGCATCACTCAGCGCCACCACAGCATCACTCAGCGCCACCACAGCATCACTCAGTGCCACAACAATATCACTCGGCGCCAAGACAATATCACTCAGCACCACCACAGCATCAAGACAATATCACTCAGCATCACCACAGCATCACTCAGCACCACAGCAGTATCACTCAGCAAGACCTGAGTATCATTCAGCATCACCTCAGCATCGTCTCCGCAACAGTCACCACCACCACCACTACCACCTCAGCATCACTCAGCACCACCTCAGCCTGCTCTCGGAATCTGGCATCTGTTGATTCTCCCCTAGCGTCTGGCCGCTTCTAGTGTTATAATACAGGTACTAGTTCCCAACCTTCACCCTCCCATTGTTTATGCCCCTTCAAAAAAAAAGCTTTAACAAACAACCATTGCAATAGGCAGAAACAAGTTGCCAGCATTGCAAGAACAAAAGAAAACTGAGGAAATTTTTTATTGTAAATACTTTTTTTAATATGATGTTCGAAGGGTTTTTAGTAACTCAGGAAAAAGACCATCAGTGGTTCAACACCTAGTTCATGTGTGCCCGGGACTTGTATTGCACTTTTTTTAATATGGTCGTTCAGTTTTACATAATGCCTTCTTGGTCATATATAAAGTAACAAAAATGCTTCTGACACTTTTTTATTATAACTTTTCAGCATGCCGCACAGCAGCCACACTTCTCTACAGCACAGCTTGAAGACATTGGCAAAGTCAATAGCTCTGGCTAAACACTTATAAGGCCCCAAAGGCGAGACCTATTGGCTATGCCAATGCTTGTTTCTTATGCAGATGACACTCAGATCATCTTTACTTTGCCATCTGCTCAAAATCATGGACCTTCTGATCTTAGTCTGGGCTTGAGTCGCATCTCACTATGGATGAATAAAAACTCACTGAAGCTCAATGATGAAGAAACTGAGGTCATGATTCTGGGCAAGAACTCTGCTCGCTGGGGCCCACAGCATTGGCCTGCTTCCCTAGGGGCTCTGCCTATTCCATCTCAGAAGGTAAAAACCAGGGTTTCCTTCTGGATGATGAGTTATCTTTGAACCCTCAAGTGGCCAAGGTGACTACCACCTGTTTTGCAGTGCTCAAGTGGCTGAAAAAGATAATTTGGCTAATCCCTGCTTCTGCACAACGGACTGTGATTCAGGCCCTATTCCTCTCTAGATTAGATTATCAATGTGTTGTACCTAGGAGCCGACAAAGCCTCAATTAGTCGGCTGCAGTTATGCAGAACACTGCTGCTAGGCAACTCTCCCTGCTACAAACATTTGCCTCGGTCTGGAATCTTCTCCTTGAGCTGCACTGGCTCACGATCTCGAACTGCATTAAATGTAAAGCTTTATGCCACATGTTCAAGGCGAAAGCAGGACTTGGACCGCACTACATCCAAGATTTGGGGCCTGCGTATCACCTCTCTCGTTCCCTGAGACCTCTGAACCGCGCCTTGTTTACTGTGCCTAGGTTTCTCCTGACTCGTATGACATGGGGCTCCTTTGCATATCTAGACATGAAACTCTGGAAGTTCCTTCCAGATTCGCTGAGAAACTGCATCACTTCTTGTTTTCGGAAAGGTTTGAAGACCTAGACCTTTTAATCTGTTGTTCCTACGCACCCCTCCTATCTGCCCTGCACTGGAAACCCCCTGGGGTAGCTGCACGCATTACACATTTTAATAATAATAATACTATTATAGATATCACACCATAGTGTATGAATACTATGGCTCCGCAATGAGCTTCTGCCCCAACGCCTTATACGGCGTTCAATGGCGATGTGTCTGGACTGGACTCCAATGACCGTACTGAAGAAAGACCTGGAACTCTGGAGTAATGACCAATTTAACCATTGCTATGAAACTTATTCTATTCCTAGCACTTGTACTCGCGTTATTTACTAGAATAATTTTGGTGTCTGAAATTTTTTCCTCAAACTAGATTCTCATACACTACACATACTATTGTATGCCAAACGTGTTCTCGTAAACTACATATACCGTTGTATGCCGACGGTGTTCTCGTACACTACACCTACCGTTGTATGCCGACGGTGTTCTCGTACACTACACATACTGTTGTATGCCGATGGTGCTCTCGTACACTACACATACTGTTGTATGCCAACGCTGTTCTCGTACACTACACATACTGTTGTATGCCAATGCTGTTCTCGTACACTACACATATGGTTGTATGCCAACGGTGTTCTCGTACACTACATATACGGTGGTATGCCGACGGTGTTCTCGTACACTACACATTCTGGTGTATGCCGACGGTGTTCTTGTACACTACACATACTGTTGTATGCCGATGGTGTTCGTGTACACTACACATACTGTTGTATGTCAAGAGTGTTCTCGTACACTACACATACTGTTGTATTCCTACAGTGTGGTTCTTTTTGACTTGGCCCCAATAGGCCTTCAGCAAAACCAAATTCACAGAACCATTTTGCAACAAAACATTTTTAAAGTATTAATGTCTCAAAAAGTAAGATTGTGGCTTTTGGGGCAAAATGAAAAAAGCTGTAGCTATAATTGGACCCTAGGTTAGGCAAATTAGAAACAGATCATACCCACGCTTGGTTAAATATGAATACCCTTTTTAGGTCTCGCCTGGCGTTAGCAACGCGCATGCGCTGCTCTCGCCATGCGAGGGCCTTTTGGAATCAATACGGATTCCGATGTGCACGCGGACGAACAGAAGATGTGCATGCGGGGACTGGACGCTTTACTCACGGCGTGACACTCTAGGCACTTTTTTTCCTGGCTCTCTCTCTCCGGCCGATGGGAGTTTTCGATTGGCTCTCGGTTTCTTTATATAATTTTTTAACTTTAACACTGAGCGCAGCGCCCGCTTCGACACCGCGCTCAGTGTTAAAGTTAAAAAAAATTCTGGTGGCTTTGATCACACGCACCAGCTCTTTGTTTTGAAAGGCTCCGCCCTTGTGGCTCGTGAGGTTCTGCACTAGGTCCGAATGCACTGTACCACCAGCCTTTAATAGTTTACAGCGCCTCTCTTTTCCCCCACCCTGGATGCTATAACACTGTTGTGGAGGCCACGCATCTGTCCCTCGGGGTAGCTTTCTTCTCGGAGTGTCATGCTGCCATTCCTCACAGACCCGACAGGTGATGCAGTTGCTTTCTACAGATGAGCTCACTTGCCTGAGCCTCCTCTGTCACTCCCGGCCCCCTCCCCCCAAGCCTCCCGAATAAAGAGCTAACTCCTGTAACCTGGCCTGCATCTCAGAAGGGTCCCCCTGGACCGGGTTGTGCACATCGGCCCTTGAGAAGCAGCGAGGCTGGTGCTTCGAGCTGGGAGTTTGTACCAACTTGCCTTTTGTCACACAAGGGACTTCTCATCTTCCGTCGCTGGCATCCGGAGACTGGTTGTTTTGAAATTAATTAGCTTTGCTCTCGTATAATACTGTAAATTTTGTAGAGTGCTTACCCTTTTTGCAGAGATAGCAGAGTGCAAATCCGACAGCGCGGTTGCAGAGTGGGCCCTCTACCTCACAGGCAGGCAGACGGCTTTCTGAGGGTATCTGCTCGGCAGACTCCGAGGGCTGCCCTCCCTCCCGGTACCTTTATAGCTTGTGCCTAGACTGGAGGCTGCCCTCTGAAAGGCTTACAGCGAGTATTAGCACCTGGTTCTAGCACCACTGAACCGCTATCCTCTGAGCGCCCCTGCTGGTACCCGGACACTGCTCTGTGAAGGTGTTTAACAGCTGGATGGGGAGGCTGCCATCCGAGCAGCTTACATTGATAAATTTAGGCAGTCTGTCCTGCGAGCACCTTGAAGTACCTCACAGCAGTACTGGGAAACTGCAGTCTGACCGGGTCACCACCCTTATGGAGAGCCTGGCGTCTAAGCATCTCAGAGCGTATTAGCACCTGGTTATAGCACGACTGAACCGCTATCCTCTGAGTGCCCCTGCTGGTACCCGGACACTGCTCTGTGAAGGTGTTTAACAGCTGGATGGGGAGGCTGCCATCTGAGCAGTTTACATTGATAAATGTAGGCAGCGGTCTGTCCTGCGAGCACCTTGAAGTACCTCACAGCAGTACTGGGAAACTGCAGTCTGACCGGGTCACCTCCCTTATGGAGAGCCTGGCATCTAAGCATCTCAGAGCGTATTAGTACCTGGTTATAGCACGACTGAACCGCTATCCTCGGAGCGCCCCTGCTGGTACCCGGACACTGCTCTGTGAAGGTGTTTAACAGCTGGATGGGGAGGCTGCCATCTGAGCAGTTTACATTGATAAATGTAGGCAGCGGTCTGTCCTGCGAGCACCTTGAAGTACCTCACAGCAGTACTGAGAAACTGCAGTCTGACCGGGTCACCACCCTTCTGGAGAGCCTGGCGTCTAAGCATCTCAGAGCGTATTAGTACCTGGTTATAGCACGACTGAACCGCTATCCTCGGAGCGCCCCTGCTGGTACCCGGACACTGCTCTGTGAAGGTGTTTAACAGCTGGATGGGGAGGCTGCCATCTGAGCAGTTTACATTGATAAATGTAGGCAGCGGTCTGTCCTGCGAGCACCTTGAAGTACCTCACAGCAGTACTGGGAAACTGCAGTCTGACCGGGTCACCACCCTTCTGGAGAGCCTTGCGTCTAAGCATCTCCGAGCGTTGCCTTACATGGAGACTGACATCCAAGCACTATATAGCGCTGTAGAGAGACCTCTGTCTAGGCATCCTGCTAAGGGTGCAAGAAGGCTGCCTCGGAACAGCTTACAGCTGTACTAGGAGGCACCCAGCACCGTACAGTTCCCCATCTTTGGAAATTGGGTGGTTTCAGAAGCCACAGGGCCCAGTTAGGGTTTACGGATAACACCTTACGGCCTTCACAAGCTATAGTCCCAATCGTTGCTTCACCCTTGGCTAGGTATGTCAGTGGGTTCCGATGCATTCCTCGGCCACTAGCCCCTTGGACTGCAGTGAGGACTTACTCATCATGGTATCACCAACTTGGTGATTTCATCAGTGATGTACCGTGGCAATACATCTACCTTGTGCAGTCATGAACAGAAAGTAGTTGATAAAATGTATGTTATACGGCTTCATTGCCTGTTGCATTTATTGGTTTTAAATGTTCTACACTATAACCTTGACTTCTTTCATCTACAGCGTTCCATGAAATGACTTCGTGTATATAACAGCCTCACTGTCATTGTTCCATATTCTTTATTCTATTAAAAAAAATCTGCAGGCGCTGAAGAAATAAAGGAGGCCTCTGTAGAAGAAGTAAGCAAATTGGCGATTACTTTTTATTCTCCAAATCAACGCTGTACAAAAGTGTTCCCATTTGCATCTCCGTCCCATTGTGAATAACCGTGTTGAATTCACTATTGGCATAAGAAAAAGGAAGCAGCAGGCTCTGGAACAGGACCTTCTATGGCAGCTATGCCAAGTAAAAACAAGCATTTGCAATGCAATAGGTCTCGCATTTACTCAAGTTTAAGCTATTGGGATTGTAAACGACAGTGCCTTTTATTTGTTTTAAAAACTAAAACATAAATAAAAGGCATTGTCAATAACAATGCCAATAGCTCAAACTCGTGTGTAAATGCGAGACCTATTGCATTGCAAATGCTTGTTAACATCTGGGGGTAAAGGAAGGGTTCATATGGGTGCATTTAAAATAAATTATACAAGTCAGTAGGGAGGAGACCTTTTAAGAGTTTACTTGAAATCTATAAAATGGAAATACCCCAACTTTAATCTACACCCTAGAATGTACACCTCTTATCTCATGGTTCTTTTCAAATAAATATAAGCATGCTATCCTGTACAAAAGGATTTTCAATTCCAGTACAAGCATTGAGTCTTGAATTTGGATGACTTAGTACTTAAATGTCGGCACGTGCAGTGGGTACGCAAAGGACTGTCGTTTAATCCATGTCTCAGAAGGACCTTGAAAGAATTCTTGAATCAAGATGTTTTTAATGATACAAGCAAGCAAGACATTTTGTTCTACATTTACATTATGCACAGAATATATTTGATTTCCCTATTGCCCTGTTACAATCTTGGTCATTTAGCCAATTACGCCTGGCCCTGGAGAGGAGAGTTCCGCAACTAAGCATCATGCTTGATAGTGATCAACGTGTAATGTTGAAAACCAATATATAGTGAGTTGTTTAAGCAACCACATCCTTACCTCAATATTCTTTAGACCATGGACCCAGGAGTTTGATACTCCTAGTGAGGAGAATGAGTGGCCACCCATAGGGGCTTTGTGTAGAAGCTGGACTTTTAACAGAAAAATGTTGCAAATAGAGGGTTCTCGTTTGGGTGCTTGGGCGACGCTGCCGAGATACAAAGTTAAGGTGTGAGCTGTAGAATATTTTATAAAATAAGCACAATATCATAAATTGTAATGGAACTAAGATTATGGGATGCTCTTGAACATTGGGGCACGGGCCATTAAGAAGAGTCTAGCGTCTTTATTTTGAACGTATTGGAGCAGGTCATTCAGAGATTTACTTATGCCCTCATCCTGAGAATTACAATAGTCTCATCTCAACCAAGCCAGGGCGGCCACTGCCATCCATTGACCATCTGCTGAGAGAAGCAGAATACGGTTCCTTAAAGTCCTCCACTACAAACTGCAGGTACTGATGATGCTCGATAAGCCATGATAATCTTATCACCAGTCTTAACCCCAAGACATTTTACTGCAAAAGATGTGGCAGAGGGTGCACCAAGCTCAGCTGGTCAGAAGATGCCTGTCCAAAATGGCCTCTGCTTTATCAGAGTTCAGTTTACTCCAGTTGTTAGTCGTCCATTTCTTTGTCTCCACGTAGCATTGGCGTAAACCCCGAGCTGTGACTGAAGGGCCATAAGTTGAAACAGGAGTTGAGTGTCATCGGTAGAACTTCAAAGGAGCAGATCAACATGGCCAATGGCTGGACATGAAAAAAGGTAGGGTTACAAGCAAATACCCCGGGGGGTACCGCAGGTAACAAATTACATCTTAGACGGGAACTTACAAAGTAGAACCCTTTGCAAACAGTTTTTCTTTAAAAAAAATAATAAAGCTGCCCAGTTATGCCAACTTCTGCTAAAGATGGTCTGGTCAACCATTTCAAATGCCGCTGAAAGCTCTAGCAGTATCCGAGCCCTAACACGTTATCTGCTGACTTACGAAGATCATCTGTGGCAGCTGCTGATGCCACATCAGTTCCTTGTCCTTGATGAAAACGCAGTTCTGCACCGTCCAGGACTGGGCTGTTCTCTAAGTGGGAACCAAGTGGGCGCCACACCGCACACCATTTTGTTTATTCTTTTAGCAGCTGCAGCCATTAATGAGAGGGGTCAGTAGTTGATGGATATGGTAGGATCTAGGCCTAGTTTCTTTAGGAGGGGCCTCAAGAGCCTTTCCTTGATCTCTCCAAGCCTCCTTCAATCATTAAAAAACCCTTAAATAAGAAACTCACTGTCCATGAGAAGGTACTCGATCCATCGTACATCCCGCACCTAAGCTAGCACAAAGTGAAGGAGCTCATGAGCTTGGAACCATCAGCCAAATATTTACTGCCTTAAGATCACCTCAGGATCCCCCTTCCAATGAAGCTCCTTCATTGGTCAACTCCTGTACTAATGGAACCTGTATCTGCAGTAAGTAATTCAACTTTGACACAGAGCCTAGTTTCCACCTTCCTGGCTCACCTGTATTAAAAGGGCCACATGATGATTGCAGACCTGGCATTATTTATTGGGAGTGGGAGGCTCAGGCAAGATGGCAATTTGCTTTTAAGTGTGCTTCTAGGCTGCTATATTTGGGCTGCAGAGGAGTGAGACCCTGCCAGTGGCGGCTACTCAGCTGTGGCGGAGGAGTGTTGCCCCACTGCTTTCAAGCAGTGCGAGAAGTAAGAACGTAAAATGATAATACCTTTCAATTATTATCATTTTATGTGTGTGCTGCTTGGTGGGCGGGGCTGCTCTGCTCTCAAAGCAAAGCATGGGAGGGGGTGTTTGCCCACTCCTAAGTGCGCAATGACTGTTTGGTCTGCCCTCTCGGGCCACCCAAACCAATCATGCGCACTTTCCCCGTTCTGCATGCAGGCTGAATTCCAGCCTGCATGGAGAATATACCCAGGCCCCCATTCCCTGGTTGAGAGTCGAACCAGGACGCTCAATACCAATGTGATTGGTCAGTGGGGCCTGGCTTTGCTTCCTGTTACTCGAGAAGAGCAGGAGCAGAGACGCGGGACCCGGTGGCAAGATAAGTAGTTTTTTCAAATTATTTTTTTATTATGCGTAATTGAGACACCTCTCCCCTCCCCCCATCCCCCGAGTGACCCTCCCTGACCTCCCCACATGCCCACCCCCACCCACGAGCCATGCCGGCCGCCACTTGGCCCTGCGGTCCTACCCGACTCTGAAATAAACATGCAGGGTATTCGAGGTATACCTAGTTTTTTTTCCCTTGAGAGGCACCTTCAAGATAGCAGTGCCTCGCTATGAAAAAGTACTACTTTTTAACCCTTTTTCTAGTGGGAAAAGCTCCTCCTGCCTTTGGTTCCCAAACAGTCCATCCTACTTGGAGGCTCATACTCCGTCACGTTGCATATTCAGTGGTTTGTGGACAGCAAGTCCACGCGTGACCTGTCTGCTGCTGTGCCCACCCTAGCCTCCGTTTCTTTAAGGATGGATTCCCTCGCTTCATTATGGCACCAAAGCACTTCGACGCCTAGTCATGGGTAGTAAGCACTATATAAATACAATACAATTACAATCACTAGTGCTGTAAGTGGGATGAAAAAAGGTGGGTCATCTCTGAAAGGGGCGTGGCCAAAGAAGTGTACCTAAGAGCTAGTTTCAAAGAGTCATTTAGACACAGACTGAAATGGGAACCAGGGTCCTGTGCTACACACAGTGTGACACCTGGCCTGTATTTAGTACTTGTGTCTTTGTTTTCTGTCAGTGCATCAAAACACATCACACAGCAATTAACTCTTACATTTTACAGAAGGCAGACCTAATGGCTTTACCAATGCTTGTCGACACTGATTTTTACTCATTGTCAGATAAGAGCAGCAACTCCTATTGCTTCATTTACATCATTTTCCTCAGCAATCTCCCTTTCTGAATTAGTCACTTAAGCCCTTTTCTCCACACCTTTCTCTTTCTAATCTGCATGCTTCACACTTTGTTTACATCCTGTCTTTTCACTCTCGCCTTCTACATGTACTTCTCTTCGTCTTGTCTATTTCTCCATCGTCTCTACCACACACTTTTCTGCCCTTGGGACTGTCCATATTGTAACAGCTGTGTACCTGCTTCACATACTTGCCCACAGAATCATAACTTCGATTTACATGTATGTACCCATCACTCTGTGAGCTCTGCAGAGGCCAAGAATGGGATGAGCATGCAGTCAGAACGGCTTTTATGACCGTGAAGCAGCTGTCTTGAGCCTCAGTACAAGAGCTGTCAGTCGTGGCCCGCTATGGACAGCCAGCCACACCATGAACTCACCGAGACATCGAGAGGTGACCCCGTGAACAGTATTCACGAAACAAGACGCATTGCATGAAAAGCAAGCCCTGAGAAGCACATTGGTCCAGGGGCGTAGCTTGGACAGTAAAATTGGTGGGGAGTTGACCTTTAAACTTCCCAACAATCACACTGCCATATCATGGTAAAACACATTATTTGAGAAGCAGAGCATGAGGGGGCTTGGGGATGGGGTAGCAGTACGGATTGTCATGGTTACTTCAAAGACAATATGTTGTAAAATAACCAACAGTTTTAAGAGCTTCAAAACTGAGAGGAGAGAGACATTGTGTGTGTGTGTCTGTCTGTCTGTCTGTGTGTGTGCATGCAAAAATCCTGGTGCAATCCGACAACCACCTCACCATACCCCACTGAAAGCAACTGTGCCCAACTATTCACTAGAGAATAGATTTTTGGGGGGTGTGACACCCCTAACACCCCCTGAAGCTACACGCATGCATCTGTCAAAAGCACTGCTTCTGTGAAATGGGGACACGTGTACCATGAAACAGGAAGTACAACATGTGAAACACAACTGACTGCTTCATTGATGTGTCTTCCTTAAAGGGTTCTTGGACACATTGTCGAGGAAGAGGCCAGTCAGTGCTTAATTTGAGCCGGTGCTTTCCGGTGCTCAGCACCGGCACTTAATTGGTTTCCGGTGCTCAGCACCAGCACCTAATTGTCAACACTATACTTGGAACAGTCTACCACATGGTGGCGCTGCTCATCTAATTTAGAGATGAGCAGAACAACTGTTGTTTAGGAATACAATATACATTAAAATTGCTAATACCT
Source organism: Calotriton arnoldi (assembly GCA_963921515.1). NCBI lineage: Eukaryota > Metazoa > Chordata > Amphibia > Caudata > Salamandridae > Calotriton > Calotriton arnoldi. The sequence continues at coordinate 3,561,228 of CAWUFW010000109.1, read as the reverse complement.
GCCTCCCCAGCCATTCCTTTAGCTTTGGGGTCCTGGAGTAATCTGAACTGTCGCAATTACATGCGAGAGAGATGGTTAGTAGTTGTTTTGACAGCAATGACATGGGCGATGGGTGGTGCAAGCTGCAGTAGTCTCCTGGTCAGAGCCCTGGCACTTAATATTTTACAAATTAAGCACTGAGGCCAGTGTTTTACTAGTTAAGTTACAAACATGAATGCACAGCCTGCTTGGGACCTGTTTCAAGGTGTATTTTGAATGTCTGCTGTTGCTGAGCTGTGACAGGACTTGAAGCCCCCAGGCCACCACCGCTGTCTGGAAGTACCCAGGGGCGGAGGAGTGCTAAAGGCATCTCTGGGAGTACCCAGGGGCGGAGGAGTGCTAAAGGCATCTCTGGGAATACCCAGGGGCGGAGGAGTGCTAAAGGCAGCTCTGGAAGCTGCGTTGATAAATACCCCAATATTGTACCCAGTGAGTGTGAGGCCGACAGTCTCTACGTAGATTTAGTGGGAGGGCGAATCATGGGCTTGTCTCTAGGAGAACAGTGTGTGTTCCCTGAGGGCAGTTTGCCAGGCCGGGCAGCTGAAGATCCCTCTGTCCATCCACCTCCTAACAGCAGCCCCCTTGTCCTCAGTCTATCAAGGGTTACTCCTGTGTGAAATAGGTCACACAGGGCTGGACTCTGAACCTTAATCAGCCCAGCCACAAATGCTCAAACCAGCCGTGTTCCCTTCTTCTCCTTGTGCAATCGCTGTTTCCATCCATCCATCCATTCTTTCTCTCTCCTCTCTGTCTTCTCCCTCTCTAATCTTTTCCTCTCTACCTCTCCTCCTCCCTCCCTCTCTTTCTCTCTCCCTGAAGTCTCCCTGTACCTGCTGCAACTAACCTCTGGGTGCTGCGGAAAGTTCCCGAGGCAACGGAAGCAACTCTAGACTTTCAAAACTGGCCTCCAAGGGCTTCAGCCCACCAGGGAAATGCCCGGTGGAATAAAAGACCTGTCCAACCCTGGCAGTACCTGTCATTCAATCCCGTCCCTCGAGCATTGAGACTGCAATGGGAGCACCGATGTCAGATAGCTATGCTATGTGCCTTTCTTAGGAATGTTACTCTGGTTTTCCCCACACACTCTCTCTTTCACTTGCTTTCTGCTTCTCCCCTCTCTCCTTATCTCTCGCTTTTTCTCTTTTTTATTTCATTTCTTCTCTTTATCCTCCACTGCTTTCTCTTTGGTTTTGACTATCTTTTTTTCCTTAGTGTATGATCTACTTGTTCTTTCCCTCTGCTTGATTATTTTCTCTCTCCTCATCTCTCACTGTTTGTCTCCTTCTGCCTCTGTTCCACACTTCTGACCTCTTTCTAGCTCTCTCCCCGCTACTTCCTCTCTGTCTCCTGCTTCTCTTTCTGTATTGTCATCTATTGCTCTCACTCTGTTATCTTATTTCAGATTCTCTCACACTTTCTTCCTTTGTCTCTTGCTGGTTGTTCACTATGTCTGTTCTTCTTTCCCTTGGTCTCGGTTTATCTCTCTGTTCCGCCCCTTCTCTGGAGTCCTCTCTCTCGATCTTCTGTAACGACATGGCAGGGTTACCTCAAACTTTTTTCCTTCTCCTCCTCTTTTTCTGACCATCTTTATGTTGGCTTTAGGACTCTGGGCACTTTACCACTGCTACCCAGTGCTAAAGTGCATGTGCTCTCTCCTCTAAACATGGTATAATTTGGTTTACACTTGTTTGGCATATTTAGTTTACCTTCAAGTCCCTTGTAAAGTGGTATTCCATATACCCAGGACCTGTAATCTAAATGCTACTGGGGGACCAGCAGCACGAGTTGTGCCACCCACAGAAGTAGCTTTTAACACTTATATCAGGCCTAATATTGCAGGGCCAGTGTGTGCAGTTCATTTCCACTCCAACTTGGCATTTAAAACCACTTGCCAAGCCTTAAACACCCCTTTTATTACACAGAAGTCACCCAAAAGGTAGGCCTTAGGTAGCCCTATGGGCAGGTAGCTGTGTAACTAAAAGGTAGGATATATACTTTTAAGTTTTGCATGTCCTGGCAGTGACAAACAGCTACATTTGTTTGCACTGTTGTGAGGCCTACTCCTGTCCTAAGATAGCATTGGGGATTCCTTTATGCACTTTTAAGAAGTAATTCCTGATCAGAAAGGAGTAGCTTTTTCATGTTTCATATCTTTGGAATGGTAATGATGAATACTTTCTAGTTGGATTTGATATTACTATTTTAGAAATGACACTTTTAGAAAGTGGACATTTCTCTGCTCTTAACTTTGCTCTCTGTGCCTGCAGCCTGTCTCCATTACACGTCTGGGCTGGGTGACAGCTACACTTTGTGCATTTCCTCAAAACAGCCACAAACACAGGAAGGGTGGGTGTGATATCCTATCCTTAGTGGACTTGCTCCATCCACAGCGCACCTCCGTCTGGTAGCTGCTGCTGCAGTCCCCTCCTGCTGCTGCTGGTGCCAACGACCCAGAGGTCAGAAGATCGAGGCCCTCCTCCAACCGCAGGCTCCTGCCTGCACCTCATCCCTGGTGTTCCAGTGGTAGAGCTTCACTGCTCTGCTGCTTGACTGCCCTCCTGTGCCTCTTTTTGCTGTTTCTGTCCATCTCTCTGTTTTAATTTTCTGCCTCTGCCTTTGCATTTTCTCTTGCTTCCTCTGGCTTTTTGCTCTCTGCTTTTCCTCCTGTTTTCCCGTTTTCACCACATTCTCCCTCATTGCTGCTACAATCTCCATGGCTCCACCCCCTCCAGTTCCTTTTCCTGTGTTTCTCCCCTCCCAGCTCCCCCGCAGCATTACCTAATAGCGGTAGCGCGCAGCGGGTGCGTTGCTTGCGTGCAAAAGGCAAGCCCGTCTGTGCCTGGACCTCGCCCAACGCCAGGGACCCTACCTCTCGGACCCCCCACCGCTACGACGCCAGGACCCTCCTTGCCCTCATCCCGGGATGACATGCTGCCTGCCACCTAGCATCACCAATGAAGACTCTTGGACCATTGGCCTGCCGGAACTGCTACCGCACCTTCAGCCACGCCAGCCCCAGTCGCTGCCCAGCCAACCGACAGCGCACCCGTCTGCCTCAACTGAATCCTCCTCAACGTGTGGTCCCTCCACAAACATGCCATGGAAATCTGGGACCTCCTCGACGCCACCGCTCCTGACATCACATTTTTCACGGAAACCTGGACAAACCCCTGCTCCGGACCAGACATCGCCATTGCCATCCCTGACGGCTACAAGATCACCCAAAAGAACCACCCTGACCGCCCGGGAGGAGGCATCGCCATCGTCCACAAATGCATGCTCCAACTAACCACGCACTCTAACACCCCCACGACAAACATGGAACACCTCCACTTCCAGATCCGGACAAATCCCAACACCACCCTCGTCTACACGTCCCCCGGCCCACCGACCCCCTTCACCACTCCATCATAGACCTCATCGCACCCCTGGCTCTCACATCCACCGACTACATCAACTTCCACTTGGACAACCCCAGCGACCAGAACACCGCCTCCCTCCTGTAGAACCTCGCCAACATCGGACTGAAGCAGCTAGTCACCACACCGACCCACGCAGCTGGACACACGCTTGACCCCATCTTCTCCGCCAGCGAGAACATCAGCTACAGCCACACCACCGAACTCTCCTGGACTCACCATCACTGCGTACACCTTGCCTTTGACACACCCACTGTACACCACCACCATCATCATCGCCCTTCCAGCCGCAGCTGGATCAAGGCCACTGAAGAACTCCTCGTCAACTCCCTCAGCACAACCATTCTGCCAACACCCACGGACGCTAACACCGCAGCATGCAGCCTCCACCAATGGATCTCCAACTGCACTGACACCCTGGCACCCCTCAAGAGAAGACCAGGCAAACAATGATTCAAGGCGGCCAGCTGGTTCACCCCCACCCTCCAGACGCACCTGCAGATGTCTCGAGAAGAAATGGAGGAGCAACAAAACCCCGGAAACTCACGCAACCTTCAAGTCCGCCATCAACGCACACCCCTTCCTCCTCAAAACCACTAGGAATCCAAGATAGAACCAACGCCAACACACACAACAGCAAAGAACTCTTCACCATCATCAAGGAGTTCGCCAGACCCAACAGCGAGATCGCAGACATTCCCCCTTCCATGACCTCTGCAACAAACTCAGCACTTTTTTCCTCCACAAGATCAGAAAGATTTACGACAATTTCGACACCCTCGACCCGGCCACCATACCCGCCACCATCGCAGACAACCAAGCCACCCCTCAACAGACCGTGCTCTGCTGGACCCTGCTCACCACAGAGGACACGCTCAAGACCATGAAGAGCATCCACTCAGGGGCCCTGATGGACCTATGTCCGTACCACATCTTCCACAGAGCAGCCGCCGCCATCACCCCCCAGCTCCGCAGCACGATCAACTGCTCCATCGAAACCGCCACATTCCCAGATGACTGGCAACATGCTGAATCAACCCACTTCTGAAGAAGCCATCCTCGGTCCCGAAGGACCTCAAGAACTTCAGACCGATCTCCCTCCCCCCCCTTCCCAGTAAAGGTCATAGAGAAGGCCATCAACGCCCAACTCTCCGTGTTCATCGAAAGAAACCACATCCAGGACACCTCCCAATCTGGTTTCCACAGCAACCACAGCACAGAGTGTGCACTCTTCGCTGCCACAGACGACATCCGCTCCCTGCTCGACCGGGGGCGAGACAGCAGCCCTCATCCTACTAGACCTATCGGCCTCTTTCAACACCGTCTCCCACCGCACCCTAATCACCAGACTCCACGATGCTGGCATCCACTACAGGGCTCTGGACTGGATCCACACCTTCCTCACTGGCTGGACCCAGCAAGTCAGACTACCACGGAGATCAGCTGTGGAGTCCCCCAGGGCTCCTCCATGAGGCCCACCCTCTTCAACATCTACATGGCCCCCTTGTAGCCATCGTCAGAAGACACAGACTCAACATTGTCTCCTACGCCGACACCTAGCTGATCCTCTCCCTCACCAATGAACCCTCAACCGCCAGAACCAGCTTCCACAGTGGAAAGTAGGCCGTCGCGACTTGGATGAAGGACAGCTGCCTCAGGCTTGCCTCCTGTTTTCTGAAGTCCCAAGGACACAAAAGACTACCTGCAATCCTGCTCGTTCTACTGGACTCTGTCATCTGTGAGTCCTACCCTTGCCTGAGGTGCCCCCTCCAGTCCTGGTCCTCAGAAGTGGGTGCTGCAGCCGATTTCTGCAAAAAAAGGATGCATCCCCCGACTGCGTGAGATATTCTGTTGCATTGCCCTTTGACGCCGGCACAGAGGCCGCTCGACAGCGGATCCACAGCCTACGCCGCTCGAAGACGACGCTCTGCGCAGCCCGACAACGCATTGCATTCACTTCAGTGGAGCCCGATGACACAGTGACTTGACTGTGTGGAAAAGATAGCTGTATCGTGCCCTCGACATTGAGGCTTTGCTCCATACAAGGTACTTTTTCAGCAGACCCTGTGTGGATTCAGTAGACGGCCAGCCCTCCATCGCTGTTTCTTCGAACTTTGAATCTGCACCAGTCCCTCAAGACCTCAAGTAACCTTTTGACCGCTAGTGACTTCTAAGCACTGTTTTCACATTTAATCTTTAAAAATTCATATCTCGACTTCTACTAATTGGATTTTTGTCGTTTTTGTCATGTTTTAGAATTTCTCTAATCCTGTTTGGAGTATTTTTGTAAAGTTTTCATTGTGTTACTGCGAGTGTGTTGCACAAATACTTTATACATTGCCTCTTAAGTTAAGTCTGCCTGCTCTGTGCCAAGCTATCAGAGGGTGAACACAGGTTAATTTAAAGTGTGTATCTGGCTTACTCTGACTAGAGTAGTGGTCCGTACTTGGACAGGGTGCAAACCTCTGCCAACTAGAGATCCCGTTTCTAACATGCTAGAATTCTCCTTTCAAATTAAAGAAGAGTAGATACTCCGTACCTCACTGTAACAGCCAATAAAAGCACTGGTGAAGTCTCATTATCTCGATCTATGTTCTGTCTCTGTCGCTTTCTCTCTTCTACATTCTCTTTTGCGTCTTCTCTTTCTGCCTACTGTTTTTTCTCTTTCTCACTCTGTAATCTCTTGTCTCGCACTTCCTGGCTTATTTTTTTTCTCTTGCTCTCTCACTCTTTTCTCTTGCTCTGTTCTCTATATATTCATATCACCCTATATATATATTTATATATAAATATATGTATAAATGTGTGTATGTGTGTGTTTGTATACCTTCTCCCTCTTTATCGGTTTCTCTCTCTCCCTTCTGCTCTGCTTCCTTCCCCTTTTCCTCGCTGCCAGCTTTCCGTTCCTCATATCACCCGGCCTGTCTTCTGGTGTCACGTCAGTATTATGAGTAGGGCTCCCGGTTTTATGGTATTTATTTTCTTGACATTTCCGTCTGTATTTATCCATATTTATTTTTTGCTAATTTTATCTGTATTTATCCATTTTTATTTTGGGTTTTGTGAGACAAATGAAGCAAAAATAATACATTTCCATATTTATTTAAATGATAAAAGTAAACTTTTATCTGAATGTATGACAGATTTCAATAATATGAAGTCCCACAGATGATAAATCAATACACATTTATGAAAATATGAACATTTTTGTATCAACCTTTGCATATCTACTGGAGTTAAAGCTTCATAACAATAATGTCTTTATTTTTTAACTGCTTACTTGTCAATCTTCACAGCTATTGGCCTGACAGTCACGACTTAAAGTATTTAGAATCACTCAAAAAAAGACTAATTTCTGTTTTTATCCACATTTACATATAAAAACAGACAGGAAAATAAATGGTTTCTGTCTGTATTTATCTGTAAAAATCAGTAAAAACGGAAAACAGGGAGCCTTAATTATGAGGCATGTTACAGCTCTGGCAGGGAGTGGGTGGAGGGGCTTCTTTCCTCCCACAGACATGTCAGTGTTGCCAGACAAGCGTGTAGTTGACAAGCATCAATGTTGACATGTGTTGTGCCATTCTCCCTCTTTCATGGGGGGGGGGAGGCTCTTCACGTCCTGCCCCTGGAGAACGTCATGAAACCTTCCACCCTGTTCACAAACACAGATCCAAACCTGCACCTGATGGACGACTTATTCCGAGCCCTATTTCATACCTTTGCAGAAGTATGTTAGACCAACGCTCCTGGGAAAATCATGTGGCTTTTGTGTTTCTTTTATTTTTGTGCTGGCATCACAATGTGAAATTGTGTACTTGCATTCGTGAAATACAGCACGTCTGTACGATGAATCTTTTTAGGTCTCGCTGAGCCAGCGCGCATGCGCTGCTCTGCGAGACATTTAGTAAGGGGCTTTTGAAAGTGCTACCAAAGAGGCTTTTTCCGGCCACCAGCGTGCGGTTACGCGCACAATGACGAGCAGAGGCGCCATATGGCTTTCCTCTCTCGTCATGGTGCGCACACATCGCACACCACTCGCCAGCCTGCTTTCACTTTTCCCATCGCGCGCGCGCGCACTACTCGAGTCCTTGTTCTGTCTGTGCTGCTTCAACCCAGTGCAATCTCCCCGCCAAGCAGTTGTACACCAGGTTTAGGGCTGTCTTGTTCTAATACGGGTTTATTCCAGGGCGATCTGATTCTATTGTTACCTCGCCCCGCGCGTTTCATTCTTATTTTTAAAGTTCGCAGTCATGGAGAAGTACACTGCTTCTATGACGGCGACTGCAGAGCGCCAGGCGCGTTTCGGGCAGTCAGTAAAGGACTGTTTACCGAGAAAGTGAACACCTTGTAGCGTTCACGTCATCGCCCTCACCAAGTAGTTGCTGAAGGGGTCGCGCAGCTCTAAGGTGAGTTGTACCGCGCTATAGCGCTTCACCAGCTGACTTATTTCCTGCTCCCGCATCGCTTGGGACTCCGGTCTCTAGCCCTGGTCTCTCCAGTTTACAGCTGCTGGTTCTTATCCTCGCGCGCGCCCTAATCCGTCACTTCCTATTCCCTTCACATTCTGGTAAGATAATGACCCAGCTCTTCAACAGCGCGGACAGCTGTGTTATTATTGCTTCATCTCTCTTTATTTCCCCGTCCCCCACACTTCCTTTTTCCATCCATGCTCGAAGGTTCTTCATTTTTCCTCAGCATGAGCCTGATCTAAACATTGCGCCACTCGAGAACCTCCTGCTGAGATATCCTTCTCTTCTACTTGCAATTTCAGGAGCATAGCTTTCTCTGGGAAGAAGCATGCTCCAATAACGGTCGTTCCATTCACGAGAGGTTCAAGAGAGCGCCACCAGCTCGTCCATTATCTCCCTTTTTCAAGCCCCCCGAGAAAACCGATGAACCCCTGAGGCTCGGAAGAAATGAGTTCGAGGCTAAAGGCTGGGGTAGTTTGAAGGATGTTTCCCCTCTAAACCGGCACGAGTCACTCACTCTAGGGGACTCTGAATACAAGGAGTTCATTAATTAACTGTAAATCGTAATCTAAATGTAGTATCCTGGCTCTCTCAAAACATTTAGGATCGAATTTTACGGATAGCAGAGCAGAGTTTTTTTCTTCTTTACGTTTTGGTGTATTCTTGGAACCGTTTTTTGTTTGTGTGCATTTAAAGGCCAAATTGTACCTACAAAACTGGACATTTTACTGCTAATCTACTGATTACTCAATTTTCAATATTGTGATTTCTTTTTGACGTAAGTGCTTCGCCTAATGTTTAGTTTCTCTTGGGTCGAACAACACCAACACGTTTTTTTCAACCTGTTTGTCCTGTAATCTTGTGCAGCGAGGGGGGGGGGGGTTGCTTTTCCCTCCTGCTGCTGTCAAGGTCAAAGCGAAGTTCTGCAGACAGTGCCATTTTACAGTAAATAATGAATGAATGAAAACAAATACGGTCTCCTTACAATGAGTACCTGAACACAATTTTCCGTAATTGTGTGAAGTTTAAAAATATATTATATCTATCGGGAAAATCAAGTGAGGGTCGATTTTGTTTATTCAATAATAAATCGCATGAATGGTTATTTTCTGGACTAAATACAATTAATAGCAAAGGGTCTGACTATTTACTTCACTCAAAGAAACACACTCCGACTTCGAAGAACGTATCAGCCTCGCAGAAAACTTCACAAAATCAGATGCTTGTGCTTATTACAAGAATGAAAACAACAACGTGTTCGAATCGCTTCTTACAACTTCTGTCTGCAAACTTTTTCTCTCCTTGCACCACGATTCAAAACAAGCACGATTTACTTGATTTTTGTGTTCATGTCATAAAATGGAAGTCCAGTCTAGCATGAAAACTCTGTCTTAAACTAAGCCAACCATCTCAAATCAGAACTACCAGTCCCAGCATGCAAAGTGGGCCTGGCCGGACTACCCTTTCCCCGCATGCATTCAACTGGGAAACTGATCTGACATGTTTTGAAGGACAAGTAGATTTCTTTCCTACATAATTGTTTTCAGGACACTGTGTTTCTAGTCCAGGGATTTCATGTTCCAATATTATCAGGTGGGTGAGTTCAAATAGTTTGTTATCATTGCCTGACTACAAGTCCTGCTACACATTAGGTTGCAAAATAAAATCAGAGTACTAGAAATGAGGCGTCTTGATGAGTTGTGTGGCAACCTCATGGTCATGGCCGACAGTAACAAGCACGTGTAGGGACTGAGGTGTGTTTTCACACAAATATTGGATAATATATGGAAATGTTAAAGACTACGGCTCATAGCTTGCTATTTTATTGAAATTTTTAGGAAACAGTCCATTTTAAAGCACATTGCACTGGCAAACTTGGTCAAAATCAGATACGATTCTACAAATGGGTGGGGTGAGGTTTACCCAGCTCTTTCTGGTAAATATATAGCACATTTACAGTTGTAACGCACTTTTCGCCAAAATCACAGATGGAAATATCTCTAGTCCTGGGTTTTCGTTTTTATAGGTCATTGTTTTTAGGAGTGTGTTTCCAATTTGTTTGAGTCACTTGAACGGAGACTACTCACTGCATGCACTAGTTTATTAGAAAAGGCATCGGACAAGGAGTTCCAACAGCTAAAAGTGAACTGGTAACAATAGGGTGGGGGGTTTACAACAAGTAATATAAGGAAAATTGCGTAAATAGTGCTTTACAAATTACATGGAGGGCATGCAATTTCTGCTCAAGAAATATGTGAGAAATTGTTCCATTTAGAGCACAACATTATAGGAATATTTGACGAACTCAGTGTTGTAATTCGCAACTGCTGACTGGCTTCCAGGTCGAGTGCAAAGCACCATTAACACACTCTCCTCTTCCTTCTTTCCTTGTCTTCAGCATACACAAGCGCAGTCTCTTTATACGTCTATAATCTTCTCTTCCCTTCTTTCTCTTTCTTGCACACCATTTCTCCTACACAGTCTGGAGTTCATTCACCACTTCATGTACAAACTACCTATCCCTCTCAATCTTCCTTTCTATCTATTCTATACAGATCTCACCCCCTATCTGTTCACCATGCTACATAATTCCAATACACAAATACACTACATCCCACACAATTCGACAACTAACAATTCTAATTCAAGCCACATAATTCCACTATAAACAACATACATCCACTCCACTGCAAACAAAAAAACATAAGTTAAAAATATTGTCATTTACAACGCCAATAGCTCTAACTTTCACCAATGCGAGACCAATTTGCATTGCAAATGCTTGTTTATTTTTATTCTCAAATGTGAAAATATAACATTTTCACATTATTAAAAAAAAAGAACTATCTTCCTTTAACCCCTTTGTGGGGGTTTTGTTCTCCTTCGCATCCTAAAAATGGATTTACTCCAGTCCTGGTCAGGAGTAAATCTCCGACTCTTTCCAGGGAAGGGAAGGGTAGGAGTAAAGTCTCAAGGATGAGTACGTCTTGAGACGCCCACTACCAATCCTTTGTGTGGGAATTACTCCAACATAATATTGTGTTCTCATCAGATATAATTAATGCAGAAGTAAATGGATTTATAGCTGATAAATCAACTTTAGTGTACGCCTGGTATACGAAAATCCATTGCACTCGTAAACTATGTTACGAACACAAATGGCTTCATAAATCGGCCCTATGTCGTCGCCATACCTCGTGGAATGATAGTTGTGTTTGTCAGGCAACGCGACTTTCTTTTCCACCCCTTACCCTGGCAATAGGGTGGCATATGTTGCCTGTAAGGGCAATATAGCCCAGCTCTGCAGCAGGCCCTGCGCCTGCCTAGAATTGTGGTACTGTTGAACCATTGAATGCCTAGCAAATGTTCATCCGCACTGCTAACTTATTCTTCCCACACTGGGAGTTATCTGTGCTCGTGGTTAACCCTCTTTCTTCATTCATCTTCCAATTTTAGTAACTTGCCTTTAAACAAGCACCGTATTCGTCAGCGCCCCTGCTCACAGCATTCTGCCCTTCTCAATCCAGACATGCAGGTAGAGTGCCATCCGGCCTCTATATGTCATGGAGTCACCTCACACACACCGGGAGGGCCCGACACCCCCCAAAGGGATACATTAACGTGATGTGGACCGCTTGTGGCCACTCCCAGATAGTAACTCACTGGTGGTCTTGTTTCATGGTATGTGTGATGCTTGGCCTATGAATGTGTCCCAATATCTTTGTGGATAGAGACCCTTCTATTTTAGGGGTAGGCTGTAAACTCCTCTCCTCCGGCGAGGTTCGTGGAGTTTTGCCCAATCCATGATTCGCTTGGAGCACGGAGTTTTGGAAAAACTCTGCCAACCACTGCGTGTCAGAGTTTTTTCTTTCGCTCAACTCGCCAACGTTAAGTTGGCGAGCGAGGAAGTCGAGCGCTAGACTGCCTCCTGGCGAGATTTCTCAATGTGGCAGGTCGCTGCCGCTCGCATTGAGAAAGCTGCTGCTCATGTTGAGAGTGGGTGGTGCTTGAGTAGAAAATCTCCTTGAGGGGCAGAAAGAAACAGCGCCATTCGAGCTGATTTTATAGTTCAGGACAAGTTCCGGGTGCTAAAAATCAGCACCAGCAGCTCAACGTACTGAACTCCGCCACTTGTGGAACTCCGCGGACTCTCGCTGCTTTTTAAATAACTCTGTGGAATTCCACAGAGTGAAACTCCACGAGTTCTACCCACCCATACTCTATTTCATGTTCACAACGTGCTGCTGTCTAGGGTATAATCAGAAAGAAGGACCACAGCACACAACTCTAATTTTGCATGTAAGGCACACACACACAATCTATTTACTTTTATCAGATATCACATACCCCAAGCCACCACTTTCTATTATGGCCACACCAGCGGGTTTCTCAATATTTTTATTCATTAATATATGCTGTGCATTTACTGTACCGAGGTACCAGATTCTTCCAAGTACATAGGCAAATGATTTGATTGGCAGTTGCTATTGGGTAAATGCATTAATTACACTTACCTTTAGTGCGTTGCCTCCATGTGATTAAATGCCCCTCTTCCTTAACATAATATAGAGATTGCAAGTCACTGAATAATTCTCTAGCCTTCTAGAGTCACAAGGATCAGTCAGTGCCTTGTGATGTCACATGACTTTCATCCTTCTTCTTCTGTACATTTGGGGTCTGTTATTCCTTATAATAGGTGGTTCCTGATTATCAATTTCTCTCAGTGATGCGAAAGAATAAATGAATATTTCTTGGAAGCTAGGGACTGTAAACTGAGAGTCTCACGGAGCTCCCAAATCCATTTACATTCAGATAAAGAAACTGAGACATAGGGATTTAGCCAGGATCACGCAATTTGGTTAATTTGGAAATACCAAATTCAAAGCCAGATCTGCAGTTTTCCAGCACAGAAGAGAACAAAAAGGCATGATCAGGGTTTTGTGTAACGTGGTACGGCTCAGCGTCGGTATCTGAAAGTGATAAGGGGTCAGATAAGGCAAGAGAAATTCTAAAGAGAGGAGAGATCAGGGCTGAGAGAAGGAAATGGAAGAGCTAAGGTTCAGAGAAGGGAGAAAAACTGAAGCGAGGAGGAGAAAAGAACAGATCATAGCTAAAGATGGGAAAAGAGAAGATGAAAGGAAAAGAAAGGAACACAGGCTGGAAGAGAGGAAATTGTGGGAGACCAGGTAAGATGAGAAAACGAAGACCAGTGCTGAGAAGTTGAGCAGGTGGAATGAAGAGGGTAGGAATGGTGATGGACAGATGGGAAAAAATAAGGGGAGGAGATCAGGGGATTTGAAGGAATCAATCAAAAAGGTCTGATAAGAGGTGGGAAGTTGGGCTAGGTAAATAACTACCGCCTTAATACTTTCCTCCTCAAATTAGGCCCCAGTGCTAACCAAGCAATGCTGCACAAAATACACTTTTTGGGGGATGTTTGGCCTATTTTTGGCTCCAATCCCTCCCACTCATGGACCCTCACAGGAGATCTGAGGGGATCCGGTAGGGTGTCTGGTGCGACACAGTAAAACTCATGAATGTATAATTGGATAATGTTTACAGACCGGACACTGTTTCTGTGTGTTTCATGCGTGCATCAAACATAGTTCTCTGCACATAAACAGGGGCTCTGGCCATCCAGCCCTTCTCTTGCCTGATGCAAAAGAAAATCCCACAAAATACTTCATTCACAAGGACAGGTGGAGAGAATGAATGAAACGCACCCGAATGAGAGTGAGGGTGGGTGAGAGTCATTCTGGAGTATGTTAAGTAGTGTTGCTGTGGTACGTTTTCACAAACTTGTACATGCCTTTAGAAATTGGCCCCAAAGTATCTAAAAAAGGAATATTCCGGGAATATTCAAATACAGTTCTTAGAAATAGAAAGGACTGTGCCCTCTTTGCACTTTTACTAACAGAGTTGGACATTTAGGGGCTGAATCACAAAGATACGCAGGATACATTAAAGACTATTTCCTGTGGTACTACTCCAGTGCTCCTAGGTGCATTAGTAAATCTGCCCTTTTTAGGTCTCGCCTAGGCAGCGCTTGCGCTGTCTCTTCCAGACATGCTGTATTCAGGATATGGGCATAAAGTTCCGCCCACTTTCCGCCCATCTTTTTAATTGGCTCCAGTCCCTGTCCTTTGTAAATGGTGGCTTTTCTTTGGTCAATAGGCTAATTAGTCCCTCCTTAGTACCACATTGTCTCTTCTTATAACCTCCCATGAAGACACCCCTGTTACATGTGTTGTTACTCCCTAGGTTTTAATTACAGCCTCAAGGCATTATTTTCTTAAAAGGCTTTAAGCAGGACACACACTTGGTCCTAAGCTAGGCTAACAATGGTTACTACACTCACTAGAACATCTCACATTTATATGAGTCCGTCTATAAATTTCCCTTCATCGGCTCCACACAGAGTACAACCTAATCTGAAATTAATGTAATAATTCTTTTGTCACATTTCAAAGCTACCAATTGTATATATGGACATAGCTATTTGAATGTACTCGTTTTACTGTCTTGCATGCAATGCATTATGGGTAGGGTGGATTTACCATATCTTCTGCAGGGTGCAGTACCATATGTGACCAAAAGAGGTCCCCTTTTGACCACGTATGGTACTGAACCCTGCAGCATGGCTAGGTAAAAAGCATTGCCATTTATAATGCGCTGTTTTTTGTTAACAAGGTGGATACTATTTATCGTTCTTTTCCACAAAAGCCGTCTTCTACGGCCTCTTGCTGCGTACCCCCCCCTTTGCATTCTCTGACAGCTATCCCCAGTATCTCACAGGAAGAGCTTACTCTTTTGAGTAAGAAAGTTAAATCTGGCTCTCCGGCTGATCCTCTAAGACCTGCTCAGTTTAGGGACTCACTGTCTCTTTTTTTTAACCTCTGTGCCAGATTATTAACTCCTCATTTACCACTGCTGTGGTTCCTGTTCTCTGGAAACAGGCTAGGGTCTCTCCCATCCTTAAAAAACCTTCGCTGGACCCTGCAAAGCTGGAAAATTTCCGGCCTATCTCCCTCCTGCCGTGGGTGGCTAAGATTGCTGTGGCCCATGTTAATAACATCCTTACTAAATTCCTCAATACTAATAATATTCTGGACCCTTCGCAAAATGGTTTTCGTGCGGGTCACAGCACAGAGACAGCTCTGCTGGCAATGACTGTTCACCTACAGACCATCCTGGACTCTGGTCATACTGCGGCTCTGATTTTACTTGATCTCAGTGCCGCGTTTGACACGATCTCACACGCGATTCTGCTACAAAGTCTGGAGGCTGCCGGAGTAGTGGGCCTCGCACTCGAATGGCTTAAGTCATTCCTGAGCGATAGATCTTTCCGCGTGTCAGCCCCCCCGTTCCTCTCCCAGCCCCACTCCATTGGGCAAGGGGTACCCCAGGGCTCGGCTCTGAGCCCCGTATTGTTCAATTTATATGTCCAGCCTCTTGCTACGGTGGCCAAGAAGATGGGCCTCACCATGGTCTCATATGCTGACGATACGCAGCTAGTGGTGGCCCTATCTGATGGTTCTCCGCTGGACGCCCTCAGGTTTAGGAGCGGCCTGGCCGCCGTGGCAGAGTGGATGAACTCTAACTGCCTTCAGTTGAACGCCACTAAAACGGAGGTATTGTTGGTAGGGAAGGACAGGAACCTCTGGAATGAGCAGTGGTGGCCTAGTGTGCTTGGAGACACCCCCACCTATAAGTTGGCGGTTAAGAACTTAGGGGTCTGGATGGATTCCACCCTTAGCTTCCAAGAACATACAAAAAAAGTCGCGGGCACCTGTTTTGGTCTCTTGCGGGGTCTCAAGCCGCTGCTGAGGTTTTTCAATCCGCTTACTCGCCAGCTGATTGTCCAGTCTGCTATTCTATCCAGACTGGACTACGCTAATTCGCTCCTCTTAGGAGCCAATCAGGCTGAGGTAATGCGACTACAGCGTGTGCAGAACGCGGCGGCCAGAGCCCTTTTAGGGCTCCCACGTCACTGTTCCGCCACTGACTCCGTTCGGCGGCTTCACTGGCTTCCGGTGGCCAAACGGATCCAATTTAAGGCACTCTGCCTATCCTTTAAGATCCTGAAACTTGCTTCACCCTGCCTCCTTGCCAATATGCTAACCCCCTACAAACCCCTGCGCGAGCTGCGTTCCTCGGGGCAGCATTTAGTCACTGTCCCCCAGGTGAAGCGTGCACGAGCCGGTGGTCGTTCCTTCCACTACACGGCCGCTAAACTATGGAATTCTCTGCCCCCTCAGATCCGCTGCCTAAATGACTTGCTGGCTTTCAGGAAAGCTATTAAAACCTTCCTCTTTCCACGAGCTTAGGCCGCCTACCCTCTTCTTCTGTTGCCTACCAGTCTCTCCTTTACCCTGCTACTCTCTGTTGCTGGCAGCGCCGGGACGCCTCTTCGCTGGGGCAGCTGCGCGCTTCATAAATCGGGCTAACATAACATAACATAACAATAACTCCAACTTTGTAGACATGCAGCGCTGGTTGCTAGCTCACTGGGGACCTCTAGGAGCAGCTTGCGGTACTGCACCGAGACATACAGTGCTGGTGCCTTGCTCACTAGGGACCTCTAGGAGCAGCTTGGGGTACTGCACCTAGACATGCAGTGCAGGTGCCTTGCTCACTAGGGACCTCTAGGAGCAGCTTGCGGTACTGCACCTATACATGCAGTGCCTGGTGCCTTGCTCACTAGGGACCTCTAGGAGCAGCTTGCGGTACTGCACCTAGACATGCAGTGCTGGTGCCTTGTTCACTAGGGACCTCTAGGAGCAGCTTGCAGTACTGCGAGGAAACATGCAGCTCTGGTGCCTTGCTCACTAGGGACCTCTAGGAGCAGCTAGCGGTACTGCACCTAGACATGCAGTGCAGGTGCCTTGCTCACTAGGGACCTCTAGGAGCAGCTTGCGGTACTGCACCTAGACATGCAGTGCTGGTACCTTGCTCACTAGGGGCCTCTAGGAACAGCTTGCGGTACTGTACTGAGACATACAATGCTGGTTCCTGGCTCACTTTGCAAGCATTTGCAATGCACTAGGTCTTGCATTACTGAAAGTATGATCTGATTCTCCCAGTAACTATACCTTTAATAGGATTGGCCATTCTTCCATCCTAGATTACATCATGGTGGAAACCAGGATATGTGGTAAGGTCATTGATTTCACTGTCTTGCCTCAGCATGACAGCGACCACAAATCCTTGATCTTGGAGCTGCTGTTGCCTGCCACTGGGACCAACTTTGACTCCAACATACCAGCAGGTGATAGATTAACTCTTACCAATAACAGGAGGAAAATTAGATGGTCATGGATTGAAAAGTCGCCTGAACGACTGGCTTCCCTATATAAATCAATTATACCCATTTTCCTGAAACTAGAAAAGTTTTCCTCCGTAGATGGTACTGCCACATTGGTAACAGATGTTGCCAAAATGCATGAGGCATTGACACGTTTTGGCCTGTGGGTACTCAGGAGGAGGGCAAAAGCAAAGCGGACGGGTTTTTTTTCTGGAGTTTTATATAGCGCGAACTTGACCCAAAGGTATCGGAGAGCTTTACATGAGCACCAGTTGCTTTACAGATGGACACATTCATTTTTGTTGGGCATGGGGAGATTAAGTGATTCGCCCAGAATCGCAGGATGTTGAGCGTCCCTGCCGAGACTTGTTCCCCAGCTTCAAGGTCGACCGCTCTAGCCGTAAGGCCCACCCTCTCCCCTAGGTCTTAGTTTGATGTCAGTTGCTGGGAGGCAAAGAGGACCCTGATTGAAGCTCTCAAATCCAAGAACAGAACTCAAATTAAAACAGCGAGGGCCCTCTACAAAGATAGTATTTTACTCGCGAAAAAAACTTGGGCAAACGATCAATGGGCATCCCTGAAACAGGCCTTAGTTGCTAAGGACATGAAAGCATTCTGGAGCATTGTTAGTACAGGTAGTAATCAAGGAAAGCAGGCCGTAGAGTCCAACATAGCAGCCAACAGCTGGAAAGAGCACTTTCAGGCCCTCTATTCCCCACTGGAGGCTGAGGCCAGTGTTCTGACCCTAGCAACCCAGCTACCACTAAACTCTTATGCTGTGACCCCCAAGTTGACACTAACCGAGGTTATTAGTGCCATAAGTCAAATAGCCCCTGGCAAAGCCCCAGGACTGGATAAGATACCTACCTGGGGATCTTTTCTGTGATGAGAATAATACTTTGGGGCCTTACTTATGGGTGATTTTAATGCCATATTACATGGGATGGTACTCCCTGCAACCTGGGTTGGAGCTGAGATTTTTCCTGTGCATAAAAAAGGGTCCCCTTTAATACCCACTAACCATAGGCCAATCAGCCTGATCAACGTAACCCAAAAAATCTTTGCACGAATCCTGTTGAGTCGCCTACAGATGTGGTTGGATGAACACAATGTGATGAGCACATTGCAGACTGGTTTTAGAAAAAAACATCCACTATTGACCAAATATTTAGGCTCCAGCGCCTCTATTGGAAAATGTTCCATTTGGAGGGAGGCAGCCTTTATGTGGATTTTGTGGATCTAAAAAGTGCCTTTGATTTGGCGCCTACGAATGCACTTTGGGCGGTATTACCACCTTCTCCGCGATCGGAATTCCGCTCGTGTGCTGGACATTCCGATCGCGGGCGTGGTCGTGACGAGCTCAGCTCGTCATGCGCACACGCCCACCGCGCGGCATGACGAGCTGAGCTCGTCATGCGCATCGAAGGGGTTAAGTGATATTGGAGTCCCCCACTATCTTTTGAACATGTTTAGGAGACTACACGAAGTTAACTTCGCCCAAATTAGGTCTGGGAAGCATGGGGAACTTACCTCACCTATCCCAATCAACAGAGGAGTTAGACAGGGTTGTGTCCTTGCCCCTACCTTATTCTGTATCTACAACAATGGTCTGGTCGGTGCTTTGAGCGGGCTGAAAGATATTGACGCTCCCAAGTTAGCGCATTAGATGGTGCCGGCATTGATGTTTGCAGATGACACCCTTTTGCTCTCCAAGACACCGATGGGTCTCCAGAGAATCCTTGATGCTTTTGGAGAGTTTTGTAGAAGCAGGTGGTTGGAGATCAACATACAGAAGACCAAATATATGGTCTTCAACCCCGCTAGCACAACCCGTCCTAAACCATGCATGAATGGCATCCAATTAGAAAGGGTGCCTGTTTTTGATTATCGAGGACTCGCCCTAACAGAAAAAATGGACTGGGGAACACAAATGGACAAAGCAAGTCTTAAGCTTGCCCAGACCACAGGTGGGCTGACCAAACTTTACAGAAATTCTTTTCATAAGCCTGTAGGCCCAGCTCTACAGATCTATAAAACCCAACTCAGGGGTGCTGCTCTTTATGGGGCAGAACTCTGGGGGCATCGCTCTCCAAAAACTATTATCAAGATCGAGAACAACTTCTTCAGACCGCTTTTTGGCCTTCCAGTGAGTTCCTCACTCACTCCACTGCGCTTGGATAAAGGGGTAAGACCAATCATAGAAGAAATTGGCTGTAGACCCCTAGCATTTTGGCGGTGATTATGGGTTACACCTGAATTGTCTGAGTATAGGACGGAGTTAAAGGAGGTCCTGGGGTTCCCCGGCATAGGGAAGCTGGCATGGTTTGCACATATTAAGGCAGGTCTTCACAATTTAGGTAGGGAGAGTCTGTGGAGAAATCCGGAGGAAGCCTGCTCAGGAATATCGCGCAAACAACTAGTTAGTAGCTTTAGGGCGGGTAAAATTGTGCAACTCTTTGAAAACTCTGTCACTGGTCCTCTAACAGACAACTTCCTGAAAATTAAGGATACCTATAAATTGGAGCCTTGTCTAGATGAGATAAAACCGGCACTAGACAGGAACCTCTATTTACAGTTCAGGCATGGCTCACTTCCTCTTCGCGCATGTACTAATAGGCTGGTAGCTCTGTCCTGCGGTGCCCTGCATGCAGTAGCCTAGAGGAGACTGAAACTCATGTATTCTTTTGTCCTGGGTATAATAAAATAAGGCAACAATGGTAGATTCAGTTGTGCAAGAACCTAGGTACAAGGCGCTGTGAAGAAGCATTTAGACTTCTGAAATATAACACCCAGATGGCAATCGTATATGCTGTATCATGTTTTTGAATCTCCTGGCCTTACGAGCCCCATGTGGCGGGCTCGTAAGGCTTTTTTTTAAACTGAAAAGAAACTGAATGCTGATTGATTTTTTTATACATGTAAAATATCAATTTTATCCAGTTTTATCTGGTTTTTAGTATCTTAAATCTGTTTTTTATATACTGTGGTTTTTTATTGTTCTTTTATGGTCCACGGACCGAAATAAAGATTTATATGATGATGAAAGTATGAGCTATTGGCGTTACATTATTATTTGCAACTCCACTACCTCAAACTATCAGTAATGCGAGACCTATTGCATTGCACTGAGTGTGCTTGCTAACTTCAAGGTGGTATACTATGAATATATCCTTTGAATACAATGTATATTTCCACGCAGATCAACCCCGCACTCAGACGGGGACTCTGGAGCAGAACGTAGCATTTTTAGTGACTCCAGAACTGCCTTCGACTACAAAAAGAATTGGCAAAGGATCACAATGCTTTACCATCCACAACCCAGTTTCCTCTACTCTTACCGTTGACTTTTTGCTTGTCTTTGACCATGTGTAGTGCTTCGCTGCCATCTGCTAGGTTTGTGCTAGAAAAATGCCATATACATACATATAGGGATGGCTTTAATATGTTAATACATGCGAATACAGGTTTAGGTTAACGTGCACTGTGCATGCCAGCGTTTGCATGCATTAACACATTAAAGAATGGCCCAAAGGCTTTACCTATGCTTGTTTTTACTACAGTTGTGCAGAATGCCAGATGAGTAATTGATCATGGCTGTGAATTTGATGGCTGCTTTAATCTACTATTTTAGAGTACTTGCCACTTTGTGTTTTGCGTTGTCTCGTGTTTGAATGGGTGCAAACCATGCGTGCAAGGAACAGGATGAGATACAAACGTGGACACTATACAACACCACATCCTTTCCCTGCAGCAGTCCCTCGGTCCCACTGGAAACCACAGGGTGGAGTTTGACTAAGTGCCTCCTTTCAGATTCGAACTCTTAAAGTGGGAGCTAAATTATATGCACATATCGGGCTTTACCGGCCCTGTGATTGCACTTTTTCACTGCAGTTGAGACTGGATTTGTGTTGCACGTTTTCCTTCCTCTGAAATTCACTCCTGCATACCTGCCAACTTACAAAGTAATTTCACCATATGAGGAGGGGGGATGGGGCCGAGGATGTGCGGAGTGTGATGCCGAGAGCTATCTAAGAGGCACTCTCCCACCAAGCACCCCACCCACTCCCAAAAAAAACAAAAGAAAGGGTCCTCAAGCTCTCGCCGATGTCTTGGTGTTTTCACACCTTTTAATGGACATCAGCTGCTTACTGCCTCCGAAGACAAGCTGAAAATCCACTGTTTACGGTGGTTTTAAGCTCCTTTTCCCAGGAACTGTGTGATATCGGCTCCTCGCCGTGTGACCGTGTGAAGGGAGCCGAAATTGTGTGACACAAGGTGGCACCATGTGAGTCGGCAGGTATGCTTCTGGAAATCTGAGTATGTGGGCACTGTTGTGTTGGGTGTTCCTGCTTCTAAAGTACCACCAGGGGCGTCGCTTCGGGATGGAGAGGCTGGGGTGTTACACCACCCTAATGAATATATTTTCTGGTAAATAGTTGGGTACAGGTGTTTCAGTCGTATATGGTGATGTGTCTTTCGGATTTCACCAGGAATTTTGACATACACAGTGTTTTGAAAGTCTTTTTGCCTCGCTTAGTACTCCTACCATTCTGCATTCCTCGCATTTTCAACTGCCCCTTAAGCCCCGTTCATGCACCCTGCTTGTCATATAATGTATTTTAATATTATATGCCTGTGTGATTGTTGGAAAACCTGAAGCCCCCCCCCCCAAATCTTACTCACCAAGCTACGCCCCTATGTACTACGAATAGGGGTTTGCAACGTATAGGCTTGTGACTGCCCAGGTGCCTACCCGTGCCAGGGAGAGTCAAGAGCTGCATCAGTCTTCGTGCTTTTACTCCTCAGTCACTTACCTTTTATATTTCAGAATGTGCAAGAGAGTAAAGGCAGATCTGAAGAGTGGAAGTGTTGTAGGGCTTTTCCGTCAGCCTAGAGATGTGGTGATCAGCTGAGCCTGGTGACTTTTGCCAGATATCAGTAATGATGTCCCCTGTGACACCATCCTTCACTGAGTGTCCATGGCAGAAACACAAGGGGGCAGTTCACAAAGGCATCCATGAGTACGCTAGTACTACTTTACACACTCTTAAATGCCTTTGTAAAATGGCCTCAGTCATTCATCCCCCACCCACTTCAGTACTAAGGCTGATCCATTCATATGCTAGGCGGGGTTTGACGCAGGACTGACCCTGCCCCAGAGGCCTCTTAAGTGGGCAACACTCCCATTGGATATTACCCAGCTTTCGTAAAACCTACAGATGCAGTTTCTCTGTCTTACACTGAGATCTCAAGCTGTCCTTGATAGATCTGGCTATTGTTAGATCTCTATATCAAACTATTAAGGACCCACAGGGGCCCTGAAAGAGTAGAGAGGTCCTCAACTACGAGGTTAGAAGGGACACATCCTCCCTATTCAATACAAAAAACCCTGATGGGTGTCCCTTCAGAAGAACGCCAAGCGTTATTCAAAAAACAGAACAAGGGGGGACTAAGGTTTTTTTTTTGTGTGTATGTGGTGGTTCACTCTCAAGTGGAATGCACAAGAGTTCCTATGTCCAATCTGTAACCAACCCGTATCTATGGGTGTGAAGGGAGAAATACCCTTTTCTTTATATAGCCCTCACTCACTCTAGTAGTGACATGCTTCATCATTGGGCTCACCCCAACTCGTAGAGGTCAGGGTGGGCTCTACCATATTTCAGGGAGCACTTATGAAAAGGTGTATGGGGGCGTAACTTTAAAGATACAATTCCTCACCCACTCCTAAAGTATCCTTTATTGGTAGAGTGGGAGGGAAGACTAAAAACACTATAGTAGAATATTTTAGGATGTAATGGCCCTATGACCCTAAACTAGACTTCCCTCCCACTCCACCAATAAAGGATACTTTAGGAGTGGGTGAGGAATTTTATCTTTAAAGTTACGCCTAGGCAGCGCATGTGCGCTGTCTCTTCGAGACATGCTGTAGCTACAATATGGGCTTTGAGCACCGCCCAACTTTTTAATTGGTTTCTCTTATTGTCCTTCGTACATTTCAGCTTTTGTTTGGTGAATACACTTACTAATCCCTCCTTTTGGACTTTTGTTACCTCCCATATGGACTGTCCCTGTTACATGTGCCCTTACTCTTCATGGTATTTAGGATACTTTATGAGCACTCTTTTTTTGGTAACTTTTCACAGCTCTTTGCGAGCCCCGAGAAAAGCGCACTTCTCACAGCACAACAAGCCACAAGAACAATGCACTTCCTCAAGCATAATGGACATATCTTGTTCTGTGGCTTTAACATTCTTGTATTTGTCGCGCAACAATACCGGGCTTATCTAGTTTTCTGGCTGTTTACTGCTCGTTTTATTCCCATTACAAGAACATGCTTCTCTTGTGGTATATATTTTTTGTTTGGGGTTGTCCCACAAAAACACGCTTAACTTGTTACACCGAGCCTCCTCTAAAAGTCTGGACCATACTTTTGCTTTCAAGTATAAGCTCGGCCATGTTAAGTGTAGGCTAAACCTTTGTGTCCAATTAAATTTGGGGGCAGGTCGTCACATTGAACTGCTGCCTCAGACACCAGTACTTCTAAAATGGAGGGCTGCTCGTTTGTCCGTTTATTGTTGTACTTTTTTAATATTATTTATTTGTTTGGGCAATAAATGCAGTTCGATTTGTTAAAATTGTATTAAGCAGATGTGATTGCCACCAGTGGTCTTGGGTGTTCCCCTTAGCAAAAAACAAAACAACAAAACTTTAAGGTTCGCGGTGTGTGGATTTCTTGGGGGGGGGGTATGGGAGATTGTGGTGAAGACTGGACCAGGATGAAGAGTGCAAAGTTAAAAGTAAATAAACTAACAAACCGTGGCATAAAGAAGTATACGGCCAACGTAGACGCTGGCAGTGTTAATGCGTGGGCACTAGTATGAGCAGTGGATTAGACCCAGGGGAACTCTGTATAAAAACGCGCGGACTGCTTCCAAAGTAAATTAGCTCACCTGCCTAGCCTGTATTTTTATTACACTTTGGTGCATTTTTGTTTTAATCACACTCCGTTGCTGCATCGTTTTTTTTTTTTCTTTGCACTGAGCCTCCTCTAAAAGGCTGGACCGTGCTTTTGCTTTCAAGTATAAGCTTGGCCATGTTAAGTGTAGGTGAACCCCTTCGTGTCCAATAAAATGAAGGAGTGGGTCGCCCCATTGAAATGCTGCCTCAGCCACCAGTACTTCTAAAACAGAGTCTGGTTATAGTTATACTGTTTTTTCTTTTATCTATTTATTTGGCCAATAAATGCAGTTCGATTTGTTACAATTTTATTTAGCAGCTTGCATTGTTGCCGATGGTCTCAGGTGTTCGTCTTAGCACCAAAAAAAAACGTGACTTGGATGTTGGAGGTGAATATATTCAGGAATTAAGCTTTAATTGAACTACTCAGGATAATGTAGTGAATGGCTAAACACTTATAAGGTCCCAAAGGTGAAACCTATTGGTTATGCCAATGCTTGTTTTCATCACTTCACATCACTTCACATTCTGTCACTCTTGTTTTTATTTTTCTCATTATTAATATGGGCCGTTCAGTGATGCAAAGTAATGCAAAATGCAAATAGACTGTATTTGCATAGCGCACGCTACCCTACGCTAGTAGGGCCTCTAGGAGCTAAAGCTGCAGACCTCTGTTTTCCACGAACCAACCTACGCTGGGCAGAGCTAGGCACACACACCTGCTCAGCGCCTGGAAGCCCTCGCAGGTAACAGTGCGCTTTAAAGATACACAACATGAAAAGACGGTGCTGGTTGACGCCTCCATAGGCGCTAGGAGGACAGCGCTGGTAGAATGTCTCCAGTCAAACGTTATGATCGCTCATGACCTTTTCTTTGCCTTCAGTTGGGTCAGAAGTGCTCGGAGGGCTGGTGCCTTCACAGTCACTTGCACGAGTATATTGCAATAAATGTTGCTGTCGACCCCTGGGGCGGAGGGGGAGGCCATCTGTCACAGTCCCCCCGCCCCCCTCATCACCACAGTTGTGGCCTTTGTGTTCATTCATCTGGTTCCATATCTCAGCAGTCTGCGCACGTGGCCTTTGACGTCATTGGCGCGGCTCATAAAGCAGACACCAGCCCATCAAAGGCATTCACAAGTCCCGAAGCCGAGGGGGCGCTGTCCTGGGAGGAGTCTGCCTGGGGGCTCCCGTCCCCCGGCTGAGGGGTCGTGAACAACGACGAAGGAAAGGGCTTGTTGTGAGGCGAGTAGCGTCGCTTCTGCCAGCAGTGCCGCCGGCTGTGCTGACGTTTGACCCGAAGGATGTCCCAGACTCGTCCTCCCAGGCCCACATTTATCTCCAGGCTCCCACCCTGTCTTTATCTGTTTAGGGTCGACTCGCAGGAGCCCCCAGCCGTGTCCTAGTAGATGTAGTGTCCTAGGTGCCCTTGAGTCAGTTTGTTCCTCCACTCTAATGTGACCTCTTAGGAAAAGGGTTAAATACAGCTCCCTGAAACAGAGAGGAGGCGCTATGTCATTATGGTCAGGGACTACCGCCAATCCCCCTCCCTGTCCTGCGCATTACCACCGTTAAAACAATTAAAGCAATTGGACATGAGAGGAGTTTCTTAGAAGGCGAGGTCTCGCGACCCCCGGCCGTATTTATTAAAACATGAAAACAAATTAAAATTTGAAATAAACAATATTTACACAAGCATTTATATGCAGAAAATTAGACATTAGGTACAATCAATGTAGACAGGTATCAATGGCTAACCTTAACAAATGTCTAATAAAGCGTGTTTCCTAACCGAATCTAACATCCTTATTACTTTTCTGCATATCCTAGTTTTGGGCCTACGGCAAGGTCGCTAACCGGTGTCAAATCCTTATTAACCAGCTACGCCCTCACGTATGAGTGCGCATGCGCAGAGGGCCCGTTTACCGAGAGGGTACTTCCCCCTCCCGGTTACCCCCGTACGCTCCATGAACTCCATTACCCAAAAGGGGGCCCTTGCACTCTGCGCCGTTTAATGACGTCATCGTGCACGTGCGGGGTGGCTAACCAGCCCAGAGAAAGCGTGACTCCCCCTCCCCGCACCCATCCAACCAAGCGGATGTACCGCCCCTGGAGTTCTGGGAGAGACCACTCGCCTCTTCCCTGGGCGACCCCATTCCAGAATGGTGACGCCCCTAAGGACCTTGAATTGACTGCTCACCGATCATGACCTTACCGCCTGACCAAGGACAATCAATAAATACGACAATTATGTTACCTGCAAACGGGAAAAGGCCTAAGGACAAAGTTTACACAACACCTTACTGTGCAACCATAGCTTGATACTTGAGCCTGTAAACGGGAAAAGGCCTAAGGAAAACCTACCAACTCACAAACTAACAGTGAAAAACGACCTACAATGATACGATCAACATACAAACGCAAAAATCTGCTTCAGGGGCTGGTGGGTGGGAAAGATTATTCGGCGCCTTTGCGAGGCGCGGTGCAAGCCTGGGGAGCGCGGGAACAAGAGGGCGCCTCCCGCGCTCCCCGGCCTTTTAACCCCTCTGTGGCAGACCAGTTCCAACTGGTCCGCCTCTCTGGCTCCACTCCTTTGCCCCGGAAGCAATTAAATTGCTTCCGGGTCAAAGCAGGAGCCAGCACCATCGGCGGTGGGCGCGCCCGCCGCGTCATCAAGACGCGGCGGAGCGGCACGCCCACCACCGAGAGTTCAGGGGAGGAGGGGGCCGGCGCCCGCCATACGTGCGGGGGGCCGAGCGGCCCCCTTTCCTTATGGTCAGGGACTACCGCCAATCCCCTCCCTGTCCTGCGCATTACCACCGTTAAAACAATTAAAGCAATTGGACATGAGAGGAGTTTTCTTAGAAGGCTGGGGTCTCGCGACTCCCCGGCCGTATTTATTAAAACATGAAAACAAATTAAAATTTGAAATAAACAATATTTACACAAGCATTTATATGCAGAAAATTAGACATTAGGTACAATCAATGTAGACAGGTATCAATGGCTAACCTTAACAAATGTCTAATACAGCGTGTTTCCTAACCGAATCTAACATCCTTATTACTTTTCTGCATATCCTAGTTTTGGGCCTACGGCAAGGTCGCTAACCGGTGTCAAATCCTTATTAACCAGCTACGCCCTCACGTATGAGTGCGCATGCGCAGAGGGCCCGTCTACCGAGAGGGTACTTCCCCCTCCCGGTTACCCCCGTACGCTCCATGAACTCCATTACCCAAAAGGGGGGCCCTTGCACTCTGCGCCGTTTAATGACGTCATCGTGCACGTGCGGGGTGGCTAACCAGCCCAGAGAAAGCGTGACTCCCCTCCCCCGCACCCATCCAACCAAGCGGATGTACCGCCCCTGGAGTTCTGGGAGAGACCACTCGCCTCTTCCCCTGGGCGACCCCATTCCAGAATGGTGACGCCCCTAAGGACCTTGAATTGACTGCTCACCGATCATGACCTTACCGCCACAGGCCAGCATAGTTGACCGACTATCTGGCCCCCCCTTTACCTCCTCTTCCGAAAGGTCATGCCTACTTAGAACCTCCCAGCCCTGCCAAAATGTTCTCCAGAAAAAGTTGGTTACCTGCCCCAGTCAGATGGACCCCGTCTTGCAAGAAGAACTGTTCCCCCAGATACACCCATGTGGTATATTCTGTAGTTGAGGTGACCGAAATAATTTCTCTATCTTGTTGTTGATCCTCTTTACCGAGTGATTCAACGCCCTGACCGAGTCCCCCCTCCATTTGAGCCTGGGAATCATCTGAGACCACACTATGGTGCAGCCTTGGCATGTTTTAGCTAGCCAGTTTACTTCCGATATTATCTCCTCCATCAGGACCCTCCTGCCCAATTTCACCAGATCGTTGCCCCCAGGTGTAGGATAACTACTGCAGGCGGCGGGGTGTGTTTTTAGAGCAACTCCGTAAAGAACCCCCTAAACTGACTGAGGCATAGGCCCCCTACCATGAAAGGAAACTTCGAAACCTCCTTGTTCCGCCCTCTGTCTATAGCTACCTGAAAAGAAAACAGATTTAACGCGCCTTACAAATGAGTGACCAACCACCCATACCACTTTCGTCTCCTTCTTCCATTCCTGTGACCGCCGAGCTGAAGGTACTTGCAGTTGGTGACTCGGCAACAGTTTCCGCCCTGCGTGACAGGCTCGAGAAACTGAAATAGAAGCAAACAACAAGACAGGCGTCAGCGTAACTTACTTGTCACCTCAGAGCATGTGCATCCGCACATAACGTTTGTAACAGTTGGAAGACCATCTCCCAATCCTTTTACGCTGCTCGCATGCAATCCTCTAGCAGTCGCCTCGGTGGCCGCACCTATCCTAAAGGAATGCGTCCCAAAATCCTTTGGATTGAAACCGGCCCTGTCCATTGCCATTGACAGTACTCGTTGGAATTGGAACCTGGTCAGTGGGGTACCGTCTGCATGCATTAACAATGCTCCCTCCTTTGCGCCCGCTCGCTGTTTGATCAAGGCTTCTACGTGGAACACTGGGCAGCAAGGATTATCCCGTGCCCGATGGAGTACCAGCCCGTCCCCCGGGCCTCCTGGTCAGTTTTTGATTTACGTATGGTAATCAACAGCACCTCACCCAATATTTTGGTGTGTTCCAGTCGAATACCCCCAGCATGTCCTGCTTGCTGCTAGCCACCAGTTCTCCCACCCGGAAAGCCCCATAGAAGGCCAAAGTAAAGGCGGCTCTGAACAAGAGTACTTCCCCATCCGAACTGCAGGTGTCCGACAAGGCGTTCAATAACGATGCCAGCCGGTCTAAACCTATCGGTTGCCTGGAATCTGCGGTGGCTGCTTGCAGGCGCCGCCACCCCTTTAGTGCCTTCCGCACGACGAAACTATTCGTGGGATCTCTGGCCCCCTGAGTTGTGCCATGAAAGACACGGCCGCCCTGTGTCTGCTAGCTGTCGCCGCTGAGCGCCCTCCTTATGTAATGCATCTAGGTACATAGCGAAACTCTCCTCATGCTCCCATTTCTCTGCCCAGTCCCGTCCCAAAAGGAGCAATAAGACAAAACGCCCCTTCGTAAGCTGTCCTGGTCCTGGGCGCTAGGCTAGCTGCCACGAGGTTCTGTAGCTGGGGGCACCAATTTGCCAGAGTGTTGCTGGGAAGTGTGCAGGCTTCGCCTCTGCGGATGGTAGATGTTCCCTGAATACCTGCATCTTGAAGCGAGAGAGTGCATCGGCTGCATTATTCAACACCCCTGGGACATGTTTGGCCCTAAACTGTACATTGAGTTTCATGCAAACCAACACAATCTCCTTAAGTAGGCGGAGTATAAACTTACATCGTGCCGCCTGCTGGTTGATACATTCGACTACCGTCATGTTATCTGACCAGAAGATTACAGATCGATTACACAACTGATCAGGCCAAACTGTTAATGCCACCCATATTGGAAATAGCTCCAAGAAACCGATATTAGCTGTCAGGCCGCTCGCCTGCCACCAAACCGGCCACCGTTGGGCCACCCACTTGTTTCCCAGTATGGCACCAAAACCAACACTGCCTGCAGCATCCGTCCATAGACCTAATTCTGCAGACGTAGTAGGGGACCGCACCACACCACTCTGCCGTTGAAGCCCTCCAGAAATGCGATCCAAATGCGCATGTCCTGGCGGACCTCAGCCAGTAACCTAGTGTGATGGTGGTTCTCCCGCAGGCCCGTCATGGCCTGCAAGTAGATTGAGCGGGAGAAGGGGCGTGCCATGGGTATGACTCTTAATGCGAAATTCAGCTGTCCCACAATCTGTTGTAGCTGCTGGAGCGTCACTCTATCTTTGACCAAACCTTGCTGGAGAGCTGCCCTAAATTTCGTGATTTTGTCTTTAGGCAACCTGAAACAGCCCTCCACCGAGTCCAATTCTATGCCCAA
This sequence comes from Calotriton arnoldi, assembly GCA_963921515.1. NCBI lineage: Eukaryota > Metazoa > Chordata > Amphibia > Caudata > Salamandridae > Calotriton > Calotriton arnoldi. The sequence continues at coordinate 3,531,130 of CAWUFW010000109.1, read as the reverse complement.
GAATTCCAATGTGGTTGCCGGGCCCACCGTCTTTCCGGGTGCCAGCGGGACCCCAAAAGCCCGCATGAGCACGCAAAATTCCTGCAATGCCCACCCACACTCAGGTGAACCCGCCGACCCCAGAAAGAGGAAATCATCCAGGTAATGCATGACATGGCGATGCCCTGACGTTTGCCTAAAAGCCCATTCCAAAAATGAACTAAATTTCTCAAAGTAGGCGCATGAAACCGAACAACCCATGGGCATGCACATATCCATATAGAATTTGTTCTGAAAAGAGAAACCTAGCAGATGCTGATCTAGGGGATGCACTGGCAGTAGCCGAAAAGCCGATTCTATGTCCGACTTGGCCATCAAGGCTCCCGGTCCGAGAGCCCTCAACATCTCCACCGCTTGGTCAAAAGACGCATACTTAACACTACAAATGTCTTCATTTATGGCGTCGTTTAATGATGCGCCCCTGGGTGCCGATAGGTTATGAATGAGCCTGTACTCGCCCTCCTCCTTTTGGGGACCACGCCGAGGGGCGAGCAAACAAAATTCGGTACAGGGATGTCATTAAACGGCCCCGCTATCCTGCCCAGGCGCAGCTCTTTAGCTATTTTTGACGCCACCACATCTGGGTTGTGCTTCACTGAAAGTTGATTCCTACATTCCGGCTGCTCCGGTATATCCCACCGCTGGGATCCTAAAGCCCTGACCAAAACCTTCCTGTAACATCGTCGCCGAGGCATGGTCGGGGTACCTGTTCAGCCAAGGAGTCATAGCCAGAATGTCAATGGGGGAATGAGCTACCAAACGGCCTCCTCCCCTACTCCTGCTTTTTCCTTCCCCTGGTTCCCGAGGCATTACCTTTATTACGACAGACTGTTTCTGGGTGGGAAGGATGGTTACATATGGAACATGCGTGCCTGAACTTGCAAGTGCCCTGTGTCCTGGTGCATGTACGCTTGTTAAAATCCCAGCATACCCCTTTTCGCCCACCATTGCTCCCCCGTCTTAGTGGCTGTGCCACCCCCCTGGGGTGACCGAAAGGGCTGCTGGTGATTGGAGTGGTGGCTTTTGCTCCAGCTTGGCCCCGCACCCCCGCCGTAAACTGGCCATACCATGAAATTGAATCCACTCTATCCCATGATAATGCGTGATCAAACTCCTTAGCCTTCCTGAAAGTAGTGTCGTACTCCTTCCACCCGTCCCTCCATATCTCTCGCTGAAAGTTGTGATCCTACTCTGGTAACAAGCCATTTCGGCCTGCAAATTCGGGAAGCGCCGGCTGTAATTGCCATAAACACAGAAAAGGCTCTAATCCAGTTGATCAATGTCTCCTCCACCCTGAATCTCGCCATTTCAAACCGCCATTCACTAGGCAACATCCAGTCTTTCTGTTTCCTAGCATACTCCATTTCCCTGTTATCGACTAGTAAGGAAAACATATTGACATATTTTCCCGCCCAGATCAAATCCTTCACTTCTTGTGTCACATGTTGAGCCAGATTTTCCCTCCTGGAGGGTATTGTCCCTTCCCCCAGCACCGGTAATGCCCCCTCCTTACCACTTTCTGTGGGTCGCGTTGGTTCACCAATCTTGTCCCTTCCAGCGTCGCTGCCCGAACCTGTTGCTTGTGGAGTAACGGGCGCACTTGGCCCCCCTCCACCCTGTGCAATCAAGATCTTTGCCACCATTTTCTGAGCCTCCGCTGAGGGGTCCTCTCCCACCTCCCTGGCACCCACTGAAGGAGGTAACATTCCACCTATCCCTAGCCAAGGTAGTACCGCCGCTATCTGCGCTGCCAGCTCTGGCGGTACCCGACCCACCACTGGTGGTGCTGTAACTGGCATGGGGGATCCCAAGCCGGGTACCGGAATCGGCGCGGGTACCACCGGGACTACCGCGGGGACCACCTGAGGCACTATGTTTGGTACTGGCGCCGGAGAGGCCGGAGCCGGTGTCACCGGTAGATCTGCCGGGATTATGGGATCGGGCACAGGAGTTACCGGCGGTCCGAGCACTTTCTCAGGGACCACCCCAGAAGGCCCCCTCCTCGTGTGGCTTGGGGACCCGACCGCTACCCTTCTTGGGCCTGACCCGCTTGGGCAACGCATCCAAATCCCCCTTGGCTGCGGGGGCACAATGATTCGCTTGGGTCTCCCGGATGGCCCAACCTGTTCGCCGAACCTTTGCCTGAGCTCTGCCACGCTCTTGCCTATCTGGTCAACCCTCCCCCATCTCCTGTCCATAGCTGTCATCTTGCGCATCATGCCCTCCAGCATATGCTCCATGCGGGAGCGCCTAGCCCCACGACCACTAGCCATCCCCGCGACAGGTATACCACCTGCACTTACCCCTACACTGAAAGCCCTGCTGTGTCTCAGTGCCCACTATCACCTATCTGGTGTTTACCTGCTCGAGTTGGAGGCACACAGACTGGCCGTAAGCACCACGCAACTGTGACCGCCACACACCAGCTAACCTGGGTGTGTTGGGCGAGCGCACTCTAGCCCGGCGGCCCAACAGAAGCAGTGAAATGCAGGCCTGCCTGTGTCCCCGAATCGCGTTGTCCCCCGCGCGCCGCTCCTTTGGTTCAGTCGCACTACCGGGGTCCTACGGTAAAAATTAGTTAGGGTATAGCACTGTCATCACTTTCAAACAAGGCCCTTCTTTTGTGTGCAACCGGGACCACCACACCTCCGTTAAATACCTTATACTCCCCAAAACAGTGCCACCACCCTCACGTCCCCTGCCAAACACCACCCACAAATTATTAAAAATTCTTTTTTTTTTTTTTTTTTTTTTAAATTCGCAACCCCGAAGTTATGGCCCTGGAACCCTTGCCTCCTCCTCAAAAAATTCCCACAATCCAGCTACTAATTAGCACAATATTGCTACCTGCAATTACTCATTAAAAATTCCTATCAGCCTCTGTGGTCTCCCATCCATGTGCTGCCCCTGCCTTCCCTGCTTCGCCCCCTGTTACCGGCTGTGTCTTTTCAGCCCCTCCTCGTATACTCAGACTCTGTGCGGGCGGGTCAGCAGGGAGCACGATCCGCTCCTCGTTGCTCGCCTAGCCGACGGACCACTTCCTCTCCCTGCAATCTCCCACTGCGGCGCTCCGCGACCACGCACGCCTCTGCCGCTCGAAATGCGATCCCCTCGCTGCTAGCCTGTAGAGGGGAAAACAAAAGATTATTCGGCGCCTTGCGAGGCGCGGGTGCAAGCCTGGGGAGCGCGGGAACAAGAGGGCGCTCCCGCGCTCCCCGGCCTTTTAACCCCTCTGTGGCAGACCAGTTCCAACTGGTCCGCCTCTCTGGCTCCACTTTGCCCCGGAAGCAATTAAATTGCTTCCGGGTCAAAGCAGGAGCCAGCACCAATCGGCGGTGGGCGCGCCCGCCGCGTCATCAAGACGCGGCGGAGCGGCACGCCCACCACCGAGAGTTCAGGGGGAGGAGGGGGCCGGCGCCCCGCCATACGTGCGGGGGGGCCGAGCGGCCCCCCCTTTCCTGAAGCTTGCACTATGGCTCGATGGGCACGATGTGACGCCGACGCCGTATCCAAGAGGCACTATATCACCCAGCTGGCCCCGTGGCTCGAAGGACATTTTCTAGGGTCATATCTAAGTGGCACTATTTCATGTAGCTTGCCCCTTCACGCTTGTGGGGTCGTGGCCAAAGAGGCAGGATCATGGGTTGGTGGGCACCTCTAGCTCTCATTGGGGTGATAAGGCCAGAATGGCACTGCGAGTGACCCTAGGAAAGAGAAGAGTTTCACCAGAGGAGACAAAACCCACCCCTTTCCTCACACCAGGTGGTTGGCGAATTGTGTCCAGATGCGTATCGCAGGCCTCTGGAGTCAGTGCTTTAAATGGGAAAAAATACGTGCAGGTACTCATTAAAATGAGCTTGAGGTGTAGTGAGTGAGTGGGCGGGCTAGGGGCGGGGCTAAGGGCAAGACATGATGATACTTAACGACTTCTACATTAGTTGCAGCACATACCAAAAAACATGAGAAATGTGTTTATATAAACAAAACAGGTTAACTCATTACACAAAATGGAAGAGAAGTGTGATAATATGTTAACATTTCCTTTTTTTGCAATAGTTGCACCTTCTTAATGTCATACTGTTAATTGCTGTTTGGCACAATACTATATATTTTTGAGCACGCGAGTAGGAAGAAACTGAAAATACCCCCACGTCGCAGCAAAGCTCTTATGGCACCAAGCAAATGAAGCAACTCATCATGACCCTCCCCAGAAGATATCTCTTGTCTCTTCCATCAATCTATCCATTCATCCTTTCATCCTACCATTTACCTGCTGATGTCCACCATTTAACCTTTACATTCTATCGTCTATTCAGTCTTTCATCAATCATTCAGTTTTACACCATTCAGTCTATCCACCCTTCATATCCAAACCTATCCATCCACCTCCAAACCTATCCATTCATCTTTTTACTCATCCATCTCTTTATCCACCCTCTCCCTCATCCATCAATCATTTCGCTCATCCATCCATCAACCCTCTCACTCCTTTATTCCATCCACCCTTTCACTTAATCCCTCCTTTCACTCATCCATCATCCACCCTTTCATCCATCCTCCCTACCTTTTATTCATCCATCCAATCTTTCACTTATCCACCCATCATCCGCCCTTTTATCCAATCATCCATCCAATCTTTCACTTATCCACCCATCATCCGCCCTTTTATCCAATCATCCACCCTCTTTCACCCATGCATGCTTTCACTCATCCATCCATCCCTCTATACATCCACCCTTGCTCACTCATCCACTCACTCATCCACTCACCCACCCACCAACCCTCCCCTTTACATTATTTATGAATCTTTGTCGCAGAGCAGACATGTACAAAGTGTCACACATTTTCTTTAAAATACCTCCTGAGAGTGTCTCGATTCTCTCTCTTTCACTTTTTTTTCTTACAAAAACAGACATACACACAAACATAGCAGACACAAAAGACTCAGGTATGATAAAAGCCATCTTTTCTCTTCACCTACCATGACTTTTTTAATTGCCACCAGGGCCGGACTGGCCGTAGCCTGATTGCCACTGCCAGGGGACTGACATGATTCCTGTGCTTGCACGAACGCACAGGATAGTGTGAATGTGATTGACAGCACAGGGCCTGAACGGACCCTGCTCTGTCAAGCACAGCGTGAATGTGCGCACCCGACATTATTCAAATGAGGCCTGCTGAATAGCTCAGCTGGGGCTCAGATCGGAGCTACAGAAGCGGCGCCTTGGCTGCCAGAGACATGTTCTACTCCTGCTCACCAGCACAGCCAATGAGCCTACCTTTTCATGAGTACCGGTACTCTCCAGGGCAGTAGAGAAGTGCCGGTACTGAGAGCGATAAATCTAAGAAGTGCCGGTACTCAGTACCGGCGAGTACCGGCCCATTTAAAGCACTGTCTGGAGTCCATGCGAAGCAGGTGGCCCCAAAAACTTCATGCATGTGGCCTAACGGCTAGAGCAGTCAACCTCGGAGCTGGGGAACCGGGTTCGTGTCTTGGCAGGGACTCTCACCATCCCGTGATTCTGGGCAAATCACTTAATCTCCCCGTGCCTAACAAAAAAAAAAAAAATGTGCTTGTCTGTAACGCAACTGGTGCTCATGTAAAATGCTCTGATACCTTCGGGTCTAGTTCGCGCTATATAAAACTCTAAAATAATAAAATAAAACACGTTAGAGACGCCTCATTCAGCCCAAGGACAATGAATATCTGTGAGATATGGAAGACCCAGAGGCCCCCCCTTCACATTCTGCGGGGGAGGGGTGGTGTAATTTTGCATACAGCACTGATTGGGGCTTGTCTCAGTATATCTTGGGAAGGGTCATTTTTAATGCAGATTTATATAGCGCGAACTAGACCCGAAGGTATTGGAGCGCTTTACATGAGCACCGGTTACGTTACACAAGGACACATTCAGGCACGGGGAGATTAAGTGATTTGCCCAGAATCACAGGATGTGGACGCGACCCCGAGGCTCGAACCTTAGTATCCAGCACCAAAGTCGGCTGTCTAGCCGACGGACCACATCCTCTCCCCACTGAAAGATTGCAAGGGTGTGCGGCCTCCCGACAAAACACCAGGGCGTCGATGTCCTTTAGGCTGGGCGGACAGGGGGCTCACCGTGCCACCAGACGTGTTTTGTAGGTGGTGCACGTATTTTATAGTTTCGAGCTCCCCCTGCTCTTGCATGAATGTGATTGGCATGTGGGAAGCTGGACTCTCCTCACCATGCTGTGTGCCATATATGTTTTAAACTAATGGCACATATTCACAATACTTTCTGATTCAGGCTTAGACCTCTTAGCACTATAAATGCACATCACTATTTTCCCAGTGCACCCACAAGGATTCAAATCCAGAGCATCCAGTTACACCCACGGGCATACGAAGCAATCGCATTAACCAACCAAGCTTTCTCCACAGATAAATGTGATTTTTTAAATGTATTTTTCGTGTAAGGTTTGGGCATTGTATTTTATATGTAGTCACCTGTACGTGAAAGACCAACACTGTAGTTAATATTTTGTTTTTATAGCCATGTCCCTGACCCCTCCCCCATACTCGCTGACCCCGCCCCTCTGGACTCAGGATCACAGTTCCCATACTTTTTTAATGCACCTTGACCCCTGGCCTTCCTGGGAGATGTAAAGCCCAAAGGAATAGAAGGGCTGCTTTCTGTGCCTGCAGGCACTCCAGTGGTGTAACTAATCTTGAGGGGGGCCCCCTGCAAAGTAATTGGAGGACGCCCCCCACGGTCCTGGCCCAGTCAGGAGCTCTCAGGCCAGGGGCCCGCTGTCTGTGCACAGTGCTGGGGGGGGGGGGGGCCTGTAGCTCTTGCCCCCCTCCCCCGCACCGCAGGGGCTGCAGGGGCTAATGTTAAGCCACTAGGACACTCCAAAGCCTGGCGTGTGCCACTGTGCTGAATTCCTCGTACTCTACTCTCTCACTCTGGCGAACTCTACACCTTGCACTTACTACAGTAAGGCCTTGCATGAGCAGTGTCTCTTGCATAGTGTGGGTAACAGAAGGGTTAGTATTTTATGGGACACAGGGTGGAGGCTGGGACCCCATCCCGGGAGGTCCAAGGGACTAAAAGGGAGGGGGCAGTTGAGGGATGGTTGCCCAGGACCAACCCCAGAATATGGGTGTCCGAGGGTGATATGGGCACGCAAGCGCAGAGATTTCTATTGATGACCTTTGATGTCAAGCATTTTGGGTTGGCAAAAAAATTAAAATCCTACACGATGGGTTCCAGGCTGAAACAACACGGCTCGCGGAACTCAAGAAGTTTGCTTCGAAGAATTCTGATCAATGTAAATATCATTTGTGTTGATCAATATCAGATTCCCATGTTAGTGACATTTTGATAATAGTAATCAATGTAAGTTAAACTTTCTAAAGTGTTTATTTTTTTGTAAATAATAGAGATGGGCAAGTCAACAAATTAACACGGAGAGCCGAGCCAGAGCCGAGCCAGGGGTCTGGCTCGGATATTCGAGCCCATGAATGAGCCGCGCCCTGAAAATGTTTGCGATGTAAATCATACCGCAAACATGATGTGAAATATGATAGTCTCTTCAAAATTCAAAAACATGTTTCTGTAACACGTAGAAGCTTTGACATGAATACATCACATTAAAACACTGCACTGAGAAGCACTTATAAAAAGTCATAACATTTAAACATGAACCATTAGTGAACTACAAGACAAGAAAAGGTCGTGTAAACCTGTACCAGGCCGAGATTATTGTAGAGCAAACTTTCAGTTCTATTACATCAAACACAATAGGTTTTGGGACAACTGACATTTGGAACTCACATATTTGAAAGTGCTTTCATATGCGATATTGGGGGGAAAAAGTGTTTTGGTGAAATAAACACACATTTTAAGCAGGAAAGCCACGGTTTATCCAGGTTTCCTGGTTTCACTTTGTATAAATCAGCCAGTAAATGGATATCTATTTGTCTTTCCATATGTTAAGGCTTTGTTTTTACCTTGACATTATTCTGCTGTTTTTATTTAGTGAGAACTTGGAACGCTTTACATGAGCACCAGTTACATTAGGTCACATTCATTGTTTCTAGCAGTGGTACCCAACCTGACATGCCCGCACCCCCTGGGGACGTGAGATGGCATTTCAAGGGGTGCGACAGAGACGCAAAGTATGTACTGTATGCATAATAGGAATCTGGTGAGAATAGTCACGGGGGTGCGAACATTAATCAAACATTTCCTAGGGCTGCGGGGAATAGAAGAGATTGGGAACCCCTGGTTTATAGGCAGGGAGAGATCAAGTGCTATGCCCGGAGTCACAGGATGTTCAGCCAACGCAGAGACTCAAACCTGGTTCTCCAGTTCCAAAGTTGGCAGCTCTTGCTGTAACGCCACATCCTGGGTAGAGAGAGGGAGGCAGGCAGGAGCCTCATGAAAGCTCGGCTCACTATGGGCTCGAGGTTCCAACAGGACCTCGAACTGAGCAAGAGCCAAGCTACAGGCTTGAGCTTTCAATGGCCCACCCACCTCTAGTAAGTAAATTGGACAACTTTTTGTGGCTGTGTATTCTTTCGGAGGGGGCAGGGAGAAGGAAGGGTGTGGCTGCAGTTTCACCTGTTTTCAGCCTATGGAAGTGAAGACCAGCTGCAGACCTGCCGACTCACACATGGCCACCATGCCTCACACGATTTTGGCTCCCTTCACGCGGTCACCTGGTGAGGAGCTGAAACCACTGCAAAGAGTGCATTACCAGCTGTCTTTGGAGGCTCTGAGCAGCCAATGTCCATTGAGGGGCGTGAAAGCACCCCAGGACTTTGGTGTCAGACGCCACAGTGACCCGTTGGTTTTCTTTTTTTGGGGGGGGGGGGAGAGCAAATGGTGGAGGGCATAGTGCCTCTTAGGTAGTCTAGGCATGAGGCCTCTCCGCCCACTCATCACATGATGACGTTTATTTGTAAGTTGGCAGGTCTGCCTGAGCTGGGAGTCTGGAGGTGGGAAGAAGGATCCAAAGTTGACCCCTCTCCTTGCACACTGTCTTAGATAGACCAGGTTTTTTGACCATTTGCCAAGTTGAACGTTTTGAGCGTGCTCTCACAGTGCATCTTGTGGCTCAATTGTATAAACCCTACAACTGGTTACTTTAGTCCTACCTTGTGGGAATAAAGTGATAACAGCCAATCATGTTTAACTTCTTGAAAATGAAGATCTAGAAGGTGAGACTAGGCCTCAACGGATGGCAGAGTCCACCCGGTGGAGACAGGTGTGGTTGGGAGTCACTTGCAGGTGGATGAGACTAGACATCCACACGTGACAGGCCTTCCTACCAATAGAGACGGGGGAGTCTGAGACTCATCCGCAGGTGTCCAGTGTGACTGATGTCAGGTGAGGGTGAAAGTCACCCGCAGGTGGGCGACACTAGACATCTGCAGCTGACAGGCCATCCAGACAGGTGTAAGAGAGAGTCACCCCCAGGTGGGCGAGACTAGACATGTGCAGCTGACAGACAGGTGTGGCTGGGAGTCACATGCAGGTGAGTGAGACTAGATATCCACATGTGACAGGCCATCCTCCCAATAGAGACAGGTGTGCCTGAGACTCCTCTTCCGGTGTCCAGTGTGACTGATGTCAGGTGGGGGTAAAAGTCACCTGCAGGTGGGCGAGACTAGACATCTGCAGCTGACAGGCCATCCAGACAGGTGTGAGTGAGAGTCACCCACAGGTGGGCGACACTAGACATCTTCAGCTGGCAGGCCATCCAGACAGGTGTGAGTGAGAGTCACCCCCAGGTAGGCGAGACTAGACATCTTCAGCTGGCAGGCCAACCAGACAGGTGTGAGTGAGGGTCACCTGCAGGTGGGCGAGACTAGACATCTGCAGCTGGCAGGCCATCCAGACAGGTGTGAGTGAGAGTCACCCCCAGGTGGGCGAGACTAGACATCTGCAGCTGACAGGCCATCCAGACAGGTGTGAGTGAGAGTCACCCGCAGGTGGGCGAGACTAGACATCTGCAGCTGACAGACTATCCAGACAGGTGTGGCTGGGAGTCACATGCAGGTGGGTGAGACTAGATATCCACATGTGACAGGCCATCCTCCCAATAGAGACGGGTGTGCCTGAGACTCCTCTTCCGGTGTCCAGTGTGACTGATGTCAGGTGAGGGTGAAAGTCTCCCCCAGCTGGGCGAGACTAGACATCTGCAGCTGGCAGGCCATCCAGACAGGTGTGAGTGAGAGTCACCCCCAGGTGGGCGAGACTAGACATCTGCAGCTGACAGGACATCCAGACAGGTGTGAGTGAGTCACCCGCAGGTGGGCGAGACTAGACATCTGCAGCTGACAGGCCATCCAGACAGGTGTGAGTGAGAGTCACCCCCAAGTGGGCGAGACTAGACATCTGCAGCTGACAGGCCATCCAGACAGGTGTGAGTGAGAGTCACCCTCAGGTGGGCGAGACTAGACATGTAAGGTAACCAGGCAGTCCACCTGATGAAGACAGGTGTGAGTGAGAGTCACCGACAGGCTGGGGGAGACTAGACATCTACAGGTTACAATCAACCCGCTGGATACGCCTGAGTAAGAGTCACACAGAGGTGGGTAAGACTCAACCCCAACAGCTGACGGTGAATCCTCCCAATGGAGACAGGTGTGGCTGAGATTCACCGACAGGTTGGGGGAGACCAGACTTTCACAGCTGACCTCCACACGATGAAGACAGGTGCGACTGACAGCCAACCACAGTCATCCACAGCTGACAGTCCACCCTATTGAGACAGTTCTGTCTGAGAGTCACGCAGAGGTGGACGAGACTGGCCATAGATACAGGTGGGACTCTGTCATCCGCAGCTGTCAGGCAATGCCTGATGGATACAGGTGTGACTAAGAGTCACCCGCATGGGTCGTGAATTGGACTGCTGCCAGTGTGGATTGAAATGGAACAACGAGATCAGTTTATGGGCCCTGGAGAATGGACAGTCATGTTTGAGACAGATGCATTTGAATTGCATCTGGGGAGGGTGTACAAGTGGGTGGGGAGGGAAACAGGAGGATGTGATAGATTTAGCTGCATGAAGAACCCTTGCGGACCAGGGAAGTTCGGATGGGTTTAGGAAGAAGCTGTCAAAACAGGGTGGGTTTTGATCTCCTTTCTGGATTTGGGGCTTTATGGTTTGAAGAAAGTGGCATGGTAGCACGAGTACAAAATAAAATAGTTTCTGCATGAAGTTCAGGCATGGCCTAAATGCATCCTGTAAAAAGTAAAATAAATAAATGAAAGCTCTGTCGAGAGGCCAGACTGCACTGTTCCCAATACCCTACGCTCGTGCAGGCTGGAAAGACAATCAGCAGCATGATCCAACTATCCACGATAAAGACCTGAAACTAGCCATGCAAGGTTTTTAATTACCATTACTGTTTGACTCACCTACACTGATACCTACGGAGCCTTCCCGCCCAACCTTTCCAAAATGGGCTGAACATTTTTATCATGTTAAATCCCTTATTTTACTTAGTTTTGCGCCATAGTTACTCTGTATTTTCACACTCAGCACATCATCCTGATATGCTGTTAAGGCTCAGTACAATTCATACTACCAGTTTAAAGATGGCTGCTTGGTTCATAAAGCCAATGTAAAGATGGCTGCTTTAATTCCTACTGCCAATCAAAAGATGGCTGCTTTAATTCCTACTGCCAATGTAAAAATAGCTGTTTTAATCCATACTGCCAATAAAAAAGATGGCTGCTACATTTCCTGCTGTCAATCTAAAAATTGGCGCATTATTGGCCTTCTCACTGCACTCCTACGATGGAGAACACATTACAACCTCAAGTCAATTTACTGTGACTACAATTTTAAATGATGCTGACAGTACCACTTCTATTCTGAGGTTATTTTAAGGTTACGACATTTCCTGTTTTAGATTTTGAGTTTTATTTGGTTTGCTGCACTTACCAACATGTTCCTTCAGAAGTTTGGTACTAGTGTGCTGAACAGCTGGTTTAGTAGTTATGTTTCTGTATTCTGCCAGGCACAAAGTACACACTAGGGTAATTGCATTTCATAGGAGCCCTAGCACCAGTGCTTAATTTGTAAAATAATATGTGCCGGGCCCTGACCAGGAGACCACTACAGTTTGCACCACCCATCGCCCCTGTCATCGCTGCCAAAACAACTACTAACCATCTCTCTCACCAGCAAGTGCGACAGGTCAGATTATTCCAGGTCCCCAAAGCTAAACGAATGGCTGGGGAGGCAGGTGTTAGTCATTTTTAATGTATATTGTATTCATAAACAACCTCTGTTCTGATAATCTCTAAATTAGATGAGCAGCACCACCATGTGGCAGACTGTCCTAAGTGCGGTGTTGAGGATTAAGCACCGGAAATCAATTAAGTGCCAGTGCTGAGCACCGGAAACCACTGGCTCAAATTAAGCACTGCCTAGCTCCTGCTTGTGAGCGACAGCCTGGGATATGTACCCGTTGTAGGCACAGATATTGTGGCAATGGTTTCTGCAGCCGCTGAAGCAGGTGTTGTATGTCACCTTCAGTGCTGGTTTTATAAATATATTCTGGCTCAAAGCATCTCTGCACACTGCACCTGCTGTCTGTGCTGCCCTGAAGCTGTGAGTCACAGACCTGTGTATCCTGGCTACTTCCTAGCCTCCCTAGTGTGTGATCTGTGCAGCTGTGGCCCACGCATCTGGACTGGGCATGAGGAATGGCATCTTAATAAGCCCAATCACAGAGGGTGTTCTTCAAAATACTCATTAACTGTCGCTAGTCCAATTTTAGGCAGATGCATCTGCCAGCTGCTAAGGAAACAAATAGATGGAGATATTTCTCATCATTTCAAAAGTAAGAAGTAAAATAAAAAGGAAATGCATATTAAGCACTGCTGCTTGATCCAAATGATATTGTTACTTTAATTGAAGCTCTTACCATAAAAAGCAATGTCATTGTATGGTAGCTGCTTATGTTAGCACAGTTTCTGCCAAATGAATATAGATAATTGTTCTTTGTGTGTTTCTAAAGATACATTTCAGAAATTATTTCTGATGTTTTGAGTTAATAAATTTTAGAATGTGCCAAATCCAGATTTTATTCTTGGGTATTTTTCAATCCTGTATATTTCAGAGAGGCGAGAATCTGCAGGGAGCTGCCCCTCCTCCTTGTCTGAGAGGCGACACACAGAGAACAGGATCATTCTGCAAACTCTGCAGGAGTTTTCAGTTTGAAGTAGCAAATTATATGGCACAAAAATGTGTTTTTCGGCAGCAGTTTATATTATTCTAGTTAATAATTTTTGCTGACTTTTCAGTCTTAAAAACTTGCAAACTATCATGTAAGAAATGGGGTGATTAGTTGAAGGAGGTGAGTCCTCATTTCAAATATCAAATACAATCCTTGTCAAGGTGAACCACTTAAGTCACTGCATTAACCTGGGCTTAGCCACCTGGTAGCTCAGGCACAGAGCAGAGGCTTACCTTAGAGGCAATGTGCAAAGTATTTATGTGGGATTTGATGCAAATCTCCATCTATAAACCTTGGTAGACACGAATTTGTGCCAGAGTCTTATGCCTCCTCAAGGCAGGCACAATGAAGAGCAATGTTTTGATTTCTCCTTGTTTTTCATACTTTGCATGTGTGCTGCACTGTACAGCACAACGACAAAGCAGGGAACTCATTAACGGGTAGATTTTGGACTAGAAGAATCTCCTTCCGGTATGAAAACTATCTCTTATAGAACGCACACACCCTTGCACCATAGAGTAAGGGTGTGTGCCTTGGTGCATGGCAGTGTAAAGTGGGCCAGTGCAGTGCAGTTCACACAACACAACACAGCAACTGTAGTTGCTGAGCTGTATTGCTTGAATCGTTTGTAAATCTAGGCCTTGGTATGTGATGGACGCTTCAAATAATGGTTTAATTTGAGGCTGTGTTGAAGAACAGAAGGTGGTTACTGGCATGGGGTGATGTGTTGGGCCCTTTGCTGGGCCTGAACATATTGAGCTGTGTCTTGGTATGTGGGTCTGTGCATATGCATGTGGGGATGTGTCCGTGCTGGTTGTATCTAGGTAGATGACTGCTACAAACCTGACATATCAAGACAGCACTCATGGCATATAACAGCTGCACTAGAATATTACGACACTACATAAATAAATATATATGCGTGATACAAAAATAGATTTGTAGGTTCTTTAGAAATCATTTGCATTATTTTATCAATCCTGTATTTAATGTTTACTTCATTTATTGCTTGTATCTTAAGTTTGCAGTGCCACTACCTTAATGCAATTACATAGGTCATGTGATGTCTTCAGAATCTGACTATTTGGATGATGTCACTCCTGCTCCAACCCTGGCATTTTTGTGAGTTGATGTCTATGCTGGGCAGTTGCAGGAAAGGCCTCTTGGAGCTTGTTGTATCCCTGTAGCCTTATGATGCATGCCGTCCCCTTCTTTGTCCTGGGTTCAAGAGAGAGAGCAGGCCCAGTCCTCTTCTGATCTCCCCCATGTCCAGGAGTGTTCTGCAGTGGGTGGCTAGGGATGCTACATTTATGCCTGGTATGACCTAGTGGGTGGAAAGGTCCCCTCGGGATGCCCTAACCAATGGGCTAAACATTCCCGGGGCTAAGCAAGCCTAATGTCCACCCACATCGAACACTAAACTCCACTTTGAGGCAGGTCCTGTACTCACAACAACCTCAGAGACAGAAGTCTGATACAACAAAAGATGAGTTTTCAACAACCAGTCAGTAGATACACACAATTTGTGTTGGCATCCTGTTTTCACCCTTTGAAGTGCGCCCCAAGAGGTATGTGAAAACCACCCACCGACCTGTCAAGCAGGATGTGACATTCAAGCAAGATTTGACACTTTAATATACTTTATACTATAATAGAGGATCCTCACTGCCCCACCCCGCTGTATTCTGTCAGCTTCACGTGGGTCATCCCTGCCCATTCAGGTCACCTATTGTTTGCTCCTGGGAGCAGGTTCACACCTCATTCCTGCCTATTCAAATGTTAATTTGAACTAACAATTTGTTTGTGGCCCCACGCAGAGGCTTGGTCATACACTTGATTTAATCTTCGGCCTGGAAGACCTGGTCACCATAGGACCCATTGTGTCAAAGTTTGGTCTGATCCTTGTCTGATCCATTTTGCCATTAGCACGTTAGAAATAAAGCAAGCAACTGGTGTTGTTGAATCTCCAGCTATTGAGAGGCACCTCTGGACTAAGCTAGATGCGGACGCTGAAGGCCTATAGTCTGTGGACAGTATCCGCTTTGAATGTGATACTTCCTAAGAAGCGTGTTCGCCTGCATAGTCGGCTGACTGCACCTTGGTGCAATGATGCGCTAAGGACCAAGATCAATTGTAGAAAAAAAATACTTGAAAAGCTTTGACGAATCAATTGTATTCCAGAGGCCAAAGCTGTACTTGACAGCACCCTGTGAACTTACAGAAACCTCCTTGCTACATCTAAAGCAAATTTATTTACTAAAGAGATACTCTTCACCTCAAATTCACCCAGCAAAACATCTGCCACCACATGCTCACTAGCTGATCCGACCTGCATATTCATCACAATTTTTTTTTGTGCAGATTTATACTGCGCGAACTCGACCCGAAGGTATTGGAGCGCTTTACATGAGCACCAGTTACGTTACACAAGGACACATTCATTTTATTTTTTGGTAGGCACGGCGAGATTAAGTGATTTGCCCAGAATCACCAGATGTGGACGCGACCCCGAGGCTCGAACCTTGGTTTCCCAGCTCGGCAGTCTAGCCGCAAGACCACATCCTCTCCCCAAACACATTCTCAAGCGCACTGCGACAACTTTACTCTCCACCAGCATTATGAATGGTTTACTGCCCTTGTCCACTGGTTCTGTTGGGACTGGTCTACAGGGCATAGGCCAACAGGCCTTGGCTGAAGAGGAACTTTGCCCAGATATTGGTCGAAAGCTTCTAGGAGCTGGCATGTTCCATCGCCTCCAGATCCCCAGCTGATGCCTTTCTGCCGAGAATGTGGCAGCCTCTCGCCTGTACGCTGTCAGAAGTTTTGTGGCCCATCAGTAATGTTTACTTGTCGTTCCAGACTGTCCCACAGATTGAAAGAAAGCCTGGGCAGTGGAACTGTGGAAGAAAAAACCGCAGCTGACCCTACAATCCTCTGCAATTTCCGTCCAATTTTACTGCTCCCGTTCCCAGTCAAAATTCTGGAAAGCATGTGAATTCAATTCTTTCAGCTTACTTTGAGAGCTATAATCTGCTGGCCCCGCTCAGTAAGGCTTTCATCAAAACATGGAATCAAAACCATGTTGGTTTCGGTTCTGGACGACCTTAGGAGGCAGCCGACAAGGGCAACTCTGTTATTCTAGTATTATTAGTCTGTCGACTGCTTTTGACACCGTATCCCGTGATATCCTGACATCCAGGTTGGCCGAAGTCGGCATTAAGGATACAGCCTTGAAGTGGTGCACATCATATCTTGACAACGGAGCTCATGAGTTTAATTTTCTGCTGTCCATTTTGGGTTCCAGTTTATCAATCAGTGGGCTCCTCAGGGCTCGACACTGAGCCCCAGTATATTCAATATTTACCTGAGGCCACTAGCTCAACTAATCTGCAATCAGGATATTGTCTTGATGAACTATTCAAATGACACCCAGTTTGTCATCTCAGTGGACTCTACGGCACCGTCTCCGTATGAGAATTTCCATCACTGTGCAAAATCACAAACTGGCTAACTTCTAATGGCCTCAATTTCAAGGAGGAAAGGAATTTGCTTCTCCACTGCGCTTTTGAACAAGTTTCCCCGCGCTCTGCCCACAAACTTTGGGCACTCTCAGTTTTCCTCCCACGGGATTGTCTGCTGTCAGGAACCTGGGGTTCCATTTTGATAGCAATTTATCTCTGACGGCCCAGGTAAGTGAGGTGGCTTCCACTTTTTTTTCACTCCTCAAAAGTAACCAAAAGATACTATCTCTTCTTGCTGCTCACTGACCATTGATTGTTCAGACCATGATCTTAAATTGGGTTTTATTATGGAAACGCTCTATTCTTAGGTTCTCCCGACTATTTAAGCAAACACCTTTTCTGCATTCACACTGCTGCCATATGTCTGGCTCTCTCCCTTCCCCGTTCCTCCTCTGCTTATGCTGCCCTTAACAAATTGCACTGGCTTCCTCTGCTGAAAAGAATTCTTTTTTTAGTCTCTGCGCATTGACCACAGGGCCTTCGATTATGTCGGCTCTGTCTAACTTCAGAACAAGTTTAATCTGAATTGCACTCTGATGCCAACCTCTTGATGCATCTGAAATTCAAGCTTTCATGTGTTTGTGGCAGGGCATCCACTTTACGGGCCTCTTGCCTCTGGAACAGCATACCTGCACTGCTTCGCCGGGTCTCGGACCTCACTGAATTCTGGAAGTTGCTCTAGACTTAGCTGTTCACACGGTAACTGAATATTTAGATGGGGAATGGGCCGTTGCTCTGCGCCAGGATGCCTTTCAGGTAATCATTTGCTCTAGAAATCTTTATAAGAATAATAATAAGCGCACTAATAATAATAGTAATAATAATCTTAATCCTAATAATAATTACGGGCTGGCAAAGGTGGGAGAGCAAAATGCAATTTAACTTCCAGCATAGTAAAGTTAACTTTCTAAGAGTCATCTTTCCAAAATATTTATTATAAATCTGACTTCACTAGTGACTTGGGCTTGTAATAAATATTACAAAATGTCCAAAAATGAAATTTGTAGCTGTTTATGAGCCAGAGATTTAATTTATTAAACTTAATATTGAATACCAATACTTACCTATGGAATACAACCCTTCTACAGTAAAAATACCTTTTAGGAGCTTTTCACTGTACAGACATGTTTAACATTAAACATTTACATGCCCTACTTTTAAATACTTTGCACCCTGCTTTAAGGCAGTAAGGCCTACTTTGGGGTGATTTATTAATATTTAAAGGAAGGTTTAGGCCTGTAAAAAAGGGGTTATTTTGACAGGTTAAATTTGCAGTTTAAAACTGCACAGCCAGGCTACAACGATAGGCCTGTAGGCAGGTTTTATAGTGCTATTGCAGTGGGTGGTATAACGATTATTGCAGCCCACTGGTAGAATTTAATTTACAAGCTGTGGATACACTTGTTACTATATACTAGTGACTTATGAGCAAATTAAATTAATCAATCCAGTGTATACCAATTTTACCATGTTGAAAGGCAGCACACAGCCACTTTAACATTAGATAGCAGGGGTTAAGTGCACAGAGTTTGTTGGGTTCTGAGCATAGGAAGTTCTGTACCTTTAAGTGATTGTTGTCCTTTGAGTGTGTGCACATGCCACCATTAACATCGTTCCAGACTAGAACGGTGGCATGTGGAATGGTCAGAACAGCAGTTGTACTTTGCTGTTGCTCTGGCCGGTCGTTTACTCCGGACATCTCTTTTCTTGCTAATAAAGAGATTGAACTTACCTGGGAAGTCGTCTCTTCCTTTCACTGGCGACGACTGGATTTGGACCCTGGACCGGCCGGAAGCATCTGATGCCCAAGGGAACGTTTCCGTGTGTGCTGACAGCGTCTTCCTTTCTTCGGACCTTCCTCTTTCGTGTTGACGAACGGACTTGGCAAAGACCCCAGCACTGATCACGGACGGATTCTGGTAGGACGTCTCCTACATCGTTACAGGCAGGAACCTCTACCTTCTTTCTCCCTCGCCCCCTTTTGGCCCAAGAGCTCGAGCGCAGCACGAAGCTTCAGTGTAGCCTCGCGCACTGCTTTGCTCTTTGTCCGCGCGTGAGTGGCATCCATTGTGTGAAGATCGCTTCCTGCTGACTCTCGCTTACGTAATACTACGTACAACCACGCAGCGTTCATCTGCTGCATCCTTCGTTTCCTGGCAACGCTTGTTCCGACGCTCTTCTCTGTACATGGTCACGTATTCTGGCCACTTGCAAGAGCATTTTCCTGTCGCCTAGCAACGAGCCAACTTCTTCACGCGCTCAGCTGATTCATGCATCGCTGATGCGCACAGCTTTAAATATATCGTTATTCAAGACGTAGGAAACCTCTTTCATACAACGCAACTACACCGATTGGTCATAACTTTATTAACCCTTTTGGGTGGTTTCGATCTGTTATTTCGGCAGTTTGGTAAAAGATTGCCCATGCGTACAACTCCAACTTGAAGCCACATCTTCTCATAAGCACTATCCAAGCTTCTCAGCATCTTGGTATCACTGCAAATTATATTAACTTTGGTGCACATTGATTCTAAGAAATCGCTGATGCGCACAGCTGTAAAGTCATTGCAGTTTTATTTCAAATGTGCACAACTTTTACAATTGTTTACAGTTAATGTATATTGGGGGTGCGTTACTGTACAATTAACTATTTTAGTGTTGTTATTCTTATTTCTTGCATATTTGCTTAGCCAACAACATGCAACAATCTGTACTTGCACCTTCCCCCTTCCTCTCTACACCTGGTAATCCTCCTATAGAATGGGAATTATGGCTTGAAGGTTTTGAGGCTTACCTAGAAGCCATTGAAGCCGAAGTCTTCACACAAAAAAAAAAGTTTGCGTTACTGCGTCACTCTTTGGGCACTGAGGAAAGAAAAGTATTGAAACATTTGCCTCCTACTGTAGTCATGGGTGATGGTGACGCTATTGATGAGTATGCTTCAGCTTTAAATATGTTAGATTCCAGATTTAAAAAAAAGCGTAACATCATTATGGAGAGACACAAGTTTTATATGAGGAAACAGTTACCAGGTGAACCTGTTGATACGTTTATGAGTGACCTAAGAGTATTAGCCTCCACGTGCGACTACAAAACGTTTCATGATT
The DNA here is from genome assembly GCA_963921515.1 of Calotriton arnoldi. Lineage (NCBI taxonomy): Eukaryota > Metazoa > Chordata > Amphibia > Caudata > Salamandridae > Calotriton > Calotriton arnoldi. Next base: position 3,511,223 of record CAWUFW010000109.1, on the reverse strand, counting down.
AAATGTTGAGAGATCAGTTAGTTGAAAAGACTAATAGCAAAAAGATCCAAGAGAAATTACTAACTACACAAGACTTAACCTTGGATAAAGCTCTAGAGATAGCTAAAAATGTTGAATCCACTGCAATGTATATGGATCAAATGGCTTTAGACACTAAGGTACATGCTTTTGCTGTTGACAAAGTTATGGTCAAAAGGAAACTAAGTATGACAAACGTAAACCATTTGAATGTTATAGATGTGGTAGCAGAAGTCATTTAGGAAATGCGCCGTTTTGTCCTGCCTTAGATAAAGTTTGCGTTAAATGCAAAAAGAAAGGTCATTTCTCTAAGGTTTGTAAGTCTAAACCTAGCAATTCTAATTTTAAATATAACACAAAAAAGTACTTTCCATTGAAACCAAATCTGAAGCGGATCCTGATTCCGATAGTGAAGATGGTAATGAAATCATGATGCTGTCCAGTACTGATGAAGATATTGTCCAAGTTTCCCATAACATAGTGAGTGCAACACATAATTCTGTAAGTGTGCCTCCAATATCCATTACTGCGGAAGCTGTTGATAAAGCACCTCAAAACAGTTGTAGTATTCTTTCCAACACTAGTATTCCTGAAAATGTGTCTCAAATACTAAAACTTCAACCCCCAAGTATAAAACCGCCCTACTGTCAAATTGGGGTTAATGGTAAACATGTTTCCATGATGGCTGACTCAGGTTCCTTTTTCACTTTAATAGGTCCCGAAGAATGGTGTAAATTAACTGATATTCCCTTAAGGAAGTCCCTTATTAAACCTGTAGCGTATGGTGGCAAACCTGTTCAAGTTTTGGGTGAATTTGATTGTACCTTAACGTTTAAAGATCACGCCACTACTGCTACCGTCTATGTAGCAGAAGATAGATCTTCTCTCCTTGGTTGGTTGGAACAAAAAAATTTGGGAATTATTTTGGATCCTAATAGTCCTGAACAGGTTCTGCTTAGAGATCAATTTACTTCTGTGTGTTCCGTAGATGAGCATGATTGGAAAGCTTCCTTTCCATCAGTGTTCAAGAATACTTTGGGGAAAATTAAAGGTTTTTCTCATCAAATCATTCTTAAACAAGATGTCCAACCCATTGTGCACAAATTCAGACGGGTTCCTTTGGCAATGAGGAAGGAATTATCCAATGAACTTGAATCTCTTTGCAATCAAGGCATCATTGAACCCATAGAAAGCTCAGAATGGCTTTCTCCGGTAGTTTTAGCCAGGAAACCCAATGGGACTCTTAGGATGTGCATTGATTTGAGGGACTTAAACGACAAAATATGGGTGGATAGACATCCTCTGCCAAATATCACAGAAATGTTGACTTCTCTCAAGGATGCCAGAGTGTTCACCACTTTAGACATGTCATCAGCTTATCACCAAATTTCGCTAAAAAAAAACTGTTGTCACCTCACTTCTTTTGTCACTCCTGCTGGTGCGTATAGGTTCAAAAGGATGCCTTTCGGATTGGCGTCAGCCTCGGCCGTATTCCAAAGGGTAATGGAATCCATGTTTGCTGAGGTACCTAATGTAAAGTGTTTCCAGGATGACATTTTGGTTTATGGTAAAGACTTAGAGGCTCATGACAAAACATTAGCTATTGTATTATCCATTTTAACTGATCGTGGTGCAACCTTAAAGGCTGAAAAATGTAAATTTGCTGTCAAAGAAGTAAATTACCTTGGTTATAAGCTTTCAGCTAAAGGTGTGGAACCTAAGGAAGATTTAGTCATGGCTATCAAGTCTTTTCCTTCTCCACAGAACAAAGATCAACTTAGATAGTTTTTTGGCATGTTGGAATTCTATGCCAGATTCATTCCCAATTGTAGTAGCAAAACTCACAATTTAAGATTACTAATGAAAAAGAACCAACAATTTTTGTGGTCACCTGATTTGGAGAAAGAATTTCAAGATATCAAATTAGAATTAAGTAAGGCCATTCCTTTACAACCATTTGACACACATGATAGATCCATTGTGGTCTCTGATGCCAGCCAATATGGTTTAGGTGCTGTTCTTCTACAAGTCATAGAGGGAAAAGAGGAGGTCGTGGCTTTCGCCTCGCGCACATTGAGAGGTGCAGAGTCCACTTATTCAGCTATAGAACGTGAAGCCTTAGCGTGTTGGTGGGGTGTTGATCATTTCAGACAGTACTTATGGGGTTCTGAATTTACCATTCGCATGGATCACAAGCCTTTGCTTAATTTATTCACCACCAAAGGAGCGGGTAATGCCACTCCCCGCATTGCTAAGTGGCATTACAGATTGATGGAATTTCATTTTCATTTGGAATACATTCCTGGTGTAAAGAATATTTTTGCGGACTGTTTGTCCAGACTGCCTCTAGTAAATGAACAATATGGTGAACAAACTGAGGAGGAATATTGTTTAGTAGCCTCATTAGTGGATTCTAGTTTTTCATGCATATCAGAAGAAGAGTGGAAAAATGCTGTTCAGCAAGATATCTTGTTACAAGAAGTAATTTCTATGTTAGGTAAAGGGTGGTTGCCTAAGCAAGAAGATGTAGCGTCATTCAAACATGTTTTCTCTGAGTTGAATCTTCAATCTGGCATTCTCAAGAGAATGGATTTGTTGGTTGCACCGGTATCTCTTCAGAGTAAGATTTTGTTACTTGCACATGAGGGTCATATAGGCATGAGAGCGATGAAGAGAAGACTTAGAGAGGTATTTTGGTGGCCTGGCATGGATCGTTCTGTTGAACATTTTGTAAGAGATTGTATTTCATGTGCCACCAGTGATAAATCGCAAATCACTTTTCCTAGTCCCATTGAAGCCATTCCTATTCCTGACAAACCTTGGGTTAAATTAGCTCTAGCTATTATTGGCCCCATGTATGTGTTGGATGAAAGGAGCAGGTACGGTCTAGTGTTGGTAGACTACGGTACAAGATGGCCTGAGGTAAAATTTGTGAAGTCAGCATCTACTATGGAGGTTGTTAATTTTCTTCAATCTCTGTTTTTAAAGGAAGGTGCTCCAGTGGAACTTGTCACGGACAATGGGGTACAATTTGTGTCCAAGGAGTTCCAGGACTTTTTGTCGCATTGGGGTATCAAACACATTACCACTTCCTTATATCACCCTCGCAGTAATGGTTTAGTGGAACGCTGCAATAGGGTTATTAAGGATAGCATTCAACTGTCCGTGGTGAATGGTTTAGACTGGAGGACAGAGCTTTCGAATCTATTGTGGGCTTTGCGTACCACACCCAATGCTGTGACTAAGGTTTCCCCTTTATGTTATTGAAAGGCAGAACTGCTTCAGTCCAAGTTGGTTAGACCGTGGATGCTAGATCTGAGTACTTCCAAGGTTAATCGCGATTTGGTGAAGGCTAATTGTCTCGAAGCTCAAAGTAAGTATGTTACCAAGGAACCTACTAAAGGAAGGAAACAATTTGCTTTTAAAGTAGGTAATTGGGTCAAGGTGAGACTTCCTGGTCACATAACCAAGGGTCATTCTAAGTTTTCACGTGCAATGCAAATTACCTGCATAAGGAATAGAGCAGTCAAATTAAGTAATGGTAAATGGTGGAATATGGAAAAGTTATCTAAACAAAGTTCACCTGGGAATACTTGTGTGGATCTATTTTCTCACAATGTTCCTGGTTCCGATCATGGTGAACCAAGTTCCAGAATTTCGACAAGAGAACGGAAACCTTCCATTTGGTTAAAAGATTATGTCAAATCGTAATATCTTGACTATGGGTTTTTTTTGCTTTCATCCTTACTGTATAATGTTCTGGTGTATTTTTTGTTTCAGTGATATTACATTTTTGTGTTTTCATTTGTTTTGGTTAAGGGGGAAGATGTGTTGGGTTCTGAGCATAGGAAGTTCTGTACCTTTAAGTGATTGTTGTCCTTTGAGTGTGTGCACATGCCACCATTAACATCGTTCCAGACTAGAACGGTGGCATGTGGAATGGTCAGAACAGCAGTTGTACTTTGCTGTTGCTCTGGCCGGTCGTTTACTCCGGACATCTCTTTTCTTGCTAATAAAGAGATTGAACTTACCTGGGAAACCGTCTCTTCCTTTCAGAGTTCTAGAGCCAGCAAAAAATAGGGTATAGCAAAAAGGCAAAAGAATTCGGAGTGAGCCTGCAGAAAGGGCAAATTTCCAAAATACACCAAACGAAGAGCTTTACTCTTCAAAGTCAATCAGCGTAGATTTTGTTGCATATCAGTTTGTGGTTTTATTCCCAAGTGTAGGCCACTGACCACATCCAGAGCATCCTACCGCAGGCAGCCAGCACATCTCTTCCCCAGTCAAAAATAAGCCACTATCTGGCATTCTTTCACCTCCTTCCCTTTACAGCATCTGCAAGCTGTTAACCAACGTTTTTGCCTAACACCTCCCCCTTCCTCATCAAGAAGATATGATTGTCCCACGTCAACCTCAGACACCAAGCTTGGTTCCATCCCCAAGTGACCTGCTGCTCCCACTCACAAAATGTCCCACACCGGTGTGTCCTGTCACCATCCCACTCACAAACTATAGTATAGAGTGTAGGTTTATCACACCCACACTGCCCCACAATTACCTCAACAAAAGCTTGTCATTTTCTTGAACAAAAGCTAGTTTTGTCCCAAAATATCCACTTATCCCTTTTAGTAACTACTTATTTGGTCTATCCATATCAGCTGGTCATTTTCAACCAGTATCTGATGTACCACAGAATCACATGGACAGATTGTGACTTGCATGCCTATTTACTCACCTAGAATGGGCCACCATTATGTCATTGATTGTCAGGTTATTGTACTGAATGCCCACAAGAAGTAAAATATGGGCTCCCACTATGCACAAAAGTTAGAGGAAATGTTGTTCTAGAGTGCTCCCAACAAATAAAATATGGGCCACTCAATCTTGAGGATGTTTAAAAGATTATCAAGAATGGCCTCAGTATATTGTAGATGGGCCACTGTCATGTTATTGAGTGCCAGTGTATTGCTCTTAATGTTGTTCTAGAATGCTCCCAATAAATTTTAAAAAAAAGCCACTCAGTCTTGAGGAAATGTAAAAGGTTATCAAGAATGCCCTCAGTATCCTGAAGATGGGCCACTGTTATGCCCCAGTGCTGTGCTCACAGCCCAAACCAACACACATGAGATGTTCACACCCGCATATAGACGTGCTATCTCTCTGCCACTACCCTCTCCTCAGTAACTTGCTAGAAAGCAACTACGACCCAAAGAGAGAACAATGACAATTATACAAGGAGGTAGGCCCGCAAACCTCTTGAGGCTTCTTCTCGATGAGTGGGGTGTCCATGCAAAGCATGGACAAGTTGTGGAGGCCGAAAGAGCTCGTGAATGTGGAGGCCATGTACTTGAGAAGGTCTTTCTACAATATCTCCATCTAGCAGGAGCTTGGGTGGGTGAATTACATGAATGACGGAGTCCAGCCAAGAGTCGGTAGTGTTCTAGCTGTGGAAAGTTGAATCATTATGCCCGTGTGTGACATGAAGATGAAGACCATGAAAGAACATTCAGGGGAAGAAGACCTTGCGTAGAGCAGTGCATAGGGCATGTGCCACCATGCAATCTTTTATGATGGAGCACTCAGAGGAAGAGGAGGTGTTTGCCACATTTGTGCTACTCCCTCCCCTAGTGCAGGGTCAGCATAAGTGCCCAGGAGTCACAACAGTCATTGACAATGGAACATGAATGCAGAAGAACATTTCAGCACTTTGAGACCAAGGCAGATCTATGCTGTCATGCACTGACCACTAAAAATTCACAGCTTCTCCTTTTTCTGTGTAAGGTGGTTAACCTCGTGGAGCAATTCTAACAGCCATCTACTGACATGGGCCGCACGAGGGTAAATTTGATGCACAATCTCATCCCGTTTCATATATGTAGCAAGGTGGAGAAAGAAATGTAAAAGAGGAAAGCCACTTGATATCATCGGAAAGGTCATGGGCCAGATACCCTCCCTTTCCTCTATTGTCATGAATCAGACCATATATCCATGAGGTGAGAATGTGCAGGGATGTGAGGATCATAAGAAGACAATTGAAAACTCCCCACCATAGGTGACGTCACACCTGATCTTGGGATTAAACAATCTGATTTAATGCAGGATAACTTCAGCTTCATGAGGAGTTGAGGGATATCAAGCCTTCTCCACATGCGGGGTAGCAGACGTAGAAGTGTTTGAACATTTTGCTTTCATTGACAGCCAAAGTCTTTTAACAACATTAAAGACAGACGTGGATGCCATGCTTAGTGTGCTCAACCTCAGTGACAACGTCTTCATTCGCGCTTTATTTGAGTGAGAGTGTCACTCTCGGCTAAGTGCTCCATCGAAGAGATTGCGTTCGAGCGGGGGCATCTCAATAAGGAGCAGCCTTGAAGAATGTGGCTACATACTGAGGTGACAGCAAATCTAAAGACGGTAACAGCATCAAGCCAGCTGCTGCCCTATGAAATGTGACAGAAGTGAGGGGTTTCTTGGACAAGATAATCAATTGTGGGAGAGTCTCTTACTGAGTCACTGCAGGACCGACTGAATTCTGAGAGATGCCAGAGTTAGACTGGCACAAGGAGGCAGAGATACCCTGGCTAGCACATCATGGCCTACTTCCATCTAAGCATAAAGCAATGCTGGTCATCGATACCACTGTACAATTCCAGATAGGATGAATGCAAGGTGATGGGCAAGGTTGACGGATGCTTGTGGCCTGCACCAGCTGGATGCCGACGTCCGCTGAAACAAGACGCTACCAGATAGCTTTTCCGCTAACAGGCACTTACAAATCCATATTGACACCTTTTAAAGTGGCCATGGGCAAAAAACTCTAGAGCTACTGCTTTAAGGGAATCCATTTCATTAACCAGCCAGGATAGAGTGGTTGAGCTGGCAACTCCAACGATATCATATCGGTCTACAGTGGAAAACTACCAAGGGGCTGATAACCTTGCAGATTCGCTGTCACGGAACCTCAGTCCCACCAACAAGACTATACGGGCAGAAGAAAGTTATAGAACTATCTCAAGCTGATGGGTAAAGGCGCATTGATTGCAGCTATCGATCCAGAGAAAACTGTAGCTGCCACAGAAGAAGATAATGGATGTCTCCAAATAGTGCCGGAGGCCTACTGTGAGAGCAACTAGAAGCTTCGAGCATTGAGTAAACAACATCTCACCCCTAAAGTGAGGAAGGAGCGAACGGCCATTAAAAATGTGAGCCGGGAATTTGGTCTCCTCGGAAAATCTGCTACTGAAGGGTTTGAGCATGGTGATACTTCCCTCTCTTCACTGCTTTAAATGGGCCGGTACTGTCCGGTACTGAGTACCAGCACTTTTTTATTTTGAGAGGGGGAGTACCGCCACTTCCCAATAGTGATGTAATACTAATTGGAGAGTACCGGAACTTCTCAGAAGCAAGCAGGTACTCTAGAACAGGGTACCTGCACTTCTATTTTTCCATTTAAAGCACTTCCTCTCTTGCAACCTGCACAGAACAATTGTTGGGCCATGATGTGCGTTAAATGATCGTCACGACCAACGCACAAATAAGATGTTTTAGTTGCGGAAGAGATAGCTAGATGTTTGATGGTTAATCCTGTGAGACAAGGAGCACCGCCAGTGATTGGTCCTTCAGAAACACTGTGCACAAGTCCATGGAATTGTATCGGCAAGGGCTCTGCAGCTTTCTAGAGGGTAGACCACCGCTCATCATGGCAAGTGAGGTATCCAGGTACGGGGGGTGCAAGTGGTCAATTACACCTCAATGGAAGTTGTAAGAAGCATGTTAGTGAAACTTCTCGCTCGTACATAGCTTGTAAACATTGTATTAGCTGTGAGTAAAGATTCACATATTTCAGTTTTATCATACACTGCGGTTCCATTGTTCAATCACCGAGTTGAAGTTAATAACTCCACTTGTCCACCATGTCAGGCACCCCAGCATGTAGCAATTTTGTGGTTCACAAATGTGTTGCAAAAAAGTAACTGAGAAACATGATGCCGACTGTTTTTCACCAGCTTTGATAAACACAGCATACGGGCAGGGTAGGAAAGGCAATGGCGTATGGTGTAAAGATGTCAGTAGCATCATCTCAGTGATGTCTCATGTTGTAATGATTGTGATTCTTAAAGCCAAATGCTTCCTCCGCTGACTCTGCTAAATGTTGAACCTCCGCTTCGTAATTTCATCTCATGACAAATTTACAGCCACCCATGGTTACAGTCTCACGCATTGCTTGTTTAGGACTGTAGCCATGGAGGGCTGCCAATGAATGTTTCCTGGCAAAGATTGCTCTTGGAAACATAAACCCAGAGGCACCTGCCCAAAGCGTATGTAGAGCGGGTCCACATCCGCCCCAGAGAAGTAAGAGGAGGTTGGAGGAGTGGTTTGTTGCCCTCCCACTGCTAACAGTAGAAGACAGCTGAGCAGTCTACACACACAGGACATGCACGGGTGGCACCTTCACATATGTCCCAATCTCTTATGGCCAGTGTGTGATCTTGAAGTAGCCTCCTGTCCCTACCTCCTCCTCTCATTGGTCAAGCCTTCAGATCATCCTCCAATAAGAAGAGGAGGTGGGAGGCAGCATTATCTTTTGTGGCTAGAGCCTTGCTAACCAAAGCTTCCGGCGTGGTGGGATGGGTCAGGGACCACGAGACCTGGAAGGTGGAGTGTCCTTGCATGAAGTATAGGGACGGATCTATTTATCCATTTCCTTGAATGTGCCGCTCAGTACTTTGGCTATTGAGCACCGCAATGTCCCTCTCTATTTTTGCACCCAAGGAGAACAAAATTCTACTGGGATATAAAGACTGACACTATGGTGGTTCCGCTTGGGGTGTAATTGCTATTCCCGCTGGTTGGTTTGGTTTAAGTGATACTCTGCAGGTGGCCGGGCCACACCATCAAAAATATTTTTCATTTTAAAAAACAAAAATTGATAACCAAGAGATTCCCTTGTATCGCCAACTGTTGAATTTGTGTTGGAGACTGAATGAGTGGGTTTAAGAGGGGACTGAGCATGTATGAATCACCCGCATTGAGCTAACATTTCTGTGAGGAGCACTTACCTGCTCTTCTCCTTTGTCTGCTTTTACACTCCTGCCTCATCTTCTCACCCCTTGTTGTTTCCACCTGAACATTCATTTATCCTTTCAATTATATGTACCTTTTACATATCAGATCTATTATTGCACCACGCATAGTGTCTTCAAAGGCATCCCAAAGTGCATATTCGGCAGCTAGGGGCAATGAACTTTGAAAAATGCTTAATAAATGAGCTCACACCCACCAGATTAATCCCTAAACTCTTTTCCGTATAACTTGGCCATGTCCTGACAGATCAGCATCTTCATACATGTTATACCACACAGCCTTACTTAATAAAGCAGGCCAGCATCTTCATGCATTCCATACCGCACATTTCTACTTAATAAAGTAGTTCAGCCTCCTCATACATTCCTTACCACACAGCTCTAGTTAATAAAATAGGCCAGCATCCTCATACATTCCATACCACACAGCTCTACTTAATAAAATAGGCCAGAATTCTCATACATTCCATAGCACACAGCTGTAGTTAATAAAATAGGCCAGAATTCTCATACATTCCTTACCGCACAGCTCTAGTTAATAAAGTAGGCCAGCATCCTCATACATTCCATACCACACAGCTTCACTTAGTAAAGTAGGCCAGCATCCTCATACATTCCATACCACACAGCTTCACTTAGTAAAGTAGGCCAGCATCCTCATACATTCCATACCACACAGCTTCACTTAGTAAAGTAGGCCAGCATCCTCATACTTTCCATACCACACAGCTCTAGTTAATAAAATAGGCCAGCATCCTCATACATTCCATACCACACAGCTCTGGTTAATAAAATAGGCCAGCATCTTCATACAATCCATACCACACAGCTTCACTTAGTAAAGTAGGCCAGCATCCTCATACTTTCCATACCACACAGCTCTAGTTAATAAAATAGGCCAGCATCCTCATACATTCCATACCACACAGCTCTAGTTAATAAAATAGGCCAGCATCCTCATACATTCCATACCACACAGCTCTAGGTAATAAAGTAGGCCAGCATCCTCATACATTCCATACCACACAGCTTCACTTAGTAAAGTAGGCCAGCATCCTCATACATTCCACACCACAAAGCTCTAGTTAATAAAATAGGCCAGCATCTTCATACAATCCATACCACACAGCTCTAGTTAATAAAGTAGGCCATGATCCTCACACATTCCATACCACACACCTCTAGTTAATAATGTAGATACATCACTTATATGAAGTTTTTGTTAAATCTCAGCCCCTTGAAGGCCACACTATAATCAGAGGCCTTTTGTTGTTCTAGTTTCAACCTATGTAGAAAGCTGCGAGTGGACCTGCAACCATGGCGTCAAAGCAGCCCCCGCCTCTGATGAAGAAGCATAGCCAGACAGACCTGGTCAGCCGGTTAAAGACCCGGAAGATCCTTGGCGTCGGAGGGGAGGACGATGATGGAGAGGTTCATAGGTCAAAGGTAAGGAGACTGTTTTACTTGAATGCTAGTGATATGTGGAAGCTTGTATCTTCTTGTGAAAGTAGTTGAGAGAGCTCGGTCTGTCTCTTTGCCTCATCCTTGTGCCCTGATGGCACTGAAGCTAGGAAGGCTGCCTGTCACCTAGGTCTTTGTAGATCTCTATAATCTGATACTCAAGTATCTGTAAGCAGAGGTATGGCCAGCTAAGGGTCCTAAGTAGGCACCTCAAGGAGCAGAAATGAAGCTCTATAAGAGACATTCTCCATATGACCAGTGGCTATGTCACAAAAAGTTATTTAATTGACACTCAGTGAAAAAGAGCGTTTACTACTGAGCCTCGGGCTCTGACCAGGCTGTAGAAAGAAACTTGTGGTACCTCTCTCAAGGTTTATCGAGAGGCACCTTCAGCATTTGCCTTAGTCTTTATAGGAAAGTAGACTTGTCTGAGCTGGTATAAAATGGTCCGTCTCTACCTGACCTGAAGTGGGATGGGAACCACCATATGCTCCCTAGATAGGATCTCTACCTGATCTGAGGCAGGATGGGATCCACCATATACTCCCTAGATAGGATCTCTACCTGATCTGAGGCAAAATCTGAGGCAGGATGGGATCCACCATATACTCTCTAGATTGAGCCTCTACCTGATCCGAGGTGGGTTGGGATCCACCATATACTCCCTAGGTAAGACCTCTACCTGATCCGAGGTGGGGTGGGAGCCACCATATACTCCCTTGATAGGACATCTACCTGATCTGAGGCATCCACTTCTGTACAAAGGAGCTTCAGTGGGTTACCTCATGTTAATATGAACACCATTACATACATACCCTCACGCTCTATAAGAAGAAGCTTTTGGATATAGCCTCTATATATTCTCCTAGCACCCTCAAAGTATCTTTAGCACTTATGTTCCAAGAAGAGCTTCAGTTGTTTGCTCTGAACTTTGCAAAGTTCACTTCAGCATTTCATGTCACCTCCATAAGAAGGAGCTTCAGCGGAAGATATTTAGCTCAGTAAAGATAATCTTAAGCAAAGTTAGTCTGGTGTTTAGTGTCTGTCCATAACCTGTGCTAGAAAGAGTTTTAGTAGAAGCCATTCAACGTTGTGTGTTGACCCTATAGTGGTTCACCTCCAGCTCCATTAGAATGACCATAAGTAGGCAGCTTAGGCTCAGGTGATCTACCGTTCAGAGCTGGGACCCGGGTTATATGATGACCCTGCCATAAGCTGCCTTAAGCTCATGTGATGAACTTCTCCTTGAGCTTACCATTCCATGGGGAAATTCAGGCCTGTGTGACCATCCTTCTGTAACCTTAGGCCCATGTGATAAACCTTCAGTAGGTGGTCCGAGTCTCAAGTGATGATCTTACCCTAGATGGCCACAGCTCAGTGTGCTTACCATTCTGTGGGTGAATTCAGGCCTGTGTGACCACCCTTCTGTAACCTTAGGCTTATGTGATGAACCTTCAGTAGATGGTCTCAGGCTCATGTGATGAACTATCAATAGGTGGCCACAGCTCTGTGTGCTTACCACCATTCCATGGGTGAATTCAGGCTTGTGTGACCATCCTTCTGTAACCTTAGGCTCATGTGATGAACCTTCAGTAGATGGTCTCAGGCTCATGTGATGAACTTTCCATAGGTGGCCACAGCTCAGTGTGCTTACCATTCCATGGGTGAACTCAGGCCAGGCGTGTGTGACCATCCTTCTGTAACCTGAGGCTCATGTGATGAACCTTCAGTAGGTGGTCTGAGTCTCATGTGAGGAACTTTCCATAGGTGGCCACAGCTCTGTGTGCTTACCATTCCATGGGTGAATTCAGGCCTGTGTGACCATCCTTCTGTAACCTTAGGCCCATGTGATGAACCTTCAGTAGGTGGTATGAGTCTCATGTGATGAACTTCCCCTAGGTGGCCACAGCTCAGTGTGCTTACCATTCCATGGGGGAATTCAGGCCTGTGTGACAACCTTTCTATAACCTTAGGCTCAAGTGATGAACCTTCAGTAGGTGGTCTCAGGCTCATGTGAGGAACTTTCCTTAGGTGGCCACAGCTCTGGGTGCTTACCATTCCATGGGTGAATTCAGGCCTGTGTGACCATCCTTCTGTAACATTAGGCCCATTTGATGAACCTTCAGTAGGTGGTCTGAGTCTCATGTGATGAACTTCCGCTAGGTGGCCACAGCTCAGTGTGCTTACCATTCCATGGGGGAATTCAGTCCTGTGTGACCACCCTTCTGTAACCTTAGGCTTATGTGATGAACCTTCAGTAGATGGTCTCAGACTCATGTGATGAACTTCCCTTAGGTAGACAAAGCACTGTGTGCTTACCATTCCATGGGGGAATTCAGGCCTGTGTGACAACCCTTCTGTAACCTTAGGCTCATGTGATTAACCTTCAGTAGTTGGTCTCAGGCTCATGTGATGAACCTTCAGTAGTTGGTCTCAGGCGATGAACTTTCCATAGGTGGCCACAGCTCAGTGTGCTTACCATTCTATGGGTGAATTCAGGCCTGTGTGACCACCCCTCTGTAACCTTAGGCTCATGTGATGAACCTTCAGTAGATGGTCTCAGGCTCATGTGATGAACCTTCAGTAGTTGGTCTCAGGCTCATGTGATGAACTTTCCATAGGTGGCCACAGCTCAGTGTGCTTACCATTCTATGGGTGAATTCAGGCCTGTGTGACCACCCCTCTGTAACCTTAGGCTCATGTGATGAACCTTCAGTAGATGGTCTCAGGCTCATGTGATGAACCTTCAGTAGTTGGTCTCAGGCTCATGTGATGAACTTTCCATAGGTGGCCACAGCTCAGTGTGCTTACCATTCTATGGGTGAATTCAGGCCTGTGTGATGACCACCCTTCTGTAACCTTAGGCTCATGTGATGAACCTTCAGTAGATGGTCTCAGGCTCATGTGATGAACCTTCAGTAGTTGGTCTCAGGTTCATGTGATGAACTTTCCATAGGTGGCCACAGCTCAGTGTGCTTACCATTCCATGGGTGAATTCAGGCCTGTGTGACCACCCTTCTGTAACCTTAGGCTTATGTGATGAACCTTCAGTAGATGGTCTCAGGCTCATGTGATGAACTATCGATAGGTGGCCACAGCTCTGTGTGCTTACCACCATTCCATGGGTGAATTCAGGCTCGTGTGACCATCCATCTGTAACCTTAGTCTCATGTGATGAACCTTCAGTAGATGGTCTCAGGCCCATGTGATGAACTTTCCATAGGTGGCCACAGCTCAGTGTGCTTACCATTCCATGGGTGAATTCAGGCCTGTGTGACCACCCTTCTGTAACCTTAGGCTCATGTGATGAACCTTCAAAAGGTGGTCTCAAACTCATGTGATAAACTTCTCTTAGGTAGTCATAGCACTGTGTGCTTACCATTCTAGGGGTGAATTCGGGCATGTGTGACCATCCTTCTGTAACCTTAGGCTCATGTGATGAACCTTTAGTAGGTGGTCTCAGGCTCATGTGATGAACTTCCCTTAGGTGGCCACAGCTCAGTGTACTTACCATTCCATGGGTGAATTCAGGCCTGTGTGACCCTCCATCTGTAACCTGAGGCTCATTTGATGAACCTTCAGTAGGTGGTCTCAGTCTCATGTGATGAACTTCCCTTAGGTAGTCACAGCGCAGTATTCTTACCGTTCCATGGGTGAATCCAGGCCTGTGATACCACTCTTCTGTAGCCTTAGGCTCATGTAATGAACCTTCAGTAGGTGGTCTCAGGCTCATGTAATGAACTTTCCATAGGTGGCTTCAGGTTGATGTCATGGACCTTTTGTAGGTGGTCTCAGGCCCACATGATGACCATTACATTGGTAGCCTCGGGCTTATCTCAGGCAAATGACCTCGGGCTCATATGATGAACCTTCCATACATGTCCTCAGGTCACAGGTGGCATCCGGATAATGTACTGAACCTTCAAAAAAGGCTTCAAAGACCGGATTGAAGAGATGTCCACAAGTGGCCACAGCCTCAGGACACAGACCATTCATGGGTGGCCTCCAGCTTTGTAAGAAGGACATTGAGCTAGAAGCTTGCGGCTCAGAAGATGAACCTTTTGCTAATGAGGCGAACCTACAGAGGGTGTTTTGAGGCAAATTGTTGAATCTTCAGTAGGTGGCCTCTGGCCGCAGTTGGCGACTTCCCATTGGTACAGAGGCGAGGCTACCCTGTGTATATGGAAAGTGCATAGGGGTCTCAGGTGTTTTCCTGAAAGGTGAGTGCATCGGAAAGCCTGTAGGGCCACAGTGGATTCCAGCAGATAATAGCTGGAACAGAGAGTCAGCCTCCTCTAGGGAGATTTGAGCCTCTATAGCTTACCTTCTCACTACAAGTGCTAGATAGTGTCAAAGGACACATCCTGTGAATTGTGTGTGAGTTCTGCTGCTCAACAGGTGCAGAAATGTTGATGGGCCTAAAATGCAAAGACAAAAAATGCACAGGGTCGGACTGGGACAGAAAAAAGGCCCGGGCACCAAAATAAAAAGTGGCCTCCATTATAGAATCATTTGCAAATCTGGGCACTTTTGAAGTTGTAAAGACACAATGCTATGTTTAGGAGACTGCATGCATTTCTGCTTGCTGCAGGCTATGTTTAGTGCACATGGTGTAGTCTTCTGTCTGGGATGTGTACAGTCAGGGGTTTGTTAAAGCGCGACTACTCACCCGTAAGGGTCTCGAGGCGCTAGGGGTGGGGGGTGGGGAGTGCAGGTTCCATCCATCAAGGAGGGGTCTGTCGAAGAGCCAGGTTTTGAGGTTTCTTGCGAAGATGGGGAGCGATGTTGTCTGCCTGAGGTGGAGCGGAAGGGCGTTCCATGCTTTGGCCGCGAGGAAGGAGAAGGAGCGGCCTCCCGATCTGGTCTTTCTGGTGCGGGGGACCACAGCGTAGGAGAGCTGGGCTGATCGTAGGGTCCTTTGGGGTGCGTGGAATTTGAGTCGGCTGTTCAGGTATGCTGGTCCGGTGCCGTGGAGGGCCTTGTGTGCGTGGGTGAGCATCTTGAAGGTGATTCTCGCCTCGACAGGGAGCCAGTGGAGTGTGCGCAGGTGCTGGGAGATGTGGCAGTGTTTTGGCAGGTTGAGGACCAGTCTTGCGGCGGCGTTCTGGATGTTCTGTAGCTTGCGGGTGAGGTTTTTGTTTATTCCGGCGTAGAGTGCGTTGCCGTAGTCGAGTCTGCTGGTGACCAGGGCGTGAGTGACGGTCTTTCGGTGTTAGAGGGGGATCCATTTGAAGGTCTTACGAAGGAGGCGGAGGGTGTGGAAGCAGGAAGACGAGACAGAGTTGATCTGGCGGTCCATTTTGAGCTCGGAGTCCAGGATGATTCCCAGGTTGCGTGCGTGGTCGTGGGGGTTGGCGGGTTTCCGAGGGCGGGGGGCCACCAGGTGTCGCTCCAGGCATCGGGGTTTGGGCCCATGATGAGTACTTCTGTTTTGTTGGTGTTTAGTTGTAGGCAGCTGTTTTTCATCCATTTGGCGACGGCTTCCATGCCTTCTCAAAAGTTGTGTCTGGCGGTGTTGGGCTTGTTGGATAGGGAGAGGATGAGCTGGGTGTCGTCTGCGTATGACACGATGTTGAGTCCGTAGGTTCTGACGATGGGGGCGAGTGGAGCCATATAGACGTTGAAGAGCGTCGGGCTGAGGGAGGAGCCCTGGGGGACTCTGCAGGTGGTAGCTGTGGGGTCCGAGAGGAAAGGGGGGAGTCTGACCCGCTGCGTCCTGCCGGAGAGGAAGGAGCGGATCCAGTCGAGGGCCTTGTCCTGGATTCCTGCGTCGTAGAGTCTGCGTATTAGGGTGCGGTGGGAGACTGTGTCGAACGCCGCTGATAGGTCGAGGAGGATGAGGGCTACTGTTTCTCCTTTGTCCAGTAGGGTGCAGATGTCATCTGTTGCGGCGAGGAGGGCGGTTTCCGTACTGTGGTTTTTTCGGAAGCCAGATTGGGAGGAGTCGAGGATGTTGTGTTCTTCAATGAATGTGGCGAGCTGGCTGTTGATGGCTTTCTCAATGACTTTCGCTGGGAACGGGAGCAGGGAGATGGGTCTGTAGTTTTTGAGGTCGGTGGGGTCTGCTGAGGGTTTCTTTAGGAGGGGGTTGACCTCGGCGTGTTTCCAGTCGTCGGGGAACGAGGCGGTCGCCAGGGAGCGGTTGATGGTGTGGCGGAGCATGGGTGCGATGGTGTCGGCGGCTCTGTTGAAGATGTGGTGGGGACAGGGGTCCGTGGGGGCCCCTGAGTGGATTGACTTCATTGTCTTCAGTGTGTCTTCGGTGGTGAGGGCTGTCCAGTCGTCAATCGCTGGTTTCCGGATGTCGGGGGTGGTTGGTGAGGGTTCAGTGTGTTGGTTGTCTTCGTCGAAGTTGTCGTAGATGCTCTTGATTTTGTGGTGGAAAAAGGTGCTGAGTTTGTCGCAGAGGTCTTGTGAGGGAGGGATGTCGGTAGACTCGCTAGTGGGTTGGGCGAACTCCTTGATGATGCTGAAGAGTTCCTTGCTGTTGTGCGCGGGGGGGAGATTCTGTCTTCAATCGCTTTTTTCCTCGTTTCTCTGATGAGTTGATGGTGGGCGTTGGTGGCGGCTCTGAAGTTGTCGTGGGCTTCTGTGGATTTGGTGTTCCTCCAGGCCTTTTCGAGGCGGCGGCATGTGCTTCTGGACTCTCGAGTTCGGTGGTAAACCATCTGGCTTTCTTGGCGCGGGTATTGTTGTTTTTCTTGAGGGGGCTATGGTGTTGGTGCTGTCCGAGATCCATCTATGCAGGGTTCGGGCTGCGGTGTTGGGGTCGTCGTTTTCCGCGATGGTTGGGGTGGAGTTGTTGAGTGAGGAGGTGAGCTGGTCGTCGGTGATTTTGGTCCAGTTTCTTCGTGGAAGCAGGTGCTGGTGTCTGTGGATGGTGGGTGTTCTGAAGGTGAAGTGGACGCAACGATGGTCGGTCCATGGGAGTTCGGTGGTGTGGCTGAAGGTGATGGAGTTTCCTGTAGTGAAGAGGGGGTCGAGGGTGTGTCCTGCTGAGTGCGTGGGCTCGGTCACGATCTGGCGCAGTCCAATGTTGTGGAGGTTGTCCAGGAGGGATTGTTATTGATATTGTTATTTAATCTTATAAGGCGCACAGCTACCACAAAGGTTTTCCGGCGCCGCTTGACAGAGAGAGGAGAAAAGCAAAAAAGTTGCAGGACCGAATTAAAAAGAATTACCCACGAATTATTGGTTAAACAACTAAGTTTTTAAATGTTTGCGAAAATTGCTAAGGATGTTTTCGTTCCTAAGAGATAGAGGAAGAGAATTCCACATCTGAGGACCCAGATAAGAAAAGGACCGTCCGCCCATACGAGACAGTCTGATCCTTGGAACTGAAAACTTCACCTGAGTAGAAGAGCGAAGAGAACGTGATGGTATATAGGGTTGGACAATGGCCTTTAGATATTGGGGGGCACTGCCAGACTTAACTTTAAACATGTAACACAGGGCTTTGAATTTCACACGCTTCTCCACCCTGAGCCAATGAAGATCACAGAGAGAACTTGAAACAGAGGTCCTTCTAGGGAGCTGGCAGAGCATTCTTGCCGCTGCGTTTTGCACCACCTGCAATCTACGTGTTACATCCTTATTTGTGCCCAGGTACAGGATGTTGCCGTAGTCCAGCCTAGATGTGATAAGGGCCTGGACTACCGTGCGTTGAGTAGAGTTGGGCAACATCCAAAGAATTTTCCTAAGCCATTTAAGGATGGTAAAGCAGGTAGATGCCACCTTCACTACTTGCTGCTTCATAGACAGTTGATCGTCAATGATGACCCCCAGATTGCGGACTTGGCTGGTAGGTTGAGGGAAAATTCCCATTTCAGACGGCCAGTGCTGAGGCCCCCAAAGGTCCTTGTTCTTACCCAGAATTAGAACCTCTGTTTTTTCATCGTTAAGTTGTAGTAAATTAGCTTGCATCCAACCTGCAATATTCCTCAGACCTATTTGAAGGGATGATGTCTTAGAAGTCCTATCCGCCGACAATGAGAAAATTAATTGTGTATCGTCGGCATAGGAAAAAATCGACAGCCCAGCTTCTTCAGCAATAATTGCTAAAGGCTTAACATAGATGTTAAACAATAATGGGCTCAAAATGGACCCCTGAGGAACTCCATAAGGTGAAGAAAGAGTTTTTGAAGCAGCATCAGAGGAAAAGACCTGGAAAGTACGATTGGTCAGGAAGTCACAAAGCCAATCAAGGGCTGGACCTTCAACACCCAAACAGCGCAAAGCTTTCAATAACACGGAATGGGACACTGTGTCAAAGGCGGCACTTAGATCAAGCAATATAAGTGCCGCAGTGTTCCCAGCATCCAGATGACCATGCAGCATCTCAGTGTCTCCAAGAAAAGCGGTTGTGGTGTTGGGGTCCAGTTGGTTGTCGAGGTGGAAGTTGAGGTCTCCCAAAAGGGTGTAGTTGGTGGATGCGATGGCCTGCGGGGAGATAATGTCCGAGATGGAGTTGGCGAAGGGTCCGCGGGGTCCAGGGGGTCGGTAGATGAGGGTTCCTCGGAGGGTGGCGGTGGGGCTGGCCAGTATCTTGAAGTGAAGGTGTTCCATCAGTTCTGTGGGCTCGTCAGGGAGTGTGCTCAGGCGGAGGCTGGATTTGTGGACGATGGCGATTCCTCCTCCTGGGCGGGTGGGGCGGTCCTTCCTGGAGATATTGTATCCTTGGGGGATGGCGATGGCGATGTCCGGTCCCGAGGTGGTGTTGGTCCAGGTTTCGGTGAAGAACGCTACGTCCGGGGTGGTGCTGTCGAGGAGGTCCCAGATTTCTGTGGCGTGTTTGTGGAGGGATCGGACGTTGAGGAGGATGCATTGCAGGGTCTTCGGTTCGGTTGTGTTCTTGTGGGCGGGTTGTGCTGGATCCGTGTTCTTGGCGATGCTGCAGGTGTGCCGGCAGCGGTGACAGCTGAAGGGTCCGTGGGAGTCGGCTGGTGATGCTAGCTTGCAGTTGTTGTTGCGGCCTGGGTTGAGTGCGTGGAGTGCTGCTGGGTCGTAGCGTTGGCGGGGCGGAGGTCCAGGGTTCCTGGCGCTGGTCGCGGTCGGGTCGCGGACGGGCGCAGACGGGCTTGCCTTTGACGTGCCTTTGGTGCGCCAGCGTCGCGCCCGCACAGCGGCCGCGCAGTGGCCGCCATTAAGTAGGGGTCGGGGAGGGCTGGGCATTCTTCCAGCACTCTGTGGGACTCTTCTCACTTTAGTCATTATCAGTAAGTTTTCCTTCTTCCGTCACCCTTGACTTCTTGTGCAGTTCCTTCTACATCCTAAGTTTCTTGTCCTGCTCAATACTGGGACCAGTCCAAAAACTTACTATGGCATGAAGTGCAGTCGCTGGTTCTTGAAGATTTGTCATGGTGCAGGTTTGCCGCAAGCCCTTAATCTTCTCTGGTCTAAGCAGGGCCTGGGAGCTGAGGGCCTGGGAGCTGAGCTGAGGGCCTGGGAGCTGAGGGCCTGGGAGCTGAACTGAGGGCCATGGAGGTGAGGGCCTGGGAGCTGAACTGAGGGTCTGGGAGCTGAGGGCCTGGGAGCTGAGGGCCTGGCTGTGCTGCAGGAGGGTGAGGAATTCATGTGTGAGCGGAAGCCATGTCTCAGAAGGAAGTACAGCAGGGTGTTTAGCCCTTTCTAACTTCAACCTAAAACTGATAGTTGTTTTGCTTTTGGGATCTATGGTGTGGATTCTAAAACGTGTTTGGGAGTCTTTCCTACTTTGCTCATCTTAGCAATGCATAATATTGTTCCGGACCCTCCAGTCCAGTGGTGAGACATTGGGAACAGTTTCCATTATTTGAACCCACCATGTTTTCCTCACCTAAAACTGCTAATATTGAGTGACGTCATAGGCCAGGACCAAAGCTCAGTGCATTGAGTGAGTGTCTGTGCGAGTGTCTGTATGCCTTGTGGTGAGTAGCAGAGCGGTTACTGAGACTGGGTATTTCCAGGAGCCGGGCTCTACGTGATTGGGTATAATCAAGAGCAGAGCTGTGACGTCATATGCCAATATGAAAGCTCAATGTCTTGAGTAAGTGCCTGTATTATCAGAAAGCGTAGTGCTGTGACTGGTTCTTATCAGGAGCCGAGCTGCGGCTGTGTCTGGGTAAAAAAGAAAACAAAAGGCAGTTCACAGGGACTCGTTTAGGTGCATATGTCACTATTTTTCAAAAAATACCTAGTGAATCCACAGTACCCGTACTTTCAATGACAAAAATATCAAATTAGTTAGGTAACGTCAAGTGATTGGTATATTGACAAACAGACCAAGACTCCCAAATCAATTGGAACAATTCAAATATATTCTTAGATTCAACATATGGATGAATATTGGTAGACTGCAGCTGTAATGGTGCTGACAGCACAGTGATTAGTGAGTCAGCGCACTATATAAAGTGTAACAGGAAAAATATAGGGGCACACAATGTATTTTTAGGCCAGGGAACCGTCCCTGTGAGTACAACATATAAATGTTATTGTATACAATTCCTCTGTTAGATGTCGACGTTTCGACCTGTAGTGGCATTAGTCCAAGGATGCATCAGGGCAAAAGTGAAACCATCTGTCAGTTTGTATGCTAACATAATCTGTTGGTCTTTATCCTAAAATATTCAAAATGATTCAATAATGAAAGGAAAAATAATTTTGGGTCTCAGGCAAAAATAGATATGCTCAATCGTCATCACGAGGGCTACCTACACCTGTCGGGAGCCCAGTGGTATTGTACCTGCATCGATTGAACAACATTAAAAGAGAATGTGAGGAAAACTGACTTTTGTCGGAGAGTGTTTAAAATGTGCACATGAGTAAATAATAACAACCCACACAGGATGCCAATTACTATAGTTACTTCCCCTTAGTAGCCTTTTGAAGACGATTCCAAGCCCTCTCACACATTCAACAAATAACACAAAAGCCACTTTGATATTTGCAAAGGGAAACTAATAAAAATACCAAATGGTTGGAAAAATAATAATTTTAATCACATAAAAAAAACACGTTACGTAATCTAAATCAATTCAAAAAAATATTTAAAGAAAGATAAACTTCATCGTAACGCAAATCAATCTGTCTTTAGACCCATGTAGCTCCACCATATATCTCACTGAGCATTAGCAAAATTCATCGATCATAAATAAATGTCCAGTGTAGGCAGATTGTAACACAATTACTCGTCGACGTGTTTCGGTGGGATGACGGAATAATTACCACTTTCTTCAGAAGACAGACAGAAACAATTTGTTCTCTTCCATTTCACCTTCAACAGAAGACAGCCAGAAACATTTTGTTCTCTTCCATAAGACCTGAAATTGTTTGATTTATAAAAGCATCTCTGTTTGATCCAATAATGATCTCACATATTGCTTGCAAAAAGGCAGGTATGGGGCGAGATACAGCTCATAGTAGTTAAAAACAGAGTGACAACATAATTTCCTGACTCCAAAACGCGCTCCAGTTTCTATGTTATATGGCCTCCCTGGCCAAAAATATGCCTTGTGTGAGAGGCTGCCTAGAAGCAAATTATTAATCACAGAGAAACTGCACGTCCAACAAGTACATTAATTGTAACAACTGTGAAAAAAAGAACCAGTTCAATACAAAGGCGAGGAAGGGACCCCATATCCCGGTCTAGCAAACCTAAAAATGAGATGAAAAAAGCAGTTTGGGAACATAAGTAGGGCACAGTCTCTGTATGAGATCGTCCAAACGAGGCAGAGGTGGGCACGGCTCGTGGATACAAGAACGTGCTAAATCCTAAAACGAGACAATGCTAGAACGCTGACTTTAATGACCAAGGCGCCATATTGGGGGAGAAATGTAATGTATTTTAAAGTTAAAGTTAAAAAACCAGTCCACAAATGCATAACCTGCATGATTCATACTTAACATGAACAAATACAACTTGATGCAATGATAAATTGTACAACTTAAGGTGGTAGTTACTTTCTATACAGTGTACCCTGCATGCCACATTTGGTGTCATGTGTAATGCATAGTGGCATTACAAGTTGACAATACTGCGTAATTCAGTCAGCTCTTTGAATCCATCCTTGGTGGTTTCTAGAGGATCAATCCAGCAGCATTCTCAAAGGATACCATTTGTGTCAATCTGGTTTGAGGACCTCAGTAACTGGCCATAGTAGAATATCCTCCATGTGATAGTGTGTTGGCAGTGACTACTTACAGCTTGTCCTACCTGTATCCTGTTTTTACCATCTGTGATGGTTCACCAACATAAAGATGGGGCCATGGACACTGTATTGAGTCAATCACGTTTTGAATATTGGAGTTGGAGAATGGATTGAGAGTAGAATGATCTTCTTTAAATTCAAAGATCTTGGAATTTATAGTAAATTTACATGTAAATCAACAGCCACATTTGAAATGTCCTACAATAGATATCAGACTCCACTGGTCAGTAGTTCTGTGTGTGATTTTAGGTTCATAGTAGGGCCTTGCTATGTGATCGCTGATACTGGTATTACATTTAAAAGAGAACACTGGATGTTCAGCAGTGACGTCTTACAAGATGTGCCAGTTTTCTTGAAACCGTTGCATGCCGCAGAAAACATACTAACACACATCAAACATTTCAAGGAATTATTGTGTATTTCTGGTTGCAAGTGGAATTGATGTAGACTGTATCAAACTCTACACATTGCATGTTTGACCATGAGATGACCTCTGGATATAACTTAGCTGAAAGAACATTTGCATCTTTGAAAATGTCTCTTCTGATTTTACTGTTGTCTATGGGCCTGATTTAAAATTTGGCACACAGGGTACTCTGCCATCAATGTAGCAGAGTACCATGTCCACAAAACGGACGGTCCACGCACTCCATTGAGAGTCAGACAGACCATCAGGTTTCTGCCAAAAGTACAAAAGAATTGAGAACGTTGGTATAGGTGCATCAGACCATCAGTCCTATTTAGAGGGACGGTCTGATGTACTTTATTTTTTTCAATTCTGGACTGCCAGGGAAAACCCTAGAAGTCCAAAGTGGAAAAGAAGAAAAATTACTCCCACACCACGTGACCAAACTTGAAGGGTGTCAAGGTTATTTATTTTTGTTTTTCAAAAATAAACATTGGGAGTTTGTTTCAGAAAAAACAAAACAGTTTACTCAGTAGCTGGCTGAAAAATGGCGGCAGCTCACCATACTTTCAGTGCTTTCAGAGGACCCACCATCATTGTGGCTCCTCTAAAAGCGTATCATCTCAACCCGAGCACTAAGAACATTTGTTTTGCACCAATATTTACTGCACCACTATGAGTCTTGAAATAGTTTTTCATAACCTCCTTTGAATAAATGTTATTCGCCATTTGGTTCTTTGCCTCAGAACTATTGTTACTAAGGACCAGTGTGTTTTTTGTTATAGTTATTGCAACAGGTTTCCGGTGAACTTTGGGTCTCCCTTGTCGAAATATTATTACCGATGTAAGAATATGAGCATTCTCAGAAACAGCTTCTTAAAGGTTAGCTATACTGGAGGTTCCCATTGCCAGACCTTTCTTCTGCAGATGCTGCTCCCACTTTAACAAACTCCGTTGTTTAGTTAACAGTGAACTCTCTGGGACATTCATGTGCGTAGTTCTAGACTGCAGGACTCTTTGTAGTACAGCTGGTGCTGATTGTTGGGAGATCCTGGTATATAATGGTTCTAAGTCAAACATTACCAGAATGCTAAGTTCCATGTCACAGGTGAAACCCTCTACGCCATCAATGAAGTCAATTCTGTCACGGACAAATGAGGGAATTAATACTATCAAAGGTTTTATGAAGAAATCTACATACAGGCAAAGGGGTGGGGAGTCGGGGTGGGTGTTTGGGGGATGGGGCAGCTGGGTCTTTGTGTCTTTTTGTCAGTGTAGAGATAATAGGTGTTTTCTGGAATGGTCTGTTGCGGAACGTATCTTCTTTAAACCTAATCCATTCATGGGTCTGGGCCATGTTCGTACAAGTGCATAAAGTCTTCTGCAGATCTGGAATTGGAATAATGGTCAGGATTTTTAATCTGTCTCAAGATGTTTTGTATTTACGGTTTCCTGTTTGCACTTCAAACCAATCGTAACTGATATAACACCTAAGGGAATGTTTGCATTTCAGTAGAAACCTGAAAAAACCTGATTATGTTACTTTGTCTGCTTTGATGCCCTGCAATGCTAGAGAAATAGAAGAGCAGTCTCTACCTCAAAGCACTTGTCTGTGATGGACGCTCCTGCTATGACACTCTCGGGCCATGATATGCCACTTAATATGCCCTTGTGGTTATCCACAAGGTTCCTGGTCCCCCAAAACCTACTTCCACTCCCATTTCGGTAGCCTGGCTCACCTCATAGGTCTTCTTCTCATTCTTCCCAGTGTGTTGCTGTGTAGTACGCAGTAGGTTAACAGCTGAAAGCTCTGGTATCAGGATTGTGGGAAAGAATATCCCTGTGCATACGGATGCCTCCAGAATCAATGCCCTTCCATAAAGCACAGTAACCACTAATAATGTTCCTAGTTATATCTTGTGATGGTCTGAAACGTATGCATATATGAGCTACAAACCCTCATACAAAAAGAGCAGAGACCAGATATGAGCTACAAACCCTCATACAAAAGGAGCAGAGACCAGATATGAGCTACAAACCCTCATACAAAAGGAGCAGAGACCAGATATGAGCTACAAACCCTCATACAAAAGGAGCAGAGACCAGATCATGAACGTCCTCAGCACCCATCATTGATTTGGCTGAAACTGCCCTGCCTCCAGTGCGTACATAAGCTCAGAAAATCTATAAGATGGTGTATGGGCTGTTGATAATACAGCTCTGAACCATGAAGAGGCGGCCATTAATCAGTATGAGCTAGCACGTGCTGCAGGCAGCACAGTATGACATAAAGCGCCTGGATCCATTCTGAGCTTGGGCGCCACCTCAGAGCGCGTTCGTGATACGGCCCCAGGATCATCCAGTTCAACTTTCATTCCTGCTCGTCCACGTCAATAAAAAGCTTGGAACCTATGATGCTGAAACAAAGCTGGACGCTTGGCAACATCCCCTGTACACTCCATTGGGACCACGTACAATGGAAACACATTGAGCTGTGCACCTTCTGTCTTGCAAGACAAAGTGCACTAGAACTGAGCAAGCTGCACAGAACACAGAGGTAGAGTGCCATCCGCATCTCTGGCACGTGGCCTGTGCTGCTTTCAAATAAACAAAGGCCACATGCTTGATAACACTCAGTGCTAAGTTCTGGCTGACAAATAAACACAAAATCCCATAGGTAACGCCAAACAAAGTCTAATAAACTTCTGTCAGCCTGTGAACTGCAGCCAAATTAGCAATGGCCTCTCAAGTGACGGTTCTTTATTATCTCAGCCGCTTCTCCAAAGAGCAGCACAGTGTGCTGCCCCATAGCTCACCATATTTATAATAATTCCTAGACCGGCTTCTCCCCTAGGACGACATACTGAAGGAATAAGTCCAGATCAGACCGTGATGATGCATTTGCTAGCTTAGTCTTTACTTGGTATCTCAAGACAAAGAACCCAGAAGTTTGACACTGGGTTATTTACAATTACAGAGCATTGAACACCCCACTATATACAGCTCTAGTCCTAAAATATGTATGCAGCCAATCACTGCCATTAGCCTGAAGATTAGAGCAACGCGACTGTGTTAAATGCCCAACGTTCACAAATATGGAAATTTAGCGGGACAAATATGGAAATTTAGCGGCATTTTTGCGGTACTTTATTTTACTCATAATCATTCATTTTCAGCTTTAGAACAATGGAAACTGTTTTAGCAGAGTATTCCACTTTGAAATAGGCCCTGATGTGATGTCATTTCCTGTGATGTGCCTTCCACTACCCCTAGCATTTCAGTGAATTGACGCCCATGCTCTAGTTGGCCATGTTACCCCCTCACCTTCCATGTCCAATGTGCCTGTATTTAAAATATATCTTGATGTGTTGAGACAACCCATACTTTCATATATTAAAGCAACTTCTGAATTTGAAAGGTTTATTAAAAAGGGCTTTCTATTTTAGCTTTTAAGTATATTGTTAGCAAGAAATAAATATACTTGAAAAAAATAAAACAGCCTATTTCCGTGATTTATTGCAGTACAACTTTGCTATAACATGAAGTTTGAGTATATGGGCTGACGTTGAATGTTTGCTTGGCCCATGTTAGCAGCTCATAAATCTCTTGAGTTCATCTTATAACTGCTGTAGAAGTTTTGTGATGCATGGATTGATGGTGTACGTGTTATCTCCCTGCTTAGGAATGAGAGATCGGCTGCTGGCACCCACAATGTTGTTTATGTGTCTCCCACAATGTTTGTGTCTCCGTCCATTAATTTTCATATGATTTTTGCAGCTGTAATCTAAGACGCTTGTTCTCATTTCGTCAGCATATATGTCCCTGTTTATCTTAAATGCACACTGTGACTTTAGACGGGGTGAGCTCGCAGTGGTGTTTCTACCCTTTACATTTGCCAGTATGCAACGAAGTCACACTTTTTGCATATTCTGTGCCCTAGTGAGCCAAGGGCATGACACTTAGGGGCAGATTTACAAGCCCCTTGCGCCACTTTTACGTCACTTTTCCCATGTTAAAAATGACGCAAAAGTGGCGCAAGGGCCTTGTAAATAAGCCCCTTAAGGTGTAAGGTATTCATAATGCTCTGCGGCCGCTAGCTTCATAACCGGAAGCTTTGGCGATCCCCTTGGTGGCCCGCCCTCTTGGAATGGCTCTCTTCTGCTCCGTTCTGTCCACTGCACGGGATCTAACGTCGTTCGGATTCTCTGCAGCGCCCGGACGTGAAAGTGCAGGCCGCTGTGCGGTGACCAATCAGCCAGCCCCTTGTGCATGCATGTGTGGCCATGCGTTACTACAAGCTTAATACAGAGATGTGTTTCACTGTAGAAAAAACATATCTAGTTTGCGCCCTGTACACTAGTGCAGTCTGTATTTCAAACTATTAACTAGTGTTATTTTGTTGATGGGCAAACTCTGTATCATCTTCCCTCTAAGCTTTCTCATCACTGGATGTACCTTTTTTTCTACATTTACCAGATGTGAAGTGTCACCAATTTCTTAAACCAACGTGTACCATCACTTCCCCCACGTACGCATTTCTCTGGTGGTTCTGTTTACATTTATACATCCTGTACTACCAAAATGTAAATGGCATCATGGAAGTCCACCAGTACACTTGGTGCCCTCATCTATAAATATTTCGCTTCATAATTTTATGTGAACCCTGATTTCCTGCATTTCTAGACAAGTGAAGAATGATCATAGAAATGTAAAAACCTTTTCCCTGCAATCCTTCATTTTCGCGGGCACTTATGTAAAAATTGCGGCATTTTTACAAAAGTGCCAATTTCGCGCGAAATTCTGGAGGGTCTGATTGAAGCACATCCTTGAGGTGGGGTGGAGTCTGACGGTGCAAAACAGGAGTTTGAGTGCTGAGGAATGAGACGGGCATGGAGGAGAGACAAATGACGGGAAGTTACTTGAAAGAGCCATTTTAAGCAGAGAGGTACAGAGAAGGGAGCTAGGAGAAGGAAGAAGGAAGGTAGAACTCACACTGATATTGGATGATAGAAAGAAGAAGAAAAAGGAAACAAAAGCAAAGTCCTTTATATGTAAACGCTGATGAGCGCTGATTTTTTAAATAATTTCTTAAAACATTGCAAACCAGTGAAAAACACTCCACCGGAAATCACAATAAATAGAAACTGAAAAAAGACAAGCCTGTTCAAATTTAACTGTACTTTGTATGACGATGGCACTGCGTCTGTCGGTGGGTCTGATGCTAATACTTTGGTTCTCTGTTAAGTCATTTAATGCTCGTCTCTCTGCTCACTAGATATTGTAGCTAGAATAGTGATTTTGTGATTCAAGTTATTCAGTTTGTTGTTGTACAATCTTCCCAGAATCCAAAATCTCATTAGGCCTCAAGTCTGTTGGATATTAAAGGTAGATTGGAGGTGTAAACATTTGTGACCAATGACAAAGTGGACGGTTGCTCTGAGAAAAGATATAGATATTTAATCCCACATGAAAAAAAATTGTGATCATCCTGTTCTAATTGGAAAACTTCAGGTTTTGTTTGGTGATGAAAAACCCCAAACCTCTACTTGGCACAAGCTCCTCTTTGTGAATTATTATGTATGATGAAATGTTGGATTTGGGAGATGTAGCAGTCCTCGTATTCAGCTGTAGTGTTGGTACCCATGTACTTGAACCGCCCTCCACCCCGTTGCGTATTGGCTTGTGTGTGGTAATCTGTTCTAAGATGTGGATGTTGTTATTTTTAGCTGTATCTTTGTGTAAACCCAGATTTATTTATTTTTTTTAAAAATATTTTTATTGCAATTTTCGTTTAGTGATTTAACAAACAAAAATATACATCTCAGAAACGGAATCATTAGTTGATACAGTGCGGTCCAGGTCAAATGATGGGTAACATATACAGTTGGTTGGACATAGAACAGTGCAGACTGTGAAAAGAAGAGGATCACAAAACACATTATACAACATAGGCCCTCAGATGGTACACCTATATTCATCTCGGTCATTTCTGGACATGGCATACTTGTTCCTGAGTATCTAAGCCTAGTCTATCTCCCCCATGCTCGAGAGTTCTCTCATCATCATCAATGTCCAGTTTATAATGCTTGATCCATGGCTGCCAAATTTTCTTAAACTTGCGCGGGCAGCCCCTCGCCTTGTATACCACTTTTTCAGCCCCCATATACAGGTCCATCCCAGCCTTCCATTCCAGTAACGTGGGAACCTGTTGGGCCCCCCAGTGTTTGGCTATATCTCTCTTGGCCACGACTAGCCCCAGGTTAGCCAGTATGAGTCTATGGCGCGGAAGATCAACGTCAGAGGGAACTCACAGTAGGAAGAATTTTGAGTCGAGTTCCAGCTGCGTTCCAAGTATTTTGTTCAACTCCTCCCTGACTGTGAGCCAGTATGTGCGAATGTGGCCGCACTCCCATAGGGTGTGTATGTAGTTACCACATTCAACGTGGCAGCGGAGACAGAGTGGGTCTTCCGCTCTGCCGATCTTGTGGAGACGCGCCCTATCAAAGTAGGCTCTATGAAGAATCTTATATTGGATAAGTCGCAGCCGCAGTCTTATTGCTACTTCTCGTGGGTGCATGAGAGCCGCCTCCCAATCTATGTCTTCTAGGGGCCCAGTGGTGAGTTCCCACCTAGCGCGCAGCGGTCCCAGATTGTCCGGGAAATTATTAATTTGTGTTTTGTATATGAGGGATATCGCCTGGGTCTGGATCTCCTCCTAAAGGAGTCTGCCTTCCAGAGGGGCATATTCGGGCAGCGTCACTTCGTTTAGTCCTTGGGCCAACCAGGCATGTCTAAGGCGGAGGTATGCATACCTTTGGGAATCGTGTAGTTGGTATCTAGTCTGCAGGGTTGAGAAGGGGGCTAGCGACCCCTTATCCAGTAGGTCTCCTATCTTGGAAATGCCTATGAGATCCCATTGGTGGAATCCTTTAAGTTTCCTCAGTTCGACTAGTCT
This sequence comes from Calotriton arnoldi, assembly GCA_963921515.1. NCBI lineage: Eukaryota > Metazoa > Chordata > Amphibia > Caudata > Salamandridae > Calotriton > Calotriton arnoldi. Next base: position 3,481,115 of record CAWUFW010000109.1, on the reverse strand, counting down.
GGCACCTTCCCACAGTGGAGTTTCGCGCGTAGGTTTTCCCTCCCACTTCATCTGCTTTTCAGCCACTCTCCATGCCCCTATTACCCGTTGCGTCGCCGGAAGGAGACGTGCCGTTCCCGAACCCCCATATATGTAATGTAAGTGTGTGCAAGTCTGAAATTGGAGCCTCTCCAGTCTGTATGTGGGATGGTCAGCTGGCATGTGTATCCATTCGTTAAGGACAATGAGGTGTGCTGCCCTATCGTAGGTTCTGATATCAGGGAGGGCCAGTCCCCCATTATATGCTGTACACTGCAGAGTTCGTACAGCTATGCGCGGGTGCGCCCCATCCCATAATAGGAGACGCAGTTCACTATCTATAGAGGCAAAAATTGTGTCCGGTATTCTATGGTATGTGTTTTGTAGCACATACAGAAGTTGGGGAAGCGTCACCATTTTGAACATGGCCGCTCTACCCATAATAGTCAGAGGGAGTGACCTCCAGCGTTTAGCATCTGCCTGGAAATTTGACAGTAGCTTCCCGATGTTGCGCTGCAATCGGCTCGTCGGGTCTATAGTAATGTACAGCCCCAGATATTGAAATCCCTCTGTAGAGATCTTCAAACAACTCGGATACTTCAGTGGATCCACGGCTCCGCATATGGGATAGAGAGTGGATTTGTTCCAATTAATTTTATAACCCGCGTGGGAGCCGTAGGCCTCAAACACACGTAGCACACGGGGAAGTGTCACCTCAGGCTTCATGACATACAATAGTATGTCATCCGCATATAGGGAAATGCGTTCCACTTGCAGGCAACGCGCGTCATCTAAGAATCCCCCCAGTCCCTCTTCAGTTCTCACTACGCACGCCAATGGCTCTAATATCAGAGCAAAGAGGAGTGGAGATAGGGGACATCCTTGTCGCGTACCGCGCTGTATTGGCCAGGCGTCTGAAAGGGTACCGTTAACCCGGACTCTAGCCACTGGGTTGTTATATAATAGTGCCAACCATGCCCGGAAGACGGGGCCGAAGCCCATCGCCTCTAGGGTACACCACATGAAGGGCCAGTGTATTGTGTCAAATGCTTTCTCCGCATCTAGCGAGAGAAGCAAGTGGGGACTATCTCTGCCCTGCACCGTATCCATCCAGTTGGCCACACGGCGCAGGTTAAACCGGGTGGCACGCTTGGGCATAAATCCTGATTGGTCTGCGTGAACGAAAGAGAGAATCACTTTTAAGAGGCGGTTTGCGAGGATTGTGGCTAAAATCTTTACCTCTATATTAAGGAGGGATATGGGGCGGTATGATCCGCATTCCTCCGGGGGTTTCCCCATCTTGTGAATAACAACCACAGTGGCGAGTCGGAGATCCCTGGTAGAATTCCCTGGTCTTTAGCCTCCCGGAACATTTTTAGGAGATGTGGCGCCAACAGTGCACTGTGCAATTCAAAGAATTCCCCCGGAAGGCCATTGGGTCCCGGCGTCTTGCCTGACTTTAGTTGAGCAATGGCCTCCATCACTTCTACTAGTGTCAGATCACCTTCCAAACAGTCTGACTCCTCCTTCGCTAGGACAGGCAGGTTAGTGTTCTCAAGATAGTTACGTATTTGCGTTTCCTCCACTTGGGTTTGGGCGGAGTATAGCGTGGCATAGTACCTCGCAAAAGCGCCTGCTATGGCCTCCGGGGTTGTGTGTGTTACATCATGTTCGGTGATAGCATGTACCCAGCGCGCTTCGACCTCTTTTCGTCCCAGCCAAGCCAATAATTTACCTGCTCTATCCCCTGTTTCATAGAGTCTATGCTGAGTTGCAAGTTAATGTGTCCTCACCTCATTGGTCACGAGAGCCACATAGTCTCGTCTGAGTGTTTCAAGCTGGCGCATGGTGTGTTCAGTCATTGCAGTCGGGTCAGTGGTTTCTAAAACCAGGAGTCTGTGTTCTAGTGCCTCAATTTCTTCTGTCTCCCGTTTCCTCTTATGGGCAACAATATTTTGGGCTCTGTCACGCAATACTGCTTTGTAAGCCTCCCATAATGTCACCGCTGACTCAACTGTGCCCTCATTTTTGCTAAAGTAGAGTTCCGAGTCTATCCGGAGTTCCTCAGCGATTGTCTCATCGCGCAGATCCCACGCTTTCAACCTCCACTGTGCTGTGGATGAGACAGTCCGACCACCCAGCCTCATCAGGAGAGGGGAGTGGTCGGATACACCTCTCGCCAAATATTCTATATTTTCTATATGCTGTATTTCCCCCGCTGGGGCAAAGAGGTAGTCTAATCGTGAGAATACTCTATGGGCCCCAGAGAAATAGGAGTACGCTCTTTGATTCGGATGTTCCCGTCTCCATAGATCAGAAAGCCCCAGAGTATCTATGAACCGTTTTAGGGGTTTGATCTCAGGGCAGCCCGGTCGGGATCTCGTACGATCCGACATGGGATCAGTTACATCATTGAAATCCCCTCCCAGTATATGTAATGCAGGACCTGACTGTAAGAGGAGAGTGGCTACGGCATCCAGTGTACGCTGTTGCAATAGAGGGGCAGCATAGATGCTCATGAGAAGGAACGGTTTATTCTTCCAGACCCCTCTCACTGCCACATACGTTCCTTCTGTATCGGCCCATTGCTGTAAGACCCGAAAGGGAGGTGTTTTCCTGATGAGTATCGCAACTCCCCGTGAGCCTTTGGTGAATCCCGCATGGGCTAAGGTGGTGTATTGGCCTCTTCCTAAAAAGGCACAACTCGATCCCAGCAAGTGTGTTTCTTGTAGGAATATTATGTCGTTTCAGATATCGCAACACCAATCCTCTCTTAACCTTATTGCCAAGCCCATTGACATTCCAGGACATCACAGTATAGCCATGATCTGCCATCTTAAATTACAACAGTTGGTGAACTCCTGCCCGACCCTTATGACTTGTTCAGCCCACCCCCTCCCCACCTCCCTCACCACACTATCCAGGTCACAATTGTGATTAAAAAGATATCCGTTTTCCTCAAACTGTTCCCCAAAAAACTGGAATATTTTAGTCAACCCACCCCCCTCCCTACACTCTTCAGACACCATCACCTCCCCCCAAATCGCCAACATGACAACTGAGGTATGGGTAATCTATCAAGAGGTCTGTCGCCTCCCTTCCCCTCCCACCCCAATTAACTAAACAAAAATGGTACCAAAAGTTCACACAGAGCTCTTTCCCTTCTCACGGTTCAGGGTACCTGCACTGCACATGTCGGGAAAGTCTCACTGGTTGTTGGGGGGGGGGGGAGCAGCCGGCCTCGTTTCTCAGTCCCCATCGTCCTTGTCCACTGGTTGCTGGTTCGATGTCTCCAGAGCCTGGTGGCTCGGCTCCGTGGATTCCATACGGATGATGCTTTGCAGTAGAGGATGATTAGTCGGGTCTGGCGCCTCATCTTCAGCTTCGGAGTTTTGAGTATGTGTGGTCCCATCGGACCGGGCCTTTGAGTGCTGTGAGCGTGAACGCCCCGAGTCGTCCCCCGACTCCGACTGGGGCGGGTCTTCGACCCTGGGTCTCAGTGTTCGGCCAGGGGTACTTCCCGCCGAGGCATGTGTTCTCATCCCACGCCGCCGACGTTTTCCTTGGAATCTGTCCTGGGATCTGCCCCCTCGTTTCATCAGAGCCGGTGCGGCTTGAGTCCCTCGCCGAGAGGTTGGCCGCTCCTCCACCCAGGACCAGGCCTCTTCAGCTGTTTGGAAGAACAAGGTGGAGCCTTGAAATATTACTTTCAGTTTAGCGGGAAAGAGCAGCATGTATTGGATCCCCATGGCACGCATCTTGGCTTTGACCTGGTCAAAGGTTCGCCTTTGTTTCTGCACATCTCGGGAATAGTCCGGAAAGACCATCACTCGGGTATTCTCGTATCGAACTTCTCCCTTCTTACGGATTTCCCGCAATATGAGGTCTCTATCATGAAAATTTAGAAACCGCGCTATCAGGGGGCGAGGTGGGGCTCCCGGCGGTGGGGCAAAACTTGGCATCCTGTGGGCTCGTTCTATTACGAAGCAAGTCGAGAACGGCGCCTGCGGTAGAGTGTGTTGTAGGAAGTTCAATAGGAAGCGCCCTGGATCTGGAAATCCCACGAAGCGGAGATTATTCCGTCTGGCCCTATTTTCCGCATCATCCACTCTCCAGGCCACCTCAGCCATGGACGCCAAGAACCCTGAAACATCTTTACGTGTGACTTGGGAGGCATCTTCCAGTTCTGATATGCGGTGCTCCGTTTCCGTCACTCGGTCCGCTACTTTATGAAGATCGTGGCGCAACAGCGTAACCTCTGATCTCACCTCCGCCAGTTTCGTTTCGAGACTTTCTCTAGAGTCGCCGATAGCTTGCAGGATGGTAGTTGTGTCCGAGGGAGGAGCGGGGTCACTCTCCGCCCCAGGCGGACCTGTGCGCACCTTGGCATAGCGGTCCATCTTTCCCTGCCGTGATTGCTTGGGTTCTTTGTCTTTGGCCATCTCGAGAGCTGCACGGTGAAGGCTGAGGTCCAGAAGTGGAACTTCTCTCACCACCCCCAACACTGAGAGGGAGACGGGGGGAATCGACGGCTTTACTGGTAGGCGCCGAGTACGCCCCTATCCTCCCCCGGAGCCGTCAGACGGCAAAGTCGCCGGGGTGGCAGGCGCCCTTCGCGTCCCCCTCCACGGCAGGCAGGGGAGTCTTACCGCACGAGACTCAGGAGACGGGGCGTTGGGCCACTCAAGGACCGGCCTGTGTCCCCGGGGCCATCCAGGATGTGTAAACCCAGATTTAAGCATTAAAAGGCATCTATTGTGTGTTGTTAATTTTCAGGAGGTGCTTTTGCATTGTTTACAATGTCCCCTTCCTTAATCTTTTTCTCCAGTGTTTCTACTTATTGGCATATTACTGCTGATTCTTCAAGAGCAGTGTCTAAGCCCAAGACCATCCAGTGTCTCGACCATTTATTTGCTACGACACTAAAGTTTGTGTTAAATTTCAGATTATGTATAAATATGGCTGGTTCACTGCTAACTTGAAGGCCCAGCTGTGTAACATCTGCTTAGAAATATTTGGTTAACACTTGGCCATTCAGTGCTTTCCTAATAGACATGAGTAGTCATCCATGAGTGAACTTACATGTTTTTGACTGACTGAGACATATTTATTTTTCCTTTTTATTATTGATTACTTTTAAATATTTTAAGATTCTGACTGATGGATGTTTTGCGCGTTTGCCCTATTGGGAGCTTGGACTAATGCCACTACAGGTCGAAACGTTGACATCTAATTCAGGGTTTGGATGTATTGAAATTGATTCGTTGAACTGAACTGACAGAAACTGAGCTCTGGTTGGAAATACACCTGTATTTTTCATTTTGAATTGTATATAATTTGCTCACACACCAATTCATCACCACATCTGCAGTTTACCTGTATGCACCCATATTTAGAATATATTTGAATTGTTCCAATTGAGTCTGGAGTGTGTGTCATTTGTCAACTTACCAATCGTGTGAGTTGTTGGAGACTCAGCATAACTAATTTAACATTTGTGTTACAGAAAGTGCAGATTCTATGAATGTAGTCACCTGATATTTTTTAATACAATTAAAACACATTTGTCTAAATGAGTCCGTGGGGGCACTTTTTCTTTTTTTTTTTTAGATCTATCCAGATTCCCATTGGTCAAAGGTTGAGCTTTGGCGATATATATCGTGTCCTGCAAAGGTCACAGCTGTGACATCACATTCCAGGACTATAGCATGGTGCATTGCGTCAGTGCATTGCGACCCTGCAAAGGTCGCAGCTGTGACATCATGTGCCAGGACCGAAGCATGGTGCATCGGATCAGTGCATTGCGACTCTGCAAAGGTTGCAGCTGTGACATCAGGTGTCAGGACCATAGCATGGTGCATTGCGTCAGTGTCTGTATTCTACGCGCAGGGCTTCAGTTGAGCTACGATATGACCAGAAGCTGTGCATTAAGTGACTTGGTCTTACAAAGAGGAGACTTGTGACATCATGTGCCAAGACCAATGCTCTGTGGGTTGCCAGTTTGACCAAGAGCCAAGCTGTGCTTGAGTCTGGGCAATATTTGGAGCCCAGATCTAAGTTGCTGGGTCTTACCAAGAGCAGAGCTGTGTGCGTGACTGGGTATTTTCCATGTTTGAGCACTGAGTGTGTCTGATCGTTATCATGCCTCTATTTATATTATTATGCCCAGTTTTCATAACATTTTCAGTTCTTTTAAAGAAGTACCTAAGCGAGGTTGCCTTAGTAAATTATGTATTCTCATTTCTGTCCGCAAAATCAGCATGCTGTCAATGTGTGGTAAGGCAGTAGGAATTGGGGAACAGCCATATGTGTACCTGGGCATGGCATCTTGCCCCATCACTGGTGGTCTGCCACAGATGCGTTTACTTGAAATGAGTGGCTTGTGCTGTAGTATAAGGTGTACTAGATTTTTAGCTGTGGCTCCCCATGTTTGTGGGTGACACTGATGGCAGTGGTGAGAACAATCCAGGAATGGTGCAAAGATTTTGAGAAATCTAGGCAAAAGATACATTTGTAGTAGAAGTATGTATGAAGCATTGTGAAAAGGCGGCTGTTGGAACTTTTACCAGTGGTTATGCACCATTCGGCACCCTAAGGTTCCCATTACCTCGTCTATGGGAGCACTGATGCTGGAATAACCCTGCCCCAAGACTACATTCGATGGGAACTTGGACATTTCTCCCCCTTAGTTAGGAACAAATGCTCATATTGACACACAAGTCAAGGGGTATACCTTAAAACATTTATCAAACTCGCAGCTTTTTTCAGATTCACCAAGTACACAGGCTGTGTCTTAATCCGAAGCACCCTGCACAGGTAGTTTTAGCCTGATAATAAGGACTTTTGTAGTGCTTTCAGTCTCTGTGAGGGGAACCGTCCATTGGTGCCCTCTGACTCTGTAAGAAGGACCTTTCATAGTTGGCCTCCATTCCTCTAAGAAGGACATTGAGTTAGCGGCCTTCACCTGTGTAAGGTGGCCCATTCATTGGTGCCCTCCGGCTCTGTAAGAAGGATCTTTCCTTGTTGGCTTCTATTCCTCTAACACACTGAGTTCCAGTTCTGTAAGGAAGGCTTCCACCTCTGTAAGGAGGACCGTCCGTCCATTGGTGCCCTCTGGCTCTGTAAGAAGGACCTTTCATAGTTGGCTTCATTCCTCTAAGAAGGACATTGAGTTAGTGGCTTCCACCTCTGTAAGAAGAACCGTCCATTGGTGCCCTCTGGCTCTGTAAGAAGGACCTTTCATAGTTGGCCTTCATTCCTCTAAGACATTGAGTTCCAGTTCTGTAAGGAAGGCCTCCAACTCTATAAGGAGGACCGTCTGTCCATTGGTGCCCTCTGGCTCTGTAAGAAGAACTTTTCCTATTTGGCTTCCATTCCTCTAAGAAGGACATTGAGTAAGTGGCCTCCATCTATATAAGGTGGTCCATTTATTGATGTCCTCTGGCTCTGGAAGAAGGAACTTCCCTTGTTGGCCTCCATTCCTCTAAAACATTGAGTTCCAGTTCTGTAAGGAAGGCCTCCACCTCTGTAAGGAGGACCGTCCATCCATTGGTGCCCTCCGGCTCTGTAAGAAGGACCTTTCAAGGTTGGCCTCCATTCCTCTAAAAACATTGAGTTAGTGGCCTCAACCTCTGTAAGAAGAGACGTCCATTGGTGCCCTCCGGCTCTGTAGGAAGGAACTTTCATAGTTGGCCTCCATTCCTCTAGTAAGGACATTGAGTTCCATCTCTGCAAGGAAGGCCTCCACCTCTGTAAGGAGAACTGTCCATTGGTGACCTTTGACTCTTTAAGACGTATTTTGAATAAAAGGGCCTCAAGTCCTCTAGGCCTTCCATAGGTGACCTCTGACACTATAAGTAGTGCCTTTCATAGGGGGCTGCACCTCTAGAAGAAGCATTTTGATTCAGTGGTCCCAGCTCCTACAAGGAACTTCAGTTTAAGGCACACGCCTTTATCATAGAGATAATGAGAGAAACAGCTGTGCAAGGAGGGAAGTGACAAATGAGCTAGGAGTGGAAAGATACCTGCAGGTTTGAGCATTGATTGAGCAGCACACAGTAGTCCAAGTGTAAAAGATATAGAAGGAAATCTATGGCTTTGTAAGGAGGGGGATGAAGGAGTGGTGGTTTGGGTGGGCTACAAAGGCAGACATATTCTCCTTCAAGCAGACCGCCCCGCTGGTAGAGTAGCTCAGTGGGTGGAGCATGTACTCAGCTGCTGTTCCCAATCCGTATAGTTTCTATAAGAACATGGGCATAGCAACCTCCCACCTTCTCCAAACCCCTGCTCCCATCCACTCCCAGACCTGCCACCTCACACGGCGCCAGCGTGTGTCACACGATATCTGCTTCTTTCACACAGTCAGGAGTAGATCTCATACTATGACAGACAATGTGAGTAAGAAACACCCGCAGAGAGGGTTTTCAACTCCGATTGTCTGAAGGCTGAGCACAGCTGATGCTCATTGCGGTTCTGCAATCTCCCGGGGACATCAGCAACAGCCTTTGAAGGCTCGTTTGTGTTTGTAGGTCTGGCGTTAGCCAAGACCTTTTGAGTTTTAAAAACATATGCATACAATATACTTATTTGAAGGGGCTTTCAGCCAGCTTTCTTCATCCATTGGTCTATTGGTGTGCCATTCACCTTTAGCTATTACTCACTACAGCATACAGTGTGGAGCATGGAGTCGGCCCACTTCAACCAGTGAATGACTTCAATTTGAGTGACTCCATTTTGCTCTTTCACAGGGAGCACATCCACACACAAGTTACTCTCCTTCTGTGCCTATGTTTTTTTTAATGTATTACTTTGATGCTGCCTTTGTGTTTAGAGTTTTATGTGACAGCAGGGTGCTATAACAGATGTGAGCACAGGCCACATTCCATGTTTTATCAGTTGCTGTATCCTGCCAATGCTTTTGTAAATTCCATTTGGAGTGTCTTTTGTTTACTGTTTGACTGCTGGTATTCCACAGCATAACAGATTGCATCCATTTGAAACAGTTCTGTATTAAGTTATCGAAAGCTTCAATATTATACTAGTAAATTCTTAAGTGGACAGTTCTTCAACACACATTTATTCTGAACTCAATTTAACCAATGGTTCTTTAATAAACTTTGTCCAGGAAGAGAACCAGCCTTTTGTTGTGTCTAATTTACAGCATTTGTAACACTTTTTATTGCCCTCTTTGTTTTTTCTTTCTGTATTTCTTTCCTTCTTTCTTGCTATGTTTTTCATTCCTTCTCTCTGCTCTTTTCTTTCATTCTTTCTTTCATTCCTTCATTCATTCCTTTTTTACCTTTTTTTTAATTCCTTGTTTACGTTTTCTTTGATTCCTTCTTTACTTTTTCTTTCTTTCTTTCTTTCTTTCTATTTCTTTCTATTTCTTTCTGTCTTTCTTTCTATTTCTCCCTCTCTCCCTCTCTCCTTCTTTCTCAAAGGCAAGAGACTGACATCCAATGGCATTACTATTGGCTTGTTTAGGTCTGTGTTAGCTAAGACCTTTTGATTTTACTAAAATTATGTGTTTAACCTAGTTACTTATAGGGAGTTTCAGTCACACTTTATCCATTTGTCTGTCAAGATTGGCAGACGACACCAGACCTATTGGCTTTACCAATGCTTGTTTGGGGGGTAGTTACAGTGGGTCACAGGCAGTGACCTGCACAAAGCCCAGCCCCCTCAAGGGCCAAGCGCCCTTTGAAGCACTTCCATGGCTGTGGAGGTAATGAGCTCAAGATGCTTCCACAGCACCAGGCTCTGCCCCCTCCTGATCCCTTTATCTCACATATTGAGATTTTATTGAAGATTGGCAGGTTTGCTCTCCACAAACCCTCTCCCGCCCTCTCCACACACTCTCTCTGCACACCCTCTCGAGCCCTCTCTGCACCTATACACACCCCCTTTCCTAACCTCTCAACACACCCTCTCCAGCCCTCTCTACACCCCCTCCACACTCCCCCCTCCCCACACACCCTCTCCACACACCCTCTCGAACCCTGTACAAATCTCCTCTACACACCCTCTCTCCCAACCTTTTAACACACCCTCTCCAACCCTCTCTACACCTCCCCTTCACACCCTCTCTCCCGCCCTCTCCACACTCCTTCTCCCTCCCTCTCCACAGACCCTCTCTAGCCAGTGGCGTAGCTAGGGGGGGCGATGGGGGCAGACCGCCCCAGGCGGCACGAGTTTTGGGGCGGCAGCCGGCCCCCCTTTCCCCGCTCTTACCTGCGGCCGTTGCGGCCGCAAGAATCGGCCGCTACCACCACCGGCCCCCCCCACCCCCCCGGCTCTTCTCACATTTTGCCGAGGGCGGCAAACGCAGGGGCCGCCACGGGCAGCCTAAGGCCTAGCTACGCCCCTGTCTCTAGCCATCTCTAAATCTCCTCTCCACACCCCCTCTCCCGCCATCTCCACACACACCCTCTTCAGTCCTCTGTACACCTCCTCTCAACACCCCCCTCTACTGCCCTCTCAACACATCGTCTTGCACACTCCCTCTCCTGCCCTCTCCAAACTCCCTCTCCACACAGCCTCTCTAGCCATCTCTAAATCTCCTCTCCACACCCCCTATCCAGCCCTCTCCACACTCCCTCTCCCGCCCTCTCCACACACCCTCTCCTGCATTCTCCACACCCTCTCTCCGCTCTCTCCACATCCCCTTTCCCGCCCTCTCCATACTCCCTCTCCCGCTCTCTCGACACCCCCTACCCAGCCCTCTCCACACTCCCTACCCAGCCCTCTCCACACTCCCTCTCCCGCCCTCTCCACACACCCTCTCCACACCCCCTCTCCTGTCTTCTCCACACCCTCTCCCGCTCTCTCCACAACCCCACTCCCGCCCTCTCCACACCCCCTATCCATCCCTCTCCACACTCCCTCTCCTGCCCTCTCCGCTCATCCTCTCCACACACTCTCTCCCACCCTCTCCACACCCCCTCTCCCGCCCTCACCAGAGACCCTCTCTCCACACACCCTGTCCTGCCACACACACAACCCACTTAAACCCATAGGCACAGGCCAGACACATTTAGTTCCATCTCTGTGGAAGGAGAGCAGCCCCCTGTTCTAAGGAGTTTGGCTCTAAAGGAGAATGGTACAGTCCTGGTCTGCACACAGTTTCCACACCGTGTGTTGCTGCTGCGTGCCACATTATCTATTCAGAGGTTTCTGTGTAGCGCTAATAAGCCCACGCAGAGCTCCTAATTGGGCATTTGCTATGTGCTGCCTGCTGCCACATCTGATTTCCAGGATTTGCCTGTTTTCTGTTCTCAGATTACTTGGCACTGTTCCAGTCTGGGCAAGCTTTGGCCCATCCTCGAGTACAAACTGCACAGAATCTGCAGTGGAGGCTGGCTCAGAGGGGTGAGGGCTCAGGGTTTATGAAGAGCACCTGAACAACATTCTTGAAATGATTTCCATGTGCTCAGCATTAAACACAAGGACACTGTGGACTCACAAAACACAACTCACTCCAGCATTCAAGGGGTTGAAGGTCATCTACCTTTGGCAACGGGTGCAAGGGCCAAGAAAAAAGGGGGGGGGGTGGAGTGCTGTTGAATGGCTTAGAGAAGGGTCGCTGGGGTGGCGGTGCTGGCATATACCACACAATGAGAAGATCCAGTGGCGGCCGCTATTTACCGGGAGTGGCAGGATGGGGGGATGGTGAGGGTTCTAAACGAAAGAAAAAAACACTTACCTTCAGACAGGCCACCCGGCCGGTCGCAGCCTCTCGGTCTCGCTCCTGGAAGCAGGAACAGGAAGCCCCCAGGCTCCTGACTCCCCTAGCCAATCACAGCGCTGCGCTGCAATGCAGCGCTGTGATTGATCTGAGCGCCATCGATCGGCGCTCAGGCAGGGAATGGGAGCCTGAGCCATGTTCTGCACCCAGGCTGTAATGCAGCCTGGATGAAGAACATGCAAAGTGCACATGACGGTTTGGCCGGCCCGAGAGGGCCGGTCAATGCTTCATTGCACACTTTGGAGTGGGCAAACCACTCCTCCCCTGTCCTGCTCTGGCAGCCCAGCCCCGCCCCACACCAGGAAAGAAAAACTGAAATGAAAAATAACTCTAGTTATTATCGTTTTAGTTTTCCTTCAACTACTGCTCACAGAGCAGTGGGGCAACGCTCCTCCGCCTTAGCGGAGGTGCCACCACTGAGAAGATCATAGAAGAAAGACACTTGACTGCGTGAGCTGAGTGGAAGTGTGAGTTGTGGAGGTGGCAGTGCTAAATCAGTGGCGGCTCACACAGGTAAACGCGGTGTGGCGGGCGGGGTGGATGTGTAGTGGATACCGACATATGACGGGATAGTGAGAAGTAAATAAATAAATAAACATAACCACTTAACTTGCGCTCGCTGCATTGCCGACTCGGCCTTTCTGAAGCACACCCGTTCCCACCAGCGTTAGCGGTTACTGACTCGCTGTTGTGAGCCTGCTACCCCACTGTAGCAGAGATAGCTACTGCTCGCCACTTTCGGCCCGCTATGTGCTCTGTGCGTAGTGGTATAATCATGATCCTGCGGACTAGGGGTCAACCGACTCAGGCCGGCGTGCTGCCTGCAGCTGTAAGAGCGTATACTAGCCCGGAGGGGAGGCGCCTGTGGCCGCGGCGCCATCTCTGCTCGTCGCCTACCTCAAATCGAAGTAAGTGCAAGATTAAACATCACTTAACCTCTGAACTCATAAAACTATCGGTGCTCCTAATAAACGGGATGTCCTTTTGCCTATTTGATTGGCCAGATTTATAGCTGCTGAGTAGTCAAAGTAATTAGGTAAAGCTTTTAGGTTTACGTTTGTCAGAGCAGAAGAAATTAAAGACGAACACCTGCTCAAAATTTCAGTAGTGGAGTCAGCGCCTTAGCTACTCTCAGTTCCCCAGCGAACAATGATGTGTGCTTTCAAGTGATGAGACCCAATCTGGAAGACCGTCCTCATCGCCTCCTTCTCTTCGCCCCCTCCCCCCTCCCCCTTATAGCAGTCATTATGTTATTCTCTGGACTTGAGGTGAGCAAGTGCCAGGCACACTGCGCCGGTTTCGCAACAGATAATCTGACCCTACTACAATAACTGACTTTGCTGTAATTTACAGAAACGTTCTTTTGTTTGCAGTGGCGCGGTGCGCACTGTCAATGAGAGCCGTGCAGCTCTGAGTCCTCGTTTTGTTTAACAATCAACTTACAAGGGCACCAGCTGCTTCAGTTTCTGGTGCTTTGCAGCAGTTTTAACATCTTCTTAGAGTGCCTTGTTGCTCAAATGGGTGTAATTGCTGATATTTATATGTTTTCCTAGTGTTTATTGCTTGATTTTGCTTGCGAGAAAGTGTCACTCTTAGTCATTGAAATGCCACTCATAATTACACTGAAATCATGAAAATGTCACACATTGCAATCTGAGACCTTGGCAGCTATGGGTGGCAGGAAGTGTTGAGAACAGGGTTGGAGATGGTTCAGTGTAGGACGTAGCAGTGTGAGAAGGGGCAGTGGCAGGAAGTGTTGAGGAAAGGATTGGAGACGGTTCACTGTAGGAAGTAGAAGTGTGAGAAGGAGCGGTGGCAGGAAGTGTGGATGACAAGGTTGGAGACGGTTCAGTGTAGGAAGTAGCAGTGTTAGAAGGGGCAGTGGCAGGAAGTATGGAGGATGGGGTTGGGGACGGTTCAGTGTAAGAAGTAGCAGTGTGAGAAGGGACAGTGGTAGGAACTGTGGAGGAAAGGGTTGGAGACAATTCAGTGTAGGAAGTAGAAGTGTGAGAAAAGGTGGTGGCAGGAAGTGTGGAGGAAAGGGTTGGAGACAGTTCAGTGTAGGATGTAGCAGTGTGAGAAGGGGCGGTGGCAGTAAGTGTGAAGGACCGGGTTGGAGACGGTTCAGTGTAGGATGTAGCAGTGTGAGAAAAGGCAGTGGAAGGAAGTGTGGAGGACCGGGTTGGAGATGTTTCAGTGTAGGAAGTAGCGCGTGAGAAGAGGCAGTGGCAGGAAGTGTTGATGACAGGGATGGAGACGGTACAGTGTAGGTAGTAGCAGTGTGAGAAAAGGCAGTGGCAGGAAGTGTGGAGGACAGGGTTGATAACGGTTCATTGTAGGAAGTAGCAGTGTGAGAAAAGGCAGTGGCAGGAAGTGTGGAGGACAGGGTTGGAGACGGTTCAGAGTAGGAAGTAGCAGGGAGAGACGGGTGGTGGCAGGAAGTGTGGAGGACAGGGTTGCAAACAATTCAGTGTAGGAAGTAGCGCGTTTGAAGAGGCGGTGGCAGGAAGTGTGGATGACAGGGTTGGAGACGGTACAGTGTAGGTAGTAGCAGTGTGAGGAAGTGTGGAGGACAAGGTTAGAAAGGGTCTGGTGTGCTGATGCATTAATTTGAGAAGGGGTGTAGTGGAAGAAATTGTGGAGTTCATTGTTACAAAATGTGCAATGTGTGGAAATAGCAAGGCATGGTTTGGATTTTGCTCGATGCAGAGGAGTGAAGTTTCAAAGTATATAATGAGGGAGTAGTAGGTGCTTTGTGGCAGGGAGTGTTAGAGATAGTGGACTAAGGGGAAGGGGTAGGACTGATTTGAGCACAGTTATGTGCTTTGAAGGAGAGCGGGGTTTGAGGGCATGTAAACTCTGAGGCAGAGTGCAAGGAGAGCATGCTAGTAATGATGAATTTAATGTGGGAGGAAGCCAAGGGTTAAGATGTGCTCAGAACTGAGAAGAAAATGGAGTTGAGTGGAAGGGACTGTCAATGTTGAAGGAAGTGTAATGCGTGAAAGTGGCATAAGATCTATAGCATCCATGTTAGGACTTCCTCACTTCTCATCCCTCGCCCATCCCTCATTCCTCCTTCCTTATCCCTCACTTCATTCTCCATTTATCCCTCCAATGCTTAACTTGTAAAAAAAATAAAAAATATAAGGGCCTGATTCACAAAGGTAAAGTTAGACCAAAAGTCTAACTTAGACCAAAAGTCTAACTTGCCAGTTTTCGTTATTCACAAACATACGTTAGTACGAGTTAAGTTAGACTTTTGGTCTAAGGTAGACATTTGGTCTTGCTTTACCTTTGCGAATACAGCATAGAAGTAAAGTTAGACTTTTGATATCAGTTTGACTTTTGTTCTAACTTTACTTTTGTGCATGGGCCCTAAGTTCCGGGCCCTCATCAGGAGGCAACTGCAGCTTGTACCACTCATTGCCCCTGCCAGCGCTGTCAATGGCAGTACCAGCTCAGATACTAACCATCACACTCCTACAAGTGCGACAATTCAATCTATTCAAGCCCCCCAAAGTTATAAGAATGTCTTGGGAGGCAAGTAGTTGTAATTTTGAATGTATATTGCCTTAATAAACAACTATTATGCTAATCTCTAAATTAGACAAACAGTGCCACCGTGTGGCAGATTGTCATAAGTGCTGGCATTGACAATCAAGTGCCGGTGCTGAGCACCAGAAACCACCGGCTCAAATTAAGCACTGCGTCCCTCGCTTCTCATCCTTCATTCCGTATCCCTCACTTTATTCCTCATTCATCCCTCACTCTCATCCCTCGACCATCATTGCACATCCATTACTCCTTATCCATCATTCATCAACACTCATCCTTCTTTCATTCCTCATCCATCATCCCTCCTCCTCAACCACCTTTTTCTATTCATTGAAACTTGATATTTAATCCTGGCTTTAATAATTTGCCACATTACATCAGTGATAAATAATGCATTCATCTTGGCTGTGCTCCCAACCTAGTTCAGTTGCTCCAGGAAGAGCCATCCCTGGGTTCGCCACCAGAATAATGCCATCCCCAGATATGGTGTTGTGGGCAGTTTGGACACTGTGGAGCCAGGAGACGTAGTTTTTGATCTCATCTTTCCCAGGTTACCAAATTGTACGTTCTTGGGCGATTACCTTTTGACCATATTGATATGTCACGGTTTATTGCAAAGACCGAAGTTACGTCGAATCAGGGTAAATGCTGGCAGTTAAGTTTCTGATAAGAAAAAGTGACTACAGCCTAAGACACATTAGGCCTTACCCCAGGGAAAACGCTCCCTGTCTCAAGGTCTATTCATTGAAACAGGGTATACTGAGGAAGTTATGGGTTTATGGCCTTATGACAAGCAGCCCTGTTTCAGTTGATAGGATAATTAATACAGCATTAGAAAAGCTTGCTCATTAACTTTACTGTATGGTCTTTGAAGTAGGCAAGACTGTGTATTTGTTGTAAGTATTATTTATGTGCTGTATTTTATGACAAATATGTTATGTCCTTTCAAACCAAATAAAATAAATGAAAAAGTAGTGTTGTATTGCAGCCTTGGTTCTCCTACTTGACCAAATTGTTGATCTTGGACAAGTCATGTTCTCCTTATGCCATTGTACCCTTGTCTACCATCTTGTGAGAACTTTGAAATGGGCTCGATTCTGGAAATGAGCACTGAGGACATATTGCCATGAGGCCCCAGTGCTGTTTTTAGTGTGAGCCTGCGTCAGCATGCGCTAGTGCATGCGCTCTCGCTTGCAAGACTTTTGTGTTCAATTATGGGCTTGGAACCCTCCCACTGCTTTCCATTCGTTGGCATCATTGTCACTCTTCTTTGCTGCCTTCTAATTGAGCAGCACTTGCCATGTGGCACTTCCTTTTCTTTCTGTGGTGCATGGACCAAGCACTGATTACTATAATTAGTGTCCCTCTGCTCTCCTTCCATTGCTTGCGCTGTGAATCAGGTACTATTTCTTGTTATCCCACCCACACTTTTCATGCAGCTGTGTGCTTAAGCCAGTGAAACAGAGCATGCCTGTGACGTTTCCCTGAGTAGGACAGATATCGCCTTGATTACTGTGAGCCTGCTGTAAATAAGCATCACTTTGCACTAGAGGAATGCAAAGGGAACCCTAATCAGCCCAAATTCTATTGTTTGTTGACATTGTCCCTATCCTGTGTGCTGGGCTCCATGACAGAAATTATGTGAGCCTAGGAGTAAATCGTGACTCGTGCAGGATGCACTTCCTGTTAAGAACGTTTAACGGGAATTTGGCTTACTTCGATTTCTTTGCAGCACTTCTGAAACTTTTGGTTTAACCCTTTAAGTGCGCCCGTCGGCCAACGGCCGTCGCGAGCACTACCTTGGTAGTGCTGCGCATGTCCGTTGGCCGACGCGGCCCCGCCCACATAATGGAAAGCCCCGCACCGCGGCGAAATTATCGCCGCGGTAAACGGGTTAATTTCATAACCACTAATGCAGAAATAAGAAAACACGTACGGCCTGATTATGATGGCGGTCGGACTTCCGTCCGATCGCCCTCCTATGGGAGATGGGACTGACCGACAGGCTGTCGGCAGTCCCGCCATAGGCATTAGGATGTGACTGCCACCATGGCGGTTGCAATGCATATATTTTGTATTGTGGTGGGTGCTGCGGGCTGCAGCGCACACCGCAGTACAAAAAGGGGACACTACACATATCCCTGCACTACGTGGCAGGCACCATGCGGTGCCTGCCTCATGGTCCAGGCATATGTAGGGGGCATGGTGCCCCCCCAAACCCACAGTTGAGGGCAAGGGGAGAAGGGCCCTATGTCCCTTTCCGCCAGCCTTTTCATGGCGGGTAAACCGCCATGAAACGGCCGGCGGAGAGGGACATCATAATCCCTGTGGTGGTGCCTAACATGCACCGCCACCATTGTAGGTATTGGAGTACCCTCCGACGATCCGATGGGCTCCTTGAGCCCGTCTGATCAATGGCGGTCGGTCTCTCCATCCACCATACATCCGCCTGCCATCCTAATATGGCGGGCGGGAATCCTCATTCTGATGGCAGTGGGACTGTCGGTGGTGGTCCCACTGTCATCGTAATCAGGCCCTTAGTCTTTTTATGGACTGGTTCGACTAAGCTACAAAACTTTTTTATGTGAACGCATGTGCTGTTTTACGCTTTTACATTTTTAGGTCGAGCCTGAGCAGCGCATGCGCTGCTCTGCAAGCCATGCTGTATTAGAGTATGAACTTGAAGCCGCGCCCACTCTCCGCCCATATTTTTCATTGGCTTGTGTCATTGTCCTTCGTAAATGCTGACTTCTGAGTTCGTCCCTCATCAGTACCGCCTTGTCTTCATTTGTAACGTCCCATATGGACTGGCTCTTTTACTTCGGTTGTTACACGCTACGTCTTTTTAGATCTCGCCTAGGCAGCGCATGCGCTGTCTCTCCGAGACATCAAGTAATCTATATGTTGGGTGAAACTCCGCCTATTGCCGGGTAATATCTCCTGCAGCTCGCCATTTGTTTAACTTTGGCATACCTCTTGTTAGCTGGGTATTTACTGGCTGTTGATCCGATACGGACTTCAGTTTAGTCCGGAAGCAGCAGCGCCTAACTACTGTTTTCGTCCGCTTTTGTGTTTGATGTGTGTTTGAGGGGAACTTTCTTTTACGTTTACGGCAAGACCTGATGAAGCCGCGCAAAGGACTGCCCGTGCTCACCAACCGCTTTGTAAATTTGAAAGCTGCCGAACACAAACATAGCTGCTTCGCTGTGGCGCTCGTGTTTGTCGCCCTTTCCGCTGACCCACGCTCTTTCCCAAACCAGCCCAGACAACGCTTATCGGGAGTATTTTTACGCGAAAGCCATTGTTTGCCCTTAACACGATTATAGTCTCCAGTCCAGTGTGCCAGGACATCGTGTTTGTTGGGAGTTAGCCCCGGGGCGAAGAAGTGCATTAGCAGTCGCTGGGAGTACTTTAGCTCTTTCAAACAACAGATCGCTCGTTAATTATCGCAGACGTTTTATTCTGCACCAAAGTCCACACCAGACTGGAACGAGAGCAAGCCAGGGGCGTGGGCCCGCTTTATTATACATTTCTCCTCCCCCGTATGCCAAAGCCGTAACGCTGACAAAGACAAACAATATAGCACAAGGCGTGTTTATCCCTGTACACCGCTTTCTCCTGCTGATGTCTGTGGAGTGTGGACACAGGTCCCTCACAGAGTTCCCCAAAAAGGCGTGCCTTCTAATTCGACATCAGGTGACCACTGCCTGCGAAACTTTGAGATCTAAGTGGGCTGTTTCCTTTTTTAAGAGACAATTAAAGGGCTAGAGCAAGTAAGCATTGGGGTGGTCGTTACGCCGATTTTTTGCACTCTTTATTTTTTTCATAGGGGGGCCGCTCCATGCCTTTGTTTTAACCGGGCGCGCCACATAGTGAACACAACAGGGCGCCAGCTTTGCTTGCGCTGCCATTCGCTTTGAGATGCCACCAGTATCCACTGTACTGGATACAGCAGGGCGCGAGCCCATTCGTTAATAGCAGGGCGGCCTTCAATGGGAGCCCGCCAGCGTCCAGCTCGTCTTTGCTGGCAAGGTGACTCATGCTTCTTTATTCTAAATGCTGTACCATGGTACCATGGTACTTCACTCTTTATTCTTTATTCTTTTCATATGGCGGCTGCTCCTTGTGTTTGTTTTTATAGGTTGCGCCACACAATGAACACAGCAGGGCGCCAGCTTTGCTCGCGCTGACATTCATTATCGGAGCCTGCCAGCGTTCAGTGTCCTGCTTGTTTTTGCTGCCAGGGTGACTCTTAACATGCAGTCCTCCAGTGCTCTACAGTACTCGTGTTTGCACTTCATAAAATCTAAGTAGCAGAAAACACAGTTTAGCAGGGGAGGTGAAATGTCATCACTAACCAGCAGCATGGTAACCTAGGTAGCATAATTTATGAGTTTTTTTTTTTATCATGTTAAAAGCAAAACAAAATGTTTATAGCCGAAATTGTCAAAGGAAAACATTTTACTCCACAAGATTTCACATGGCGTTACCTATTTCAATCCAGACTTCTGTTTTTAAGTGTGATCATTGTGCATAATTTGTGTGAATATTTTGTGTGACTTTATTGTTAACGTAAAAACAACAGTTGATGGACAGAATGTAGAACAATGTCATACATTCACCCCAGTACAGAGATCTGGGCCCAAATCCATCGTTTTTTTGCTCACCATGCCAATCCAGTTTGGACCCAGCCATATGCAAATCAGTCTTGACCCTGTGCCTCATGGGAACAGTCCATCCCGAACTGCCAAGCCACGTCCTCCCTGGACTGGAAACAAGCATCCTAGGACCGGTTTCGGGGTTTCACCCCTCTTCAGCCAGGATAGCTTGATTCCAGTGGCATGGAGAGCACGGGACCCACGTCTGGGCATACCCGTCCCACTCGGGGTGACAAATGCAAAAACAACAGTTGATGGACAGAATGCAGAACAATGTCATACATTCCCCCAGTACAGAGATCTGGGCCCAAATCCATCGTTTTTGCTCACCATGCCATTCCAGTTTGGACCCAGCCATATGCAAATCAGTCTTGACCCTGTGCCTCATGGGAACAGTCCAGCCCGAACTGCCAAGCCAGGTCCTCCCTGGACTGGAAACAAGCATCCTAGGACCGGTTTTGGGGTTTCACCCTCTTCAGCCAGGATAGCTTGATTCCAGTGGCATGGAGAGCACGGGACCCACGTCTGGGCATACCCGTCCCACTCGGGGTGACAAATGCAAAAACAACAGTTGATGGACAGAATGCAGAACAATGTCATACATTCACCCCAGTACAGAGATCTGGGCCCAAATCCATCGTTTTTTGCTCACCATGCCATTCCAGTTTGGACCCAGCCATATGCAAATCAGTCTTGACCCTGTGCCTCATGGGAACAGTCCAGCCCGAACTGCCAAGCCAGGTCCTCACTGGACTGGAAACAAGCATCCTAGGACCGGTTTCGGGGTTTCACCCCTCTTCAGCCAGGATAGCTTGATTCCAGTGGCAGGATCTTCAAGTGGATCCCCACCGAAACAAGAAAAACAGTCACCCAGGCCCTCGTCACCAGCAGGCTGGACTACGGAAACGCCCTCTACGCAGGAACGACGGCTAAGCTCCTGAGACGGCTGCAACGCATCCAGAACGCCTCTGCACGTCTTATCCTCGACATCCCCCGACGCAGCCACATCACACCCCACCTGAGAGACCTGCACTGGCTCCCTGTCAACAAGAGGATAACCTTCAAGCTCCTCACCCAAGCACACAAAGCACTCCACAACTCCGGACCAGCCTACCTCAACAGACGACTCAGCTTCTACACCCCCTCCCGCCAGCTCCGCTCCACCAGCCTCGCCCTCGCCACAGTCCCCCGCATCCGGAAAACGACCGGCGGCGGCAGATCCTTCTCCCACCTCGCCGCCAAGACCTGGAACACCCTCCCCACCAACCTTCGGCAGACCCAAGACCTACTGGCCTTCAGAAGACTCCTCAAGACCTGGCTCTTCGATCAGTAGCAGCACCACCCCCCTCTTCCCCCAGCGCCTTGAGACCCTCGCGGGTATGTAGTGCGCTTTATAAGTGACATGATTGATTGATTGATTGATTGATGGAGAGCACGGGACCCACGTCTGGGCATATCCGTCCCACTCGGGGTGACAAATGCAAAAACAACAGTTGATGGACAGAATGCAGAACAATGTCATACATTCACCCCAGTACAGAGATCTGGGCCCAAATCCATCGTTTTTTTGCTCACCATGCCATTCCAGTTTGGACCCAGCCATATGCAAATCAGTCTTGACCCTGTGCCTCATGGGAACAGTCCAGCCCGAACTGCCAAGCCAGGTCCTCCCTGGACTGGAAACAAGCATCCTAGGACCGGTTTCGGGTTTCACCCTCTTCAGCCAGGATAGCTTGATTCCAGTGGCATGGAGAGCACGGGACCCATGTCTGGGCATACCCGTCCCACTCGGGGTGACAAATGCAAAAACAACAGTTGATGGACAGAATGCAGAACAATGTCATACATTCACCCCAGTACAGAGATCTGGGCCCAAATCCATCGTTTTTTTGCTCACCATGCCATTCCAGTTTGGACCCAGCCATATGCAAATCAGTCTTGACCCTGTGCCTCATGGGAACAGTCCAGCCCGAACTGCCAAGCCAGGTCCTCCCTGGACTGGAATCATGCATCCTAGGACCGGTTTCGGGGTTTCACCCCTCTTCAGCCAGGATAGCTTTAACCCATATCTTTTGACTGGGGGAGAATGTTTGCATTGTCAGCATTCCGTCCATCATTTGTTTGCTGTAACACTTTTCGCCCTAAGTGGGATGGGTATGCCCAGACGTGGGTCCCTTGCTCACTGTGCCACTGGATTCAAGCTAGCCTGGCTGAAGAAGGGTGACATACCCTGAAACCGGTCCCATAATGCTGGTTTCCGGTCCAGGGAGGACCTGGCCTGGCAGTTCGGTCTGGACTGTTCCCATGGGGCACAGGGTCTAGACTGATTTGCATATGTCTGGGTCCAAACTGGGGTGGTGTAGTGGGCAAAAGAACGATGGATTTAACCCAGATCTTTTGACTGGGGGAGAATGTTTGCATTGTCAGCATTCCGTCCATCATTTGTTTGCTGTAACACTTTTCGCCCTAAGTGGGATGGGTATGCCCAGACGTGGGTCCCTTGCTCACTGTGCCACTGGATTCAAGCTAGCCTGGCTGAAGAAGGGTGACATACCCTGAAACCGGTCCCAGGATGCTTGTTTCCGGTCCAGGGAGGACCTGGCCTGGCAGTTCGGTCTGGACTGTTCCCATGGGGCACAGGGTCAAGACTGATTTGCATATGGCTGGGTCCAAACTGGGGTGGTGTAGTGGGCAAAAGAACGATGGATTTAATCCAGATCTTTTGACTGGGGGAGAATGTTTAAAGCCGAATGTTTAAATGCATTGTCAGCATTCCGTCCATCATTTGTTTGCTGTAACATTTATTGTTAACGTGTCATGACTGCAAGCCGTTGTTGCGGACTTACTTCCGAGAGGAGTATGTGCAAACGAAAACGCGATAAAAATGTTTAATCTATTTCATCCTCTGCAGCCATAAATAACTGTGCTCTTGTGCTGAAGAAAAAATGATTATAAACTTTCCTTTAGCAAACAGCAAGCCAGGCTATGCAGTTTTGTTGACTCGCCTGGTGACGTCCTCTTAGTGGGTGTAGCATGTTTAGCAGTGCTGTTCCCAAATCCAAATTGTGATGACTCATACAGTATGTATGCAGAACTAAACACGCACGGAGGTAAAAAGTGCAACACTTTTTATCTCACATTTCTGTCAAATATAAAACTAAAATCAGCAGTTTATTACCCGTTTAAAACTTGATTAACCTAGAATTAAACTTAAAGACTTACCTAGTTAAATCGCTGGCATTTCTACTTATATAATGTTGGTCCAGTAACTATTTTAAAAGCGCAGCATTCTTTAATGGTGCCCACGCACTTGAGGCAGCTGCACCAATTACCATTTTGTAAATATACTTGGACATTCTTTCTTAACTTCTGCGCCGCATTCACAGAGATGCCAAAGTCATTCACCACTTCCTACACAAACAATGTATCCCTCTCTATCTTGCTTTCTATCTATTCTGCGCAGCTCTTACTCCTATCCACTATGCCACATAATTCCACGAAACAAATACGCTCCACACAATTCCACCACACAAAATTGCACAACTAACATTTCCAAGACAACCAACATATTTACACTCCACACGCATCCACTACACTCCAAACAAAACACATACATAAAAGACATTTTCATTTACAACACCAATAGCTCTAAGTCTCGGAAATGCGAGACCTATTGCATTGCAAATGCTTGTTTAGTCTGTAAGCACTATTTTCTTTAATGAGTTTCTCCTACTGCAGGCACGACCTGCTATCCTACAACATTCAGCGTGCCATGCGCGCTTTCACTTTCCAAGCAGCCCGCCTTTCTCTTGAACTCGTTTGGTGCATACTTCATAGTTCATGATAAAAAGTAGTGTCCGTCGTTTCGGGGGTAGTAATTCTTGCAGGATATGCTGGGGTGCTTGTGCTGATGTGTTTAAGACCGTTTGTCGAACCATTCGCTCCCCCGAATTAATCACCAGACGCTTCTGTATGCACCCCCTTACCCCACCACACCCGATAAAACAAGCATTGGCATAGCCAATAGGTCTCGCCTTTGGGACCTTATAAGTATTTAATTATGCAGCACAAGATCCTTGGTGCAACATCAACTGTTGCATGGCTAAACACTTATAATGTCCCAAAGGCGAGACCTATTCGCTATGCCAATGCTTGTTGGATGTTGGTGGCCCCACGATGACACTAAAGTTGGTGTCCTCTACGTCTTTCAACTTGTTCCAAGATAACTACACGTCGCGATATTGCGCTAAGTAACTTGAGGTTCTTTACTTTTAGACTTGGAAAAACAGGTGCGAGTCATTCTCTCCAGGCACGAGCTGCTAAGGAAGGAGGAGGGGTCAGTGAACAGGTAGAACAGGATGAAGGGAGGGCGGTCGCTGAAAGCAGAGACACCCGAGAAAAAGCTGAGGGAAAGTAGACCGCATATGTTCCACACAGAGAACAGGCAAGAGTGGAATTAAAATAGGTGAAACACTACGGGAGAGAAGGGCTAGAGAGGCGGAGAAGTTAACAATTCTGAAATAGAGAGACCGAAAGAATCAAGGGACAGGAGAGGAGAAATAGAAGAAAGATAGTGAAGAAGGAAGAGATGAAAAGAAGAGCGTGACGGAAAGACAAGTGCCTAAAAAACAGAACGGGACCCTAAAGACGAAGGAAAAAGAAGAGTCGGAAAAAAGGGACCGGAGAGAAGCTAGAAGGGCAAGAAAGAAACGAGAAAGAGAAGCTGAAAAAAGAGAGACAGGAAGAAGAGAGAGAGAGAACTGAATACTGACATCGGAAACACAGAGAGGGAAATGGTGATGTAAGAAAGGTGAACATAATCATAATTAAAGTGAGAAAAGAAAATTAAAAACGAAGAAAAAAGAAAAGTAAGGGAGGGGAACGAGACACATGGAACTTAGTAAAGTAGTGTCAAAGGAATAAAGGGAACGAGAGAAGAGAGGGCAGCAAAAAGTGAGCGGCAGAGAGAAGCAGGAGGGGAGAGACAGAGAAGAAGGGCTGATACAAGATAGACTAGGACATAGGAGAAGAAAAGTGAAAGCTGGAAAGTATCAAAGAAAGAAAGACGGAAGAGGAGAAAACAGAGTGAAAAGAAAGGTGGGCAGCGAGGAGCGGCTCAGAACTGAGAGCTTGAGATCAAGTAAGAAAGTAAAAAGGAGGATGACGAAGTATTGCGGAGAAAGCAGAGTCTAACAGAGAGAGCGAACGATCCCCGGCAGAGAGTGATGTTGAAGCCTTAATTACAGTTGCATTCTCGATTTATCTCCAGTGTGCCCTGCCAGCGCTGTCAGCATGCTAAGGCGCCTGAGTACATCCTGCTGCAGGTAAGTCAGACGTGGACATGATTCTAATCACCAAGCTTTGCTGTACTTTTTTTTTTAAACCAAGTAGATTCTTATTTGTCATTTATAATGCTTCCGTTTTCAGAGGATGAAGAGAGACAGGCGAATATGTATAAAGTGACTGTTAAATGCTTGTACTGGGCTAATATGTAGGAACGGTATTCACAAGGAAGAAGTACAAAAAAACGACAAAGACCAAATAATGGAAAATAAATAAGTAGTAATAGAGATAAGGTAATAGTTCAAATCAAGCAAGGAGATAAGACAATGCAAACAATAAAATAACAATGAGAGAGAAAAAGGAAAAATAAACAAGTCACCAACATGCGAGCTGCGTGGTGCGCGCGCACTCGTGTGACAGCAGCTGTTTTCAAGCACACTCGTGCTTGTGGCACCATCCGCCTTGCGGGAGCGAGCAACAGCCAATTAGCATGCGCGCCTCTGCTCGCTCCCGCAAGGTGGATGCCACCACAAGCACGAGTGTGTGCTTGAAAATGAGCAGAGCGACGGCTAAAGGCCCTCCTATGCAGCGCATGCGCGCTGCGTAGGCGAGACCTAAAAAATCATAAGCCAAGCACATCCTTACATTACCAAAGACCAGTTGTTCCGGCAACTTGCCTTCGTGTGATCTAAACAAACGCGTAGAAAAGAGAATCCATGACTGTTTCGCAATGGGGGATGGAGAGACTTATTTCTAAGCAGACTGCAGCCGCGTACACTGCATTCAGCTGGTATTGTGCTGTACCCAATGTATTTTTAATATAATCGTACGTATTTCGAGTACTTTTTCCATAACTTTATTTCGGTACCATTTCCTTTCCTGTACGAAACATTATGAAAAAAAATGCAAGTCGTGTTCGGGAAAAACATACAAAAGACATCTTTATGGAAGCAGGTCAGGCCCTGCCCTTCTCTTGGGACGCCAATTCCTAGAAATGCTGCTGCTTGAGGCATGCGTGGCCAAGTGTTGGGAGTTCTCCCTCTCTATATCCTGCTCTCACAAACAGTGACGCCGAGGGTCGTAAAAGCAGAAATTTACACCGACTAACAGCATTTTAAAATATGTTAAACGCCGGGCTTCGGGGGCTTGGATGTAGATTGAACTCCTGTACGGCAGAATGCACCGATGGTGCGTAAAGTTCACTAACTTGTCTTTATATACCGAATTTACTTTTCCACCCACAACCCGCTTTTGTGTACTTTGATTTTTGTTGTTTTGTTTATTGGAAGCAAAGTCCATTAGTCAGTCTTTAAAAGACGAATCCGAAAGACCTCCTCTGAACACAGTGTGGCCCATGAATGTCCAGTGACTATATTAACAGGGCTTTTCACTTCCACTTTTTCTGTCTGTTTCCATTAATTCTAATCAATCGCCAGTTGGGCTCTTCCAGGCGTTGTTGATGCCCCCAGGACAAGTTTTTAGGTTTTAATTCTCTATAATGCCAATAGTGTATCGTGGTTTTCCTGATTGCGCCAGGGATGTTATCAGTGATAGTTGACAGTACTCTGGAGCAACAAACTTTGCCGTTAACTGCCATAAAATATGGATAGGACAGTAATAAAGATGCAGGTTTTATTTTCGGGCAACATTTTACAACTATCACATTTTAAAATTAATTTAAAAAATCGATCACAGATGAAACTTGAAACTTGCCTTTTTGTGAAGCAGTTTGCTTTTTCTCAATCAATTTTGTCAAAATTCAAGTCATTTTCTTCATTGTAACACATTACAAATTAAATGATTTATTGACACTTACATTGGCCTTATCCCCCCTTGACCCCGCACTAATCACAAAGTTTAAACGTTGGTCAGACTTTTATTTGAACCTTCGTTCAGTTAATCACACACTTTTCTCTTGAATTGCCCATGAACATGTCTTACTTTTTCTGTCCAAGCTGATGGGGTTTAACACTCCATACCCTGGTGTTTGCCACTTCTAGGCCATCCCGCTCTCTCCCAGAAGTGAGCCAAGTCTCTCTAGCTGTCTGGTATTCTTACCATTCTAGTCTTCTGTTGCTGCTAAAGTCGAGTAGAATGGCTTCTTAACAGCTTTTAGGTTTTAGGCTAAGTAATAAAAAAACACATTTATTGAACTCTCACGAAAAACCTTTACTGTGGTAAGAGTAATGTCAAAGGGCCTGTGCTCGAACTGAAAGTGAGCAGGTGGAACTCTTACCTCCACCGTTCTAGCTTTGTTCTCTAAGGACCCTCTTGAAACCATTCCCTTGACAGTCCCTAGGTTAACTGAAAAGCTGATCGGGCAACATACTTATCCTAACCAAACAAATTCCGCGCGCTTTCACTTTCCAAGCAGCCCCTGGCGGTGGAGGTCTTGTATTTACAAGAGTTTGAGCTATTGGCATTGTAAATGACAATGTCTTATATTTATGTGTTAATTATCAAAACGGATAAATAAAAGGCATTGTCATTTACAATGCCAATAGCTTTAGACTCTCGCAAACGCAAGACCTATTGCATTGCAAATGCTTGTTTTTTTTGTAAATACTTTCCACAGTTCTTTGTTCATGTCCTGCTTCCCTCTTCACAACTGTTCCAAATTCGTGTATTTTGTGTATTTCACGTGGAAAGGTGCAGATTGTAATGCGCCTCTGTAAACACCAGAAACCTTTATGGATGTGAGCCTCGAACGCGCTGCAGTATCAGCTGTTACAGGCTCCTGTTTAATGTATGTGACTGTTTACACCCATAAACCAATTGATGCCCATGTACTACTGTTAAAGGTTACCTCCACCCTTAAAAGCATGCATTTTTATACTGCCCCTATCATTTTCTCACCTTTGCTCACTATTTCTGCTGTTCGTGTTTATTGTCTACCATACACGTTCTGCATTGATTCCCACCACTCCAGGATTGTTTTAATATGAAAGTGTAAATAGTATGTATTTTCAAGCCCCTCAGCATGCACTGTCCCAAGAGAAGCAAAAAGCAGGAGGTGTGGCGTCCCACAGCTGCTGGGTGCAGGACATGGGACTGACACCTCAAAGGCAGGATAATCCCACAGAAATTAGTCTGATTGCGTACCCTACACAGTCTGTGCATGCCCAGAGGCTGAACCCCTGGGTCTGCTACCACAACACTGCGTGTTGGACCTGTAAGCCTTAGCGTGGTCTTCCCCCAAACCTTTTGCCTTTCTCCTCCATTTTTTGCTGATCTTGCTTTTGTTGGCCGGAGGGCTCTGTGCACTTTACCTCTGCTAACCAGTGCTATAGAATTGTGGTTACTGCTCTAGTAGGGTTTACCCCCTCTGCCAGTAACCCAATTTCTACACTGCCCACCTGCCTTCCGCCCATTAGAGTCGGCGCTAAGCTTTTTTTGTACTGTGCAGTGCGCATCCCGGACGCACAAATGGCGCTCACACTTGCTTGGCCTATGGCTTTTGTTGTTGAGTTTTGATGTTTTGTGAGGAAAGATTAGTTGTTCTCCTATTGTGTTTTGTCGTTGCGCCAAGCATGAATTGGTAGCAATTAGCAATAGGAGATGGCAGGCTAAAGCATGAGACACTTTTGTATTTATATAAAGTGTGAGAGTGCAGCCTGGCATTTGCATTAGGTGTTTGGCTGTCACACTTGTAAGACAGAGACTGTTCAAACCATGATGCCGGAGCAAGTGTATATCTGGGCCTGTGCATTCATGTGGTTGTCCATTCATGCGGTTGTGCATTCAATCGGTTCTGCTTTCAAGTGGTTGTCCAGTTGTGCATTCAAGCGGTTGTGCATTCATTCCATTGTGCCATCAAGGGGATTGTGCATTCAAGCGGTTGTGCATTCATTCCATTGTGCCATCAAGGGGATTGTGCATTCAAGCGGTTGTGCATTCAAGCGGTTGTGCATTCAAGCGGTTGTGCATTCATTCCATTGTGCCATCAAGGGGATTGTGCATTTAAGCGGTTATGCATACATGGCGATACCTAGCACACTTGTATTTGCTGTATCATACAGTTTAAACTACATTGAATATGGGTTTTGGAAGCCCCCAGAGGTGAAAGGTTCTTACCCAGAGGGTGTAATCTTGCTTCTTCCATAGTATATGCTCTGGACTCCAGGACGTGAAGCAGATAAGTAACCCCTAGGATTGGTCATTATACAGCCAGCCATGGCGTTGCTCTGAGATGTTTACCCAGCTGCGTGAAGGTGAAACCTATAGGAATGGGCAATCTTTACCGAGCAAAAATATGCTCTGGTGATTCCACTATGGAGCAATAAAGGGGGAAAAAGCCTTTACAGAGGAGTGACAAAGGAGCAATACATTGGAATGGGCATTCCACCGCCATCCATCCCAGATGGTCAGAGGAGCCCTCCCGGGAGTGACAGCAGAGCATCCTGTAGAGTAGGAATTCTATATGGCCGAGAAGCCCTGCCATATGTTGCAGGGAGAAACTCATTGGACTGGGCATCATAAACCAGGCAAAGTCTATGCTTAGTGTAGTCAACGCATGAGCGATGATAGCACAAACTCTTGATGTGGACTCCATTGTGGCCCCAAGATAGAGGGCACCATGTAGTGAAGACACCAGCAGGGCCAGCTTCAGGGCAGTATGACTGGTGCAGCCGCACCCGGCACTGAACTCGGTGGGCGCTGTGTTTAGAAATAACTCAAGGCTCTAAAATCACTGGGGCATAGTTCCTTGTGTGTCTAGCAGTTTTAAGGCCACAATAAAAATGTCAACATAACTGTGGTGATTAATGTTCCTGCTAGAGAGAGATCAGAATGTTGTCTAGTGGCAGTTTTCACTCATTATAAAGTAGTGCAGAGAGTTTGTCGTGTAGTTCCTAGTAATCCGTAGGATCTGTGCGTTTGTTGGACAATATAAACTAAGGGCTTGGTGCCTAGACTGATTCCGGACACTCCCGCAGGATATGTTGGCCTAGAGACCAGGTAGCTCACAGTGCCACCGTAAGCCCCCCTAACCTTACCAGAGAGCGAATGGTTTCTGGTAACCACTGAACATGACAACCCTGGCCCCTCGGGGATCTTGGAAACCGTACAGAACCTTTTGCTCAGTCACTCGTGCTCACTTATCCTCAGAGAGATATACAGAATACACAGTGGGATGTTTTCAATATATTTACTGAACCAGTGTTATTCTTGTGTAAAATACGTGTGCTGCAATGATCAATAGACAAAAGCAGATGACCGTGATTACAAGCGCCATGCGCGCAAATAGTAGACATAGGTCTACCATGGCGCTAAAACAGAGATCCTTTTGCTACCTGCAGTTTATAGGTTACAATCCTAATAAAACACAACGACTCATGAACTGCCATCAAAGAGCTGCATGCAGACTGCATGATATAGGATAAAATGTTATGTTTTTCCCAGTCTTTCATTATCTATTTCTAATGCTGCTCAGAAGGGTTTTTTTGGGTAGAAATATATTCATATTAGTAAAGACCACCCCAACCAGCGCTTTAAAACAAAAGAAATGTATGTGAGAGAGGGGTCATGGAGAGAAGAGGGCCAGAATTGGACGGTGGTAGTGAGGGAATCCGTGGAAAAGGTGGTCATTGAAGGCGGGGAGGGGCACCAAAAAAGAATGTCGCACAGGGCACCACCAGCGCTAATGCCGGTACTGAAGACTCGCAGACCAAGTGAGAAAGAAGTAGGGTTCAAGGGAAGGTGTGGGGAGGGGGTGACTACAATGAGTATCTGTCCCAGGGCCCTTTCCAGGACACCACAGGACCTGCCTGCTCATCGCCTGGATGCCAACAGATGGGAGGCTATGTAGGCAAAAGTAGGCACCTGACTACAGTGGCGGACCTACTTGGGAAGTTGGAGGGCACATCAGCATATGATCCTCTGAAGAGACAACTATCCGGCATTAGCAGTGTGATTTACATGACAAAACGCACATATTGATTATACACGTGAAACACAACTACACATCTTAAACTGAAATAATGAAGACGAAGCTTAACATTGTAATCAATTTCACAAGGGAAAAGCAAGTGTTGCCAGAGTGCACGCCTATCTCTCAGCATTCAGTGCTCAACAAAACTTACCAGAAGGTGGTCCCGCCATGCTGGAAGCCGCTTTCAGCCACCTTCACCTACTTGGGGGCAATATTGCTTGATCGGAGGTCAGTCTAACAACAGCTATTGGGCACCTAGAGAGACTAATCAGTGGTCATGTGACCTATGGAAGGTGGAGTGGAAGGCAGAAGGCTCCAGGGCAGGGCCCTCAAGATAGCAGTAGACTGAATGGGATGTGAAATTGAATCTAGTTTTCCTCTGAACTTGGACAGTTTGGGGAGCCCCCCTAAAGGATTAACCTGGGCGAGCAGGGATTCGCTAACTACATTTATTCCATTAAAGTTGGTTAGGATCCCTACAGTCTCAGGATCAGGGAAAGCAGAGGAAGAATTAGAAATAGTAGGAATCCAGTGTAGACTGTCAGGGAAACGGGAGAGAATAAGGCACTGGAAAGCAGTAGCAGCTGGTGTGCTGTTAGAATGGCGGGGCGGGTGGGGAGGAGAAAACAGTAAAAAAAAAACAAAAAAAAACGTACCTGCTGCATTGCACCCGCCAAAACGTCGCTCTTCTGCTTCTTCCTCTCTGCAGACAGAGGCTCCCAGCCTCCCCTGCGGCCAATCCTGATGCTGCTTTCATGCATGAGATCAGGATTGGCCTGAGCACCGAGGATTTGCACTCCCAGGGAGACTGGGAGCCTCTGCCTGCTCTCTCTCTAACCCGGCAATGCAGCTGGGTCTGGAGAGAGCTTCACTGTGCATGTCGGTTTGGACGGCCTGAGACGGCCGGCCAAACCAACAGGTGCGGTTAAGGTAGTGCTCACCACTCCCCCTCCTGACTTGCCCCGCGATGGCCCCGCCCTCAAGCCTCATTAAATGAAAGAAAAAGAAAATAATAAATGAGTTTTATTATCGTTTTATTTTTCAAAATTTAAGGCTGGGGGGGGGGGGGGACGCTCCTACCACCAATGCTGGAAAGGAGGAAGATGTGGGAGAAAGTGTTAGAAGAGACAATGTGACAAGGTTCAGTCAGCCAAGTAGAAGGGAGATCTGTAAATAGAGAGTCAGGAGAGCAGAGTGTATAAAGATAAGAGACACAGGAGAATAGATAGTGCAGACGAGGGAGGCCAAATACCTATGGAGAGTAGAGAGGCAGATGATGAAGGCAATTTAGGCAGCAGAGGGATAACATAGGAAAGCTGGCAGTTATCTGGTAAAAGTATATGCATTATTTAACAGGCACAACATGATGCTTGTGTATTCCCTACTGTCAGTGACTTAAAATGCTAAGTGTGTAGTCTTTGGACCAAACCACCAAGTGCTGAGGCGAATGCCTGAATTAATCTCATCCACTCGTCATGGCTTTGGCCACATTCAACCACTGGGCTACTTCAAACATGGACCACACGTATGCAAATCAGCCTTGGCCTTGCTCCAATAGGAATTGTCCACCCTGACTTGGCAGGCCTGATCTCCCCCAGACAGGAAAACTGACAAATCCCAGACCAGTATTGGCCTAATAGACCTTATCAGTGAGCAACAGCTTGAGAGCACAGTGTGCATGGGACCAACGTCAAGGCATACCTGTCACAATTAGGATGTCTGCTGAAGTAAAGAGTAAAGTGATCGAAGGAATGCTTGACTTAATCTGGCCTGTTGGCCATCGCTCAAGCTTCCTTCACTCTTGACAGATACTAGCCATATGTAAATCAGCCTTGGTCATGCCTCAGTAAGAACTGTCCAGATCCGACCGGCCAGGCCAGGACCCCTCCAGACAAGAGCACAAGCACGTGTGCCTCTTTAGGCCTCACCCGTGATGTGTGGCTTGAGTCCTGTACACAGCACGGAACCTACATCTGGCCATTCACTTTGCATTTAGGCCATCTACTGCAACAAACAACAAAGTGATGGAAGGAAAGTTTGAATGACCCCAAGAATTAACCAGGTGCTAAGATTAAATCAAGCATTAATCCTATCTCCTCTTTGTTTTCCTCAAGCATGTGTTCTTTATGTTTCGCTAAAGCTCTGTGTGTCACCTTCCGGGAGTAACGGATCAGACAGGCCAAGAGAGCGATGTCCATTACTCATCGCACACAACCATGCTAATGCAATGAGCTTAGGTATGCGGTTGGTCCAAGTAGTTTGGTTGGGTCAAATCTTAAGTGTTAGGGTAGGCAATAAATTCTGCTCCGCCGGCAGAGTTGGCTAAGTTTTGGCCACTAACACGGAGTTACAGCCAAATACTGCTAATTGACGCACGGTGGAGTATTTTCTCGCACACGGCTCACCAACGGTATGTTGGCGGGCGTGAGCCGAGAATTGGCACTCCATAGCGACATTTTCAGGAGCTAGAAAGGCACACAGCGAGATTTTCCCAATGTGGGTGATCGCAACCATTTGCAGTGAAAATGCTGCAGTCGAGTAGAAGAAATTCAACTCGAGCGGCAGTACAACCTACTCCAGGTGCTGCGCCCTCTAGCGAGAAACATGGTGCCGTTCGTGCTGATGATTTTTCAATGCGGAACAAACTCCCTGTGCAAAAAATCAGCGCTAACAGCACGATGTGCTGATTTCCTCCCGTTCACGGAACTCCACGGAATCTCACGGAGTTTTCATGTAACTCCGCGGAATTCCGCAAAGTGAAACTCTGCGAATTCCGCCCACCCTACTTAAATGTGGCCTAAGAATGTTACAGATTTGAGACCCTAACCCCCCAGAGGCCTTTCTCTGTTTCATCCTTTGGTCCTTTATTATTACTAAAATGAGCATGGCACATTCTGTGAAAAATGTTGGGCTTATACAGGTCTTGCCTGTGATGGGTTCAGCATTCAGACCTGTGCACGTTTTGGAAGGCACTGAGTTCCCGATTGTTTAAGCTGGTATTGGGGAAGGGAAGCTGCATGCTGTGTGCTCCCTTGTGTTAGTTCGAAATGGCCCTCCTCATCCTGCCCAAACAACTGGGAACACTATTAATGTTGAGTTTCATCCCAGCACCATGTGTTTCCAAATCATTTTTTTCACTTTGAACAGAGGTCCAGGCTGGCTGCTGCTGGGCGTCTGGCAGACTCCAGGCGATGGGCTCAGCAAGGCGATGAATGCCCAGCTCTGCTCATACATTCATCTCATCCAGACTTGAGCGGCACCGCTGTCATCTCTGGAGACTGGGTGAGGAGGGCTAAAAGGAGGAGAGATAGAAGGAGGTGGGAGTGTAGGGAAGGGAGGGCCTGGAGAACAGAACACAGAGGCAGGAGAGGGGATAGGCATAAGCCAAAGAGATGGGAAATAGGCCGAGCATCAGAGAAGAAGAAGAAGCATAAAAAGAGACAGGCCCCAAGAGAGAAAAAGATCTCACT
Source organism: Calotriton arnoldi (assembly GCA_963921515.1). Lineage (NCBI taxonomy): Eukaryota > Metazoa > Chordata > Amphibia > Caudata > Salamandridae > Calotriton > Calotriton arnoldi. The sequence continues at coordinate 3,446,459 of CAWUFW010000109.1, read as the reverse complement.
GACAGGAATTACTGACAGAGGAAAAGAAGGAAATGGGGCAGTGGAGCAAAAGAAAAGAGGCCAATGAGAGGAGAGAGCAAACTGTAGAGCAAAGGAGGCCACAAAGAGAGGAGAAAGGGTGACCACCGATGGGCAATGGAGGAGGGAAGGCGATCAGACAGGTGATAAGGAGACAAGAAAGAGACCTGAAAGAGAGGAGCGACGTGGCCGAGCAGTGACCAGTAACACAGCAGCATATAGTTTCCAAAGCCAAATGTTCTTGAGTCCTTTAATTGAAGCCACCGCGGATTTGGTGGTTGTGGCGAAGAAGATGTTGACGCAGCTCAGGATGGAGCAGGTTCAGCTCAACTGGTCTGAGAGGCAATGCTCAAATAGTTTAAGCTACTGGTGCTGGAAGTGAGTTTGCACCCAGAGTTGGTCCTCAAGAGTTCCATACTTTGGGCACAAATCTCTCAAATGTCTGCTTGTGGGTAATAACTTTGGGTGTCAAAACCACTAATGGGAATTGTTGTGGTCACTGGGCCCATTGGTTCCAATCATCAACTGGATTCACTAAAAAAATTTTTTCGTGTCTTCATGGACATTTAAACTGTGGTAACCCAAGGACAGATGATTTCCACTGTTCCGGGATTAGAGTAACCCCACAAACCTTGGCTGAAATGAAAACCTGGGTGTTCTTTTTGTGTTGGTAATTGGAGGTAAAGGCTTTTACAAAGTCTGGCATGTAAAGGGCCATTGCAAGTTCACCCTCAGGGAAAGTCCTGTGAGGAAGCCGAGTGGCTGGTCATGGCCACATGGCTGCAGACCCTCATGATCCCAGGGCAAGCTGATTTCCTCAAGTAATCCACTAATGGGAGAGATGGGCTTCAAAGTCAGGCAGCTCCTCTCCAGGTTGATACAGTTTCAAGCCTCCTAGCCCATCAGCTGGGCATGTCTATTGTCAGAGGCTTGGTCCCCGCCTGAGGAGGGAGGGCAGTGCAGTAACTTCTAAATTCTGTTTCTAGTCAGTTCTCTTTCCAACCCGATGCTCCAGGGCTTCTCCAGACGTCCAGACAAATGCAAAGACTGCTCCTAGACTGTGAGTTCTTTTCCTGTGCAGACGGTTCCAAGTTGGAAGTCGGGACCAATCAAAGGTTGTGACACTTTCAAATAACATAGCACTGACCAATCAGTGCTGAGTATAACTTCCCGAATTTCTACAAAGTAGGGAGGCAGCATGCACCAATTGATCAAATAAGTGTTGATCCCAGGAGAGGGAGCTTATATGTCCTGAGTGGATCTCTTTGTTTCCAGACAGTTCTCAAAATAGGATAAAAGGAGATCACAGGTGGCATCACGGATGAGCACTGGGTGGTGCACAAGGTATGCTTCCCAAACAAGGATGGCTTGGTCGGCAGAGCTGCCCAGGCTGTCAGATGAATTGCGATCACTCCTTTGTTCTTCAGCAGAGAATTCTGTCTGGGCATAATGAAAATGAGGATTGTCTCAACCGTCTCATAAAGACAACAAGTCCCTTGTCAGCGATGGTATAAGTAAGATATGACATCCACAGAGTCAACAGGAAGGAGAACCATGTTATTATGAGCCACACTCAAACTCTACTCATGCTACAATCACCGAACCCACCACATACATGCAGGGCAAAGTGAAGATGCCATCAACGGTATGCAACCACTGACCGTGTACTGGAAACCAATGGGAGCGATGTACTTTTCGGTCTCTCACAGCCTCGTACAGTGACCATATACACAAGACTATGAGGGCCTGCGGTAGAAACCGGGGACTGGGATAAGAGAGAGAACTGAGACACTGGACTCCATCACTCCAACTCCTCACCTCTGCTGGGAACTGAGGTCTACAAGACATAATGGGCTAAAGTCAATAGGAGATATCTTTAGTAACTGGCCATAATAGTCCTATGTTCCTCACAATGGGCTTTCTGCGGAAGATAAGTTTGTTTGTCCTTAATTCATGTGCCACTGCACAGTAATTAGAATACATTGACACTCTGTGATTCCTAACTTGCCACCTCTTCTAAACATTACTGAAACTCTGAATACTTTATGCATTATCATAAACATATAGCAATGTGCGATATAGTTCTGACTAAAGAGTCTTTCCAGTTCGATGACCTGATAACCGTAAGTCTAAATGATAATCCCAGGCTTTGCAAAAGTTCAAGTTAAATGTTCAAAATAGTTCAAAGTTCATTTTCACAACATAACTCTGCTTCAGAATGCTTTGCTGCGTTCCTAATGTCCTTCAAAAACAACTCCAAAGGGAAGCAGCAGCTCTTTACAAAGGAAATCCTAGACCTATGTAGCAAGGTCCTTTCTCTGCAACATAGCACCTCTTTTACCCAGTAAAGACGATGTGGGTCATGAAGGAGGTTATGACCCAGAAATCCAAGATGGCTACTGCATCTGCAAATTACAATGGAGCTCAGGGCCTGCTGGGAAATGTAGTTTGTTGTCAGGGCATTCTCCAAGCGCACAAAGTTTCTCTCCAGACCCTGCTTACTCTGTCTTGAATAGTGACCAGGTCTCCAGCCATGTTTCCTGACAGACCTTCTCCCAGGGATATAGGAAAAAAAGCCTGTGCCATACTTTGCATCCCTACTGAGTTAGGCAGTAGGCCGCTTCTTTTTTGGTAGCATTCCCGCCGACCGTTTAATGCTTGCTGTCCTACTGGTTTGTATGAGGCAGGGGCAGGCTGGGACAATTCTGTCCCTTCACAGTAAGAGTCAACAAACACAAGATTCAGCCAAAGAACGGAATTAAATGACCTAAAGGATGCTAAAGAAATTGAGTCTCTGGAAAGTAAGTAGGGGTAATTAACTTGCTAGCTACTTTCTGTACTGCACAGATGGACATATGAATAGTAGTGGAAAAAACCAAGTGTACGCTTTGAGACCACATATGGTTGGTGACTAAAGAATGATGGAAAATGGCCGTGAGCCCTCATCTGCCGCCATGCTTTTGTGGAGAGGAATCTGGGCCGGACTCAGGAGCCAGAAGCAGCCCTGGAAAAAGTGCTCAAACCGACCCCCCTCCCTTCGTCTCCTCGCCCAACCTCTCTCTTTCCATCCATCCATTCTCTTTCTCTCTCCTCTCTTTCTTCTGCCTCTCTGATCGCTTTCTCTCTACCTTCTGCCGCCCTCCTTCTCTTGCTTTCTCTTATGAAGCCTTCCTTTGCCTGCTACAACTAACCTTGGGGTGCTGGGTAAAGTGACACCCAGAGCGGCCCCAGGCTTTCAATACCGGCCTCCAAGGGCACCAGCCCGCCGGGGAAATGCCCGGTGGAATAAAACACCCGTCCGTCCCTGCGCACAATCGGATTGATCAATCAGTTAAGCCTTGCCGCCTCACCCCTGTGTGTCTACGGCCACACCGTATTGTCTTGCAGTTTGATCTAGGTCACATGTCATGTGAGGTTATTTGCTGTGATGATGTTGTCAGGTTAAATGTCATGATGTCATTTCCTGTGATACTGCTCGTCTGCAAGTTAGCATGTTGAGGGAGACCTCTTTTTGGTCATAGAATGTTGGCATGTATGCTGTGTCCCTGCACTGTACACTAAGTCGCCACCAACTAGTGCAGGGAGGTATTGGGGAGCACTATGTGCTGCTTCATGTGCAAAAACACAGAGTTTTTTTTCAAAAGGGGCTGGGTGTGGCCATGGGGCAGGTCTTAAGCTATGTTATTTCAATGAAGTGTTTTTTTTCTGGTTCCAAAGTCCTCCTAGACACTATGATTAGCTGATTTGTTTAGAAAACCAATTTGGTGGTTATGGCTGTCACACCCCACATATTTCCAGCCTCACAGCAACTATATATGACACATCAGGGAGGTGTCTCCCTTTAAGTTAAGGGATCCTAGATGGCTCTATCACCAGACGATGAAGGGGTAATACAAGGTTGTAACACCATCCCCTGCGGTGTAGATGGGCCCCAACTTCTGGGCAGTGCTTAATTTGTAAACAAATATGTGCCGACCCCAAAGTCTTTTTCAGAAACCCGTCGCCAGTGCTGTCCAATGGTGCCGTGGCTGAATACCAAGGCTGTCTAGTCTTGCTCCCACCTCATGTCTCATTCATCCATCACACTTCACTTCCTGTCTCTTTATCTCACGAATACCAAGGCTGTTAGTCTTGATTCCACCTTATGTCTCTTTTATCCACCACACTTCACTTCCTGTCTCTTTATCTCATTAATACCAAGGCTGTCTAGTCTTGCTCCCACCTCATGTCTCTTTCATCCACCACACTTCACTTCCTGTCTCTTTATCTCACGAATACCAAGGCTGTTAGTCTTGATTCCACCTCATGTCTCTTTCATCCACCACACTTCACTTCCTGTCTCTTTATCTCACGAATACCAAGGCTGTTAGTCTTTATTCCACCTTATGCCTCTTTTATCCACTACCCAACACTTCCTGTCTCTTTATCTCATGAATACCAAGGCTGTCTAGCCTTGATTCCACCTCATGTCTTGTTCATCAACCACACTACACTTCCCCTTTATCTTTTTCACACTTGTTTTTTTTCTCTTTGTTACTGTTTTTCAGTCTCTCTTGTTCTTTCTTCACCCACTTCTGCCATTCTCTTTCTTGTTCTGGGTCAAAGTCTGATAGAAAAATACGTCCTGAACCCCACCTGCAACCACTGACTCTTATTAAGCACTGCATCAGGGGTCTCTGCCCTGCCCAAGGCTCAAGCCTTCTAAAGGTATTACAGCGATTTTTAGCGTCCCTGCAAAATGTATTTGTGCTCAGAAACAAATCGTTGAATTCTGTGAACAGTAGTCTTGGTTCAATACAGTGGAGCCTGCAGAAATAGTGCAGATAACAAATCTGAACACACCGATATCTGCTACCTGCATCCAAGCCCAAAACTGACAAGGTTGTACTCTGGCGACGTAGGGAAAGAATAACTTTACTGCATCTTTGGGGCACTGCCGGGAACAGCAGAGACGGCTGCAATATGTCTGTGCTGGTCATGACGTGGGCTCTATGGGGTGAAGTGTCTTCCACAAGTATATTGTCCCAGGTGGTACTAAGAAGCATAAACACTGCCATACACTCTTATCATAGAGGAAAAATATAAACCGGCTGTGTGAGTGTGCAGCGGACATGTGCAGCAGACAGGGTGTCCGACTTCACCATGTCTAAACTCCCTTGTTTACAATCCTTCCACCTACACACCACCACTTTTAAATGTGGTAAACATCCGGAGTAACACTCACACACGATACTCCTGCTTTGGCGTGTCCTTTATGTCTTATACTGGGATTGGTTTCGGCTTCGCCCCGTCCTTGGACATCATGTGCCAGAAATATTTACATTTTCTCACATAAAAATATTATAGGCTTTGTGCTTAACAGGGCAGACCTCGGGTTTCAAAATAATGCAATTTTGATATCTTATAGATTTACCCAAGCCATCGCAGAGTGCATTGTTGCTTTTGGCCGGGGCCTTCTGCAGGTCATGTTGCTCCTTTACCACAACTTGCAAACTAGCAAAGCGATCCTGTATCACGCAAGCGCCATGTGCTACTTGCATCTTAGAACGTACAACTTCTTGGCTGCCGCATGAAGTATGGCTGGGTACAAAGCAAACACAACAAGATGATGGAGGGAGCGCTGAAACTTTTCAACCACTCACTCCCAGTCACAGATCTGGGTTTAATCCATCATCATTCTTTAGCTCACTTTGCCACCTCAGTTTGGAGCCAGCCTCATGCAAATCCGTCTTGACCCTGTTCCTCATGGGAACCGTCCAGCCCGAACTGCCAAGCCAGTTGCTCCCTGGACCGGAAACAAGCATTCTGGGAACGGTTTCAGGGTAACAGCCCTCATCAGCCAGGCTAGCTTGAATATAGTGCCATGGTGAGCACGAGACCCACGTCTGGGCATACCCTTGGCCACTTAGGTCGTACAAAGCAAACACAAGAAGATGATGGACCGAACGCTGAAACTTTTCAACACTCACTCGTAGTCACTGATCTGGGTTTAATCCATTGTTCTTTTGCTCACTATGCTCCCCCAGGCTGGGTACCACTTCCCCTAAACCCCAGGCCTGCTATAAAATACCCATCCACACAGTCATGTTATCCTGGTACATACTGGCACACGTGGCCCAGGCCACAATTTTATGCAACTCATATCTCTTTCAAAATAGTTTTTGGATTTGATTTTAATATGAGACCCTGAAGTTTCTAAGCATTCATATTGCCCTGAATTTATATTGATACATCTCTTTACCATTCTGACAGTTTTGAATAATCCCGTCATGTAGCGTTACGCCACTGTTTGCCACATGGGCTAACACCACATCTATAAAATCCAGATCTGTTCTATCTCCCGTGTCTCAGCCTTCCTCATGGCTTTTTATGTCACTTTTCATGCAATTGTTGTACACAACGTAAACAGGACTTTCTGCAGCAAATCCAGTTCCTAACATCTTTGTTGGTTTTGGCTGAGGTTGTGAGATTGGCTGTCGTTGCCACATCCTTCTTGCATCTAGCGTTTTGGCTCACCGCTTGAACCCTTATATTCTTATTTGTATTTGCTGCTAATCCACACTCGGCTGGCAAAATCACACCTAAAATGGATGCAAACCAACCTGAGGCTTGACGCACTTTTCCGGGTCTCTGCCTTCTCGTCCAAAATGGAGGTCATTCAGAGAATTAGGTTTTATGTGTTCTCTATGCCTCTGCCACTCTTAAGACGATTATTCCTTCCAGAAAGTAACGATTCGGCCAGATCTAGTCCGTGCACCCTACATTTTGTCATCTGCGCTTCAGCAGGACTCCTCCTGAACCAGTCTGGTACTTTAGCCTTGCCAGCCTCCAGCAAAGCTGCCCATCACAGAGTTGCATTGGCAGCACCCAGAAGATGGCACACAGTACCTGGCTCCTCCAAGATTCCTTGAAGACATTGGTAGAATGACTTGGAATGTGCAAGAAAAGTCTTCTATGAACCGGGCTCTGCATGGTTGCTTGCCCACGATGACCTGGCCTCCACCAACCAATCTCCAACCTTTACCTTCCAGCATGCTGGGTTCCAAAGAAACCAGTGTGAAACCAGAAACAGGAACCACCAGTCTCCTAAACGAGCATCTCTTCTTCCCTTGCAGTGTTTCCTTGGCAGTTGCAGGCAGCTCTATTTCTTTCTTTCTATTGGCTTTGGCAGTTGTCATTGTGATGCTGCCACGCCTCTTCTCGACTGTAACACGTTGTTCATTCTCTTACAACCTGTGACCATTGATGTAACAAGTAGACTGTAATTAGGAAAGTGTGAAGTGTTTTGCCATAGCTATAGCAATGTCCAATGTGTTGAACCAGCACAGCCCATGAAACGTCCCTAAGCTGCATTCTCACCAGCTGTTATTCCTTTTTTCACATAAGTGAACTTTTTCATGTTTTCATCCTTCTGCTGCAGTAGGTTCATGACCTCTGCTGAAACGTGCCCTACGTGCTGACACATGCAGCATCACACCTCATGGGAAGTTTCCCAACTTCCTGTATCCGTAGATGCAGCCGTCCACTTCCTGTCCTGAAAGCAGCATCCGATAGTTGTTGTATGTCGTTTTTCAACAGAAAAACTACAGTGTCCCAGCAAAAAATTACCTCTTCAAAGGCTTACGCGGGGAGAAGAAAACGCCGCAATATTCCGGGCTGTGTTGAGCATCAGAAACTAGATAGTTTGACAAACTGCCATTATTGTACGACCAAAAAGAGGTGGGAGTTTTCAGGTATTAACACTACCAGTGGCTTGCCAATGCAATAGTACGTGGCCCACGTGAGTGATCTGCTATTCTTAAGGTTGACTACTAGGGCTCTCCCCACCGAGCTATTTTTCTTAAAATGGGAAAATTGGTACATTTTACAGCACAAAGTCATGAGCTAAAAAGTCATAAGCTCCGAAAAGTTGCCCGTATTTTCGTGGAGTGCTTAGCTGGGACGTCATTTAAGGTGGTACAGCATCTGCTTTAGAAGGGGACTCAGCAGACAGTCCAAGTATCTAGCCCTTGGCACCAACAGGAGGAAGAGGAGATGTTGTCTACGGCCAGAGCTGTTGACATTGGGGCAACCAGGTTCAAGTCTCGGCATTGACTCAACATCCTGGGATGATTCTGGGAAAATCCATCTATTTTCCTGTGCCTAAAAAACTCTGAACTTGTGTAATGTAATTTGGTGCTCATGTAAAGTGGTCTAAAGCCCAGGGGCCAAGTTTGTGTTCTATAAAACTGCAACAAAGATATATAAATAGACCACGGATTTTTAGACAATATCGAGCAAGGAATTTGCACCATCATACCATAGATGCCCTCTTTATGCCAAGCATTACACTATTATGCCAGGGCCTGCAGTAGTAAGTGAATGCGCCCTCATGTCCACAATAGAGGAAGAATCCCCATGAATGTGCCAGTGCTGACAATCTGCATTGATGAGCACTGGCATCCCTTGGAAGCCTCCAATCTGCCAAGTACTAGCATTGGTATGCCTGGATTAGCATTTTGCCAAGGCAGGCCATTATCTGGACAGAGGTGCCCCTAACATGCCAAGAGCTATCCGAAGTATACCGGGGTCAGCATTTAGACAACCTTGGGCACCCTCAGTGCCCTGGATGCTCCCAACATGACAAGAATTACCATCAATAAGCCAGGGCCTCCATTTTTCCAAAAGTGGGCACCATCATTTCATAGATGACCCCACTATGCCAATAATGGTCACAAATATGCCATGCTAGGAATGGGCACCATCAGGTCATGGATGCTGCACCAGGATACGCTCGTGGGGGAGAGCGTGCTTTACAAACACACTTAACATGCCATAAATCGCAACAAATATTTCACGGTCAGTGTCATGCCATTGATGCCTCAAACGCCTAGTGTTACTATCAGTAGCCCAGGGCCAGCATTTTCGCAGGGATGGGCATCATTATGTTACGAATGCTCCCAGTATGTCCAGTGGTGGCTGGTGACATTTGAAAGTGGTGAGGCGTAAAATGATTGGCATACTGCACCGCAGCGAGCGAGCGTAGCGAGCGAGCCTGAACAACCTAAGGGGGGTTCGGGGGGGTTCTCCCCCCAAGAAAATTTTGAAAAAAGAGTGGACAAATGGTGTATTTTCAAGCAAATTAGAGAAAGCAGGAAGGTTAATAAAGCAATTGTGAAAGTGCAGTTATTACATTAATAAAGAGATGTCATATAACATAGGTAGCTGCTTATTCAAGCTTTCTTTCACCCCATAGTCCAGCAGGGTCTTGATACAAGACAGATAAGAGAAAAAGCAGTGTGGTCCTCGACCAGGAAGACACTCATATTTCGTTGGTAAGAAGTCAAAGGATTGGACAAATTGAAAACCTGAAATGCAATATGCAATCAAACAATTTGCAAGTACATCTCATCTATGTTCAACAAGCCATGTTTTACCCATGATTGGAATTGTGAATCACCAAATAAACTGAGCCACTGCAATCAAAAGCAGAGGGCCTCCTCAAAAAGTATGCCCTTAAGAGAGTTCTCTCAACTCATGTCCTCTCTATATTTTCTCTGGAAGTTGAAAACTCATCACATTCTACTGCACAAACCTGAACCCTTCTGCATATTCCAACACCAGAACTCATTCTTGGCCATTTAGTTTGGAGCCATTCATACCAGGAATACAGAAAATACCTTTAAATAGAGTAGAAGGTATTCCAAAACAAGGAGTGCTGTAATGTTGCTTAAGATAAGATGTACACACTAAGTACTATGGCCAAGAGCACGTAATGTTCAGTCAACAATAGGCTTAGGAAAAACCAACCATTCTGAGAGCACCTACAGTCAAGATCCTTCACCTGAGACTGTGTTCCCAAAGATGTAGTGATATGTTAACAGTTGTAGCTAGACTTAAGGCCTTCTAACTGATGTACAAGGTGACGGATCTTGACTGTAGGTGCTCTCAGAATGGTTGGTTTTTCCTAAGCCTATTGTTGACTCTTTCTTCCCCTCTCCCTTTGTCCTCTACACTGTCTCTATCTGTGCTTTTTTCCCTCACTTCCATTTGTCTATTTCATCACCTAGAGCTCAGTTCCTTTACTTTTCTCTCCTGGCATCCTCTTTCTATGCTACTTTTCTTTATTTGTTTCCGACTTTCTCTTTATTTACATATGTGCTTCGTTTACTTTCTCTGTTGCTCTCATTCAGATGATTTCTTTTTCTGTCTTGCGTTCTTTCTTGCTCTTTTTCTTTCTTCCCTCCTTTCTTGCCATCACACCTGTCCCATCTCTTTCTCACTACCCTTTCTTTCACTTCACTTTCTTCATCCCATCTTTACTATCCTCTCTTTCCTTACTTCTATTTCCCCCTTCTTTGTTTTTGTTTCCCTCTTCCCTTCTCTTTCTGTTCCTTTTCTTTCACAACTTTCTCATTTACACCCCCTTCCTCCATCTATTTCTCTTTACCTTTTTCTTTCCTTCGCCCTCCTTTCCCACCATAGTCCATTTCTTTGCTTACTTCCTTGTGCATTTCTTCCTCCCTACCTCCTTTATTTACACATGTTCTCCCTCCAGTTTATCTGTCACCCCTTCCCTCCTCCATCTTATCCCAACCCCACTTCTTCCCTTGTCCCTCTCATCTCCTTTTGCTCTCCCCTTCTGTCGTGTCCTCGCCTTCTTCTTTACCTCTAGCTCTCCCCTCTCGCCGTCTCGCTTTGCTTTCCCTCTCTTCAGCAGTTTTCATTTTCCAGGTTTGGGTTGTAATATCCCACGCAGCGCCAATTTCCCATCACTAATGTAAGGCGCATTTGCATATCTAACCATTGCAGTCACTATCCTATCAGCTGCTCTTGAACTTCTGATTCAAGGCGCCATTGTTCCGGGTGCCCTTCAGCATATCGGATCAAAAAAAAAAAAAGGCAAAGAGATAACTTTCTTTTCAGTCATTTTGTTTGTATATGTGCGCGTGCGTGCGATTTAGAGAAGTAATCACAAGGGCAGACTCCTTGTTGATAATCTCCGGCTCGCGCATATGTTAAAATTCAAGGAGGCTGAAGCACAGATAAGGAATTGAATTGTGAGAGAAAAAAAAAAAAGCCTAAAGTGTCCTATGAAACAGAAATAATTTTGCCTTAGGCTGGTGGGCCCACCGGAGATGACTTCCAAGTTCCTGTTCTTTCAGAGGAGGTGAATTTTTAAGAGCGCAGATGCGTTTTGTTTTCCTGTGAGGCAAAGATGATTAAATCTGATAAATCATCTGAAACAAATCTAAACACGGGCCTTCTAGAATATTCCGAACCAATCTCAAGAGGGCCTTTGCTATTTCTTCATCTGAGGCAAGGTGCAAGGTTTATCTCTTTTTAAGCTCGTTTTTAAATGCCCAACGTAGCTTATTAATAAAAGTGGTACACTTTGGTTTACTACGTGCAATAATGGCGAATAGTGCTGATCTAAAGCTGACATTTAAATTCCGCTTAGCGCAGAGATGTGGATGATTTAAATGAATAACTGCTAAGGAGATTTTAAAAGTTATTGTGCCACAACGATTTCAGGATTGTTTTGTATATTTGAAAAGTAGAAATGTATTATTTGGACGTTGATATACATATATCTCAGTACTACATTGAGACACATTTGCAGGCACTGTAAGTTGAGTTAAGACTCATAAATTTGTAATTGCATTTATATAGCGCTGACTACCCTTGAACAGGTGTTGAAGTGCTTTACAGGACTGTCCTGCCAAATCCAGGAAGCTGCGTCACCGTAGGTCTGAGGCAAACACCGAGTGATGTCACAAATAGAAGACGAGGTCATACATACACACGCACACACACACATAGACACAGGTGTGATTCTTTTACACACATATTTGTGATTCTTTTGTACATACATACACATACATACATACAGACACACAGAGAGATGATTGAGTTTGGAGCCTGTGCCTTACAAGCTCCCCCACCCCAGCCTGTGTCCTCATTGACCTCCTGTGGGATTAAGGTCTGAGGCTCACACTGAGTGATGTTACAGAAAATTAGATCACACACACACCCGTGATTGTTTTACATACATACACACACACACACACATGTGATTCTTTTATACGCACACATACATATGATACACGGAGACACATTCAAACACATACACACAGGTGATTACGTTTGCATCGTTCTCTTCACAAGCACCAATCCAACTCCTGAGGCTGTACCCTCATTGTCTTTATGTGGGATTGATGTCTGAGGCTTACACTGAGTGATGCCACAGAAGATGATATCACACACACCCACACGCACACACACACACACACACGCACGCACACCCACACACACACACGCACAGGTGATTGGGTTTGCAGTCTGTGGCTTACAAGCTCCCCCCCCTCCCAGCCTGTGCCCTCACTGGCTTCCTGCGGTATTGAGGTCTGAGGCTCACACTGACCGCTGTCCCGCGTCCCTCGACCCCTCCTGAGCAGTAACGCACCCTCATCGCGCCAGGCTGAGGTCTGTTTATGAGGCACCAGCAGCTGTTTCGGAAGAGGGGCTAAAGAGGCACGTATGCTGTTGAGTGAAAGCACCTTCATATCTGCGAGACCCCTTTATTGAAAATTACAGACGGGACCGTAAATTACACGTCTCTTCCGAGGCTCAAGTCGAAGATTGCTTTGTAGCGGCCCCGACGCCCACCCGCTCAAGAAGTGGAAGGAATGTGATAAGTATACTTTTTGAAAATATTCACATAGTGCCAATGATGTAATGTAAGAATCTGAACCTGCTTATGAATTCAAACAATAATTAAATCCCATTACCAGGTTTGTACAGTCGAATCACAAAGGTCTTCATATATACTCTACAAAAACACCAAATAAAATTCTTAAACCTAAAAAAAAAAAAAAAAGTGGAAGGAATGTTACTCGTGCCTCAAAAGCAAATTCCGCAGGGGGGGGGTTTAAAATATAAAAATCCTACCTGACAAGGTCCGCGCCGTGTCCGTTCTGGCGCCTACAGGAACAGCCGCATCACTGCAAGTGGCAAACCCCTGTCAGCCAATCCTGGCGCTGCTGGCAGCGCCAGGATTGACTGAGGGCACGGTTACTCTCCGCCCGCCTGCCCATTAGGAGAGCGAGGTTTGAGCCTTTGCTCAACACTCGCTCTCCTAATGGGCATGCCCCAGCCACAGCAGACACCAGTGCGCATGACTGGGCACGGGCGAAAAATTCGCTAACCTTGCCCACTCATGCGCACTTGTGCTGCTGCTCCTGGTCTGACAATCATGTCAGTCAACATGACACCGGACCGCCCACCCCCTTCAGACTCTGAAGGGGTGGGCGGTCCGACGTCATGCTGACTGACATGATTGTCAGTTCTCCTCGGCATCTCTGAACTTAAGTAAACTGAGAGTTTACTTAAGTTCAGAGACGCCGAGGGAGCAGCTGCGGGCGGGGGGGCAACGCCCCAACGCCCCAATGGACGCACCGCCCCTGTATGTCTATAATTATCACCAAAATGCCAGTATTTTGCCAGGAAGGGGGGGGGATGTCCTGATGCTCTGAATGCCCCTAGGAGTCTATGAATCCTAAACACATATTATGGCTAGTGCCCACATGCCAAGGATGCCTCCAATATGCAGGAATTACCAGCAATATGCTTGGGCCAATAGTTTACTAAGGTGGGTACTACCATGGTATGAATGATCCCAGTGTGCCAAGATTTACCATAAATGGGACAGGGCCAGCATTGTGCCAGAGGTGAGGACCATCGGGGTCTTTTTGCCCTCAATTTGTCATGAATTTGCACAAATAGGCCAAGGCTAGCCTTTAGACTAGGGCGATCACACTCATTCCCTGGATCACTTCAGTATGTCATGAATTAGCACCAATGTGCTAGGGCCAGACACCAGGTGGCTCATATGCATCACTTGTGCGCACACACTCTCATGCACACACAAATGTCTTCTTAAACACATGCAAGTATCCACACAAAGAGCAGACCTTCTTTAAACATTTGTACTTACCTGTCACTGGTGGGCCTCATGAGTCCCACCCTGGATGCATCTCCTCTTCTTCGACTGCACTCCTGAATCCCAGTCGTGTTTCCCATGATGAGGAATACTCAGCATGCATAGTGTGATTGACAGAACAGGGTCTTGGTATGCTCTGTGCTTTCCAGTCATGCTTTAGGTGTGACACTGGACCTCGTTTGATCAAGAGGGCCATCAGGCAGAGTTTCATTTCAGACCTGTGCCTCCTCCCAAACTGAGCATTGCCCGTCAGCCCTCCAAATTCGCAAAATGCACATGTTGGCTTTGCCAAGTCAGGTTCGCTGACCAAACAGACATGCACAGCTGTTGGGCTTCCCTGACGGGTAGGGGCAGCGCATGGCACTTCTTCCAACACTCTGACCAACGGGGGGAAGAAAAGAGGGCCAGCACCCAAACACCCTTGTGGAGGAACCGCCACTGAAAATTACCAATTGGCATATTGATGACATCACATAATATTAGACTTGATGATGACAAGACAGGAAATCACATTGCACGACTTTGGGCCCAAACCAAAGGAAATGTTGCTGTGGCTTTTTACACAGATGGCACCATAAGAAATACATAGCATGATGTAAATATGTGTGTTTTTTAACACTGTGCCCCACCTTTATCTCGCTAGCACCCTTTAACCTGTAAGCATGCTAATACAGAGCTGCGCTGTCAGGCGGTAACTTGAGTAGATGCTGCAAGACACACATTTCAAGGCGCTGCTTAACTCTTACTGCTAAGGGAGCTAGGTATCCCCTTTACAGGACAAATCTGCAGCTTCCACAGACGCAGAATGTGGGTCAACTAAATCTATAGGCTGCATGTATAGCATTACTGACCTCCATAAATCAGTAGAGTTGGCAAGTGTGGCTCGAAACTCACTCATACACTGAGCTCCACTGTCTCCATCTGTGGTGCACAGTCTGAATACCCCAGTGACCTCAGCAGAGTCCCACATCCAGTGCTGAGACTGGAAAACATTTACTCTGTGAACTTATAAATTGGTGGCAAAGAAAAGGGGTGGAATCATGAAAGGTGGCGCTTGAGAAGCAGTGTCTGACAGTCAGATGATACCTTTATTTTATAAATAAATTGCTGCCAAGAAATTGGCAACAAGGTCATTTGTGACAGGAAATCTGTTCTAGATTACTTAACTGGTCACAAAGAGGCTACATTTTAAAATATCTTACAGGGGTAAGACATCTGCTGCAGAGATCATTGTGTGCTCACCAATTCAGAAGGGATTATAATAGCGGTAGGATAACTCTAGAGATTACCACAGTTCTGGGAGAGTTTTGTGTTTTGTCCAGTCGCAGTTTTGACTCATAAAGTAGCATAGAGGGTTAATGTACTTGCACATCGTATAATATACAGATCACAGATTTTTTATTTTATTTAAAGAGGTAGGTGGGTTTACGCTTTTGACACAAATCATTGTGTTACTTCCAGTTCATAAATTGCAAGCCTTTTAATATAGCACAGTGATCTATTTATTTGCATCAAGGAGCTGCATGCAAACCGTAAGTCATGGGTTTACATGTTTTAATAAAAAAAAAATGCGGAGTTTTATATAGCGCAAACTTGACCCGAAGGTATAGGGTATCAGAGCACCTTACATGAGCACCAGTTATGTTATATAAGGACACATTCATTTTTGTTAGGCACAGGGAGATTAAGTGATTTGCCCAAAATCGCAGGATATTGCGCATCCTTGCCGAGACTTGAACCCGGTACCCCAGATTTTGAGGTCGACCGCCCTAGCCGTTAGGCCAACTCCTCTCCCTTATTGCTTAATGCTTATTGTTATTTTTCTTAATTTGTTGTTATTCTAAGATTGAAAAGAAGGATTCCTTTGGGAAGTAATAAAGTCCTGTTGGTACAGACAACCACAATCACTCCATTACGTTTTAGATCCTGACTTTGTGTTTTTTTCCGACCATTTACTCTTAACATATAGGGGCTTATTACGATGACGGTCTGAATGCCTCCAACCTTCGGTTGGAGGCTTTCCGACTGCCATCGTCAGTTTCAATTCTGACGGTCAGAATTGAAACCGGATGGTCATTCCAGCTGGCTTCCGACGAGCTCCAGGAGCCCGTCAGCCAATCGGAGGCCAGCCTGTAATCCCAAAGGGCGGTCTTTCCGCCCTTGGGTTAACGATGCACGGTTTCCGGCAAGGTTTCCATGCCGACCTTTCCAACATGGAAACCCTGTCGCAAAGCGTGTTTGGGGGCCCCTAGCAGGGCCCCTTTGTGTGCACGGCCTCCGGTTGGGGACAGAGTGGGCACCTATGGTGCCCCCCTGTTAATCCCTGCACCCCGTGGCAGGCACCTTCAGGTGCCTGCCACGGGGTGCAGCGATTAACACCACCTCCCATTTCCCTACGGGAGCATGTACTAAGGACGGTTTACGGCCATAACACATGATCCCATAGGGAAACAGTGTTCGGTTGCATCCTAATCAGGCGTTCGGGACCGCTGACTAGAGGTCAGTCGATCCCGTTTACTGCCCGACATCGTAATCGGCCCCAGTATGTCTGCAAGTATGGATGACATGTGATTCCCAAACCTTATAACCCTCATTCTCTTACGTAATTTCCTGTGCATTGATGTTAACACTTGTATGATTTATTGTTACTTGTGTCTGACACCCTATACAGGGTTGAGCAATGCTATAAAATAATTTTTCAAAAAGTAGGTGCCATTTAAACCAATATTTGTGTAATTACTCCTACAGAGTGCTAAATCTTGCATTTTTACAGTGCAAGCACATCTCTTACATCACAGCTTCACAGATGTACGATCGTTTTTATCGCAAATGGCGATGCAGCGCGCGCAATGTACTTCATTTTATTTATTTATTTACTTAAATCTGTTCGGCCGTACGCCGTAGTTTACTACTCCCCACCCTGCCCCTCCCCCGCCCCACCGCCCCGCACCACTCCCTCCAGGAGCCGCTACTGGTTGTAGCATATACAAACCCTATTTTGTAAGTTGGTAACCTATTACCAACTCGCAAAATAGTGTTTGCGAGTCACTATTAGGAAGGGGCGTGCCAAAGGCATCCCTTCCTAACAGCGAGTCGCAGGGGGGTGTACGATTGTTTTGCGACCGAAAAACAATCTCATTTACCTCCAATTTCAAATTGGTGGTAAGCCAGTCGCAAACAGGAAGCGGTTCCCAGGGGAGCCCTTTCCCTTTGTGTTTGGCAGAGAAAATATTTTTTTAAGAGCAGGCAGTGATTCTGCGTACTATTGCCTGCAATTAAAAAATGGAAAAATCTTTTCATTCTTTTCTTTTAAATGCACCCGTTTTCCTTTAATGAAAACGGGCTGCATTTGAAGAAAAAAAACGTTGCTTTATTTAAAAAGCAAACACAGACATGGTGGTCTGCTGTCCCCAGCAGGCCCCCATCCCTGTGATCGTCGCCCATTGCCAAAGGGTGGCAAATTGCGACCTGCCTCATGAATGTTCTTGAGGCAGGTCATTTGCAACCCCATTGGGAATCGCGAAATGTGTCTGAGACACATTAGTACATTCCGTTTTTCGAGTCGCAAATTGCGAATGGCAAAAATCGCAATTTGCGAGCCGCAAAACGGAGTGGTCGTATATCTGGCCCACTGTAGCTCCCAGCCTTGTTGATACTTCAACAAAAGGGCAGATGGCCCTTTAAAGCAGACCTTTATTTTGGGCCCTGCTGAACGTTAAATAAAGTCCCCTCGTGCCTGCACGTTGGTGCTCGGAGTGGAATGTAGACAACGTGCAGGCGCTGCTGAACTATGTTGTCCTGTTGTCGGAAAATGACACTATGAAAATTCAGCATGTTTCCCTGGGCCGGCGGATCCAAGATCCAGCCCCGAAATAGCTGCTGTTACTGGGATTTGTTGGGATCCCCCTACTTTCCAGCACTGCCCACAACTCAGAATCACTAGATTTCAGATGGTGGCGTAACATAAAAAATTATGGGGCCCCCCTTGCAGAATGTGAAGCAGGGCCCCAGAGTCTCCCATATCTCACAGGCATTCGTTGTCCTTGGGCGGGTGAAAGCCCTTCTGAAGTGTTTGGGGCAGTGGTTTAAATGGGCCGGTACTGTCCGGTACTGAGTACCGGCACTTTTTATTTTGAGAGGGAGAGTACCTGCACTTCTCAAGAGTGATGTAATATTTTTAGTTGGAGAGTACTGACACTTCTCAGAAACAAGCAAATACTTTGGTACAGGGTAGCTGCATTTCTATTTTTCCATTTCAAGCACTGGTTTGGGGCCACCCTGAGTCAAAGGGACTGCAGGGTCCTGTCTTGTGCTCCTAATTTCAGAATTGATTGTTCATTTTTATTCCAAAGCTCACAAAAGTCTTACAGCTGGTTTCTAGCCAGCATTGGGATTTAATTGTAGCCTTGGCTCTTGAGCAGAAGTGTGTTTTCTACAGGTTCAGTTGTAGAGTAACATCCCTGTTTGCATGTCAGCTCCGGGACTTTTGTTACACTGCTCCTCTTGAAAGTAAAATGGGAAACAAAGGGCGGATGTTCGAGGGAGATGTTGGTGCTTCCTGGCCGGAAGTACTTTAGGGGTCAGGCTTGTGACAAGCATCCCCTGTCATTGAAATGCGGGGCGGGGGTGTCCTTGTCACTGGAATGCTCTGGGCTAATAGAATACCTTGGAAGAAAAATTTATTTAATTGTAGAAAAACATTAATTAGGCAAAAATGCGAGTCAGACATTGAAGTTTTGTGTCAGCTGAAGTTTTAATTTGTTCTGCTGCATGAGTTGCAGAGAGATTGAAGGAGAGATGCACTGGAGTAGTAAAGCGAGAGGGCAGAAAGAAAGGTATGGAAAGAGGAGAAAAAGGCAAGAGGAAAGAGGGAGAAAGAGAAGAGGAGGTGGTGAAAGGAAACGGGTAAGAAAAGGAAAGGCGAGAGAAAGCGGACGTGTGACCCTAAAAAGACCAGATGTAAAACTTATTAAGAGAGAAGAGGGGAAGAGAATACAAAAAGATGTAACTGATAGAGAGAAAGAGAGGAGAGAGGCCAGGATGGGGCGTGGACTGATGGAAGCCAGTGTTTCATTCCAGTTTCAATCTATGAAGCCAGCTCTGCGGAAACGACCAGTGATAAATGAACTGAGAATGGAACCGCCTTCCTCCCACTGTGAAAAAGTAACTTATTCAACCCCAGTGCGCAGGGAGGGGGTGGGGGGCGTGTTTACGGTCCTTACGCACGCACCAAGAGCTGGCTGGCGAGAAGGATAGTGATGTGTGGGTGTTTTCACACTGATAACACCACCGTATAATGCATTTAAGGCCAGAGCACGTATAAGAAAACCCTTAGCCAAAGATACAGAGCACAGGAAGCAGTGCTTAATTTGTAAAAAAACAACAACACATAATTGCAGGAACCCGAGGTTTTTCTGTAGACTGTCTCCGGCGCTGTGAAATGCCCCAGTAGCAGAAAAGCAAGAGTGTTCAGCCCTGATTCCACCTCATACCTCTTTTATATCACCCTACAGTTCATGTCTCTTTATCTATCATTTGTTAATTTACAGCACTTCTTTCTTTCTTTGTCATTGTTTTCAGGCCTTTCTCTTTTTGCTTCCTTCTTCATTTTCTAACATTATTGTGTCAATCTGATGATGAAAACTAAGTCCCAGACGCCAATAATCTACGCCGTTGCCAAGCGCCTGCAACCACCCGCTTGTTGCATCCAGTGGGTTTTAACAAACACCGTTGGTGCGCAATCCCATAGCACAAAAAACTAAAAAAATCACTGCACATATATGTTCCGCATTGCTCCAGCACCACCGTAAAAGGGAGTGCCGCCTTTGCAAATCCAGAATTAAATGAGAAATATTATTCATGGAGAAAGAACATATTTTTAGGGATTGTAATAGTAGTATGCCGTAGCTTTTATTTTTCACATAAAGTAGGGAAACCTTCCACCTGGAAGAACCCCCTCTGACCCCTAAGTGAGACATGACTTGATTTAAAACAAGTTCAATATATCACAAGTATTCAAAGCACAATCTCCAGGCTTCTCTCAGCTTCGCTGATGCGCTCATATAACTTGATAATAATTTAAATAAACTCGATGCAACTGTCAAGACAAGACCATCTGTGCAGCCAGATAAAGGCAAGAACATTAACTAATGCCTCCTAATGCTTTCTTAGAGCTGCTGCCTGGCTGAGAGATTGTTCGCTCTTAAAGGGGCCTCGAAGAAACGGAGGTCTCTCCTGCACCGCTAGCAGGCGCCACCAGCACGCATTCCAGAACCTCTTCCTTTGATGACGTCTGCCTGGGTGTTGATCCCTATTGTGACATCATTCACTACAAGCCCCCTTTAATGAATGGCCTTGGGGTGCACACACAGTAAAGCAAAATGTCTCTTTGAGCTCTGAATAAAATGAAGAAAGTGAGGTTCAGGGAACAAAGTGAATTTGTTCAGTTTGGTGAAGTGAGGAGGCCGGGAAGTTAAAGCATGGATCATGATGCCAAGTGTGGAAATGACCAATTTCACAATATTATCTCCTCAAAGTACTTTCGCTGTTGTAGTATATTGCATTCTTGGAAATGTTTTGTGTTTGGCTCGAGCTGAGTGCCCTCGCTCAGCTCCACTATGTGTAATAATGTTTTTGTTATTGTGTGAACCTGTTCTTCCACGAGAACGGTTACGGCTGCGAGCAGGGATCCCGTTACAGCGACCGTATGATCTTGGGATCCCGGCTGGCAGGCCGTGTTGTGTCGTGGGCTGCATTATCAGAAAATAAACATTGCCTTCTACTTCCATCCTGCCGTGTCAGCATGCATCTGTTTCAGCTGCTGAAGAGGATGTACCACCTGCCCAGTATGTGTGTGTTAGTTTTCTGGGCTTTGTATTTTGAGGGGCGCACTCTGTCCTACAACCTTTTGTTCTTGCTTGGACTGCCCTAGCCGTTGGCAGAGATCATCATTCGGAAGCGGTACTGAGAGAGGGGCTTCGGCTCCACCCATATGTTCGTCTACTTCAGGGGCATTTGATTGGTCAGTGTGTTTGAGCTCATGAAGTAGTTCCATTCCTCCTAAATGATAGAGACATTAACGCAGACTCCGTGTCTGAAACTGTAGGAAGGTGCTTTACATTATATACCCCATGACAAATACAGCGGGGAGGGGCTTTGCGTGGTCTAACCCATGACAAATACAGCGGGGAGGGGCTTTGCGTGATCTAACCCATGACAAATACAGCGGGGAGGGGCTTTGCGTGGTCTAACCCATGACAAATACAGCGGGGAGGGGCTTTGCGTGGTATAAACAACGACAAATACAGCGGGAAGGGGCTTTGCGTGGTATAACACCACGACAAATACAGCAGGAAGGGGCTTTGCGTGGTATAAACCACGACAAATACAGCGGGGAGGGGCTTTGCGTGGTATAAACCACGACAAATACAGCAGGAAGGGGCTTTGCGTGGTATAACACCACGACAAATACAGCAGGAAGGGGCTTTGCGTGGTATAAACCACGACAAATACAGCAGGAAGGGGCTTTGTGTGGTATAAACCATGACAAATACAGCAGGGAGGGGCTTTGCGTGGTATAAACCATGACAAATACAGCGGGAAGGGGCTTTGCGTGGTATAACCCATGACGAATACAGCGGGAAGGGGCTTTGCGTGGTATAACACCACGACAAATACAGCGGGAAGGGGCTTTGCTTGGTATAACCCATGACAAATACAGCGGGAAGGGGCTTTGCGTGGTATAACCCATGACAAATACAGCGGGAAGGGGCTTTGCGTGGTATAACACCACGACAAATACAGCGGGAAGAGGCTTTGCTTGGTATAACCCATGACAAATACAGCGGGAAGGGGCTTTGCGTGGTATAACACCACGACAAATACAGCGGGAAGGGGCTTTGCGTGGTATAACACCGCGACAAATACAGCAGGAGGGGGCTTTGCATGGTATAAACCACCACAAATACAGCGGGATGGGGCTTTGCGTGGTATAACACCACAACAAATACAGCAGAAAGAGGCTTTGCGTGGTATAACACATGACAAATACAGTGGGGAGGGGCTTTTCGTGGTGTAACACCAGGACAAATACAGCGGGAAGGGGCTTTGCTTGGTATAAACCATGACAAATACAGCAGGAAGGGGCTTTGCGTGATATAAACCATGACAAATACAGCGGGAAGGGGCTTTACATGGTATAACCCATGACAAATACAGCGGGAAGGGGCTTTGCTTGGTATAAACCATGACAAATACAGCAGGAAGGGGCTTTGCTTGGTATACACCATGACAAATAAAGCGGGAAGGGGCTTTGCGTGGTATAACCCATGACAAATACAGCGGGGAGGGGCTTTTTGTGGTGTAACCCCAGGACAAATACAGCGGGAAGGGGCTTTGCGTGGTATAAACCATGACAAATACAGCAGGAAGGGGCTTTGCATGGTATAAACCCCCACAAATACAGCGGGAAGGGGCTTTGCGTGGTATAACACATGACAAATACAGCGGGGAGGGGCTTTGCATGGTATAAACCCCCACAAATACAGCGGGAAGGGGCTTTGCGTGGTATAACACATGACAAATACAGCGGGGAGGGGCTTTGCGTGGTATAACACCACGACAAATACAGCGGGGAGGGGCTTTTCGTGGTGTAACACCATGACAAATACAGCGGGAAGGGGCTTTGCGTGGTATAAACCATGACAAATACAGCGTGAAGGGGCTTTGCGTGGTATAACCCATGACAAATACAGCGGGAAGGGGCTTTGCGTGGTATAAACCATGACAAATACAGCGGGAAGAGGCTTTGCTTGGTATTGCACCGCGACAAATACAGCGGAAGGGGCTTTGCGTGGTATAAACCATGACAAATACAGCGGGAAGGGGCTTTGTGTGATCTAAACCATGACCAATACAGCGGGAAGGGGCTTTGCGTGGTATAAACCATGACAAATACAGCGGGAAGGGGCTTTGCGTGGTATAACACCACGACAAATACAACGGGAAGGGGCTTTGCGTGGTATAACACCACGGCAAATACAGCGGGAAGGGGCTTTGCGTGGTATAACACCACAACAAATAAAGCGGGAAGGGGCTTTGCGTGGTATACACCATGACAAATACAGCGGGAAGGGGCTTTGCGTGGTATACACCATGACAAATACAGCGGGAAGGGGCTTTACGTGGTATAACACCACAACAAATACAGCGGGAAAGGGCTTTACGTGGTATAACACCACGACAAATACAGCGGAAAGGGGCTTTGCCTGGTATAACACCATGACAAATACAGCGGGAAGGGGCTTTGCGTGGTATAAACCATGACAAATACAGCGGGAAGGGGCTTTGCGTGGTATAAACCATGACAAGTACAGCGGGAAGGGGCTTTGCGTGATATAAACCATGACAAATACAGCGGAAGGGGCTTTGCGTGGTATAAACCATGACAAATACAGCGGGAAGGGGCTTTGCGTGGTATAAACCATGACAAATACAGCAAAGTGTTTTACCTTGTCAAGTATCCGACAAATGCAATAGGAAGGAATTTACCTAGTGTACTCTGTGATAATCTCCATAGGAAGATGCTTTACATTGTCTAACACAAGGGCCATTCTTATAGATGTCGACAGCTCGGGAATGGCTACAGTGGTCTTGTTTTCACATCATATATTTTGCAATTTTACTGTCTTTATTTAAATATTTATGAATTAAAGTTCTTTCCCCTCTTAAAGGTAAAAGCATTGGGTGGACCTTAATTAATAAGTGGTGTGTTGTGCACTGTGGAGTTCTGAGTTTCTAGCCTCCACTCCCTCACTGAGCGGCTGCTCTGCATTGGCTGCGCCACTTTGCCGTTGTTCTTCTGGTCATTGGATTGGGCAGCAGTTGTGTTAGCCAGCCAATCACGTAACTCCATCTCTCATAACTGATAGAGACATTGTTAACACAGACCCCGCGTCAGACACAAAATAAAAAGACTTTGCATGGTGTAACCTCATGACAAATCCAGTAGGGATGAATTTTACATTGTGAACTTTCTGATAAATACAACCGCAAGTGTTTTACATTGTGCGCTCTGGCAAATACAATAGTAAGCGTGAACTCTGCCACAAACACCCCTGAAAGCTGCTTTACAATATTTAACACAGAGAGACCGTCTTAAACAGCAGGACCAGGGAGGTCTGGTTTTCATTGTGTGCCTTTGAATTTTATATTCATGATTTAGGTGAATAACAATGAATGTATTTTTTCTGGTTGGCTGGAGACCGCTTCAGCTGGTGCCTGACCTCATGGTCAGCGATTGTGTTTTTCTGCTTCTTAAATATTTTCTTTGCAGTGCATGAACAGTGAACTGTCTGTACTATACTAGACCTGTATTGATTCAACATAGATATTATCCCCTAACGTTCTTAAAAGAAACATCTTTGTTAATTATTACAAATTGTTGCTGGTGTCTCAGAGGGAACAGTGTTTAGGCCTACTAGCAAAACGACGTATTCAACTGGCAGTAATACTACTACTGCTGGTGCTAGTAATTCCATTATTACCACTTGCAGTGTACGAC
This sequence comes from Calotriton arnoldi, assembly GCA_963921515.1. NCBI lineage: Eukaryota > Metazoa > Chordata > Amphibia > Caudata > Salamandridae > Calotriton > Calotriton arnoldi. The sequence continues at coordinate 3,421,899 of CAWUFW010000109.1, read as the reverse complement.
AAATACTAGTTTTACTGTTTGTTGTGAGCATGAGTTTAGGGCCATTGCCACACGGAACCCCATAAGCTTGATTATGAATCTCTTCACGCCACTGGGCGCCAATGTAGTGCCTCCTTAAACGTCGTTGCCACCACCACCACCACCATCATCTACATACCACCACCATGGAACAGTTATGGCCTCTGGTTTGTCTCTTAGGAATACAAGCAACAATTCCCTGCATGGTACAGCATCGACAATGAGCTCTAGAATTACACCCTACACATACCTTCTCAAATAATTAATGTCACCTAATCGAACAGCACAATCCCAAACTAATCAGGAAATGGTTGTAGCTACACACATAACCTCACTGCTAGCCCCACACATGACTACATCTTTCAATCCTTCAACCATCTCCCAGATGTGTGTCTGGTTATGCATAACTAAAGTGTTCTGATGAAACTGCAAGGTGACATATTTGGTGTAAAGACAACACACAAATGAAAAAAAGTAATTAAAGTAATCTTTCAATATTGGGTGTGCTTAAAAGCAGTAACACCAGCAATACATTCTGTCTAAAAGTTGTATTTTACTTTAATAGAGCGAGTCTGCAGCAGTTGGGGGCAGGTGGTTCTGGTGGCACTACAGCAGAGGGAGGGAGCCCAGCGGAGTCACAGACCAGGGTTTCTTGGGGTCACCGCGAAGTGCTCAGTTTTTGCATCCATGTCCTCGCAGACCCTGTCCAACAAATGCCAGCACCTCTTCAGTGGATAAGTGGACCTTTAAATGTAATTATTTCCTCTGCCTATCCATTAGCACAGGATCATCTGATTGGTTTTATGTGATGATAAATGTCAAGCTCACACCAGGGTGATCATTAATGAGCTGTTGGACTACTTGGATGCCTCCGGCTGGCCTTTGTAGCCTGGCATCAGCAGGTCGGTGTGAGGAGAGCAGTGTTCAACTCTTAGCTGCAAGAAAATAAACTGCTCTAAGGCACAGAAAAAATCCAGGGGTTCATCTACGCAGAGGTGCGAGGGCATCGTCTTCATGGAGAATTAGACTCGTCTGTAAGGATATCTGGAGATTTTTGGGCAAGCTTTGCTGATGCCTTTAAAGAACATCCTAATGGCCAGGACAGGAACAATCCTTATTTGTGGCTGTATGGCATGGCATGGAGGGTGGCATGTGAAACAGCATCAAAGCCTTGGCTGGGCGAGGGAAAGGGTTGCCAGGATAGAGGTCACGTTGCTTCAGGCAAGTCCAGCTCCTTCTATAGAGCGGGGCGAGGACCGCTGCAAGGGGACTGAAGCCAAAACTGGTCTTCACAGTGTGCACAGAACCTTCATTGTGCATCTTATCCAATGTGACCTTGCAGAGGACGTCCCCCTGAGCACTGTGCGAGACCCGCTTAGCGGGATATTTGAACTCTGTTAGAAAATCATGCAAACAATAAGGCAACCGATAGAAACAACATGTTGCATTATAATAGTTTTCATCAGACATCTCTTAAAAATCACTTACCATACTCGCAACTACTAAGGGTCAAAAGAATAGTGTCGAACCCCATCAACTGCAATGAACAAACCGACGTCATGCTAAAAAGATTTGACCAACGAGGTTACCCTCGCAATGTGTTGGAACAAGCCAGATTACGAAGCACGACCAAATCCAGAACAGAACTAATGACCAAAACTCAGAGAAAGGATCGAAAACGCGTGGTAGTAGTGTCAAAATTTTCCACGATGAGTCATCGATTCAAGAAATCAATCAACAAACACTGGCCTATCCTTGCCTTGGAGCCTGACTTCAAAGGTATTTTCACCGAGACGCCGATCTTCGCATAAAGCAGAGGCAAAAACATTAAAGAATTGATCACTCAAGGGTCTAAAGACACACAAAAAATCATTCATAAAGGATCCATACCGTGCTATGACTGTAGCAACTGTAACAACATCATTAAAGGTTCTGTGATGACTCATCCGATGAAAGGGACGAGAATCAATTTGAGAGTGACTGCAAACTGTGACACCACCAATGTTATATACCTGTTGAAATGCCCATGTGGCCTGGTATATGTGGGCAAGACTGAAAGAAAAATTAAGACCAGAATACATGAACACAAGAGCAGCATTCGGACCAGAAACATGAAATCAGTGGTTGCCGCTCACTTCATTGAAAATCACCACAACATCAGTCAACTCAAATTTTTGGTCTTGGAAATTGTGGAGAAACAGGAAGGGAGAGACAAGAACAACTATCTCCTCCAAAGAGAAAACTACTGGATTACATTTCTCAACTCTTTAAAACCTCAGGGCCTCAACGACAGAATGGAATTCTTGTGCTATCTCTAATACACCTTTGGACTTCTCTTACATATTGGACTCAGAACTCTCTCTTTGTAATATAATATGCTCTCTTTCACTGTCTACTGGCTCTTCTACCCTTTTATCACTTCAGGTTCATTATTCCGGCTCCCCTGAGAACTTTACTACTTTCACTTTTCTGCACCTTTGACTATTTTCTCTTTTCAGCATTCTCTGATCATTTTTTCATGCTTTGACAACTTCTAGTCGCTAGCTAAGTCTTATCTTTCGGCCACTGTTGCTTTGGTGCTGTACTTTTTTGCTCAAATTCACTACTTTTCACATTTTTCAATACTTCACCGTCCAGACAATGGACTTTGTCTATCATCCTGTTATTTTCATAATTTTCAGTTTTTTCATTTTCATTTGTTATTCTCCTTATGTATATTGATCTTATCTACTTGTCATATCGCAGCACATTTTGCACGTTCCAAGATGGCACCTGATTCCGTCAGCTTTCACCTTAGACTAAACAGTCCCTCTTCACTTTTCATACCCTATTTCACAAGCATCCATTTCCCCTCACGGGTGTTTCACATACGGTCAGCAGACGCGCAGCACCGCGATTTCATCATTGTAAGTATAACTGTGGGCATGCTGCGAAGCGTGTGGGCACCGAATGTCTCTTTGAACTTCTGTTTAGACACTTGCAGTTTTAGAGCACTCACGCCGGATAACACCGTACATACATGAGTTATCACGTTGATCTTAGATACGGTGCCTCTGTTTGCACTTTCACCTCTACACCTCGCCGGATAATGCCATACGCATATCAGTATACTCGTTTATTGTGGTACAAGTTATTCTTTTTATGTTTACTCATTCTTTCAATCCTCGCATTCATACTTACCTCACCATTATAGATTTCATTCACATTTTTATTCCAGCATGTTTGCACACCTATGGAACAACTTTAATTACACCGCACAGTACTTATGTTCACTTTGTTGAAATCCGCATTGATGTACAGACTGTTTTTGAGATCTCATCTTTACATGGTCACTTCCACGATACCATTAACCCGGGTTGAGGTGATGGTATGTGATCCTCATGGTTTGGTTTCCTCAAACTATTATTGCTCGTTTTCTTGTAGTTATTTTCCCCTGACGAAGGGCTGATATTGCCCGAAATGCATCGGGAGAGATGATTGAAAATTGTGATGGCCTCATCTAAGCCAATATCATCATACATCGATATGAGAAAATAATATCGAACTACTAATAGTCTTCACAAGCTTACTGCTACTATCCGAGACTACATCTATTTTTTGCATGATTTTCCAACAGACTTCAAATATCCCGCTAAGCGGGTCTCGCGCAGTGCTCAGGGGGACGTCCCCTAATCAGGAGACGCTACTTCTTCATTATTACTCCACACTCATTGACCAGAGAGTGATACTCCTGAGGCACGCAACAATTTAAACAGCTTGTTTACACCAGTAGTGCGTGTTCCACCACTCATTTATTACCTTGCAGAGGACACCACTAATACACAATCATTCTCCATGTACACCACAAGTAATGAGCACAATCACACAACACATGAGGAAGGAATTAGTCCTAGTTGTGGGAGATTGTACAAATGTCAACAGCATCCTCAGTGGACATTTCTCTCCCAGGAGCACAGAGAATCATTGTTGTGGTCTCGAGGCGAGGAGGCTAGAATGCAGAAAACAGAAGCTGTGCGCAATGGTCAACTTTTCCAAGATGGACTTTGGTCCAAGAAGAGAGGCTCCAGTCGGGTTCTAAGAGAGTGGAAGAGATGTGGTTCTACTTGCATTGTCAGGCGAGTGGCTGCATGGAAGATGGCCATGAATGGTGTAAGTGTGGCGCCTCAGAGTCTGGCTAGCAAGGCACTGCTCCTAACAATGTGCAAGAGAGTGAGCGCTCTCATGAAGGAGGCTAGATAGTGGCTTTAGAGGTTGGGTTTGAAAAGTCATACAAAGCTGGTGTGGTAGAAGGCTGTCTTAGATTTCTTTTTTGCGTGATCTTTGAAGGTGAGTCGTGGTCGGGTTAACTAAGGTAGACCCTGAACATCCAGTATTCACTGGTATATTCAATGGTATATGAGAACTTAGTTGCAAACTATCATGTGCCGTTAATGCTTGAGGTATAGTTCTATGCTGTTGTTTTACTGATGTCCCTTAAGGGCTCCATGTACAGTTGTTGTGTACATATGGTGGTAAGCTGAGGTCCATGGGGGAATCTGCACTTGACAGGGAACAGGAGAATATCAATGCATTCCTATGGATCTATCACATTCTGTTGGTCAGGAAGAAAAATCGAGGACAACTTTACAGATGCCCATGTGGACAGTGAGGGTGCCAAGAAGAACCTAGTAAGTAGTGATTCAAAAGGATGGTGGAAGTTAAAGGATGGTCGGGGAGCAGGGGAGAGCTTTCCATTTGATGTGTAGAGCATTAACAGTCACTTGCTATGTCGCTGCTTTTGTCCTGCCGGGGGGGTGGGAGGCTGGTTTGTAGGTGGACGGGATGATGTATATGCTTGAAAATGCAGCGCTACGGCTCTCTCAAGGACTTTGTTGGGGAAAAGCAGCAGTGTAATGGGGCAGAAGTTGATCAGGTCATCTACCCCTAAATTGGATTTTTTGAAGAGTGGTCGGATATCTCCAGTTTTCAGAGATGCGTGGAAGATGTTGCACCAAATGGAGACTCTGACGATATCCAGGTAGGGAACAAGAATTCTTAGGGAGATGAAGTTTATGAAAGAAATAAACAGTGTGTTATCATCCTGTGTAGTCGCTGTGTGGCGTATGTGATCAATGTATCATTTAGATTTATGAGATGCGGGAGTTGGCAAGAGTGCCAATGCAGGGATGGGTTGGAAGAATGCCATCAGAATGTTGCATCGAGGGATGATATTGCGCAGCTTTGCAAGGTCACTGTTATGGCTTAGGGTCTTGATTTCTTTGATGAAGACAGGGTAATGCTAGTCAGTTTTCCATTGGGTTGGGACACAACAGGTGGGTGAGAGTGGATGTTTGCAATGCTTGACTATCTTACATGAGGCTTAGTTAACATTATTGTTTTCAGACAAAATCTTGGCTTAATCGTCAGATTGCATATTGTGGAATGAATGTTTACAGGCACATCAAGTGACACTGAAGATTGAAGGTTTTTTGGGAGTTCTGGACCTATTCAAGTTTTCTGATTTGTCGCTCGCTGGAGTCTTGTGAATACTAGGGGAGGTTGGGATTTGGTTGGAGCCTTTCTGGTGTGAAAGGAGGAGAGGGAGTAAGCGAGGGATCAGAGAGTAGAGCAAAATATCGGTACTGATGAGTTACTCACATGTGGCCCTCTGGAACATGAGAGCGCTGCGCGGATGATAGGGAGCGCCTGGAGAGTGCTGGTTTGGGCTACACAGAGGGGGCAGCTCAGGAGGACATTTGTTGAAACCCGAGTCAATGACATGAGTACATTCTGCCCAGACGAGAGATATCAGCCAATGGCATGCGGAAGACGACGGACTAGCACAGCAGGTCACAGCATGTTGTCTCTATAATGTTGTTTTGTTAGGCATGTCAAAGCGAATTACCTGAATGAGTTTCCCTAACATCTTCTGTGGTCTATAATTTGTTGTTCACCACCCTCTGTGAGTTCATCTCCCCCTTGTTGTAATTTATGATTGAGCCCTGAAGAATCAGTGTTCTTACTGCGGAACACGTATTGGCTGCCCAGCAGCATTGTTTCTTTATGATCTATAAACGTCATGAATTATATTTTCTAAAAAGTCCTGTATGGATTTGTAAATTTGTATACTGTCTATGATGGTAATCACTCAATGTTCATCATCTTAATGCATTGTGCACACTAAAGGTATATGTTTAAAGAATAGAGATCAATAAATATACTTTAGACATTTTGGATTTAATTGTTGTTCAGACATCTCATAAGATTACTCCCCACACTTTGTTACTAGTGTTAGAATGTAGATAGTCCATGTTGTGTTAACTTTATTTATAAAGTGCATTATTGCCTTGAGGCGTCAAAGCGCTGTTTAGTTTCAGCTGCGAGTGTAACCAAGACTCCTGGAAGAGTTACAAGATTTGAATAACCAGGTCCTTACAGCCTTCCTGAGAGAGAGAAGACTGGATTCATTGTTTATGCACAGAGGAAGTGTGTTACGTATTTTGGATGCTTCCATCACAATGCTCTTTCCACTCCATCGTGCTTTTTGAAATCTAGGCTGTACCAATAGGTTGGCAGTGGCTGAACGAAGTTTCCTAACTGGAGCAGACTGTTTGAAACTGTGATTCAGGAAAACAGGACCAAGATTGTGGATTGCCTGATAGGTTCAGCAAAGCACCTTAAAGGTTATTCTTTGCTCAACAGGAAGCCAGTGGGGGGTTTGCCTCTTCTGATGGACTGAGGTGTAGAGCGGACAGGGCCTCCTGCAAAGAGTCCAGGGCAACACTTGTTTATAGAATCGGAAGATGCTGCAGGATGGTTTGGGGTCAGATTTGGAGAATTTAAAGTGCAGGATGACAGGGGGCGCTGCCTGGTGATGGTTTCGTCATTTTGGATGAGTGAGGAATGAGAGTGTTGGGGGGTAGATAGGATATGGCCCTTGGTATTGCTGAATTGTGTGGACTTGCAGTGGGAGAGGAAAGAGGAGAGAATCCTTGGCGTTTGTTATGGCTTAGTCTACAGTAAAGCCTGTAGTGGTTGTGTCATCTATGTGAATTAGGCTCTTAGAGGTGAAGATATTGTGTTAGGAGGGTAAAAGGGCCCTCTACAGGACTCTGGAAAGCATGCTACCCTGTCCTGGATGTAATGTTTTTACCCCCCCACCTCAGCATACATGACAATCATGCATGTGGTCTATGGTCTGTTTTGACGAGATATGAGCACCAGAGCGTACTCTGAGGTTGAAGGCTGCACCACGTGCACCCTCCTTGCACAAGGTTGCGGACGGTCCCCTTTCTGGGCTGTAGAGGACGGATAGTGGTGACAGTGATACTGATGTTAGTAAGTCGGGCAGGCCTTTTTACCCATCGCTTGCTAGGAGGAGAGTCTACCTGCATCTCCCACATTTTTCAATTCTCTGCCAATCCCTACAACCCGGTCCTCCGCCCATCCGTGTGCAAGATAAGTAGTGCATATGCGTACTTCACAGGTGCACATGAAGTGTGTGTGGTACACACTGGCTTCCATTTTGAATGTGAACAAATGCTATTGTACCTAAGGTGGAGGAAGTGGGAGAGAGACAAATAGCGCAGGTAAATTGGAGGGTGCTTTCAGAAATGTCAGGGGTCTTTGTAGTGGGCCAGACTGAAGAGTGTTAGGAGAGGAGAGAGTGGGCTCCTTTGATGGCAGTCCCTTTGCCCTTACCTTGCCTTGTGGGAGAGTGACTTTTGCTGTTAACAGGTAGCTGAGATGGGCAGCCACATATCTTTATAGCCCAGCTTTGGGTTTCCCCTGAGTGGAACCTCTCAGTTCTACCCCATCTCCCTGCTCCATCTCTTGACAATGACTGTGACTTGGTCGGTCTGTGTGGAAATTACATTACATAACTTTCCAGAACTGGTCACAGAACTAAACAGCAGGAATACACAAAGCATGTCTGCAACTTGGGTGAGACAGAAACTTTCAATCAGTGAGTGTCAAGGTTTCCTTACTAAAGGCCTGGGGTCTCACACCAGTGGCAAGAGTTACAGTCCTCTGAGTCCCAAGTATGGGATACTGACCACCAAGTCCCCTTGACTAGTTCAGTGGCAGAAGCTGAGGAAAATCTGAGTAGCCTCAGCCTGCCTGGAGGGGGGGCCTGCACCCACCTTGAATGGAGAGAGCAGACTGACTGCTCAGGGGCGGCATTGGAGGAGGTACTGTTGAATGAAGATGCTGCTCAGAAGAAGCAGTGACTGCAAGGGGTTCAGTGTTGCGCACCAGCAACACCGCTACAACATGGCACAGTACCCACAGCAAGGCAGAGAGTGTCTGGTATGGGGCTTGGACAAGTCTCCACAGCAGCATTCACAGTGACAAGCTGAGATCAAGGATAACCAGCAACTCAACCGTAAGTGGGTTCCATTGGGAAGAGTAGCACCAAGAAATGCTGCGGCACTGTCACAAGCCGGACACGATTGGACTCTCAAAAATCTGAAAGTGCCAAGGAAAGGTTAGGACCGGCCTGAAGAGGGCTGCTGCGACGACCAGAGGTGGGCAACAGTTTGTTTGGGTCGAGTCGTTTGTAGGTGGCCCAGAGTCAGACTCAAGAAGCAACACCATGGGCGCGAGCTCCACCACCTCCGGCACGCTCTGAACAGGGTGGAGATGCACTGCTGTTGCCTATGAGAAGGATGGAGGTGCTGGCACTCGTCGCATGCTTCATCGGCTGGGCCAGAGTTGGAGCTTCACTCTGCAACGGGCTGCAGGCCTCAAATAGGATCCCGATCGCTCCTGCCGACAGCGATACGGCAAGCACGGCCTGCCAAGGAGACTGCACAAACTTACCCAGATATCAGGCACTGTGACCTTCACCCCTGAACAAGTGGGTAGTGTTTGGAAGGGAACAACAAGTGACTGCCTGTGAGCTACAAGAAGGATCAGTTCCTCAACCAGATTCCACTGAGATCCCACCCTCAGAAGGCTACCGCCCAGGAAATGTTTCTTTTAGAGACTGTCACTGTAATCCCAGTGGAAACCTTTTCCATTGGCACCCATGGCTTTGGCATTCTAATTGTATGTAGGATATTGCAATAAAGTATTTCTTTTTTTGAACCAGAGCGCCGTCTGGATAACTATTTATTAACTGTTATTTGCTGTTGGTTGAGTTCTGAGTCTCTTACCCTGTACCATCTCTCTGAATAAGTCTTAGGGCCTGAATTGTATTTCGGCGGATGGGTTACTCTGTCACATCGGTGAGGTTTATCTCGTCTGCCGAAATATAAATCCCATGGGATATAACAGAATTTATATTACGGCAGACGGGGTATTCGTCGCCGTTGTGACGGAGTAACCCGTCCGCCGAGATCTAAACCAGGCCTTAGGCTTCTTGCCACACACCCCCAAGAATCAAGTGCTAAAGGGGTGTCCTTGGTGCTCAGTGTAGGGTAATAGTGCGGTTAAACCCTGGGACACCAGGGCTATTTGGCCCTGAATCTCGCGACCTGAGCCCAGTCACCCTTAACTGCCCCAGGACTGCGGAACAAGTGCTCACACATGGGGATCAGGGCTCCGAGGGTGCTGTAGCTTATTTTAATATATCAGTTTTTGTAATTTAATTTTTGTTCCAGTCAAACTTGGGAGTGTGCAAGCGCTGTGGAGTAAGGTTTGTCATTTCATCCTTCAGACGTGGACTTAGGGGTTTGTTTCCTGGATATGAAGTCGCTGTTTGAAGCTCTGCTTGCAGGACTGGCATAAAATGACATAAGGCTTGTGGCATTAGGATTATTGCAGTGAAATCCTGCGTGCTCTCGGTTAATCCCTGCTGTCCCTGACATATTGTAGGAGAGCTAAATTAGGCTTTAATATTCACATGCACTACATGATATTGCTGAAGGTACAGAAGGTTGTGGACACCAGCCAAAGGTCTTTGCATCTGTGCAATATTAATCTGATCACTGAACATGAAGCCCACGTCCTGGACCTCACAGAAGCCTGGTTTGCAGACAACTTGGTTGCCATTCACAACAAGGCTCCCACTGGGCCAGATAAATATCCATAAAAAGAGAATTACAGCAGATAAGGAGGACTGATGCTAGCATGCGCCAGAGGATACACCCTCACACGGATCCGAGACACATCCTACATATAGAAGGGTCGCCAGGCTCTCCATGTGCGTGGATAACACCAAGGGCCTCATTTATGACATTTTGGTGTAGAGCTTGCTAAGCTGCCCTACACCAAAGTGAAAGGGCAGGAATGCACCGTATTTAAGCAATACGGTGCATTTCTGTCCTTTCTCCCTAGGCTGGCGCCATTTCTATAGCCTAGCACCAACGTAGGCACCTTTGCACCATGGTGCAAGGATGCCTCTGTTGCATGCAGGATTGTTTTTGTGCAGGAAGGGACACCTTCCTGCACAAAAGCGCCTCGTAGGATTGTTTTTGTGCAGGAAGGTCTCCCTTCCTGCACAAAAACAATCCTACGAGGTGCTTTCCTCTTCGTATGTGTGCTGCAGAATAACCAAGAGAAACTAACATATTTCTCCTCGTTATGCCTTACCTCGGGAGCAGTAGCGGCTCGTGGAGGGAGTGCTGTGGGGCGGGGGAGGAGCAGGGTGGGGGGTAGTAAACTACGGCATACGGCCGAACAGAGGTAAGTAAACAAATAAATAAAACAAATTTCATTGCGCGCGCTGCATTGCCAAATGCGATGCAGCACGCGCAACGAAATTCGTTTTATTTATTTATTTGTTTACTTACCTCTGTTCGGCCGTATGCCGTAGTTTACGACCCCCCACCCTGCTCCTCCCCCTCCCCGCAGCACTCCCGCCACGAGCCGCTACTGCTCAGGAGGCGTATGGATTGGGAGCCTCCCCAGGTTAACATCACTTTGTAAATCTGGGGCAGCATCAAACTCCATGGGTGTTGCATGGGAAAACCAACCGCTACGCCCATAGAACGCCTCCCATGCACAGAGTAAAATGAGGTAGGGATTTGCGCTGTCGCCTTACTCGTGATTACACCCACAAAAAAGTATCATAGAAAATGTACAAAATAAGAGAATGCAATGTATTCATTAACACCCGGAGAACAGAAGACTCAACTAATAGACAACCTGGACTTAGGTTCTGCTCCTTTCCCCACTTTAACGCAAAATGATGGAATCTCACACTCCCCCATCCTCTGAGAATGTGCGGAGAGGCCCCTGAAACCAATATCCATTGGCTGTAGACTGAATTGTGGGCCTCCTGAAGGGCGGGGTCCTCTGCAGGGGCATGTGTTATGCCCCTGGATGAAGCCAATTGCCACCTGGTCGCCATCCTTGCGATCCACCTAAATCTGAAAAAGCATCCTCCAGGCAGCAGCCTGCAGCATCATCCGTCTTTGCATGCGTAGCATGATCACAGCCATCCACGTTGGAAACCTTCTGACTGGTCTACAAGAGCACTCTTGCTCCCCGTCATTGTCAGACTGGAAGTCCGAAATTGATGCAAGGACAACAAAAACGACTGCCCTAGGGCGCTCGGTCCTCGTTTGCACCATGTAACAACTTTAAAGAGGTGTGCCGGGCACAAACAGGGACATTGTGCCCTGTTGCAATTAAAGGTGCATTACAACCTCGACGCCGCACGTGCCCTAGGCGCAACACATTCAGTGAATCATGAAGCAGCTGTTTACAAGCCACTCCGGGGTTCAAAGTGCTGGTGCAGAGGCAAAATGATTCCCTCATTTGCATGGGGCCACAACCCCATGCAAATTAGGGAAAACCCTCTTTAGATCGTGCTTGCGCTATATGTGCTATCAGTATTACTGAAGGGTCTGCACAAACTGCAGCCCCTTCTGTAATCCCAAACCTCCTTGGGTGTGCTTAGCGTTGAGCCCCTGAGGCACTATGTGTAATACATCCCGAGGTGCCATTTTGCTGTTCCTGGGATTTGGAACACATCCTTCAAGCCCACCTCTTCTCCGGCACCTCTACAGGGTATAAGCTTTGGACTCCCAGCCTGCCATGAAGAATCCCTGCTCCCACCCCTTCACACGCCGTCACTTCTCCCACTCCCGTGGCTGGCGTAACCTCCCTGCGATCCTCACCCCATCACCCTTCCCACTCCAGAGTAAATATGGAGCGCACCCATGGGAAGGTAAACCGCTCTCATAGACGAGCATCCGTCCTCGCGCTCATAGACTAGCATCCGTCCTCGCTCTCATAGACGAGCATCCGTCCTCGCTCTCATAGACGAGCATCCGTCCTCGCTCCACCCTCGCTCCTCCCCTAAAACTTTACTATCAAAACTAGGCATTAAACCACTAATACTTCGAATATGAACAAAGGACACAAAGTGTGCACAATGTTTATCAAATCAATGAACCAACAAGTCCTACTAAGGATATATCCAACATGAGCTACCAGTCTAGTATGTCAGCCAGCGGTACCCTGTGAACGGCCACTAAGGATCCCTCCTGCTGTATGATCTGCTAGACGTCAACTACACCCGGCCATGATCACTCTGACCACTAAGGATCCCTCCTGCTGTTTGATCAGCTAGACCTCTAGTACACCCGGCCATGATCTACTCCGACCACTAAGGATCCCTCCTGCTGTATGATCTGCTAGACCTCCAGTACATCAAGCTATGATCTGCTCCGACCACTAAGGATCCCTCCTGCTGTTTGATCAGCTAGACCTCCAGTACATCAAGCTATGATCTGCTCCGACCACTAAGGATCCCTCCTGCTGTTTGATCAGCTAGACCTCTAGTACACCCGGCCATGATCTACTCCGACCACTAAGGATCCCTCCTGCTGTTTGATCTGCTAGACCTCTAGTACACCCAGCCATGATCTACTCTGACCACTAAGGATCCCTCCTGCTGTTTGATCTGCTAGACCTCTAGTACACCCGGCCATGATCTACTCCGACCACTAGGGATCCCTCCTGCTGTTTGATCTGCTAGACCTCTAGTACACCCGGCCATGATCTACTCCGACCACTAAGGATCCCTCCTGCTGTTTTATCTGCTAGACCTCTAGTACACCCAGCCATGATCTACTCCGACCACTATGGATCCCTCCTGTTGTATGATCTGCTAGACCTCAACTACACCCGGCCATGATCTACTCCGACCACTAGGGATCCCTCCTGCTGTTTGATCTGCTAGACCTCAAGTACTCCCGGCCATGATCTGCTTCGACCACTAGGGATCCCTCCTGCTGTTTGATCTGCTATACCTCTAGTACACCCGACCATGATCTGCTCCGACCACTAAGGATCCCTCCTGCTGTTTGATCTGCTATACCTCTAGTACACCCCACCATGATCTACTCCGACCACTAAGGATCCCTCCTGCTGTTTGATCTGCTAGACCTCTAGTACACCCCACCATGATCTACTCCGACCACTAAGGATCCCTCCTGCTGTTTGATCTGCTAGACCTCTAGTACACCCGGCCATGATCTACTCTGACCACTAAGGATCCCTCCTGCTGTTTGATCTGCTAGACCTCCAGTACATCAAGCTCTGATCTGCTCCGACCACTATGGATCCCTCCTGCTGTATGATCTGCTAGACCTCCAGTACATCAAGCTATGATCTGCTCCGACCACTAGGGATCCCTCCTGCTTTATGATCTGCTCGACCTCCAGTACATCAAGCTATGATCTGCTCCGACCACTAGGGATCCCTCCTGCTGTATGATCTGCTAGACCTCCAGTACATCAAGCTATGATCTGCTCCGACCACTAAGGATCCCTCCTGCTGTTTGATCAGCTAGACCTCCAGTACATCAAGCTATGATCTGCTCCGACCACTAAGGATCCCTCCTGCTGTTTGATCAGCTAGACCTCAAGTACACCCGGCCATGATCTATTCCGACCACTAAGGATCCCTCCTGCTGTTTGATCAGCTAGACCTCTAGTACACCCGGCCATGATCTACTCCGACCACTAGGGATCCCTCCTGCTGTTTGATCTGCTAGACCTCCAGTACATCAAGCTATGATCTACTGTGACTACTTAGGCTTCCTGGTGCAGCATTATATGCTAGCCCTCTCATGAGGTCTATAGATGCCCTGGTACTAGTCCCCCTGCTAATGAAACAGTTAATGAAGTGATCTGACTAGTCACTAGGTGGCACGGTGAAGCTCCTCACTCCCAGTACCTCAGTCCACACCACTCTGTACCTGGTTTCATAGTGTCACTGGTGCAGCAGTGACTTCTAGTGCCATGCTATGGTTCTGTGACATCATGATATTAAATTCACAGAGATGGTGAAAGGTACATCTCATGCCCCTTAACCCGCATTGCATCATAGGAAGTAACATCACGTGGACAGGACCAATGGGCTTAGCCCTTCTCTATGAGAGGTTCAGAAGCCATCTCTTTCTACGAAGATATTTTTTACTATGCAATAAAAGTGGTGTATAGAATTAATTAAAAGTCATTTAATTTTATGAAAATGTAATCTTACATTAATTTTTAAATTAAAAAAGGCTGGTTAAAGAATTTTACAATTAAATATATATTTGATATTTCGTTTTTTAATATTAAATTATATCATATATTTAAATTTGTAGCTACTCAAAATATTTTAATTTAATTTAGCATTATTCCTCCGGGATTTTATTTTAAGTCCCTCCTTCCATTACCCTCAAGGAGAGACTGCTGCAGTATTAGAGATTGGCCATGTGCGGTTCTGGACTGACAACTGTTTCTTTTTGGCAGTAGTAACTTACACTTCTAAAGTTGGCTCTACCCACTTTTTGTTTTTAGGGGTGGAGTCATGTCAATCTGTACTTTTGAGTAACTTTACATTCTTATTTTGTGAATAGCCAATGCAGTAAAGTTACTTAAAAGTGCAAGAGTAAACTTACACGCGTAAATTACTCATGTGCAAGTTACCTTTGTGAATAACCCTGAACGTTACTAGCATAGCTATAAAATACTTTCAAACACGTATTCTTTCACGTCTCTGCACAGCTGAGTTAATTACAGTGTTGTACAGCTGCACGTATTTACCTCCTCCAGGTAGGCGCTAGAGGTAGTAGTGTCAGCAGTAATATTTCATAGGTGTTGGGTTGATTGACACTTTTTACTGTATTGTGAGATTTATGTGGTAAATGTGGTGTGGATTAAATTGTGTCCCTGGACACACTAAATAGCAAGTCTGATGATCGATAGAAACTTTTCTTTTTCGCTTTGTTTTGCACACGCTTCTAGTTTTCACCGTTAACCATTTACCCCAGACGCTCAGGATTTCTCGTTCTCATTGAGGTGAAAGAGAGGCATGTTTGAGTAATCAGCCTGGTGAAAGTTTGAATCACAATAATTCTATTTTGAGCCACTGGAGGACTCTTTACTACGGTGAACTGCTACTGAATCAAAATGATGTTTTACAGACTGTCTTTGAAATCTGTCCTCCCTGCGGTTTTCTGTGTCTCTTTCTTTAATCTCATTCACATAGACGAATTTATTAAAATAGGGGTGTGAATCTGACACACCAACATTCTGCATGTAATAATTATCGTTACAGGGCTGTGCAAACCCCGCTGCAGTGTGTACCGTTTCCGCATTACTGCCAGGGTCCCAGTGCTGTCTGTCCGATCTCCTCCCGTGAGGGGAATTTTCACACTCCTTTGATGCATCTGTGCTGAGTGATAAAACTACTTGTTCCTGAGAGGTCGAGGGAGTCTCTGGGGTGGTGTTTGCCTTTCAGTGTGTACTCTCTCGTGCTGTGGGCTTTGACTGGTGCATTTCTCTGTGCACTGTGTATCTGTTGTATCTGACATGAACCCCCCTTGACCCTTTCATAGATGACCTCTAACCCCTGCTCCTTCTCTTCTCATTCTTCATTTTAGATCAGCCAGGTGCTGGGCAACGAGATCAAGTTTGCTATGCGAGAACCCCTGGGACTAAGGTACGGCCTCTCGTGCGGTTGCTCAGGGTGTGATTGCTTCTGTCTGCCTGAGTGTGTTTGGCTCTGCGCCAGTTGTGCTCTCCAACATAGCACCATCTCCTGCCGGAAGATCAGCAGCCAGATTTATCAAGATATAACGCACCGCAGTGCAGCAAGACAATCTGTCAAATGCAGAGGGCAGGAATGCCCAATATTTATCAAGATATGATGCACGCAACGCAGCACGATAGCTTGCTCCAATCCATGAAATGGAGAGGGCAGGAATGTGCCATATTTACCAAGATATGACGCACTGCAACGCAGCAAGATAGCTTGCTCCAATCCATCAAACGCAGAGGGCAGGAATGCGCCATATTTATCAAGATATGACGCACCGCAACGCAGCAAGATAGCTCGCTCCAATCCGTGAAATGGAGAGGGCAGGAATGCGCTATATTTATCAAGATATGACGCACGCAACGCAGCAAGATAGCTTGCTCCAATCCATCAAACGCAGAGGGCAGGAATGCGCCATATTTATCAAGATATGACGCACGCAACGCAGCAAGATAGCTTGCTCCAATCCGTGAAATGGAGAGGGCAGGAATGTGCCATATTTACCAAGATATAACGCACCGCAACACAGCAAGATAGCTTGCTCCAATCCATGAAATGGAGAGGGCAGGAATGCGCCATATTTATCAAGATATGACGCATGCAACGCAGCAAGATAGCTTGCTCCAATCCGTGAAATGGAGAGGGCAGGAATGTGCCATATTTACCAAGATATAACGCACCGCAACACAGCAAGATAGCTTGCTCCAATCCATGAAATGGAGAGGGGCAGGAATGCGCCATATTTATCAAGATATGACGCATGCAACGCAGCAAGATAGCTTGCTCCAATCCGTGAAATGCAGAGGGCAGGAATGCGCCATATTTATCAAGATATAACGCACCGCAACGCAGCAAGATAGCTCGCTCCAATCCGTGAAATGGAGAGGGCTGGAATGCGCCATATTTATCAAGATATAACGCACCGCAACGCAGCAAGATAGCTCGCTCCAATCCATGAAATGGAGAGGGCAGGAATGTGCCATATTTATCAAGATGTGGGGCATTCTCGCTCTCTCTGTGCTGGCGCACTAGTGGCTACTAAGCACCCATGCAGGCACTCTTGTGCCATGGTGAAAGGGTGCCTGCATTACAGGTGGGATTGTTTTTGTGCAAGAACGGGCACCTTCCTGCACAAAAATAACCCTTAGAGGCTTCCTCAACGATGAGAAATAAAGACATTTCTATTGGCAAGGCATACCATGTTGACGCATTCCCAGGTTTACTAGTCTTAATGCGCCAAAAAGCATGAGTGGATGTGTGGGCACACTCACTCTCCACCCATTCACCGCCTTCTTGGAGCAGAGTAACGCAAGCCAACAGCTGGTGCTGTCTTGTTACTCTAGATTTACCAAGCCACACAGGACCACGCAACATGGCTTTTCGTGGCTTGCTAAAACTGACTTACAGATTGCGTTACCTTGCGTGACTCATGGGCACGCAGTTCTTTGATAAATCCGGCCCTAGGTGTATACCCAGCCTTTCTCTTGATCACGTGATGGGACATGTGCTTCACTGCCGAGGCCCCTGCAGCAGGGGCTGCTCTGCTGGGCCTTGGATGTTGGAGGGTAGGAGGTGGTAGGGGTTTGGGGGAGGGGAGAGAGGCAGAGGGGGGCATACGATCTACATTGGTAGTCTTAGCCTCTCTACAGATGTACCACTTTGCCCTCTGCATCTCTTTACAAGGTTGTGTGTATTTTATATTGTCACAGCAAAGTTATGTACAGTTGGCAAACTTTGTAACAGCTTCATCTTCCTGTGAAAATGTCCCACAAAATAAGACAACTTTGCCAGTCACGAGAACCAATGCATGGGCAGAAAACATTATGGGGAGTCACCATTGTTTCACTCTAGGTATTTATTAAAGTAAAAACTCGCAAAAAGCCCCTTTAAAAGACATTTAGACCTAAAAAAAAAAAACGTGCAATGCAGAGTATATACTCTTGGAGTCGTGAAAGAAAGCGTTTTCAATGGGCCATTGCTGTCTCAGCCTCTTCAACAAATTCTCACCTTGGGGCAAAAGGGTTGAGTGGCACATGTAGAGTATCACTAGTGTTCAGGTGTATTGCTCGGACATGCTGGAGCTATCACCAGTGTTCAGATCTCCTGCTAGGGTAGGCTAGAGCTATTACTTGTGTTCAGATCTACTGCTAGGACAGGCCAGAGCTATCACTAGTGTTCAGGTGTACTGCTCGAATGGCTGGAGCTATCACTAGTGTTCAGATCTACTGCTAGGACAGGCTCGAGCTAACACTAGTGTTCAGGAGGACTTCTCAAACAGGCTGGAGCTATCACTAGTGTTCAGATCTCCTGCTAAGGCAGGTTGGAGCTATCACTAGTGTTCAGATCTACTGCTAGGACAGGCTAGAGCTATCACTAGTGTTCAGAGCTACTGCTAGGACAGGCTCGAGCTAACACTAGTGTTCAGGAGGACTTCTCAAACAGGCTGGAGCTATCACTAGTATTCAGATCTCCTGCTAAGACAGGCTAGAGCTATCACTGGTGTTAGGTGTACTATTGAGGCAGGTCGGAGCTACCACTGGTGCGATCTCTAGTGTTCAGATCTACTTCTGGGAGATGCTGGAGCTATCACTAGGGTTCATATCTGCTAGGACAGGCTGGAGCTATCACTAATGTTCAGCGCTATTGCTCGAACAGGCTAGAGATATCGTGTTCAGATCGACTGCTACGACAGGCTGGAGCTATCACTAGCATTCAGCTCTAATGTGTGAACAGGCTGAAGCTATCATTAGTGTTCAGATCTACCACTAGGACAGGCTGGAGCTATCACTAGTGTTCCAATCTACTGCTAGGACAGGCTGGAGCTAGCACTAGTGTCAGAGCTGCTAGAACAGGCTGGAGATGTCACTAGTGTTCAGGTGTACTATTGAGGCAGGATGGAGCTTCCACTGGTGCGATCACAAGTGTTCAGATCCACTTCTGGGTGATGCTGGAGCTATCACTAGTGTTCGGATCTGCTAGGACAGGCGAGAACTATCACTAGTGCTCAGATCTACTGCTCGAACGGGCTGGCGCAATCACTAGCATTCAGCTCTAATGTGTGAATAGGATGAAGCTATCATTAGTGTACAGATCTACTGCTAGGACAGGCTGGAGCTATCACTAGTGCTCAGATCTACTGATAGGACAGGCTAGAGCTATCACTAGTGTCAGAGCTGCTAGAACAGGCTGGAGTTATCACTAACGAGTGTACTGCCCAAACAAGCTGGAGCTATCATTAATGTTCAGGTGGATTCCTCGGACATGCTGGAGCTATCACTAGTGTTCAGATCTCCTGCTAGGACAGGCTAGAGCTATCAGTAGTGTGCAGGCGTACTATTGAGGCAGGTTGGAACTACCACTGGTGCTATCACTAGTGTTCAGATCTACTGCTGGGAGAGGCTGGACCTATTACTAGTGTTCGGATATGCTTGGATTGGCGGGAGCTATCACTAGTGCAAAACACACAAGATGATGGACGGAATGCTGCACATTGGCAAACATTCACCCCCAGTCACAGATCTGGGTTTAATCCATCGTTATTTTGCTTCACCACGCCACCCCAGTTCAGACATAGCCATATGCAAATCAGTCTTGACCCTGTGCCTCATGGGAACAGTCCAGACCGAACTGCCAAGCCATGTCTTCCTGGACCGGAATCAAGCATCCTAGGACCGGTTTCAGGCTATCAGCCTTCATCAGCCAGGATAGCTTGACTCCAGTGGCGTAGTGAGCACGGGACCCACGTCTGGGCATACCCTTCCCACTTAGGGCGAAATGCAAAACACACAAGATGATGGACGGAATGCTGCACATTGGCAAACATTCACCCCCAGTCACAGATCTGGGTTTAATCCATCGTTATTTTGCTTCACCACGCCACCCCAGTTCAGACATAGCCATATGCAAATCAGTCTTGACCCTGTGCCTCATGGGAACAGTCCAGACCGAACTGCCAAGCCATGTCTTCCCTGGACCGGAATCAAGCATCCTAGGACCGGTTTCAGGCTATCAGCCTTCATCAGCCAGGATAGCTTGACTCCAGTGGCGTGAGTGAGCACGGGACCCACGTCTGGGCATACCCTTCCCACTTAGGGCGAAATGCAAAACACACAAGATGATGGACGGAATGCTGCACATTGGCAAACATTCACCCCCAGTCACAGATCTGGGTTTAATCCATCGTTATTTTGCTTCACCACGCCACCCCAGTTCAGACATAGCCATATGCAAATCAGTCTTGACCCTGTGCCTCATGGGAACAGTCCAGACCGAACTGCCAAGCCATGTCTTCCCTGGACCGGAATCAAGCATCCTAGGACCGGTTTCAGGCTATCAGCCTTCATCAGCCAGGATAGCTTGACTCCAGTGGCGTAGTGAGCACGGGACCCACGTCTGGGCATACCCTTCCCACTTAGGGCTGAAATGCAAAACACACAAGATGATGGACGGAATGCTGCACATTGGCAAACATTCACCCCCAGTCACAGATCTGGGTTTAATCCATCGTTATTTTGCTTCACCACGCCACCCCAGTTCAGACATAGCCATATGCAAATCAGTCTTGACCCTGTGCCTCATGGGAACAGTCCAGACCGAACTGCCAAGCCATGTCTTCCCTGGACCGGAATCAAGCATCCTAGGACCGGTTTCAGGCTATCAGCCTTCATCAGCCAGGATAGCTTGACTCCAGTGGCGTAGTGAGCACGGGACCCACGTCTGGGCATACCCTTCCCACTTAGGGCTGAAATGCAAAACACACAAGATGATGGACGGAATGCTGCACATTGGCAAACATTCACCCCCAGTCACAGATCTGGGTTTAATCCATCGTTATTTTGCTTCACCACGCCACTCCCAGTTCAGACATAGCCATATGCAAATCAGTCTTGACCCTGTGCCTCATGGGAACAGTCCAGACCGAACTGCCAAGCCATGTCTTCCTGGACCGGAATCAAGCATCCTAGGACCGGTTTCAGGCTATCAGCCTTCATCAGCCAGGATAGCTTGACTCCAGTGGCGTAGTGAGCACGGGACCCACGTCTGGGCATACCCTTCCCACTTAGGGCGAAATGCAAAACACACAAGATGATGGACGGAATGCTGCACATTGGCAAACATTCACCCCCAGTCACAGATCTGGGTTTAATCCATCGCTATTTTGCTTCACCACGCCACCCCAGTTCAGACATAGCCATATGCAAATCAGTCTTGACTCTGTGCCTCATGGGAACAGTCCAGACCGAACTGCCAAGCCATGTCTTCCCTGGACCGGAATCAAGCATCCTAGGACCGGTTTCAGGCTATCAGCCTTCATCAGCCAGGATAGCTTGACTCCAGTGGCGTAGTGAGCACGGGACCCACGTCTGGGCATACCCTTCCCACTTAGGGCGAAATGCAAAACACACAAGATGATGGACGGAATGCTGCACATTGGCAAACATTCACCCCCAGTCACAGATCTGGGTTTAATCCATCGTTATTTTGCTTCACCACGCCACCCCAGTTCAGACATAGCCATATGCAAATCAGTCTTGACCCTGTGCCTCATGGGAACAGTCCAGACCGAACTGCCAAGCCATGTCTTCCTGGACCGGAATCAAGCATCCTAGGACCGGTTTCAGGCTATCAGCCTTCATCAGCCAGGATAGCTTGACTCCAGTGGCGTAGTGAGCACGGGACCTACGTCTGGGCATACCCTTCCCACTTAGGGCGAAATGCAAAACACACAAGATGATGGACGGAATGCTGCACATTGGCAAACATTCACCCCCAGTCACAGATCTGGGTTTAATCCATCGTTATTTTGCTTCACCACGCCACCCCAGTTCAGACATAGCCATATGCAAATCAGTCTTGACCCTGTGCCTCATGGGAACAGTCCAGACCGAACTGCCAAGCCATGTCTTCCTGGACCGGAATCAAGCATCCTAGGACCGGTTTCAGGCTATCAGCCTTCATCAGCCAGGATAGCTTGACTCCAGTGGCGTAGTGAGCACGGGACCCACGTCTGGGCATACCCTTCCCACTTAGGGCGAAATGCAAAACACACAAGATGATGGACGGAATGCTGCACATTGGCAAACATTCACCCCCAGTCACAGATCTGGGTTTAATCCATCGTTATTTTGCTTCACCACGCCACCCCAGTTCAGACATAGCCATATGCAAATCAGTCTTGACCACTGGAGTCAAGCTATCCTGGCTGATGACGGCTGATAGCCAGAAACCGGTCCTAGGATGCTTGATTCCGGTCCAGGGAAGACATGGCTTGGCAGTTCGGGCTGGACTGTTCCCATGAGGCACAGGGTCCAGACTGATTTGCATATGGCCATGTCTGAACTGGGGTGGCGTGGTGAGCAAAATAACGATGGATTAAACCCAGATCTGTGACTGGGGGTGAATGTTTTGCCATGTGCAACATTCCGTCCATCATCTTGTGTGTTTTGCTGTTCGCCCTATGTGGGAAGGGTATGCCCAGACGTGGGTCCCGTGCTCACTACGCCACTGGAGTCAAGCTATCCTGGCTGATGACGGCTGATAGCCAGAAACCGGTCCTAGGATGCTTGATTCCGGTCCAGGGAAGACATGGCTTGGCAGTTCGGGCTGGACTGTTCCCATGAGGCACAGGGTCAAGACTGATTTGCATATGGCCATGTCTGAACTGGGGTGGCGTGGTGAGCAAAATAACGATGGATTAAACCCAGATCTGTGACTGGGGGTGAATGTTTGCCAATGTGCAACATTCCGTCCATCATCTTGTGTGTTTTGCTGTTCGCCCTATGTGGAAGGGTATGCCCAGACGTGGTCCCGTGCTCACTACGCCACTGGAGTCAAGCTATCCTGGCTGATGACGGCTGATAGCCAGAAACCGGTCCTAGGATGCTTGATTCCGGTCCAGGGAAGACATGGCTTGGCAGTTCGGGCTGGACTGTTCCCATGAGGCACAGGGTCAAGACTGATTTGCATATGGCCATGTCTGAACTGGGGTGGCGTGGTGAGCAAAATAACGATGGATTAAACCCAGATCTGTGACTGGGGGTGAATGTTTTGCCAATGTGCAACATTCCGTCCATCATCTTGTGTGTTTTGCTGTTCGCCCTATGTGGAAGGGTATGCCCAGACGTGGGTCCCGTGCTCACTACGCCACTGGAGTCAAGCTATCCTGGCTGATGACGGCTGATAGCCAGAAACCGGTCCTAGGATGCTTGATTCCGGTCCAGGGAAGACATGGCTTGGCAGTTCGGGCTGGACTGTTCCCATGAGGCACAGGGTCAAGACTGATTTGCATATGGCCATGTCTGAACTGGGGTGGCGTGGTGAGCAAAATAACGATGGATTAAACCCAGATCTGTGACTGGGGGTGAATGTTTTGCCAATGTGCAACATTCCGTCCATCATCTTGTGTGTTTTGCTGTTCGCCCTATGTGGGAAGGGTATGCCCAGACGTGGGTCCCGTGCTCACTACGCCACTGGAGTCAAGCTATCCTGGCTGATGACGGCTGATAGCCAGAAACCGGTCCTAGGATGCTTGATTCCGGTCCAGGGAAGACATGGCTTGGCAGTTCGGGCTGGACTGTTCCCATGAGGCACAGGGTCAAGACTGATTTGCATATGGCCATGTCTGAACTGGGGTGGCGTGGTGAGCAAAATAACGATGGATTAAACCCAGATCTGTGACTGGGGGTGAATGTTTTGCCAATGTGCAACATTCCGTCCATCATCTTGTGTGTTTTGCTGTTCGCCCTATGTGGGAAGGGTATGCCCAGACGTGGGTCCCGTGCTCACTACGCCACTGGAGTCAAGCTATCCTGGCTGATGACGGCTGATAGCCAGAAACCGGTCCTAGGATGCTTGATTCCGGTCCAGGGAAGACATGGCTTGGCAGTTCGGGCTGGACTGTTCCCATGAGGCACAGGGTCAAGACTGATTTGCATATGGCCATGTCTGAACTGGGGTGGCGTGGTGAGCAAAATAACGATGGATTAAACCCAGATCTGTGACTGGGGGTGAATGTTTTGCCAATGTGCAACATTCCGTCCATCATCTTGTGTGTTTTGCTGTTCGCCCTATGTGGGAAGGGTATGCCCAGACGTGGGTCCCGTGCTCACTACGCCACTGGAGTCAAGCTATCCTGGCTGATGACGGCTGATAGCCAGAAACCGGTCCTAGGATGCTTGATTCCGGTCCAGGGAAGACATGGCTTGGCAGTTCGGGCTGGACTGTTCCCATGAGGCACAGGGTCAAGACTGATTTGCATATGGCCATGTCTGAACTGGGGTGGCGTGGTGAGCAAAATAACGATGGATTAAACCCAGATCTGTGACTGGGGGTGAATGTTTTGCCAATGTGCAACATTCCGTCCATCATCTTGTGTGTTTTGCTGTTCGCCCTATGTGGGAAGGGTATGCCCAGACGTGGGTCCCGTGCTCACTACGCCACTGGAGTCAAGCTATCCTGGCTGATGACGGCTGATAGCCAGAAACCGGTCCTAGGATGCTTGATTCCGGTCCAGGGAAGACATGGCTTGGCAGTTCGGGCTGGACTGTTCCCATGAGGCACAGGGTCAAGACTGATTTGCATATGGCCATGTCTGAACTGGGGTGGCGTGGTGAGCAAAATAACGATGGATTAAACCCAGATCTGTGACTGGGGGTGAATGTTTTGCCAATGTGCAACATTCCGTCCATCATCTTGTGTGTTTTGCTGTTCGCCCTATGTGGGAAGGGTATGCCCAGACGTGGTCCCGTGCTCACTACGCCACTGGAGTCAAGCTATCCTGGCTGATGACGGCTGATAGCCAGAAACCGGTCCTAGGATGCTTGATTCCGGTCCAGGGAAGACATGGCTTGGCAGTTCGGGCTGGACTGTTCCCATGAGGCACAGGGTCAAGACTGATTTGCATATGGCCATGTCTGAACTGGGGTGGCGTGGTGAGCAAAATAACGATGGATTAAACCCAGATCTGTGACTGGGGGTGAATGTTTTGCCAATGTGCAACATTCCGTCCATCATCTTGTGTGTTTAGCTATCACTAGTGTTCAGATTTACTGCTATGACAGGCTAGATCTACCAGTAGTATTCAGATCTACTGCTAGGAGAGGCTGGAGCTATCACTAGTATTCAGGTGTATTGCTCGTACAGGCTGGAGCTATCACTAGTGCTCAAGTGTACTATTGAGGCAGGTTGAAGCTACCAGTGGAGCTATCACTAGAGTTCAGATCTACTGCTAAGATAGGCTGGAGCTATCACTAGTGCTCAGAGCTGCTAGGAAAGTCTGGAGCTATCACTAGTGTTCAGGGGCACTACTCGAACAGGCTGGAGCTATCACTAGTGTTCAGGTGTACTGCTTGAACAGGCTGGAGCTATCACTAGTGTTCAGATCTACTGGTAGTACAGGCTAGAGTGATCACTGGTGTTCAGATCTACTGCTAGGAGAGGCTGAAGCTATCACAAGTGTTCAGGTGTACTACTCGAAAAGGCTGGAGCTATTACTAGTGTTCAGGTGTACTGCTCGATCGAGTGCTTGAACATCCTGGACTATCACTAGTGTTGAGATCTATTACTAGGAAAGGCTGGAGCTATCACTAGTGTTCAGATCTACTGCTGGGACAGGCTGCAGCTATCAATAGTGTTCAAAATTACTGCTCGAACAGGCTAGAGCTATCACTAGTGTTCAGATCTACTGCTAGGACAGTCTGGAGTTATCTGCTCAAACAGGCAAGAGCTGGAGCTAACCCTAGTATTCAGAGCTGCTAGGACAGGCTGGAGCGATCACTAGTTTTCATGTGCAGTTCTCAAACAGGCTGAAGCTATCACTAGTGTTCAGGTGTACTGATAGAACAGGCCGGAGAAACCACTAGTGTTCAGATCTACTGCTAGGAAAGACTGGAGTTTTCACTAGTGATCAGATCTACTGGTAAGACAGGCTGGAGCTATTACTAGTATTCAGGTGTACTATTTAGGCAGGTTGGAGCTACCAGTGAAGCTATCACTAGTGTTCAGATCTACTGCTCGAACAGGCAGGAGCTAACACTAGTGTCCAAATTTACTTCTGGGACAGGCTGGAGCTATTAATAGTGTCCAGAGCTGCTAGGAAAGGCTGAAGCTATCACTAGTGTTCAGGTGCACTACTCGAACAGGCTGGAGATATCACTGGTGTTCAGATCTACTGATACGACAGGCTAAATCTATCAGTAGTATTCAGATTTACTGCTAGGACAGGCTGGAGCTTTCACTCGTATTCAGGTGTATTGCTCGAACAGGCTGCAGCTATCACTAGTGCTCAGGTCTACTATTGAGGGAGGTTGGAGCTACCAGTGGTTCACTAGTGTTCAGATCTACTGCTCGAACAGGCCAAAGCTATCACTAGTGTTCAGATCTACTGGTAGTACTGGCTAGAGCGATCACTGGTGTTCAGATCTACTGTTCAGACAGGCTGGAACTATCACTAGAGTTCAAATCTACTGCTAGGACAGGCTGGAGCTATCACTAGTTTTCATGTGCACTACTCGATCAGGCTGGAGATATCACTAGTGTTCAGGTGTACTGCTCGAACAGGACTGAGCTATCACTAATGTTCAGATCTATTGCTAGGAAAGGCTGGAGCTATCACTAGTGTTCAGATCTACTGTTAGGATAGGCTAGAGCTATCACTAGTATTCAGGTGTATTGCTCGAACAGGCTGGAGCTATCACTAGTGCTCAAGTGTACTATTGAGGCAGGTTGGAGCTACTAGTGGAGCTATCATTAGTGTTCAGATCTACTGCTCAAAAAGGCCGGACCTATCACTAGTGTTCATAGCTACTGCTATGGCAGGCTGGAGCGATCACTAGTGTTCAGATCTACAGGTTGTACAGGCTAGAGTGATCACTGGTGTTCAGATCTACTGTTAGGACAGGCTGGAGCTATCACTAGAGTTCAGATCTACTGCTAGGAGAGGCTGGAGCTATAACTAGTGTTCGGAGCTGCTAGGACAGGCAGTAGCTATTACTAGTGTTCAGTTGCATTACTTGAACAGAATGTAGCTATCACTAGTGTTCAGGTGCACTTCTCAAATAGGCTGTAGCTATCACTAGTGTTCAGATCTACTGCTAAGGCAGGCTGCAGCTATCACTAGTGTTAAGTTCTACTGGTAGAACATGCAAGAGCTATCACTAGTGTTCAGGAGTACTGTTGAGGCAGGTTGGAGCTACCACTGGAGACATCACTAGTGTTCGGATTTTCAGCTGGGAGAGCTGGAGCTATCACTAGTGTTTGGACCTTCTAGGACAGTTGGAAGCAATTGTTAGTATTCAGATCTGTTTGAACTTTCCAGAGCTATCACTAGTGTTCAGGTGTACTATTGAGGCAGGTTGGAGCTACCACTGGTGCGATCACTAGCATTCAGATCTACTTCTGGGAGATACTGGAGCTATCACTAGTGTTCGGGTCTGCTAGGACAGGCAGGAGCTATCATTAGTGTTCAGATCTACTGCTCAAACAGGCCGGAGCGATCACTAGTGTTCAGCTCTTATGTGTGAACAGGCCAAAGTTATCATTAGTGCTCAGATCTACTGCTAGGACAGGCTGGAGCTATCACTAGTGCTCATATTTACTGATCGGACAGGCTAGAGCTATCACTAGTAGTTAGATCTACTGCTAGGCCAGGCTGGAGCTGTCACTAGTGTTCAGATCTACCGCTTGGACAGACTGGAGCAATCACTAGTGTTCAGATCTACTGCTAGGATAGGCTGGAGCTATCACTAGTGTCAGAGCTGCTAGAACAGGCTGGAGCTATCACTTATGAGTGTACTGCGTGAACAGGCTGGAGCATTCACTAATGTACAGTTGTATTGCTTGGACAGGCTGGAGCTATCACTAGTGTTCAGGTGTACTGCTCGTAGACACTGGAGCAATCACTAGTCTTCATATCTACTGCTAAGACAGGCTGTTGTTCTTACTAGTTTTCAGATCTGCTTGGACAGGTTGCAGCTATCGCTAGTGTTTGGATTTACTTCTCTAACAGGCTAGACCTATCATTATTGTTGAGATCTACTGCTAGGACAAGCTGGAGCTATCACTAGGATTCGGATCTGCTAGGACAAGTGGGAGCTATCACTAGTATACAACTCTGCTGCTTGAACAGGCTGGATCTATCACTATTATTTAGATCGCTAGTGATAGCGTTTAGGTGTACTGCTTGAATAGGCTTGAATAGGCTGGAGGCTTAACTAGTATTCAGATCTACTGCTAGGAAAAGGCTGGAGCTATCACTAGTGTTCAGATCTACTGCTAGGACAGACTAGAGCTATCACTAGTGTTCAGATCTGCTAGGTCAGGCTGCAGCAATCACTACTGTTCAAATCTACAGCTCGAACAGGCAAGAGCTATCACTAGTGTTCAGTAGTACTGTTGAGGCAGGTTGGAGCTACCACTGGAGACATCACTAGTGTTCAGATTTTCTGCTGGGAGAGGCTGGAGCTAATACTAGTGTTTTGATCTGCTAGGACAGTCGGAAGCAATCGCTAGAATTCAGGTCTGTTTGAACTGGCCAGAGCTATCACTAGTGTTCAGGTGTACTATTGAGGCAGGTTGGAGCTACCACTGGTGCGATCACTAACATTCAGATCTACTTCTGGGAGATGCTGGAGCTATCACTAGTGTTTGGATCTGCTAGGACAGGCAGGAGCTATCAGTGTTCAGATCTACTGCTCAAACAGGCCGGAACGATCACTAGTGTTCAGCTCTTGTGTGAACAGGCCAAAGCTATCATTAGTGTTCAGATCTACTGCCAGGACAGGCTGGAGTTATCACTAGTATTCAGATTAGGCCAGACTGGAGCTGTCACTAGTGTTCAGATCTACCGCATGGACAGACTGGAGCAATCACTAGTGTTCAGATCTACTGCTAGGCTCCGCTGGAGCTATCACTAGTGTCAGAGCTGCTAGAACAGGCTAGAGCTATCACTTGTGAGTGTACTGCGTGAACAGGCTGGAGCTATCACTAATGTTCAGTTGTATTGCTCGGACATGCTGGAGCTATCACTAGTGTTCAGGTGTACTGCTCGAAGAGACTGGAGCAATCACTAGTCTTCATATCTACTGCTGAGACAGGTTGATGCTCTTACTAGTTTTCAAATCTGCTTGGACAGGTTGCAGCTATCACTAGTGTTTGGATTTACTTCTCTAACAGGCTAGAGCTATCACTATTGTTGAGATCTACTGATAGGACAAGTGGGAGCTATCACTAGTATACAACTCTGCTGCTTGAACAGGCTGGAGCTATCACTATTATTTAGATCGACTGCTAAGATAGACTTGAGCTATCACTAGTGTTTAGGTGTACTGCTTGAACAGGCTGGATGTTTAACTAGTATTCTGATCTACTGCTAGAACAGACAGGAGCTATCAGTAGTGTACAGATATACTTCTAGGACAGGCTACAGCTATCGCTAGTGTTCAGGTGTATTGCATGAACAGGGGGAGCTATCAATAGTGTTCAGGTCTAATGTTCGGACAGACTGGAGCTATCACTAGTGTTCAGGTGTACTGCTTGAACATGCTGGAGGTTTAACTAGTATTTTGATCTACTGCTTGGACAGACTGGAGCGGTCACTAGTGTTCAGATCTACTGCTCGGACAGGCTAGAGCTATCACTAGAGTTCAGGTGTATTGCGCGAACAGGCTGGCGCTATCAATAGTCTTCCAATGTATTTCTCAAACTTGCTGGATCTCTCACTAGTGTTTTGGTGTATTGTTCGAATAGACTGCAGCTATCACTAGTGTTCAGGTGTACTGCTCGAATGGCTGGAGCTAATACTTGTGTTCAGATCTACCCTTGGACAGACTGGAGCGACCACTAGTGTTCAGATCTACTGCTAGGACAGGCTGGAGCTATCACTAGTGTTCAGATCTACTGCTAGGACAGGCTGGAGCTATCACTAGTGTCAGAGCTGCTAGAAGAGGCTGAAGCTATCACTTGTGAGTGTACTGCTCGAAGAGACTGGAGCAATCACTAGTCTTCATATCTACTGCTAAGGCAGGCTGAAGCTCTTACTATTTTTCAGATCTGCTTGGACAGGTTTCAGCTATCACTAGTGTTTGGATTTACTTCTCTAACAGACTAGAGCTATCACTAGTGTTGAGATCTACTGCTAGGACAAGCTGGAGCTATCACTATGGTTTGGATCTGCTAGGACAAGTGGGAGCTATCACTAGTATACAACTCTGCTGCTTGGACAGGCTGGAGCTATCACTATTATTTAGATCGACTGCTAAGATAGGCTTGAGCTATCACTAGTGTTTAGGTGTACTGCTTGGACAGGCTGGAGGTTTAAAAAGTATTCTGATGTGGGAGATGCTGGAGCTATCACTAGTGTTCATATCTACTGCTAGGACAGGCTAGGGCTATCACTGATGTTCAGATCTACTGCTAGGACAGGCTGGAGCTATCACTATTGTTTAGATTGTCTGCTAAGATAGGCTGGAGCAATTACTAGTGTTCAGGTCTAATGGCAGGACAGACTGGAGCTATCACTAGTGTTCAGGTCTAATGGCAGGACAGACTGGAGCTATCACTAGTGTTCAGGTCTAATGGCAGGACAGACTGGAGCTATCACTAGTGTTCAGGTGTACTGCTTGAACACGCTGGAGGTTTAACTAGTATTTTGATCTACTTTTAGGACTGGGGCGGTCACTAGTGTTCAGATCTACTGCTCGGACAGGCTAGAGCACGGGTACTCATAGTACGGCCCGCGGGCCGCCGGCGGCCCGGCAAGCCTTCCTTGGCGGCCCGCGGACCTTGCAGATATCCTACCTGTGTTTTTTTTTTTTTTTTTTTTTTTTTTAAAGTGCCAGCAAACACCGCCGGTTGCAGCAGCGCTCAATGGGGCAGGGCGATTCTTTAAAAAACCATTCACTTGTTAATGAGGCTTTGTTGTATTTCACCTCTTCTTAGCACCCCTGCATCTCAATGCAGGGGCGCTAAGAAGAGGTGAAATACAACAAAGCCTCATTAACAAGTGAATGGTCTTTTAAAGACCTGAGGCTGTGAAGTACTCGGGTGCGGCTGTGTGTGCGCCGGGAAGCTGTCTCAGCCCGGGCTGACACACACGCGGGGTGAGGTGACAGAGCGAGGGAGACAGACAGAGGAAGGGAGAGAGAGGGAGACAGACAGAGGGAGGGAGACAGAGAGAGGGAGACAGAGGGAGAGGGAGACAGAGGGAGGGAGAGGGAGACAGACAGAGGGAGACAGAGGGGGAGACAGAGAGGGGGAGACAGAGAGGGGGAGACAGAGAGGGGGAGACAGAGAGGGGGAGACAGAGAGGGAGACAGAGAGAGAGGGAGACAGAGAGGGAGACAGAGAGAGAGGGAGACAGAGAGAGAGGGAGACAGAGAGGGAGACAGAGGGAGGGAGACAGAGGGAGGGAGACAGAGACAGAGGGAGAGAGAGAGAGAGACAGAGGGAGGGAGACAGAGGGAGACAGACAGAGGGAGACAGACAGAGGGAGACAGACAGAGGGGGAGACAGAGAGAGAGGGAGTCAGAGGGAGGGAGTCAGGGGGAGGGAGAGGGAGACAGACAGAGGGAGACAGACAGAGGGAGACAGACAGAGGGAGACAGACGGAGGGAGACAGACGGAGGGAGACAGACGGAGGGAGATAGAGGGAGGGAGATAGAGGGAGACAGACAGAGGGAGACAGACAGAGGGAGACAGAGGGAGGGAGACAGAGGGAGGGAGACAGAGAGAGAGGGAGGGAGGGAGACAGAGCTAGAGGGAGGGAGACAGAGAGAGAGGGAGGGAGACAGAGAGAGAGGGAGGGAGACAGAGAGGGAGGGAGGGAGACAGAGAGAGAGGGAGGGAGACAGAGAGGGAGGGAGACAGAGAGAGGGAGACAGAGGGAGAGAGAGAGAGGGAGACAGAGAGAGAGGGAGACAGAGA